>CM057456.1:558325000-558925000 GCA_016271365.2 Neoceratodus forsteri | reverse complement strand
AGCCTGCTGGAGCTCCGAGCAGTTCGGCTGGTGCTGACTGTATGCTCGCTGCACATGTGGGGTCAGGTGGTCCAGGTCCAGGTGGACAACACCATGACCATGTACTACCTCAACAAACAGGGCGGTATGCACTTCCTACCAACGTACAAGGAAGCTGTCCCTGTGGATCCTCAAGCTGAGCCTGAAGGCGGATCTAGTCATCTGACGTGGCAGGGCTTCAACCAGCTTGCAGATGCCCTTAGCCGTGTGGACGAGGCATCTCACGAGTGGTCTGTACACCCAGAGGTAGTACACAGTCTGTTCTCCCAGTGGGGCACCCCTCAGGTGGACCTGTTCACCTCCAGGAGAATGCAAAGCTGAGGCTGTTTTGTGCCTGCCCCCTCAACAGGGAGCGCTGCAGGGGATACCTTCTCCAGGCCCTACACCCCAGACCTCTTCTGTGCCTTCCCTTGATTCACAAAATGTTGCTCAAGGCCAGGAGGGACAAGGCACAAGTGATCATGGTGGCTCTGGACTGGCCCCACCAATTCTGGTACCCTGATCTCCTCAGCAGCAGGCTCAGAGGCACCTTCCCTCCGCCCAGACCTGCTGTCCATTCACCAAGGGAAGGTCCTTTAATCCCTATACCTGACAGCCTGGTTCCTGAGCGGCTAGAGTTCCAGGCTTTGGGTCTCTGAAGATGTCCTCACTGTTGTGGAGGCGTCTCGGAAGGAGTCGACCAGGAAATGCTATGCCTTCTGATGGAATAGGTTCTCCATTTGGTGCCAAAGCAAGGGCTGGATCCTTGTCCTGTCCAGTGGCTAGCATCCTTGACTACCTGTGGTCCCTCTCTAAGTTGAGACTTCAGTCGACGACCCATAAGGTGCACCTGGCAGCCATCTCTGCTTACGGGTGCAGGCCAGTCAGCAGTCAGTGGCACAGGAGAAGTTGGTCTGCGCGTTTTCAAAAACCTTGACCTCATTTCCCTCCAGTCGTGAACCACCACCAATACCATGGGACTTGTTCCTAATTTTGGCAAAGCTCATGGGCAAGCCATTCAAACCGATGCTTAGGTGTGATATGTCTCACCTGTCATGGAAGACTGCCTTCCTGGTGGCTATCACATCATCCAGAAGGATCAGTGAGCTCCAGGTGCTTTTGGTGTAGTCTCCTTACCTGGTCTTCCACAGGGATAAGGTTGTCCTCGCCCCACCTGAAGTTTCTCCCAAAGGTTGTGTCAGAGTTTCACCTTAACCAGGTGATTAATCTCCCAGTGTATTTTACCAGTCACACCTCTTGAGACCCGATCACAGGCTTCATACTTTGGACCTGCGGTGAGCGCTTGCCTGCTATAAAGAGCGCACGGCTAGAGTTCGAGGAAAGGTTCACCAGCTGTTTGTCACCTACGCTGAAGCCACACATGGCAGACTGGCAGCTAAGCGGACGATGTGGTAGGTGGATTGTATCCTGCATCGACCTCTGCTATAGTTTGGTGGGCAGGAAGCCTCCCGGAGATAAGGGCTCATTCCATCCGTCATACTGCTGCCTCAGTGGCTGCTTCCAGGGACATCCTTATCCAGGAAATCTGCAGGGCTGCTACTTGGAGGTCAGCACATACCTTCATTCTCATTACCACATTGACCTCGAGATCTTACTTCGAGAGTCGGCCCTTGCAGCAGGTAACGCCAGTAGAACTGAAGCCAGCAGGTGCCAGGACCCCACGGAAAACTTCTAGCCAGCAGTACAGAGCAGTGATCACCGCCCAGCGTCGGCCGCCCCGACATCACACACACCATAAAGGAGGGCAGTCCCCTCGTCCCTCCAATTCTTTTCCCACTGTCGACTCGCATATCGACTCCACGGACGCCTCTTGCTTTGTTTGACCGCCATTTTGCTAGTAGTTTGTCCCTTTTCTTTCTTTTTGGTGAAAAAGTTTGCTTTTTCCAGCCTTACCATTCTGTATGTCATCTACTCTGGCGTCCTCCGTCGAATGGCACCAATTTATGTGCCTGTGGCAAACTAATTCCATCCAGAATGGACACTGACCTGCCCCTGTGCCTAGGCCCTGACCATGACACCAAGGCCCACCAGCACTGTCAGAAATTCAACAGCAGGATGAGAATTCTCTAAAAGGCCTTTGAAGCTTTCCTCACAGAGCAAAAACTTGTTGCAGTGCAGAAAGGTTCCTCTTCTCAGGGTTTCTTCTCTCAAAAATCCTTTGGGAAGCACAATCATAAGGAGAAGGAGAGAGGGAAAGGAGAGATCTCTCCGGAAGTCCAGGTTTTCAGGCTCCTCCTGCCTCCCGTGGTAGATCGATTCCGCATCCCAGGTGACATGTTCCCTGCCCGGCTAGCGGTAGTAGCCACCCATCCTGATCAGGCGTCTGGTGGTAAGGACCTTGGATCCGGGTCCTCGGGCACACCCTTACAGCTGCTCAAAGTCGGCTGCATGATCAGACCTCTGGCTGGCGCTCTAAACACATCAGTTCCACCTCAGCCTCAGGACAGACGCCTGTGTCTTCCCTGTCGGCCTCTGTCTGTGGTGCCGACTCAAGGACAAACACAGGGCTTTGGGGCACTCTTCAGGAAGATCAGCATCACAGTTCTCTCGGCCGCACAAGCAGACACCAGAAAAATGTTCGGCGGATAAATGGTTGCCAATAGGTGGCACCCACTGATGATACTCTTCCATTGTCACTGCTTGTTGGCGCTGCCGGCTGTGTCCCCGTTGTCATGGCCCCCACTCCAGTTGGCGATGTAGCTTGGGGGCAGCCTCTCATCGGCCTTAGACCAAACATCGACTGCCAATGTTGGACCCCCTCTAACATACTGGCGTCCTCTCAGGACATGCTCAGATGCGGACCAAGTAACTGGGCCGTCATCAGGGATGACGACTGACCTGGAACCTAAGCTCCACTTGTCACAGATGAAGGACCTGCTCGGTTATTGTGTGGAGACCATCATGGAGACCAGCTTGGCAGAGGACTCTTCCCTCAATAATCGGACTCAACCCTTGAGGGAATCCACACCCATCTCAGTCAAGGACAAAACAGACCACAAGCGCTGGCCCAGGACTAGAGCCATAGTTCCTCATGCTCCACCCAGGCCAAGAAACGCCTGTGCACCAGGTCCTGGTCCTCCTCCTTGGTGGACTCCTGAGCATTCCTCGATCACTTCCTCTTCCTCATTGCCCTCATCCACTGAGGGTCTTCCTCCCACAGACCCAAGGGACACTCCCAGTCCCACAGGATGATCCGCCACATACTGAGAATATGGGCTGGGATACGGAGGACCTTGACCAGAGGCTCCAGCTGGTGAAGTATCTGCATAGAAAGACCCAAAGCCTTCAGTTATCCCGCCGTTGGTTGACACATTTAGATGTCACCAAGGCAGCCTGGAAACACTCTTACATCTCCTCTGCTGTGCCCAAAAGGCAGATTGCCTGTATAGAGCCCCAAAGAGGAACCCTTCCTGGGCGAGCAGCCCATGGCAGACTCTGTCATAGTTTAGGCTGCCCGTGACAGATCCCAGAGGCCACACACACCTTAGCACACAGCCTCTGAATCGGGAATCTAAACAATTGGGCGCTATGGGGTGTAGGGTATACTCCTCAGCAACATACACTGTACGATGCCTTAATTTCCTGACACATATGGTGCAGTTCCAAAATGTCCTTTGGGAGCGGAGATGGACATAGTGAAGGAAATCCCATACTGCCCACCGAGGATGAGCTGGAGAAGCATATACAAACTGACTCGGATGTCTGCACACGTCCCACGGTCAGCTTATGACTCGCGGACACAGCTGCAAGGACAGCAGCCACAGGGGTATGTGTCAGATGCCATTCATGGCTCTGGGTATCAGGCTTTGCCCAAGACATGCAGACCAATATCTTGGACACACGTTCAATGGTTTTGTCCTTTTGGTGAAAGATACCGAGAGGATAATCACCAAGTTACAGGATCCAGGCAAGGCCATTTGTTTGGTGCACTCTGTATAGAAACTGAAACAAAGGCCCTTTTGGAAGCACCGCTTTCACGGGAAGCGGGACAGCAATCCAGATACCAGCCACAGCAACAACAAAGAAATGGCTATGGTCATAAAGGCTCCTCATGAGTCATGACAGGCTCTGGGTCTAGGCGCCAATCCAGCCCAGACCAATCTTCCCCTCCCACCACAGCCTGACTGCTTGCCAACTTTGCTCCTTCTGTAGGCCTGGCAGAGGAGGCGGTCGGAGGTCACTTTTCTTTACACCCAAGGTTGGCGAAGGTCCCCTCCGACCAATGGGTTCTACAAATGATAGACAGAGTGTACTCGGATGAATTCCTGCAGATGCCACCAGACAGGCCACCACTCCCTTCCTTCCTGGCTGCGTGCAGAGCTAATTCAGAAGGAAATTCAGGCTCTTCTGGTCAAGAGAGCAATATAGTCAGTGTTGGCCTCCCAGCAGGAACAGGGTTTTATTCAGATTTTTTGTAGTGCCCAAGAAGACAGGGACCTCACGCCCATCCTGGACCTCTCTGCGCTCAAATCAGTTTGTCAGTACAAATGTTTGGCGGATGGTCACCCTGCAGGGCTTACTGCCCGTGCTACACCAGGGAGATTGGCTAGCATCACTGGATATGCAGGATGCCTATCTACACATTCTAATAGCCAGGTCTCACAGGAGGTTCCAGTTTCAGGGAGGCACAATCAATTCAGGGTGTTGCCCTTCAGCCTGTCCTCAGCCCCAAGGGTCTTTACCAAACATCTAGCAGTGGTTGCAGCAGCCCTTCGGAGGAAGGGCCACTATGTTTTCCCATACTTGGACGATTGGCTCTGTTGCCCCATTCAGGGGCAGCTGCGGCACCATATGAAGACACCTGTTCTCTCTTTGGAGAACTAGGGATCACCATAAAATAGCCAAGTCATCCTTGCTCCCCACCGAATTTCTCCAGTTTATCTGGGCATACCGACACTACACGGGAAGGCCTTCCTCCCAGAGGACCGATCACTCTGTCTCTGCAGTCTAGCCTGCCATGTCTCATCCTTACAAGGGCACCAGCCAGAACGCTTCTCTGGCTCCTGGTCACATGGCAGCCTCAATCGTCATGGTTTCCTGGCCAGGCTGCATATGAGGACAATTCAGTGGACACTGAGAGTCCAGTGAGACCAATGATGGGAAGACCTGGACCAACGGTCTCTGTCCTGGAACTGGTCCATAAGGAGCTCGACTGGTAGATGACATCCCCATGCTTCTCAGATGGCCTACCCTTCCAGAGAACGCCACCGGCCCAAATCTTGATGACGGATGCTTCCGCACAGGTTGGAGCACATCTGGGCACCCACAGGACCCAGGGGACTTGTTCGAGTCCGAAGGGCTCTTACACATCAATGTCCTAGAGATGAGGCGGTCCTCTACTCGTTACAGGCACTGCACACCGCACTTCTCCTGGAACACCACTTGATATAGATGGACGACAACATGGTGTTCTACCTCAACAGGCAGGGTGGCACCCACTTGTACCCCTGCCATGAAGTAATTCGGGTATGGAATTGGGCCATAGACCACCATCTGGATACTTCAGCAGTTCACGTCCCTGGGCACAAAACACCCTGGCCGATGCACTCTAGACACGGTCCAGAGCACACAGTGGGCCCTTCAGCAATCTATCGTGAAGACCTCTCCAACAGATGGGGCAGACTGTAAGTGGACCTCTTTGCATCCCCTATCAATGCAAAGCTGCCCAATTTCTGCTTGCTAGATCCCGGGCCTAGTGTTTTCTGGCGAGGCGCATTGTCCCTCTCTTGGAAAGGGAGATTCCTCTACATGTTCCTCCCTTCCTACTCCTGCAGAAAGTACTTCTCAAACTACAGGCGGAGGGTGGAAATGATTCTGGTGGCCCTGTTGTGGCCATGGCAGATTTGGTTTCCCCTGCTATAACAGCTGGCAGTCAAACCGCCACTACCATTGCCACTGAGCTCTCACTTGCTCTCTCAGGACAACGGGACACTGGTGCACCCAGACCTGAGCTCATTGCATGTCCATGCATGGCTGCTAAGGACCTAGCCATGTCATGCTTTGGAGTCTCGGACAGAGTTACTAACGTTTAGGTGGCTGCCAGAAAGCCTTCCACCAGGCCACCTACACCATGAAATGGCAGCATTTTTGCCTCTGAGCTGCTGCCCACTGTCTAGACCACTTGGCCTGTCTAGTGAGCTCAGTCCTCGAGTACCTGCTGTCGCTATTGGACTTGGGGTTGGGCTGCTCGTCCATTAAGGTCCATTTGTCTGCAGTGTCTGCCTACCATGCGCCTGTTCAGGTTAAAGCTGTGGCACAGCTGGACCTGGTATGCACTTTCTGCGTGGCATTCTCCACCTAAAACCCTGTATCAGAGACCCCATCCCCTTGGGACCTTTTGTGTTGGAGAAGCTCACTTTGCCCCAGTTTGAGCCAGCTGTGGAGTCAGAGCTACGCTTTCTCTCGTGGAAAGCGTTTTCTTTTGGTTGCATTACTTCGCTCAGAGGATCTCTGAGCTACAGGCTCTCATGTGTAAAGAGCCCTATTTAGTGTTCTACAGGGACCGGGTATCCTTTGGACCAATCCTAAGTTCTTACCAAAGGTGTTGTCTAAACTGACTCTGAACCAGGGCGTACACCTTCTGGTTTATTATGCAGAACACTCGAACTGGGACGAGGCTCTCCTTCACACGTTAGATGTTCATCGATCCTGCAATATTATCTTTCCAGAACACAAGAGCTCAGGCGCTCCAACCAGCTTTTGTTTCTTTGCCCCAGAATCCATGGGCACCTGTGTCCAAACAGACTCTCTAAATGACTGGCAAATTGCCTTTCCTTTTGTTATCAGAAATATGACAAACCTTTGCAGGCTCGTTGAAGGTCACTCTAAGAGGGAGTAGTGGCATTAGCCACTTTAGGAACGTATCCACGGAAGATACAGCATGCCGCCACCTGGAACTCTGTCCATACATTCATTAGACATTACAGTCCAGACATCTTCCAGACGAGAGAGTATCGTTTCTTCTTTTCCTCTGCTTCCTCCACCCTGTATCCTTTCTGGGTCTCTACTGTTTGTGACTCTGTCCTACTGGTGTTACCTGCTGCAAGAGCTGACTCTTGAAGTAAGATAGTACAGTTATGTAAGAACTTATCATAACAGTAGATCTTCAAGAGAAGCTCTTGCAGCAAATCTGCTTCACCCATCTTCACCCTTGAGGATTCTCTCTGCATTCCTATTTCAGCAGGCAGTTTGTTGCCCTATGTGGAACTGACCTTGATTCTCTATTGCAGAACAACTTCCATCCACAATGCTTGAATCTCCTGCAGGAGAACTGAGGGGATGCCGGGGCCAGCCTCTCTTTATAGTGTGCATAATGTGGGGAGTGGTAGTCCCCGCTCTGTACTGCTGGCTAGAAGTTTTCCATGGGTCCTGGCCTGCCGGTTTCAGTCCTTCTGGTGTTACCTGTTGCAAGAGCTTCTCTAAGATCTGTTGTTATGGTAAGTTCTATGTAACTGTACTTACACTGGGATGCTGGTTTTGGGGCCTCAGTTCTCCAGTCTATGTTCCTAAGTAGGGGTGTGCACATTGCCTTCCTCCTCCCAGATAACTGCTAGGAGTCGATGGGATAGAACATCATATCCACGCCCCTAGAAAACGGGTTACTCACCTGTAACAGTAATTCTAGGAGTGGTATATGATGTTCATTCCATACGACCACCAGCCGCTTTGACGCACAACACTGCTTCCAGTGGGCAGGATCTGGCGTCATGAGGCAGAGCCAAGGAGTTACCATCCGGTGGATGGAGGAGCCAGCTTGAAGACATTTCTGGCGAGTCTTAAAGGGGAAAGGACGCTGTCAGAGGTGTGGATGAACATCATATACCACTCCTAGAACTACTGTTACAGCTGAGTAACCTGTTTTTTTTTTTTTTTTTTTTTGTACATTGATTTATGTTTCATTTGGAAGAAATCGAATGTGTTACTTTAAGCCATGTTCTGGGCAGTTTTAGTTCTTGAACAGAAATTCCAAAGGTACAAAAATAAATAAATAAATAAAGTTGCATTATGCTATTTTGGCCATGTGCTTTACATTTTTGCTTTGGTTTCTATTCTCCACCGTGTTGTACTTAGCACATGCAGCTTGAAAACTTTTTAAAGTATAACTGATGGTTTATGAAGGAATTCACAAACATTATTAAAATTGTAACACAAATGCAGTAAAATATTTTTGCAAATCAGCTTAGAGGTGTTGGACTGTCTTGTCATGAGTACACAAGACTCGACATGTACTATGAAGTAAGTTTTGAGATCATGGTCCTCCCACTCCTAGAATCCCCGACCACTCAGCTTGGGTCGAGTTTTTCTGATTGAGGCCAGGTCAAAAGTTCCACAGTGCTCCTTTCGTGCTTGTTTCATTTAGACACTTAACTGATCAGGCGGTTGAGGTTTTCTTGACCCTGTCGATCAGTTGTCTGAGGGGTCAACGAGGAGTTAATCTCCAGGTCCCAGCTTTCCCAGTCCTCACTCAGGAGGAGGTGGACCGGTCAGTGTCCCTGGCTGACTACGCTTGGGAACAGCCTCCACTGGCAGTTGTTTCACTGAAATTGGTGCTTCTCCATGCACCCCGGCATGTGGTCTATTTTGAACTCCCCAGTGGCTTCTCCTCGGTGTCTGTCTTTGGGTCAGCATTGAGGTCGAGGTGCTGGTCGAGGCGCTGTTCACTGTCTTGCTTTTGCTCAACCAGGAGGCATCACAGACGATATTCCTCGACCTCATTGGATGAGGAGAGGCTCCACTGCTGTATCTGTTGGCGCTACGAGGAACTCCTCTTGCAGTAGTGGACCATTGCAGGGCAGGGTAGGGCTCTACACACGACACCTGTGGTTGACTGGCTGGCACGGTCCATGCCCACATAGGTTCACTCCGACAAACCCAGCACCTCTTACCACCCTTGGGGCTGGAGCTGCTTCCACCACAGCCCATGGTGGGAGCACTGACGTAAGGACTCCTACTGGGTTGGTTTGCCAGGCCAGCTGGTGGTGGAAATCACGCCCTCAGACAACTCTTGGGTGGTCCACGGTGGCAAGCGATCGAGGGCCATACTTGAAGAGACTACTCAGATGGCTCATCCATGCTGTTATCGAGGGCACACTTCGTCTGTGTGTTGGCTGAAGAAGCGACTCCTGACCATAGGCCAGTGCCATTCGGGCTCTGCTCCAACTCACGTTGGAGTTCATGTTTGTTTCTCTGAACCTTTTCAGAAAAGGGCCAAGCACCCTTTCACAGATGTCCTCGATAGAGACAAACTCTGGGGTTGCCTATCCCATTGCCAAGGCTGTATTGGGACCGCCCTGGAACTTTGGCAGCATCTTCCAAGGTACCTCTGCCTGTATGGTCCACAAGTATGTGCTCCTAGTGGTTCCCTTCTCAGACCATCCCTAGGCCGAGGGTCTGGTTGCAGACTCAGTTTTCTGGAAGTCCAGAAACCAATGGGACATTGACAGGCCCCTAGACAAGAAGACAAAAAGCTTGATCACGTGACAAAGAAGGTGTATGCTGCCTCCTCGCTGGTCTCTTGTCAGGTGAGGTACGTAATGAAGATGGCTAACTTTGGTCACTCCTGTTTGCCGTGCTGGATGATATCCTCCCTCACCTACCTGCTGACAAGCAACTGCTGGTGAAGTTTGTCTGAGACCAGGGTCAAGCACTGGCTAAACACCAGCTCCAGATAACCTTGGACATGGGCGATTCCTCGCCATGCCATGGCAACAGCCATTGCTATGTGTCGCAGGGTCTGACCGATGTTCTTAGCCTTCATGGTGGACAGTCGGCACAAGCTGTCTGATGTTCTTTTCTTGGGCAGCTACCACTTTGGCCCTGGGGTGGAAGGTCACCTCACCAGGACTGAGAAGTCCATCCTACCCTGGACTCTGGCTTTGCCCCAGAAAGACCCTAAGACCCAGAAACCAAAAAGGCGGCCTTTCATTTTCTGTCCTTTCAGCCCCAGGAGCCACAGCAGTGGTAATACCAAGCCTAGTGCCCCAAAGCCAAGTTCTCCATCCAGGGGTGAAAAGAAGCAGAGGTAGGAGATGTGGTTCCCTCCAGCCCCAGCGGCTGGTTTCCTCCAAAGCTGTCTACTGACTGTTTGGGGAATGTCTGCTTCCTACCTGTCCAGTCCCTGACCCAGCTCCCGTGTGGGGTTGACTTCATCACTTGTAGCCATACTGGTCCGGTATTACTATGGACAAGTGGGTTCTTGAGGTGGTAGGCAGAGGGCTGCCTCTGGATTTCGAGGCTTCTTACCAGTCCCATGTTCCAAGGGAGTCTCTGGTGTCGCAGGGCATGCTGTCCTCCCTATGGGAGTATGTCACTTAGCTCCTTGTGAAAGGGACTATAGTCTGTGTCCCAGACACCCTGGCAGGTTAGGTGTCCATGTCCCGTACTTCCTGGTCTCAAACGGATGGTAGTCTGGTGCCCCATACTGAATCTGCACAGTCTGTCAGTACATGAGGAAGCGCAAGTTCGGATGGTAACCCTGAACCGGATCATATTATCCCTAGAGCAGGACATGTGTTTCTGCTCCCTGCACCTCCAGGATGCATCTTCCACATCCCAGTCCAGCCCACTGGTGGTACCTTTAGTTCTGCCAGAAGGGGTTTTGTATCCATTCCAGATCATGCCTTTGTCCTCTTGTCCACTCCCAGGGTCTTCACCAAGTGTATGGCAGTGGTGGCAGCCTTACTGTGGTGCAAGAGTGGCCAGGTGTACCTCTACCTGGACGACTGGCTGATAGCCGGGCTGTCCAAGGAGGCCATGGATTGGTCCAGGGATCTGGCCCTCCAGACCTGCAGAAACATAGGCCTGTTGGTCAACCCGGCACGTCGAACTGATCTCCTCAAAGTTATTCACTTTATTGGGGCGGAACTAGAATCTCGTAGACCAGGCACTGGATCTTACCACCTTTGCCTGATCATTTCAGGTTGGTGCACGTGCTTGCCTGGGACTTCCTGTGGCTGCAGTGGTACATGGCATCTTGCACCAGTGTGGTCCAGTGGGCCTGTTGGCAGATGCGGCACCTGCAGTGGAGTTGGGCTGTCAGTGGTCTCAACGCCTAGGACACTTGGATCAGTCGGTCACAGTAGCTAGCAGATGAGGGATGCCATCCAGAGGTAGCTGATCCCAGAATATCTGGAAGGAGGAGTCCTGTTAGTCCACCCAGAGCTGACCATCACACTCATGCTGGACATGTCTCTGTGGGGTGGGGAGCACACCTGGGGACCTCAAGCCCTATGGATTTCTGGTGACTCGGGAGTCCTGTCACCACATCAACCTACTGGAACTCCATGCAGTATGGCTAGCTGTGACAGAATTCGCTGCTTTAATTAGGGGTCAAGTCTTGGAAGTCCAGACGGACACCTCCATGACCTTGTTTTATGTGAACAGGCATAGCAGCATGCACTCTTCCCTTGTGTCAGGAGGCCCTCCTCGACTGACCCTCGTGCAGTCTGGGTGCAGAGCTGCTGGTGATTCATGTTGCCTGGGTGGACAGTCAGCTGGCAGATACTCTCAGCCGGGTGGGAGCGCCGCACAGGTGGTCCCTGAACCAGGAGGTGGTGAGCCACCTGTTTGCCCTGTGGAACGTACCTTTGGTGATCTGTTTGCCTTTTGGGAGAATGCAAAACTTAAGCCGCTTTTATGCACAACTCCCTCCCCCACCCCCAACAGTCCGGGGACACTGATTGGGGTATACCTGCTTGCATGACCACAGGCCTTGTGTACGCTTTTCCTTTCCCTTTGATCCACAAAGGGTGATCAAGGTGCAGATGATCCTGAGGGCTCCAGACTGGCCTCAGCAGTTCTGGTACCCGATCTTCTTAGCCTCGGCAGCAGGTCTCTGTGACGGTTGTCTCTTCGTCCTGACCTGCTGACGAGACAACAGGGGGACGGTCCTGCATCTCACAGTCCTGGTTCCTGAGTGACTGGAGTTCCAGGCTCTGGATCTTTTGGACAGTGTGCTCTACTTTGTGGAGGCCTCCTGAAAAGAGTTGCCTCACCAGTGCTGGGCGCCTTTAAATGGAAAGGTTTTCTGTTTGGTGTCAGGGCAAGGAGCCTGAACCCCTTGCCTGCCCACTGGCTAATACCCCTTGAGTGCCTTTGGTCCCTCCCAGCTGAGATTGTGAGCAGCACCCTAAGGTGCATTTGGCAACCTATATCTGTATACTGGGGCACAGGCTGGTATGCTCATAGTGGCCTAGGGAAAGTGGTCGGGCACATTTTCAAGGGCCTTGACCACCTGTTCTCTCTGTATGACCCACCACCACCATGGAACCTACTGCTGCTGTTGGCTGTGCTCATATTAGCCTATGCACAAGTGTGAGATGTCACACCTGTCGTGAAGGTGGCCTTCTTGGTGGGTCGTATCAGACAGAAAGATTAGCGAGCTCCAGGTGCTCCCAGTGGATCTCCTTATCTGGTCTTACACAAGGACAAGGTCATCTCCGCTCTCCCGAAGTTCCTTCAGGAGGCTGTATCGGAGTTTCACCTAACCAGGTGATGAGCCTTCCGTATATTTACTAACCCTTGTTCAGAGGCTTACTGCAGGCTTCATAACTCTGGACCTATGGAGGGGCTCTGTTATTATAAAGGCGACGGCTGAAGTTCAGGTGATGCTTACCAGCTCTTTGTGACATATGCTGAAGCCACGCCTGGCAGACTGGCAGCAAAGCGGACAGGTGGATAACATCCTGCATCGACTTCTTCTATAGGTTGGCTGATAGTGAGTCTCCCATAGGGCTTAGGGCTCATTTCACCAGACATACCACTGTATTGGGGCCTGCTTCCATGGGTGTCCCTGTCCAGATGATCAGCAGGGCTGCCACCTGGAAGTCAGTACACACCTTCATCTCCCATTAAAGTATTGATATGAAGTCATGCTGAGATGCTGCCTTTGGGACCTTGGTTTTCAGTCTGTGTTCGCCAAATAGGGTGCGACTTGTCCCCTCCTCCTGAAGGACTGCTATGGAAGTCTGCTAATGTGTGGATGGTGAACTCTATCCAAGCCCCTAGAAAAATAGGGTAATGACTTGTAACTGTAGATCTTCCTGGACTTAGTCTTCACCATTTATTCATACTGCTAGGTTACAAGCTGGAGGCGCTGGGACCCTAAGGGAGCCAAAAATCTTCAGGAGGGCTGGAACTGGGGATGGGACCGTGCATCGCGGCACTGCAGACTGGCTGTTCCATTTAGGCTACCTCAGCGTTAACCCTCTGACCGCCTCGTTCCTTTTTCCCGCCATCAAGTGCGCCTTAGTGATGACATTGCTCGCTCTTCCGGGAGGTAAATCTTCATGTCTATACAACAACAGCATTTAGCCATTCAGTTTTTTCTGTGATTTACTGTTTAAAAAAAAAAGAGAGAATTTTTTTTCCCCTATCAGCTCTTCCAATTGAAGGAGTCGATCATGGATGGAGACAGTGACAGTAGGGACTCTCCGTTGGAAGGTTGCTCTAACAGTTGGGTTGTATGCGGTCCGCCACCCTCTCCAGGTGGGGGTGGAGGGGTCTGACCATGGGCACTCCGGTGTTCAGAATGCAGGACAGACTTCCCATAAACACAAACAAAGCGGGCCCATTCCCGATCCAGGTCGGGACCAGCACCGCTCTGCCTCAAGCTCTTTCTCTTCCCATCAGAAGAAGACGAAGCGGTACCACTTGAGGTCACCCTCTGTTATGTCGGCTAAGAGGTCTTTGATGGTCGAGAGTAGCAGGCCGCCTCCGGACCTGTCCGGTTCCCGCTGGCTTCCACTCTTGATCATGCAGATTCTCATCACCGGAGCCCTTTCTCTGTCCTCTTGTGGGGTTTCTGGTGGTAGTTTCATCAGTGGTTGTTCTTATGGGAGCAGGGTACAGCGCCTGTCTCGCTTGCCCCTCTCTGCTATGATCCTGTCTCCAGGGCCTCTCAGGCCTAGGGGCCTTGGGACCACGGGTTGAGTCCTGGAGGAAGGTTGAGCTCAGTGCTGGCAGCAGTATCTTCTCCATTGCCAGTGCCTGTGCTGCCAATGCCGTTTCACGTGCCTTCCCCTTCACTCTGTTCTTGCAGGGGCCAGCACAGGTACCATCTCCTCTTTCTTTTAGGTCTGTTGGGTCTTTGGGTAGCCCTGTTGCTGCCATGGTACTAGTTTCCCATATGGGTTGGTGCTAAGTCCCCACAATGCTGGGTCCGGCACCAGTCCCAGTGTCTCATGTTTATCCTTTCCCCAGACCAGGCAGCAGCCTTCTGGAGGTTACTCCCCCTTCTAAAGGTTACTTGGAGCAGAATGAGTCTTGTCCCACCTTTCAATTCTGAAGAGGATGATGAAGACTCATTGTACAGCTTGGATGGTAGGCCCTCAGTGCCAGCTGAGAACCTAGTGGAGAATCTCTCACCCAGTGTTTGCTTAGGAATATGTGGGTAGCCTTGGCTCTTCAGCTGTCTTTGTGTGACCCAGGTAGACTGTTACTCCTGGAGTAGCTCCATGTTCCTAATATTCCAGTGAACCTTACGCCACCTGTCTCTCAACCCACCCTTCAAGACCTTGTCTGAAGCTGTGTGGGTGAGACCTTGCTGTTATCCCTTTATCTGCAAGTCCATAGATAGGAAATAGGTCCCTCCCAAGGAGAGACCCATTTTAGCCTCCACAACCCATCGCGATGCACTGGTTGTACTTGCTGAAAATGACAAAGCTTTTCTTCCTCAGGAAGTATTAGCATGTCCTATCAACAAGCAATCTTGTAAGATTGATACCATGGAAAATGGACCTTCGCAGCCAGAAAATGGGTTTATGATTGCCAGTTATCAGGGCACTTTTCTCAATACTTAGTATGCCTTTGGACTTCCCTTGAATCCCTAGTGGAAGGCCTACCAGTGTCTGATTCTAAATTGAGATTTTACAGACTTACCCAGGGTATAGAATGTAATGGCCATCAGCTGAAAGCTTCCATGGATGCATATGACACAGCATCCAGGGTGGCTGCTGGAATCTGTAGTAGAAGACATTCCTGGCTTCAGACATCAGAGTTTTCCTCTGATGCGCAACAGCAGGTGATGAATGTCCTTTCAGTGGTACATATCTGTTTGGCCAACAGGTAGAGCAAGCCCTGGAGGCCTCTCAGAAAACTAGGACTGCCATGAAACAGCCTGTATCGGCTCCTTCAGCTCCACAGAGGGCAGGAATAGTCTGTTTTTTCAGAACAGGCAGCTCCTTTTGAGGAAGAAGCAGAGGAGCCCAAAACAAGCACCAGTCTCCTTGGCTGCAAAAAAAATGCAGCAGAAGGCACAAGGGCCAAAACAGCCCAGTGCCACCTGTCACAAATCCCAATCAGCAGGTCAGCCTCTACTCCCAAAGTGCTAACCTCCGAGCTAGTCTTAGAACAGTTAACAGAAACAGGGTAACCCTCTTGTCTGTTTGAGGGGTTCAATCAACCTTTGTGTCCGTTCTGGAGGATTCAAACTGTGAACCTCTTGCTAGCATACCAATGCACAGGCTCAGATAATTCTGTCTTCGAGGGGGCCAGATATCTTGCCCACGGGCACCTAACCAGGTATATAGAAATGAACCCTTAAAACTTTAATAAAGACCTCAGATTTAAAACGCTTACCTTTTTCCAGTTTGGTATCACCATTCAAGCTTATGTACAGTGTCTGCGTAACCATATGTACTCCACTTGTAAAGAAAGAAATCAAAGACAGACCAAGTAGGCTCTAAAAATAGTTTTACTAAAATAGAAAAAAATATAAACATAAATACAGAACCATATATCACAAGACATACAGATCTATTAAAAGAACAAGGTTTAACAGTACAATTCCTACTACAGTACTTAGATTTGCCTCTCTCTCTAAATACCTGCTTAAATTGCTTACGGATGTTTCTTTGTCAGTCTAGATAAAAGTGTCTCTGAAGTAAAACCGAATATTCCTTAAAGAAAACTGTATTTACAACCCCTTTGTGTGAGGTCACCTAGCTCCTCCTCTGTCAGAATATATAAAAATATATCTATATAAAAACAGGATGTCTTTTACAAGTGTTAAATTCTGCAACCTCAGCACAACTCATGTTCTTCAAATAACTCTATTTGATCTTATGATAAGCTTCCCTTCCAGGACATGAAAGCACCTTTTATGACTTCGCACTAAAACGTCACAACCTGCTCTCCTTCCTCTAAGCGTTATCAAAGTTTTATGATTTTCCTCTTAGCAACTTACAGCTATAATTAACTTAGTTAAAGTCTGTAATTAGCTTCGGCCTTCCATGGTAATACCTTGTGTCAAAACCTGTGTGTCATACTCACATGCTGTTTCAGCATTTCTCAAGAGAGACAGTCCATAACCCATTTTTATATTACAAAAATGATACCGTGATCAGAACCAGCTGTCTAAGTGTCACACCACCCTCTGAAAGTCTGGCCCCAGTCTCACCTCAGCTACTCGAGGGGGATTTCTCAGCAGTTGGAGATCATCTGACTCAGTTTTACAACCAGTGGAAGTCTATTACTACAGACAAGTGGGTCCTCAGGATTGTTTGAGAAGGGCACTCTCTCAACTTTGTGATGATTCCCCAGAACTTCCACGACAGCACAATCTGTCAGCTATTCAGTTGGACCTTTCACTTCAGTTACACTGGGCCTTCTCAAAAACAGGGCAGTGGAAGTAGTTCCCCCGGTACAGCAGAACACAGGTTTCTACTTCCATTACTGTCTAGTTCCAAAGAAGACTGGCAGTATGTGCCCCATCCTCAACCTCAGAAAACTAAACAAGTACTTGTACTGCAATAAGTCCAAGATGGTCTCCATAGGACACTTCTACTACTTCTCCATCACCACGACTGGCTGGCATCCTTGGACATGCAAGGCGCCTACCAGCTCATTCTAGTACACCAAAATCACCACAGATACCTTTGCTTTGTGGCCTTGGGTCAACACTACCAGTTCAGAGTCCTGCCCTTTGGGCTGTCCTCAGTGCCTCAAGTCTTTACCAAGTGTTTTGTAGTCTTGCTGCACACCTTCAAGGCTCGGCTCAGGTCTTCCCCTTGCTAGACTACTGGCTTTGGCAAGTCCATCAAGGCAGGAGATACAGAAAGTGGTATCCTTAGCATCTCAGTTCCTCACCTCCATGGGGATCCTGCTGAACCTGGAGAAGTCACAGCTTCAACCTCTCAGTAACTCCTCTTCATAGGAACCCTCCTGGACACTACAAAGGTGAGCTTTTCTCCCAGAGGACAGGAGGAATGACATTCTCCAGATGGCTTGCTTCATCCAGAGAACAACCTGGATGCGAGCTCACTACGCGGCGGGTGTTGCGGCCTCATGGGTTCTTCCGTTTTGCAGTGCCTCTAGCTTGATTGCACATATGGGGACCGCGCCAGTGATGCTCAGCACACAGTGGTTCCCAACAACACAACTGCAGTCTTACCCCATGCCTCTTCTGTTTTCACAGTGCCTCTAGCTCGATAGCACATAAGGACCACTCACTGGATGCTCTGCACACAGTGGTCCGCAATCAACACACTTCAGTCTTACCATCAAGGTGACTGAGCCTCTGCGGCGGTCACTTGCATGGTAGATAAAAGAGGACAACCTTCTACATGGTCTGCCCTTTACCCCACGAATCTCAGATGACCATCACCATGGATGCATCTCTGCTCAGCTGGGGGCTCACTGCCGGGACCTTCACACTCAGGAGTGTGGACTCAGGAGGAGTCTCATCTTCATATCAATGTTGTAGAGATGAGAGAAACCTAGAAACATAGAATCTGATGGCAGATAACAGGGTTTTATTTAACCCTAAAATTGATTAGCTTTGCTCATAAAAGTTCTAAAACATTATGAAAATCCATAGCACTTGCCTCACTGTGTTTAACAAACACATCACTTCTACAAAACCTATATAAATGCTTTCTGTACAGTTAGTATTGTCACAAGAAAAAACTGCTAATCAATTATTTAAAACCCTGAGATAAGGACCGCTTGGCCCACCTAGTCTGCCCATTTCCCTACCTAACGGAGAGCTGCAGATGCCAGTTAACCACAGCCTACTTCCTCCTACCCCCAACTAGAATTGCCTTATATGTCTGCCCAAACATTCTTGCCAGATTCCCCACTGTTTTTGACTCTGTAGCTCCTCAGGAGGCTGTTCCCGTACATCCTAGCCCTCTGTGAAGAACTTCACTCTCACATTACCTCTAAGCCATCCCCCTCTATCTTCAAATTGTGCTCCCGTGTTCTTACACATCTCTTTTTCTGAAAGATGCTACCTCTTGGACTTTGTTGATTCCCTTTAGGTATTTGAACATTTCTGTCATGTCCCCTCTCCTCCTTTCCTCGAGGCTATACATTGTAAGCTCCCTTTAGTCTTTCTTCATATGTCTTCTGCTTGACCCTGCACCATTTTGTTTGCCTCCTCTGGGCAGCCCTCCACCCTGTCTGTCTTTGTGGAGATGAGGTCTCCAGAACTGTACACAGTACTCAGATGTGGTCTTACCAGTTGTCTGTACAGAGGGACAACTTCCTGTTTTCTATGGTGATGCCTCTCCTTATGCATGCCAGTATCCCCCAGCCCTCCTTACTGCCTTCTCACATTGCTGGCCCACCTTTAGGTCACCTGATATGACTACCCCGGTCTCTTTCCATTTTAGTTGTTGTCTCTTCAGCTGGGTTTTGTTTCCCAAGTGCATTATTTTGCACTTTAGTTGAATCTAAGCTGCCATACATTTGACCATTCCTCCAACTTTGCCAAGTCCCTTTTCATCCTTTCCACCCCACCTTGTATCAACCCTGTTGCAGATCTTTGTGTCATCTGCAAAGAGACATACTTTTCCTTCCAGTCCTTCTGCAATGTCACTTATAAAGACATTAAAAGGACCAGCCCAGTATTGAACCCTGCAGTACCCCACTAGTAACCCCCTTTCTTCACCGTGGACTCCATTTATTATTACCCTCTGTTTCCTGTTGTCCAGCCAGTGTTTTACCTAGGCTACCACCCTGGGACCCACTCCCAGGCTGGCTAATTTGTTTGTTTAATCTTTGTGTGGGACTGTGTCAAATGCCTTGCTAAAGTCTAGGTAGGCCATGTCCACAGCCCCTCTCTGGCCTACTACTTTAGTCACCCAGTCAAAGAAATCTATTAGATTTTGTCTGACATGACCTTCCTGCTGTGAATCCATGCTGTCTTGGGTCCTGTGCCCCACTGGCCTCTAGGTACTCAACAGTTCTTTCCTTCAGAAGTGATTCCATCATTTTCCCCTACCACTGAGGTCAAACTGACAGGTCTGTAGTTTCCTGCCTGTGTCTTGCTCCCACTTTTGTGAAGGGAATCGATCTGCCCTCCTCCAGTCCTCAGGTACCACACTATCCTCCCATGATTTATTGAAAAGGGTAGTTAGTGGTGTTACTAGTTCTTTCCTTAGTTCTTTTAGAATTCTGGGGTGAATCCATTAGACACCATTGCTTTATCCACCTTCAGTTTTAGGAGTTCTTTCAGAACCCTTACTTCTGTGAAAGGACTAATATCAACCCCCATCCAGATTGCTTCTATTGACTGGATTAGGCATCTCCCCGCTCTTCCTTTATGAATACTGAGCAGAAGTATTCGTTCAGTATCCCTGCTTTCTCACTGTCGCTTTCTGTCCAACCACCTTCCTCTTTATTCAGCCTCACTATCCCTACCTTAGTCTTTCTTTATGCCTAATGTACCTATAAAGGGTTTTATTCCCCTTCTTAACCAAGTTGGCTAGCTTTTCCTCAGTTTGGGCCTTTGCTATTCTGACTGCCTTCCCTAGTTCCTACTGCTTTAACTGGTACAGGTCTCTGTCCTGCTCCTTCTGTGTTTTCTTATACTTCCTGAGTGGTATCTTTTTCCCCTAACCTTCCTGCCACTCTTTGAGAGCAGTCCTGTATGCCCTTCTAGTCCTGGAAGATGTGGTCAATCACAAGGTAATTCTTCTTCAGATGGACAACAAAGCTGTGATGTACTACTTCAACAAGCAGGGCAGAGCACACTCCTACCCTCTATGCAGAGAGACATGAGGGTATGGGAGTGGTGCCTCGAACAAGATGTCCAGATTCAGGCAGTTTACCTGTCAAGGACTCAGAATGATCTGTGGATCATCTCAGCAGAACAGAATCTGATCCTCACACGTGGTCATTTGCTCCAGGCGCCGTGCAATTGCTCTTCGAGTGCAGCAGTCCAGATCTGGACCTTTTAAGTGCTCCACTCAATGCAAAACTGCCTCTATTCTGCTCCAAAATCCAGAACCCGTTTTTCTGTCAGGACGCATTCAGGCTGTGGTGGACAAGATGTTTTCTGTACACATTTCCTCCCTACCCCTAATTCAGAGGGTGCTGCTCAGATTGGAGGTGCAGGTGCAAGGTGATTCTAATTGCACTTTACTGTCCTCGACAGATCTGGTTTGCTTGGATCAATAAGTTGTCAGAGGCCCCTCCGAGGCAGCTGCCTCTGCGAACTAACCTCCTGATACATGGATCCCGGTCCATCCCAACTCTGCTTTCTTCATCTCCACCCTGGCTCCTGAGGAGATGGAAGTGAATAGGTTTAAAGTGTTCCGAGAATCTCTCAGATCCTCTTGGCAGCTCATAAGCCTTCCACCAGGAAGACTTACACAGCTAAATGGAAGTGTTTCTCAGAATGGTGTACTAAGATCTACTTAGATCTGTTTGTGTCCTCGGATAAAGTGTTGGAGTACCTGTTGGACCTTTCAGATGCAGGACTGCAATACTCATCTGTAAAGGTACACCTCTTTACGCTTCTGCCTATCATGACCCAGTCCAGAACATGTCCCTGGCTCAGTTATGGCTATTCAAGAAATTCCTCAAAGGCATTCTTCACACAAGGCCCCGGTTAGGAAGCTGGTTGCCCCTGGGATATTAATCTCATGCTAGACATGCTCACTCGTAAACCCTTTGAGCCTCTAGCCACGTGTGATTTGAAATTTCTGACCTGGAAGACTGCCTTTCTGGTGGCCATCACTTCCGCTAGGATCCTGGAAATACATGCCTTGGTCACAGACCCTCCTTATACTGTCTTTCATAAAGACAAGGTGGTCCAATTCTACATGGATAGAATGGGGATATCCGTCAGGCCAAGCAACTCTGTGTCCTTCAACACGGCCTGGCTGGGTCAGCCAGTGTCCATCAAATGTATCTCTGCTTGCATAGTGGCATGTCTTCACCATTGCTACTCTATGGAGCAGGTCATGTTGGAGGGCCAGGTGCGTGCCCACTCTACCATAGTGGTTGCTGCATCCTTAGCAGTGATCCGCTCTGTTCCCATTGATGACATTTGTAGGGCGGCTACTTGGGTTCAGTGCACACTCTTAGGTGAAGCACTGTGCT
The DNA here is from genome assembly GCA_016271365.2 of Neoceratodus forsteri. Taxonomy (NCBI): domain Eukaryota; kingdom Metazoa; phylum Chordata; order Ceratodontiformes; family Ceratodontidae; genus Neoceratodus; species Neoceratodus forsteri. The sequence goes on along the minus strand of CM057456.1, from coordinate 558,903,634 downwards.
CTGGATGTCCATGCCAGACAGCATGCTTCCTTTGGCAAGACAATCCTTAATAGACTTCTGTCCTGAGTGAGCTCCATCTCCTATCACCCTTCTCGGGATTTGGTTTTAGCTTGGTACTCTAACCAGCAGTATGAATAAATGGTGAAGACTTTTAAGTTCAGGAAGCTATGAAAATTATGTACTCACCGTAATTCTTCATCTTCTTGGACAAGTCTTCACAATTTATTCATATGTCCACCACCATCCCTGAGCTCACTCAGTCTGTCTCTGGTCTTGACTCCCTCATTTGGTTTGGGCTGTGAAGACATTGTTTAAATTACTCTGGTCAATTGGCTATCTTATGCCCTTGTTGGGTTATGTGTTTCTTAGGTTATATATCACGCTGCACCTCTCGATTTAAAAAAAAAAAAAAAAAGTAAGCGCGTTGGAGTTTTGATGCCGAGGAAGCCTACACAGGCACAAGCCAGTCTCCTGGTGCCACGCATGCACAATCCTACCTCAGTGCTGGTGACCCCTGTTTGTAACCCAGCAGTATGAATAAATGGTGTCCAAGAAGATCAAGAATTATGGTGTGTGTGCAAGTTTAATTTCTGTAAGTGGTATATAGTTCACATCCACACCACCCCACCTGGCCTCCCTGGCAAGTGGCACATGAATCCCTGCTTCCAGCCTGCAAGCCCTAACATCAAGGGGTGGAACCAAGGGCTATAATGTCCGGTGGTGGAGAGGAGCTTAGCTTGAAGATGTTCCGGCAAATTGGCACTTTTCAGTGGAACTGCTAATGTGTGGATGTGAACTATATACCACTCCTAGAACTTCGTTACAGGTTAGTAACCTATTTATTTCCTCTGCAAACTTCTTCTCAGCCAACCTTATGTATTGCAAGAAACATAAGACAGTGACAGCAGAAAAGACCATTGGTCCATGTAGTCTGTCCATAAATACAGAGACACTTATAGCCTATTGTCCATACAGGGTTCTAACCAGACTGTCCACTGCTGTGCTCTCTGTCCTACTGCTAGTGCCCTGAACAACCACTAAACCCCTCACTCTGTTCCAGAAATATTTGAAGCCATTGAAAGTTTTGGCATCCACCATGTCACCTGGCAGATTGCTCCGTGGCTCCGCCACCCTTTCTGTAAAATCAAACATCTTCTTTGGGAATATCTTTCATCAGGTCACACCTGTGGAAACTACAGCTGCCAGGCACTAGGGACACACAGAAACCTTTGCAAGCAGTTCGCTAGCGGCCGCCCATGATGACGCCATACGGCATTTCCCATATAAATGTGGTGGTCCTTCCTCTTCAGTTCTTTTCCCACTGTCGATCATACTTGCGGACCCTGTATGGAAATGCCACCGTTATCTCTCCAGTCATCACTTTTAAAAGGGCTCACGCTGGTGTCTACTTCTAAAGTCGCGACTTGCTTGCTCTCGCTCAACAGCCGTGCTTTTTTTTTAGAAAAACTAACTAAACTTAGCTTAAACCCCACACTTTACATGCCTTTTCAACAAAACGTTCCTGATTCTACACTTTGGAATCGCATTGTTTAGCGGGATGAACACCACTCGAGCATGCTACAGCGAAACAAGAAAGTGAAAGTTATTAGACTTAAAACAGTCTAAAATGGCAGGATCAACCAGATACATTTTTAAATCACTCTTTACCTATAAAAATCATGGCAGGATCAACCAGATAACTATTTTCCATCACTTTAAACCTGTCAGAATCAATGTAGGGATCAACCAGATCAACTCAGTGAAGCACCGACTTATACCAGACAGGGATTACTTTATGGCCCCCACCAAAAAATATCGGTGGCAGCTTTATAAGATAATTTACTGCAGAGTTTGTGGTCACACTGTGATATACAGGCACCTTGAGTGGATGAATGCTTGACCTATATGCAATAGGCGTGGACACAAAAAGTACCTGATAAATGCATTTATCAGAGTAACTGTATATATAAATCAGAGACCACTGATTTTTACATATAGTAAGTATGTCATCACCAATTTACACTTAGTTACTATGTGATAGTTTCCCCCCAGCTTGCCTGTACGTTTGTCAGACTACTTTTCTTACTTTCATTTCATTTACTCGTACATGTGTATTGGATCCATGCATTGTCCCAAACCGCCACTTTCCAACCAGTCCACCAATGCAAGCATCACTCTCCCTAGCACAAACCCAGACTCCTGTAATAAAAACAGATCTTACTTCAGGGTATCTCTTGCAGCAGTCCATCACCAGTAGGACTTAGTTGCCAGGCTAGGACCACATGGAAACTTTCTAGCTAGCAGTCTACCAGAAGGGGCTGGTCAGTGCCTTGCGTCAGCCAGTCCAGTAAAGGCAGGCAGTCCCACACCTCCTCAGTTCTTTCTGCTGTCAACCAACACACGTTGGACCACTGATACTGCTGAATCTACAGTTGACTGCCATTTTCCTGTGTTTAACCGCTTTATTATATTTAGATTTTAATTCAGTTTAGCTCCGAAATTTCTGTGTTCTTACCTAATGGTTTATGTCTCTAAACCTTCCTCATTTTCTGGACTGCTCCATGAAGTGTGACTGTGGAAACAGATCCTGGATGAAGACGGCCATTCTGCCTGTGTCTTGTGCCTAAGCACGACGCCCAGCCTGCAAGGCCTGCCAGGAAGTTCAACCCAGCCACCAGGAGGCCGCCAGAAGATCCTGGGGAGCCACCTCCATAAGTAGAAGGTCGCCTCAGTGGAACAGGAACTGCAGGCCAGGAGCTCCTATGTGTCCCTGGCTCAGTCCTCAGGGTCTTCATCTTTAAAGTCCCAGGACAAAACTACCAGGAACATAAGCATAGGGACACGGACTGGGACTGACCCTGGTCTGTCTCCGCTTGGGGTGCCCACACTGAGCAGTCTTCGTCCATGAAATGGTCTTCCTCCCTGGGAGGGGTCAACATCCTTAGCCCACATGCCTAACTTCCACAGGGCTACCTGGCCCCTTTCTGCCCACCTGGGTCTCCCTAGGCGGTGGCACTTTGGAACAGGGTACTCTGTATCCTGCCCTCCAGCCCTGTTATTCACAGGCTCACAGAATGGCGGCTCAGCCGAGTCTCTTTGGCTACGGGTGTGGCTAATGCCAGTCTCCCCAGCTGCCGCCCCCAGCACCCGTGCCACTAACGCCAGTCTCATCTTCTGGGACCACCACCTGTTCTGCCCCTCCTTCTGGGGGTGTCAGACACTGCAGGACACCAGTGCCTCCTGGCCTGGTTTCTCCTCAGCCTTCACCCTGGGGTTCGCCCTCCACTCACCACCTATCCCCTCAATCGCTGCCTGTGGACACCTCCAGCATTACCTTGGCTGATGCCTGCTGGGGCCCGCCGTGTCCTTCCTCTGCCACAGCCTGCAGGACCCATGCCGCCCTGCCCCTTAACTGCCGCCAGTGGGCCCATCAGCCATCCTGGCTGTCCTGCTGCAACCTATGCCCAGGGACCTCAGCCTCAGTACTGTAGCCAGCTCCCATTGTCCGGCACCTGTATACCCCTTCCCTGCACTGGTAAGCCAATTGTCCAGGCTACCCAAACCCGGCTCCTTTGGGACCATCACCTGCCCGTTGGATTATCACAGTCTCATCTTGGCCCAGTGATCCTTATGAAGACACGTGTCCCAACCCAGAGGGCATCAGGGGTATCCTTTGGGACCCATTTCCCTGGTTCTGTTTGTTGGGCCCTAGTGCTTCTTGCACACTCACGTATAGGCCTTACGCTGGGTCAGTCGGACAGTTGTGAGCCGAGGATAGTGGGGATGATGGTGCAGATGATGCTAACCAGAGTTTAAGCAGTGAGTCTTCCTCCTTGGGCCCAAGAATCCTCCAGAGAGGAGAAGAGCTACTGAGCAATGTCCCAAGTCCCCCCCCGGATGGCTCCACGTTTATGGCCATCATGGCACATTCAGGCCACTGTGGGGTGGGAGACAGAAGAATAGGATCCAGAAGGCGTCAGCTTGCAGTCTGTTTACACCAGCCCGGCGTCCCTCCTCTGGTGGTCCTTCCGATTATCGAGTCCTATGAGGACATTACCGGGCTGCTTGGAACAGCTCCCATACGGTCCCGGCAGTGTCCAAAAGGCTGACAGGCTTTACTATACCCCGGCTGGCAAGCGTGCTTGGCTTAACAGCCCAAGGCCAATTCAGTCATCAGTGCGGTGCCACCACACCAAGAGACTGAAGCACCTAAACTCCTTTCCCCGGACACGGAGTCTCGCCAGCTAAACCAGATGGGCAACTCCTGCCTTAGCCTCTGCCACTCTGGCCATTTTGGGCCATCATTTATTTGGCCCATATGGTACAATACCAGAACCTGCTATGGGACCTGCTAGGAGGCTGTCCTACCCACGCCAGATGACCCTCCAAGCAACAGACTCTACAGGACCTCAAAACAGGCTTGGACGCCAATACCCACCTCCTCTGGGCTGCCTGTGATGTGGTAGATGTCTTGGGCCGGTGGCAGCTGCCTGCATCTGTATGAGGCACTGCTCCTGGCTTTGGGTCTCTTGTTTCAGCTGGATGTCCAATCCCTTCAAGGGTTTCAGACTTTTGGGGGAGATGTCCAGGATAATATCTCTGAACTCCAGACCTCAGGACGGACTCTCAAATCCATCCACTTTATGTACCATACCCAGCCAAAGTCTGGCAGCGGCTTCTTCTTTCTCCCACAGACGGTCCTGTCTCCCTCCCAGAACCCAGGGCAAGCTAAAGTGGGGCAGCTCTCCCACCCTTTCTCTGCTACCACTTGCAGCATCCAAGATGCAGCAGCAGCCCTAACAGCAGCTGCTCCCACCTTCTGACTGCTTGCCAGACTCCCTCAGTTGTTCCACAGGAGGCAGTCATTGGGGTTGCTTCTCCCTGCTTCTGGACAGATGGAGGAGCTCACCACAGACAGTTGGGTGCTGCAGCTCATCAAGCACAGTGACACTCTCGAGTTCATAAAGTGTCCTCAGAAAACCCTCTGGGCAATTCCTCATATCCTCCTGGCTCGCCCCTCTCATCTGGGAGGAAATTCAGGCCATACTTTGAAAAAGGCCTAGAGCCAGTCCCTCGGTGTCAGCAGGGAAGGGACTCTACTCCACTTCTTCCTGGTCCCCAAGTGGACAGCAGGCCTTTGGCCCATCCTGGCCTGAGGCAGCTAAACCTGTTGATGGAGTACAAACAGTTCAGAATGGTCACCCTTCAGGGTTTACTGCCCCTGTTATACCAGAGGGACTGGCTTTTGTTCCCTGGATATGCAGAATGCTTACCTGCATATCAGGATTTTGCCTCCCACCAGCACTTCCTCTGTTTCCAGTTCCAGGGAGTACACTACCAGTTCAGTGCTCTGCCTTTGGTTTGTCCTCAGCCCCAGGGTCTTCACCAAATGCCTGACAGTGGTGGCAGCTGCCTTGAGACGGCAGGAGGTTTTACGTCTTTCTCTCTACCTGGGCGATTGATGCTAGGACCTGTTCAGGGACCGCCTCCTTTAAACTCTTTCTTACCTGCAGCCTGTTTCAATCTCTGGGCATTACTATCAATCTACCAAAGTATTTTCTGACCCTTGCCAGCGCCTCCTGTACAATGGGGCAGTGCTGGACACCACCCAGGGAAGACCTTCTTCATACTGAGGTAGATAAGGAGTAAGAGGGCAATGCACGTGTGAGCTCCTGTCCTTTAATCCTGTAACTATCTAAGGATGGCACCAGAATGGATATGCCTGTCCAGTCTTCTTTTAATTCTGCCTTAGTTTTACTTACAATGATTCTTCAGGTAAGGGATTCCAGGGAGTTGCCAGCGTGATGTATAAAAGTATTTTCTTTGATTATGTTTGAATCCACTCCCTCTTTCTGCAGTGGTGGCCCCTAGTGTGTCTCATCTCCTTGCTTGAAACTGATTTTAATTCAGATCGAGAAGGGGGTCTTGCATAACGTCATACATAATAGATCTGATCGCATTCACCTGGTATCTAAGGACATTAAATTAAGCTGTGATAGCCTGTCCTGTTATCCTCTGTCTTTCATGCCATCTGGTAAATTTCTCTGGACCTTTCCAACTTGTCTCTTTCACTTTTGAACAGGAACCATAACTGAGAAGCTTGTTCTACTTGAGGGCTACCACATGCTCTGTAGAGGGAATTAATACTTTATCTCTGGTGAAAATGTTTCTCTTTATTACACATATTATATTGTTAGGCTTTGCAGTAGCTTTGTCTGGTCTGTCAGCATTCTGGTATTAGCTACCATAGTCCCTAGGTCTCTTTCAGAAATAGATTTACACACGGGAACCCCACATAAGGTGCAATTCACGCACGGTTGTGCCTACTCATATGCATCACTCTGCATTTTTCGGTATTAATATCTTGCTGCAGATAATCTGAGTCAGTTACATTTCTACATGGCCTGCCAATTTAATATCATCAGCATATTTTGTCACCCAGCAGTTTAAATTTATAGTTAAGTCGGCAATAAATATTTGAAATAAAGTAGGGCCCAGCACTGATCCATGTGGGACGCCACTGGTCACCTCCCCAACCTTGTATGTATGTCCGCTAACAAGCACCTCAGATGCCTACCGACAAGCATTCTATAACCCAGTTTACTTGAGCTGTGTCGATCTTTAAAGATTCTATTTTATTTATTTATTTTATAATTTCCCAATGAGGTGTGGCATAAAAGGCCTTACTAAAGTCCAAATAAATAATGTCACATGGTGTGCCATTGTCTAATGAGGCACTAATGTTTTCTAGAAGACACAGCAGGTTAGTTGTGCAACTCTACCTTTTTAAACCCATGTTGGTCACTGTCACAGTTTGCCATACAGGAGGTTAATTTATCTTTAATAAAGCCTTCCAGGATCTTACACACAACACTGGTCAAACTGATTGATTGGTCTATAGTTACTGACTTGGGCTTTCACTCCTTTTTGTAAACTGGCTCCACATATGACATCTTCCAGTCAAGTGGAATCACCCCTGTATTTATAGATTCTTTGAATAGCTTATTTTTTATTTTTTTTACCCCAGACAGAGCAGATCATCTGCTGGACTAGGCCCATCTTCTTTACTCTAGCCATCATGTTCTGGTGAAGGGCTTCTGAGCTTTTAGGCCTCATGGCTGTAGCCATTGCCACAGTTCCCATGGCCAGGCTGCACATACGAATCCCTCAGTGGACGCTGCTGGTCCATTGGGACCAACACATGGACACCCAGGATCAACCAGTGCTGGTATCGGATCCAGTCTGGAAGGTGGTGTTGTGTTGGCTGGATCCCAGCAACCTATTTCGGAAGTTCCTTTTTGTATCCCCTCCCAGCAGATCCTTATGATGGATGCCTCAGGACTCTGTTGGGAGCACACATGGGGATCCACCAAACTTGAGGGACATAGTCCGAGATAAAGAGGGATTCCACATAAATGTCCTGGAGATGCGAAGCAGTTCTGTACACCTTGCAGGCCTTTTCAGACTCCGCTGTCCCTGGGTCTGCTTCAGGTTCAGATGGACAACATGTGCATAGTTTATTAGATTAACAAGCAGGAGGGAAACCCATTCCTACCCCCTGTGTGGGAAGCGATGAGAGTCTGGTGTTGGGCCATCGAACACAGCCTAGAAGCCTCAGCCGCCCATGTTCCTGGTGACCAAAACATCTTGGTGGACTGTCTAGGCCACTCAGAGTCCAGAGTCCAGAAGTGGGAACTTCTGATCTCAGTGGTAGAAAAACCTTTTTGACAGATGGGGTTGGCCCAAGTTGGATCCTTTGCATCCCTACACAACGCAAAACTGCTGCTTTTCTGCTCACTAGATCCAGGGTCTGGAGTTTTCTGGTGAGACATATTGTCCCTCTCCTGGACAGTGAGGTTTCTGTATGCCTCTCGCCTTCCCCACTCCTTCGAGCTCTGATCAAACTCCAGATGGAGGGGGCAACACTGATCCTCATTGCCCCATTCTGGCCTCTTAAATCTGGTTCCGCTGGCTGCAACAACTGGCAGTGGACCCTCCGCTGTCCCTGCCCCTGTGCACAGGCTTGCTTTCTCAGGAAGAGGGCACCTTGGTCCATCTCGATCTCAAGTCTCTCCATCTCCATGCATGGCTCCTGAGGACGAGCCATCGCCAGATTTGCCCCCAGAGTAGCGGATGTCTTGGTGGCAGCCAGGAAGCTGTCTGCCAGGGCCACTTACTCTATGAAGTGGAAGCACTTTGCTCTTTGGGCTGCATTGCTACCATTTAGATCCGTCACCTTCCCAGTGCATCGTGTTTGGGAGTACCTTCTATCATGTCAGACTTGTGGGTTTGCGGTACTCCTCTATTAAGGACACATCTCTGCCTATTATGTTCAAGTGATGGGGACCTCAGTGGCTCAACTTAGTGTGTCCTGCACATTCTTGCTGGGCAGTCTGCATTTGAAGCTCCAATCAGGGACCCCATCCTGCCTTGGGACCTTAATTTTGTGTTGGAAAAGCTTACGCTGATGATTCCCTTGAACCAGCTGCCTAGTGAGCTACGCTTTCTGTTGTGAAAAGTGTTATTTTTAGTTGCCATTACTTCTACTGGGATTTCAAGCTTCAGGCCCTCATGTAAGGAGCCTTATTTGTTTTTTTCATAAAGACAAGGGTGTCTTTTCATATAAATCCTAAGTTTCTTCTCCTAAGGTGGTGTTGGAGTTACTTGAATCAATCCATCCACCTTCCTGCTTATTATCTGGAGCATTCCAGTCAAGGGGAGACATTGCTCCATACCTAGGATGTATAGAATCTTGAGGTACTATACGCACTGGATTAAATCAAGACTCTAGGAAGTCTAACCAGTTGTTTGTTTTGTTTTGCCTCTGGGAAACAGGGTGCCCTGGTGTCCAAACAGTGTCTAAATGGTTAGCCCATTGCATTGTCTGTTGTTACCAGGAAGTATGGCAAGGAACTTCCAGAGGGATTAAAGGCCATTTCACAAGAGATATGACCGCATCAGTGGCCTGCTTCCTGGAGCACTCTCCACACTTTTACCAAACATTATAGTCTGAGCATAGCCTCTATGCGTGGGCCAACTTTGGCCTAGTTGTTCTTCATGGCCTACTTTCTTAGGTTGTAATCCTTTTGCCTACTGCCTATACTTGCTCTGTCTGTAGGCCAGAACTGATTGGGACTCAGTCCTACTAGTGATGGCCTGCTGCAAGAGATACCATTGAAGTAAAATAGTGCAGTTACGTAAGAACTTACCTTAACAGTAGATTTTCGAGGATCTCTTGAACAGGCCCTGCTTTCCCTCCCTCCTTCACGCCTCTCTGTCCTCTCTCCATGGGCGAGCCTTCTGCTTATTTTTCCTATGCTATTAGGATACCTCGAGACTTCCTCGTTCTCTTATGGCATCATGCTTGTGTTCTCCAGCGGAAGAACTGAGGAGGGGTGGGGCTGCCAGCCTTTATAGGATTGACTGACGTCAGCCACTGATATCAGAGGTGGGCAGCCCATCTGCTAGACTCCTTGCTAGAAGGTTTCCATGTGGTCCTAGTGCCTGGTGGCTAGGTCCTACCAATAATGGCCTGCTGCAAGAGATCCTCCTCAAGATCTACTATTATGGTAGGTTCTTATGCAGCTGTACTTTTGCAATACTTTAAACTTTGTACAGGAACATCCTTCATGTTTGCATACTGTTCCATGCTTTAACACCCTTCACACTGCCAGTTCCTGACTCTCGACGCACCTACAGTGCACAAGTACAGTCAGCTGCCAGGTTAACAAAAACTGTTTCCTCAGCCCAGCAGACTGTCCGATGAAACAAAATAGACACAGAGAAACTTTTTCTTTTATTTAGCTGCCTGCTGGCAAACTCTGTGGATGATCTTTCGCTCTATTTCCCCGGCTTGGCATGAGCACAAACCCAGCAGCACTTGAATACCTCCCACAGCCCTCGCCAGCCATACTTAAACTTAACAAAAATAAATCACCAGTGGCATGTGAAGAACTCTCCCAGTTGCACTGTTCTTTCAGCTGCTGCTTGCTAACTAGAGCCGCAATTTTAAAAATTTCTGATCTCCATATGAGCAGCCAATAGTGGAACACGTAGCTATGCTACAAAACTTTAGGGACACTCTGTGTCCTTAGCAACACATAACAGTCACTGTACTGGGTATAGTAATGCACTGCTAGAGCACAAAAAGTCCACTACACATTTTCAGTAAAAAAAAAAACATTAAATATTTTTCTACTGACAGTTCCTCACACACATTCCTTTTGTATAAATGAAATATGTGATGGGGAGCTTGTGTAATACATTATTTGTCTCCACTTAGGCACAACACTCATGGCTTACAGCATGTGTGTGCTTACCCAAGGTCGAACTGCCCTTGTGCAGAGAAATGATGCATCACACAGCTCCCCATCGCATATCCCTTAATAATTACTGGTGACGCTTCTTTAATACACAGAGTCGATCTGTGTTTCTAATGCTGTAATAATCGTAGAACTGGTTATTATGGCATTTGTGTCAGTCATTTGTAGGTGCCACCTCGTTGGCTCTTACTGTGTATATGGGCAGGCTGGAACCTCATCAGCAAACATGGCGGCTCCGCTTCTGGTCTCTCCGCATCAGGACCCACATTGCTCGCTTGCCTCTCACTTCCATCACAGGTAACTTTTTAATATCTATCTGGTTGAGCCTACCTTTAAATGTTAAAATCTATCTGGTTGATCCTGTTGTTCGTACCTTCAGGCAGAGCTTCAGGACACAGTGGTTGCATCAGCGAATGGACTGTCACTGACTGGCTGGCTAGGTAATTTAGCTACGGTTTGCAGTGTAATTAAGAAAGAAAGAAAGAGTAAAGAAAAACAACAATGCCTTTACTGGAAAGGGATGGACAGGCAGTGCATGTGTGTGTGTGTGTCTGTGATGCACGCACATCTAACACCAGTGCTCCACTAACTTACTCAAGTGTTGAAGGGGACAAAACTCTCTGCATCAGTAATTATAAAAAATAATGGCAATGCAGTTGTGTTGATATGGATTTATCACATTTTCTGTGTGTGATGACCTCATAAACCCTTGAGCTTTGCTGTAACGGTTTATGGGTCATCACACACTTCAGGAGTGTAAAACAAAATCCATAACACACAGTTGCATAACCATTACTCTCTATTTATTATACTTGGCGGTAGTGCCACTGTAGTTCGTGGTTAAGCAGGTGTTTCAGTGTTAAACTCCAAACTTTGCACTTTAATAGCTTCACAACTGCTTGAATAGATTTGCAATGAATTTTGCCTGTGTGGTCTTGTAGGCAAAATCTCTTGACTTTCCAAGCTTTGTTCCAGTCGGATATGCAGATTTCAGATCTGGGTAGTGAAAATTTTTTTTTGTTACTGGTAGTCTCTATTGCCTAGCATGCCCAGACAGTTTGGAGTTTTGCTCTGACATTTCAGGGTAGAAAGAGCTTCACACAGTGGTGCCTTTCACTGATTTGGTGAAAGAATATTAATCCATTCCAAAGTTATAAGAATTTGAATTTTGTGTTCTGAGCATGATCGGTACAGTTTTTTTGGATAGCTGCTTGGAATGAAAAAAATAATTTGGTCCATACAAGACGCAGATCCTTTTTCATAGGGGTAATCCTTTTTCCTGAGAAAATTCCTTTTCATATGACTGTCATTGTGTTTCTGTCCCCCCCACAAAAAAAAAAGTTTTTGAAAAGCCATAAAATGAGAACTTGCAGAGACACCAACACACACTTGCTAATTGGGACCCTGTTAGTTGGATTCTGGAGTTACTTTTTGGACATATGACCCAGAAATGTGTTTCTAAACATATTAAAATCTTTTTCGTGGATTTGATTTTCTTTTTTCATATGGCCATATGAAAAAGGAAATTGGCCATACAAAAGGTCTCTCATACGAAAAAGAATTCAGACTTTTTTTTTCCAGATTATTTTTTTCAGATAAGGCATCCTTTTCATATGAGCGAATAACTCTCAGGAAAAGGATCCTTCATATGAAGAAAAAAAAATCTGAAAAATAAAACACTAGGTCCAAATTCTTTTTTTCTTATGAAGGGATCCTTTTTCATGGGCTTTTTCTGTTCATACTAAAAGGAAGCCTTGTTAAGAAAAATGTTTGACTTTGTTTTTCAGATTTTATTTTTGTATGAAGGGATCCTTTTTGTGAGGTTGTCTTGTTCATATGAAAATAATCCATTCATATGACAAAAGAATTTGGACTTAGGTTTTTCCACATTTCAACTTCAGCAAGTCATGATTCCTCAGTAATTGCAGCTCATTTCTCTCCCAGTGGTCATTTTGGGTCAGGTTCAGCAATGGATGGTTCTGATGCCATATGGCGCTACTGGAACGAAGGGATGATCTATATATCAGAATTATTTATAAGTACTGCAAGAATAACACATAATGCCCCCCATATAAAAAATTAAAAAATAAAAATTCCCACAGGATGACATTGGAAGTTTAACAGGCCATAGAGCCAAGCAAATTAATTTCTTATTGGGAGCACTGGAAGCTTGGACAACGACATGGATATATGCATCTATGGGGGATAGAAACGCAGGGCCCAGAGGACCCTGTGTTTCCATAGGCAAATGGATATGTTTATTCAGGTCTCTTGAATGAGGACACAATTATACTGTCTCAAAAGTAAGGAAAGTGTTTGTAAAAATGTGTTAATTCAGCAATTAGAGTTAAAGCGACAAAAGTAGGGAAATGTGATGTTAGTGTAAGAACACTAACATCCCACCTACAGACAGCAAAGGAAAAACATTATGTTTTCACCTCTACCAGTCTTCGCAAATCAGGCCTGGGATGTTCCTTGGGGTTGTCAGCCTTAATGCTCACCCCATTCTCATATAGTCTGCACATTTCAGCTTCTTTACTGATGGAATGGGATGAGCGTTAGGGTTGCTAACCCCAAGAGGACACCGCTGATTTTGAAGCTCAGGATAGGTGAAACCATAATGGGTTTTCCTTTGCTGCCTGAGTGGGGGTGGGTGTTAGGTTGGGACCCAACACCACATTTTCCTACTTTATCACTTTAATCTGAACCCTAACTAGTGCATTAGCAAAGTTTTTGCAACACACACACACACACTCACTCTCTGTGTGCATATGTTTATAGATCTGCTTTCTATTGATCTGGCGAGCTACATATCTATTTCCCAATAGCCTGAAACAGAATATGCCATTTATCTCCATGAGTAAGGGGACAATACAGTGATGTATTTTGTCGGGCCATTGTTTGTTCAGTGTATACCATGCATTTTAAATTGTAAAACTTTCAAGTCTGTTCTTTTAAAAAAATTAACTGTTTGATTTAATTCTCTGTTTGTGCAGTATAGGTCATTGTGATGATTCCTCTTCATTTAGAATTCATTAGTGGCTAAAATAAATAATTTATCTGTAATGTTTCTCCGTCATGCACATTGTGTGTGTGTGTATGTACATCTTTATACATATACACACTGTATATGTAATGTATAAATATACATAGGTGTGAGTAGGCTGTTTAATGTTACCCAAATTTATTTTTATGTATACATCTATAGAGAGAGAGAGAGACAGAGCACGCAAGATCTTAAGGCATGGTAGGCAGTTTTAATGGTAAACCTTGATTCATTGATCCTAATAATGTGACTGTCACTGGACAAAATAACCTAAAACTTGGCTTGCACAGAGTCCGCTCCAGAAACTTTTTTTTTTGCAGCTAATCTTTTATTAATATTAGCATTTATGAGATGTACATATTTGGTGTCGTTATTCTTGTGCAAAAAGTCAGTCTGAGTGAAAGTATTGAACTGTTGTCTGGAAAACTGGAATGCACTTAACGTCTAGGACTGAGACAGTGCTTGCCTCCTTCGAAAACCCTAGGTCAGCTAAGTCATAATATAAGCTGTCATAAGTGGAGTTTTGAGACAAACACTAACTGAACCCTAATTATAGTGGCGCTACCATGCCAGTGTCACACACACATATATACATATATATATATACATATAAAGTATGTATACATTATAATGTAGCTATAATGGTATTTTGCTTGTGAGATTACTGAAATGAAGATAACATGTTTCTTTCTATTTTGGATGGGTAAAACAAAATATTTTCTCAATTGAGAGCAGCAGTTAGCACAGCACTTGATGAAATCACAACGGCCTCTGCTGCACTGAGGAGAGAGAGCAGTGTAATCAAACAGTTAAATCTTCATATATAAAGGAACTATTAAAATTTAAAATACTTTTCATAACTTGAACACACAATGGTCTGACCGACATCATAGAATATATATAGGAAGTCTTGTACCCTGATTGGTCAGCTAAGGTGTTTACTCTTGGATAAATCATGCAGTAAGCCAGGGCTGAGGTAGAGCATTTATTACAAAAAGAAAAAGAAAATTGAATAAATGTTTAAATCTGTTGTACACGTGAGTCAATTGTATAATCAAAATATGGCACTTCAGGATGTGAGTAATTTGGAGCATCTTTGAGGCAGTCTCATGCAGCAGGTCATAACACATGGGATGTCAGCCCGAGGTGTCATTTCCTCCAGATGACTTCTCAGCATTCGACCCCGCGACCTCCCCTACTCGCTACCACGCGGGAGTCTGTATGGCACATATAAAAGGGAGGTCCCAGCTACTACTTGGTTCTTTTCATCCACAATCTGCATGCAACAAGTCTTCTTTTGGAGCTCAGCTTACCAGTTGTCGACTTAAGAGTTCTACCGACCAAACATTAATTCTAAACTGGTTCATCTACTGATGTCTTCAGATCCCTTATTCAAAATGTGCCTATGATTACAGAATCTCTACAGAGGACTGCCACTACATCTGTGATGGGTGCCTTGTCCTGAACACAACTGGGGTTGTATCCTCTGTAAGCGGTTCATCAAGGCCACCAAACTCTCAAGGCTTCAGCAGCTTTGTGAGTTCCTCATGGAGGAAAAGTTTGCCCTTCTCACCCCAGGAATTCTTTAGCATCTATTGACAGGTACAATATGCCAGTTGAGTTCAGCTGCCCGGAGAGGAGGAGTTAATGCAAATGAGGAAGGCATTGGCCAGTCAAGATACAGTTAGAGCAGAGTGCTGCCTGCAGTCAGCCTGAGGAACCTCAGAACTTTTCTCCACTTAACTGACAACACTGCCTCGAGCTCCTCTTCAGAGATCTTCCTGTGCCATTTTCTTTCTTTTGAGTGCTGCTTTTAAGGTGTTTTGTATATTTTCTTCATTTTATCTATTTTTACCACATCCGCTGGGTTCCGTGCAGTTGCAGGATTTTTCCATGTTTTCCTGCTTCGGCATTTTTTCTGAAGTAAAATTACGCCTGTGTAAAAGGAAAATTTTCTTTTTTATTTAATTTGTTAGTTTTAGTGTTTATCAGTGGTTTTAATGCTTTAGCTTAAAATTGATTTGTTTTTTTCAGACGCATGCACATTTTTTCCGCTATGCGCTTGTAGTGTGAATCATGGAACCCTTTTTCTCTAGTTAAATTCAAAATTATTGATATTTGAAGGGTAATCTCTCTCCATTAGGGAGAGAGACTTTGTTTGCTGTGCAGTGGGTTTTGTTGACAAGAGGTGTGGAGGTGGTTCTGTTTTTCCTCTTTGTGGGGGAAAAATACAGTCAAATAATGTCTCTTAAAGTTGATTTTGATTTGTTTAAGCTTTGATCTAACTATTATTATCTGGGCTTTAAGTCTACTTCTCCTCTAAAAGTGCTGAGGAGGGTACCTCAGTTAACACAAAAGAAAATGACAATCCCCTTGGGACTTGTATTATTACAAGTCTGGTTCTGTAATAGTTGTTTCTCTGTCCAAGCCTTTAATTTGAAAATAGGCAGGGTGCCCTCTTCCCTGCACAAAGACAGAGATTAATCTCTTCTGATCTTCCTCCTGAAGGTTTTAGGAGTCATCAGGAGTTGACAAAATTAAGCCCTCTGCAACTGAATTTTTGTGAGCTTGGCGGTTATTCCAGACTTTATATTTCTGGGCATGTTCTCTGCTCCTTGGTCCGAGCATTCCTCCATGTTAATCCTTACACCCAAGGATATTATTGTTGTTATTACTATTAGTAATTTAGGAGAGGATTTCCTTCATGAATTCCTCTCTGGGCCCACTAATCCCAGTCGGTCACCCTGAGGTTGATTCAGGTTATTGTATAATGAGGCATTTATATTCAACCGGTGGACTTCTGGACTTTTCCCTCAGGACGACACCGATAAATAGGTGGAGGACAACGACTTTGTAGATCTGGTGGTTGCTCTCCTCCAAAGAAGTTGACAACTCTGAACACACCTACAGGTAGGTTCTGGAAACCCTCCTTCTTTTCAGGGTTGACAGAAGCATTCAGAGGAAATACCAGCTTGGTAAGTGTTCTGCTATTTTTATCTGTATACTTTCAAATTAAAGAGAGTTGGTGCAAACAGTGGCCGGCTTCTCAGCCTTGTGCCACTGTCTGCTTCCCTCCAGAGCTAGTCTAGATAATCATATACCATGTGTAAGAAATTTTAATGCACTGCCTCCTACCTTTGTAGCATACGCTATTGTATATTAAGAGTTTTGATGTTTCCTATCCTTGCCATAGTGCAACAGCTCTGGAGCACTATTCACAAGGAGGTTTTCTGAAATACCCAAGTGGCATATGATAGCGCTGTGCTCTCATAGCCTTAGTCATAATGTTACAACTTCTGGAGTCTTGGCGTGAGGTCATTTCCTCAGGCTTGCCTGTCTGAAAAGTTCTGGCCTTTGGTTTGTCTTTATTGCAAACTAAAGCTGATTGGCATGTAGGGATGAGTTTAACTCTCCTAGTACTCAGTTAAAGATAAGCTGCCTTCCCAGAAGTCTCAGGATATGGGGGACTTCAGGTAAGAATTATTCTCCCTTTAACCCTTTTTTTCCCTATACCAGCACATTAGAAATTTCCAAATGTGAAGTTTTCCAGGGTTTAGGCAGGAATGCTCGTTTCATTCATGGTAACCTTTTTCTTCAGTTACTTTTCTTCTTGGTTCAAATTTTTACCCTTCTTTAGTTGGTGTAAAAATAAATAGAAGGAGATAGATGTATGCAGGTATTGACATAAAAATATGTTTATATATATATATATATATATGTATGTATGTAGATGTACATAAGTAAATAAATAACTAATGTTTACCTCCAAGCGCTGCATTCTCTGTTTTCTGCAGTAGCATGTCAGCAGTGGGAACTAGAGCACTAGAACCGCGTGAGGTTCAGAGTCGTGAAAGGGTCCCTTCTCTTTGGGAGTTGGACCTTTTTCCGGCTATTACCTGAATTTTAAGGAAATTGGAAGAGCAAATCTTTATCAGCTTCCTCAACCTGGGTCAGGATGCTCCCTTGACTCAGGTCTATCTTCTGCAAATGCAGGGATTTTTCTTGTTTCCTTGATGCATTCTGTGTTCTCAGTTCCTAGCCTGGGTTTTGTTCTTGGGTGGCTACCAGTTTTCTTCCATGCCTCCAGAGTGTTCTCAGATATGAGGAAAAATTCAGGCTATTCTCCAGGTATCTGGGTAGCTTGATCGGTTCTCACCTGAAGACAGGGAAATCCTGGTTTCCCTTCTCAGATGCTTGGCCGTCCTTAGCCATTTCTCCTTGGTTTCAAGCCCTAAGTCTGACATGTTATTTCCTACAGTCTTGTTTTTTTTTTTTTTGATACCTGCTAGAAAAAAAGTTCCCTAACCATCTAAATCTCGCAACTCTTTCGGGGCAATGCTCATCTCTTGTCAGGGGAATTCGCCTCTGTTTATGGTGCATAATTGTGTCACTAGTGTCCCAGGGCTAGACCTCTAGGTCAGATTCCAAGTAACAGAATTTTTGTGAAGCCTGAACCCTGTCACAAGCTGGACTGGTGTAAGGAAACAGTGAACTTCACACCTCTCCCTTCAAATCTTCAGTACAGAGGCTTTTTCTAGTGGGCGCTTCCCATCGGGGGTTCCATCATTGGGTCTTGTTTCTGAGAGAGTCCTTTTCATCAGTCTCTGGAATCTCAGAGCATCCCTATCAGGCCTGGACCGGATGATATACCTGCCCTGTATCACTCCAACGAGCATTTGGGACACAAGATTTCCAATCTTCCTCAATAGCTACGAGTTTTGATCTGTAGCTGGCTTCTTTGAGGTGTCATAGTCACTCTTCCATCTGTCGGGCAAGGACAACACTTTGGCACCACCGCAGGTGGACCCTTGCTGGATCCTCTAAGATGCATTAGTCAGGCCACCACAAGTGAGCCCTCAGCACATAAGTCCTTCCCATCATTCAGAGGGTAACGCCGGGTCCAGATCTGAATTTTCGCCCAGCCGAACCACCAGTTTGTTTGTTTTTCCTGTTGCAGGCCCCAGCTCAGGGTTCCTTCCAACGGACTTTCTTATCTCAAGACTGTTCAGAGAAGTGTTCTCTCTCCCATATATCCCTTGTTTCCTAAGTGCCTTTCTAGTTAAAGAATCCCTCACAGAAAGCTCACAAACGATCCCGGGGTTCTGGACAACCTTGGTACTTTCTGATAAAAATGTTTCAGTTAAACAGCCTTCTGGCTGTTTCGCTTCCACAAGCTACTTCGTCTTGCACAGGAGTAGTGTTTTCTGAGCTCCAGTCTTTTCTCCTCAAGGCCTGGTTCTTGAGAGGC
Organism: Neoceratodus forsteri; assembly: GCA_016271365.2. NCBI lineage: Eukaryota > Metazoa > Chordata > Ceratodontiformes > Ceratodontidae > Neoceratodus > Neoceratodus forsteri. The sequence goes on along the minus strand of CM057456.1, from coordinate 558,885,018 downwards.
TAGTTCTCTTGGAGTCCCTGTAGCCAAACAAGGCCTGGAACGCCTAAAAAAAAAGAAAAGTTTTAGTACCACTAAACCTCAGTTTCCTAGTGGAAATGTTTTTCCCTTGGTACAAGGACAAGAGCCTAGAGTTTTTCAACCCTCTTTTCCTCATGACTAGATTATTTAGTTCATATACAGGCATTACTGTCTTGTACACAGAACTAGTTTAGTCTTTGTGACTTGTTTCCTGTAAAATATAAAGGTTTTATTTTCTTATATACAGTAGGTCAGTAGGCCTCTTTTTGGAAGTACACCTAGCGGTTATTGGATTCTTTTCTGTCAGGCAAGAGAAATCTGTCATTTCTCAGACTATTTCAGAGAATTCCACAAGGCCATTTCACTTCCAGACCCTTCTAGCGACCGGAGTTTTTCCCATGGAACACAAACCTCTGTATATTCAAGTTCATGGGTGTTCCTTTGAACCTGTGACAGTTCTGTCTTGAAGCCTAGTAACATCAAGACAACCTTTCTGCTTGTCTTTTCCTCTGTCAGATGGATTTTCAGAGTTTCTGGTTTTTTTTTAGGCCTTGTCCTTTCAGTGCCTTTAAGAACAATTTAGTCCTCTGGATGGATATGGAATTCCTTTTCCCAAGTGTCTGCCATTTCCACCTTCATCAGCCTTTTTCCCTGCCTGTACTTCTCTCAGGCAAGTATTGTCTAGGCTATCTCAAGCTGCTTGGATGGGGCATGAACTAGTCCTGCCAGTCTGTGTCAGCGGTCCTAGCAGTTCAGGTACTGTCATTATCATCCCTTCCTTTCATGCGCTTTGCAGAAAAGGAGAAACCAGTGACCAAGAGTATTTTCCCATGGGACTGTTTTCCTTATTTTGGATCTGGTACAGCAAGGCTGACATTCAGCCCTCTCGTGCTTAGGGCCAGTTTCCTGGAGAACAGCTGCTTCCTGGGCAGCGTTCATGCTAAACCTTACTAGAAGTGTGCAGATCACTTATTTGAAATTTGCTTCTCATTCAAGATCTTTTCTTGGATGTAGTCTAATAGGATGCCAAATTTGGCAGGACGGTACTTCAGAGCCTCTTCTTAAAATAGGTTTTTGTGCCCTCCTCCCAACTGCACTGCTTTGCAGTCTGCAGCTGTCCATAGATGCTAAAGAATTCCTGGGGTGAAGAAACAGTTACTCACCAAAGTAATAATACTTCTTCCAGGGTATTCTTTAGCATTATTGACACTCCCACCCTTCCTCCTGGAAACCTTGTCTAAAGGCTCTGTTAGGGATTTAGCTAAATTTGACAAGTGTCATTCTTTCTGTGATTAAAAAAAAAAATGTATATATATACATATATAATTTTTCTGCTATAGTGGGTTTAGAATATATGGGGATTTTTGCAACAGTTTTTTTTCTAGCTGGCACAGTTTTTACTCTTTCCCAGCTCTGTAATGCTCTGAGGTCCCTAAGGCTGAGTGCAGGCAGCACTGTACTCTAACTGTATCCTGATTGGCCAGTATCTTCCTCATTTGCATTGACTTCTCCTCTCTGGGGCAGCTGAACCCAGCTGGCATACTGCACCTGTCAGTAATGCTAAAGAATACCCTGGAAGAAGTAATATTACTGATGAGTAATTGTTTCTTCTGGAGCAGCAGCAGTGCTCCAAGCCCAAGGAGTTTTTTCCTCCTTGGGTCTCACCACTCTGCAGGTGAGCCGTCCTCGTCCGACGGGACAGGGTCCTGGTAAGAAACATACCGCAAATGAAGCACGGTCTCGTTGCACCCTCGATGATGATGAGTGCCCCGACACTACCACCACAAAGGTAAGTATTGAGAAAGAGACCACACTGTTACATCATTTTGTGTATCATCGACATTGTTGGCTCCTCCCTTCCCTCGTCGACTTGCAGGTTCTGGGGTGAATTTGAAGCTTCCATCATGGCCCCCCGTGGTTTCTAGCCAGTGTCGTCGACCATGGCTTCTGGCCCATTAGTGAGAGAATCATCGACCGGCCTTACCACAAAGGGCTCTATAGCAGCTCTTGTCTGCAATCCCTGGGGTCCTATACACACACCCTCATCGACAGTTGCTTGCTTTGGTTCCACTGCCCTTCTATACCATCAGTGGTACCTATCCATGCTACCCTGGCTACTTCTGTTGAGCAGATGGCCATGATTGATGTCCGGGCTCTAGTAAATATTATCCTGGACCTTACACAGACCCATCACCCTGTATTGAAGGTTGGTTCCGTTTCTGCTCCTCTCGGCCTTCTTCAGCCCAGAGGCAGCGAGCTCTTCCCTGTCACCCCAGGTTTTCACCTCAGGATGTTGACATGGATGACCCTTTCTTACAGGACTGGGATTTGGCTAACCTGGAGGATGAGGACGGTATGGACCAGGGGTACTTTCCTCAGTCCTCCTCGTGGCCTCATCATTTCATTGTGAACCTACTCCATGACTCCCATGTTCTCCTCAGCAGATGATCCCACATTTTCGGACATTATGATGCACCTCCAGAAAACGCTTGGGTTTAAAAGCACGAACAGGATGCTTCAAGAAAGAAGTTGGCACAGTATTTAGGTATACCAGAATGCCCCACTATGGTCGCTCCCTCTTTTGGTGGATGCCTTGAAGAGGCTATTTGAAGCAACCTCTCAAAATTCCTTCCAGTCCTCAAGTAACGCTGATAGAGTTCTCAGGCCCCAGTGGCTCACCCCCTACTTCATGTCTCTGCTTCAGGCAGACTGGTGATCAGTGCAGCTCATGATAGGTCCTGTAGACCACAGCACATGAGTTCTCAACCCACTGATAAGGAATCCAAGAAATTGGATGTTATGGGGAAAGGGTTTATGCCTCGCTACCATGTCTCTCTCTGTACTTTAACTACATGGGACACCTCCTGGAATATCAAGAGGAAATCCTAAAAGCCTCCCAGGCAACGGTCCAGTCCCTCCCTGCAGGTTCTGCCCAGGAGGATCTGACTGTCAAGATGTCTACAGCTGCGGCTGTTTGCTGCCACCTGCTCAGGGCCACCCTACGATGCCGTTGACACTGCTGCCTGTATGTCCTCGGCAGGGGCTTGTCTCAGACAGTCACGCCTGGCTCAGAGTGTCAGGATTTTACAGGATGTGCAGCAGTCTATCCTACGCTCCTTTTAAGGGGATCAGCTCTCTTGGTCCACAGACCCAGGAAATGTTGAAGAACTTTCAGGACTCTGGTCGCATCTTCAATCGTCCGGACCTTGTACTGTCCAAAAGCAAAACCATTCTTCAGGGGATCCTACAGGGCGATCCCAATGCTCAAAGACCACCTGCCAATAGGCAAAAGCCTCAGTTGACATTGCCTGTTCCTAGAAATGCTCAGAAAATGTCCTGCTACATCCTGCTACTCCCCAGCAGAGCCGCTTTGGTCTGAAGATCTTCCCTCTGGTCATAGGACTGGAGACCCTTCCCACGGCAGTCAGGGACAGGTTTCCCCTGCACCTACAAAGGTGGCAGCCATCTCTGGTGACCTGTGGCTCCTGCAGTTGATCGAATCAGGACACACTCAGGTTCAGAGATTCCCCTTGCCACGAAGGGTGTCTCATTAGGCCCCCCACCAACCAGGCATTAGTCTTACGGAACAAAATCGATTCTTTGCTCACAAAACGTACTATCAAACCATTTCCCTTCCACAGAAGGGTATGGGATTTTACTCCCATTTTTTCCTGGTTCCCAGATGGACAGGGGACTTGCACCCATTTTGGATCTAAGGTGTCTCAACCTCTATATCAAATACCAAAAGTTCAGGATGGTGTCTCTTCCAACACTTCTCCCCTTACTTAACACGGAGATTGGTCTGCTCCCACGATGAAGGATGCATACCTCCATATCCTGATGCACCCTGCTCACAGACGTTTCTTAATTTTTTTTTTGTTTTGGGGTCATTATAATCAGTTGAGAGCCCTCCCATTTGGTCTTTCCTCAGCCTCAAGGGTATTCACAAAATGCTATGACGGTAACTGGCCCGGCCTTCCACAGGAAAGCCTGTATCTTTCCCTACTTGGAGCGACTGGCTCCTGAAAGTGTCGTCCTGCCAAAGGCTGTTGTCCACACTTTCTCAAACCCTGCAGTTGTTCACCCAAGTGGAGATATCTGTAAACTATCCAAAGTCCAAATGGACCCAGCGCAACGCCTCTATATCAGAGCTGTGTTAGATGCCTCCTTTGGGATGGCATATTGCCAATGGTCAGGCGGATGCTTGATTGCTTTGTCATGCAGACTAGAGTCCAGCAGATTGGTCTCAGCACAAGACTACCTGCATCTCCTGGGACATTTGACGGCAACGATTCCAATGGTCCCCAGTGCCAGGTTGAATATGAGGTCCTTCGTGGTCCCTGAGAGTCCAGTGGGACCAGAAGGAGGACGATTTTGATGCCCTGGTCCTGATGTCTCTCCTGCTCTTCGAGCTCTCCAATGGTGGAAGTCCAGGGACGACTTAATGCAAGGCATGCCATTTCATTCTCTTGTCCCAGGTCTCATTCTGACTACAGATGCCTCCTTGACAAGGTGTGGTGCTCATGTCCTGCGTTTGGTCCCAAGGATCCTGGGCGCTGTAGAGACCCATCTCCACATCAGTGTCTTGGAGATGAGGCTGTTCTCTATGCCTTACAGGTGTTCAAGACCCCCCCAGTTGCCTTCAGGTGCACTCAGACAGTTCTGTGGTAGTTCAGTACCTAAATGAGCAAGGAGGCACCCATTCATACCCAGTCTGCAGAGAATCGATGCGGGTCTGGTACTGGGCGATCAGAGAAGTATCCATCTTCTGGTGGTCCACATCCCTGGGGTGTCCCAACACCCTGGCGGCTGCCCTGAGCAGATCCACTGCACAGGCCCATAGTGGGAAATCTTACGGATGTCCTAAATGATGTCTTCCACCAATGGGGCCGACCGGAGTTGGACCTATTTTCCTCTCCAAAAATGCAAAACTGCCTCTTTACTGCTCTCTCGAGTGAGGTCCCGGAACTGTGTCGTGGGACACGTAATCTCTTTCCTGGGCAGGAAGATTTCATTACGCCTTTCCTCTCATTCAGAGAGTAGTACTCAAACTGGTATGGGACGGGGTGTCTATGATTCTCATAGCACTGTTCTGGCCAAGACAGATTTGGTTCCCTCTGCTTCTACAGCTCTCATAACTGGATCCCCTACCTCTGCCAATTTGACAGGCTCTGTTGTCCCAGGCGCAAGGCTCCCAGCTACACCCAGACATTCACTTCCTCCATCTACACGCCTGGCTTGAGGACATAGTCCTCTATCATTCCAGGGTGTCCCCAGAGGTGGCAGAGTTCTCCGGGCTGCCAGGAACCCGTCTACATGGTCTTCCTAGTCTATGAAGTGGAAATGCTTCTCCATTTGGGTGTCTCACGAGGCCTTAGACCATTATAAGTTTTCCCCTCAAAGCATCTTTGACTATTTGCTCTTCTTGTCGGAGGTGAACTGAAATAGTCCTCTGTAAAAGTCCACCTTCGGCTATTGTCGCATTCCATTTACCTGTGGGCAACAATTGACCCAGTTACATTTGATCAGAACCTTTTTAAAGGTATTCTGCACCTTCATCCACCTATGCGGGATCCAGTCCCTGTGTGGGATTTGAATTTTGTACTTGGAAAAACTGACTACGATTCCCTTTGAGCCGCTGAATCCAGCAAGCTCTGTTAACTTTTTGGAAACTATATTCTTAGTTGCCATTACGTCAGGTGGACATATTGCATAGTTACAGGCACTAATCTGCAAACCTCCTGTCTGCAATTTAATAACAATGTGGTGACTTTATGCAAGCTGTCGTTTTGCCAAAGTAGTTTCTGAATTTACTTTAAATCAGACTATCCACTTACAAGTGTACTATCACGGAGCCCTGTGAATCAGGGAATCCCTGTGTCATACTCTCAATTTGCATAGAACATTGAGTCTTTATCTTCTCCATAGCTCACAGTTCAGAAAAACTGAACAACTTTTTGTTTCTTTCACCCCTGGAAATCGGGCATTTGGGTTTCGAAGCAGTGCTTGTCCACATGGTTGGCCAACTGCATTTTATCTATAAAAATACAACAAACCTCTCACAGGGTTGTAAAACCCCATTCCACTGGAGGCATGGCTGCCTCGATGGCATGTTCTGGGCGTCTGTCTTAGAAACATGTGAGGCCACCATCGGTCTACTGTACATACTTTCATGAAACATTACAGTGTAGACATCGCTTCCAAGAAGCAAACTGCTTTTGGACTGGCCTCCTTTCGTAAGTCCCAACAGTTCACTTCCTCCTCCCTTGGCGTGATAACTGCTTGAATCTTCATGTGTTATGACCTTCTGCAAGAGATTGTCTCGAAGATAGTACAGTTGCGTAAGAACTTACCGTAAGAGTAGATCTTGAGAGTATCTTTTGCAGCAGGTCATCTGCTCTCCACCTTCCTCCTTGCTATTACTTCAGAAGGTTCCTTGCTCCTGTCCTTTATGACTCCATGAGCTGCTGCCTTATTTCCTGCCTTGGTTTCACTCGGAGGCCTGAGAAATGGTTTCTCATTCGGTCACTAGGATGGAAAGAACTGAGGAGGTAGCTGGGACCTCCCCTTTATATATGTGCCATACAGACACCACCTGGTAACGTTAGGGGAGGTCTCAGGGTCGACTGCTGAGAAGTCATTCAGAGAAAGTTGCGCCTGTGGCTGATATCCCATGTATTATGACCTGCTGCAAGAGATACTCTTGAAGTTCTACTGTTAAGTTCTTACGAGCTGTACTATCCACTTCTTGTGTGTTTGTCACTGGGGCAGCTCGTGACACACCACATGAGGCATGGGGTAAATCCTCAATAACCGATGCCCTGTGATGCCTTGTTGCCAAAATATGCCATTTAGCACTACTTGGGAGGACATAAATTTCATAATTCACTTGCAACCGTACTCACTTGTGAGTTATGATCCTTGCTTTTCTTCAGTGAACGTTGATCACATGCATATCAGGGGTAGAAATTAAGAAAATCTGGCATGGGAAACACAATACCAAAACCATAAATTTGATTATCTGTCTCAATATTTTATATTGTACCTATCCAAAAGAGTTGTGCTGTAAGTTAATAGGGCCTCCACTCGGTGTTACTTATGGTAGAGGAGACTCAAGTGTTAGTTTTGAGTGGGTGAGAAACCGACAAAGTTGAGCTGTTTTGTCTGCCCAGACTTCAGGAGAGGAGTCTCATATACCATAAGAGACACCTAACAGAGACTTTAACTTATTATACAGGGTTCCCACTGTCTGAAAATATAGGGTGGTGGCAATGATGATCGAGTCCAAGGTGCATTATTTTTCTGGACCTCCTACATGCACTGTACATGTGCATAAGTGGATTTTAAGTCAAATATAGTGGACTGGTATCAGAACAGGGGTAGTAGTGCAATAAAGGATGAGAATAAAAGACAATGTTGGAGGATTTTATAACAATCAGTAATGGATAAAAATATAGGGTGGTAGTAAAAAATATAGGGTGGTGGGTGGCCCTGCGCTAAAAATAATGAATGGGAACACTGTTATAAATCACTAGAGTTAGCTAGAGTGATTTATGTTTTTTGTAATTTCAGAGTTAAATAAAGTCCGTCCTCCCTCAGCTGTGAAGTGGGGACGGGCCTCTCCTAACATTTCCATGCTCTATATGCAGGATAAGAGGTAGATCAGTTCTGCGCTGATTGGTTGAAATCATGTACTGTAAGTGATGTATAATACAGACTAAACTGCAGAACAGCACATGAAGTAGTAATCCAATCAGAATACCAGTATAATGAAAATGGTATTCCACTTTGAAGATTGATATGCAGAATAGGGCGAATATCATTCATTTTAACCCAATATCTTTATTTATGCTGGTGGCTCATTGATGCATTGCTGTAGTTTGGGATGCTGGTGACTGGATTCCTGAAACTTCCATAACCCAATTGTAGCTACACAACTCATAAGTTATGGTCCCACCTTCTAACTCTTAGAACAAATTCCATATTTCAAGTAATGCATTGCATGTGCCCTATATATCTGTATTTATGCATTGCATATTCCCCATATACTGTACCTGTATTTATGCATTGCATATTCCCCATATATCTGTATTTCTGCATTGCATATTCCCCATATATCTGTATTTATTAACTTTAGAATTTATATGAACCCCACAGATTGGTCTGTTTTTCATGCTCCTGGCTGACACCACTCTAGCGTTTCTATGATAATGTATAATTTTATTTTGATGCCAACAGTGAGCTGTGTGAAGTAACATTGTAAACAAGTTTTCACTGTGTAATTTGAGAAATTGACACTAGTCTTTGGTGTTTGTCCAGATGAGGCTTGAGCCTATATTTGAAGATGCAGTTGAACATGAGCAGAAAAAGTCCAGCAAGCGGACTTTGCCAGCAGACTGCAGTGATTCTCTGGCAAAGCGAGGCAGTGTAAGGGACTTCTGCTTACCTTTCCCTTGTGCAAGACACCTTGTGCAATTAAATAGTGTTAGATATGGGACAGACTTCCTGAATGCAAAACACAGCTGCCTTGGCTTAGCTCAACTTGGCTTTCGTTCTGTTTAGACATAAAACGATGATTGTTTCTTTTTCTGTTATGGATTTATTCCTAAATCTAACACTTACAACTCCCCAATAAAACGCAGAAGCATAATACATTTAAATAATACATTTTCTTGAAACTTCTAAATTTAAAACATCCCTTGCTGACTTTCAAGAAAGGCTTTTTAAATAATCTGGTTCTTTGCAGCCCTGTTAAATGGGTGCCCTGGTTAGGAATCTGTTATGGTGCTGCTTTATACTGTATTCATATTTGGTCTAGAAATGCAGTTGTGTAAAGGAACAAAAGATCGTTTTCTTCACCTATCTGTCTAATCCACATGTACGTGCACACACATCTGTTTTCAGCGATTCAGTATCTGAGTTCAAACTGCTAGTTTCTGAATAGAGTATTTTCACTGTGGCTCATGCTTCTGCAGATGTTTGTTTTGCTTTTGTCTTGAGAAAGTGGACCTCTGACTCAAATCGTAGCCCTCATACCTAGTTTACATAGGATGTTTTCAACCATCAGTGTGTAGAGTGGATTTTCACATTATTGTCCAGTATTACGCAGTTGGAAAAATGAAATTAAAATGAGCTGAGGCCAAAGGCTGCCTTGATGGTCCAGCAGTATGGCACACTGTCGGTGCAGGTGATCTTGGGTGGCGCATTGAGGGGAGGTTGGGCCCAGGTAGCTGCTCAGTGGAGGAGTCAGCTTTGAGTGACAACACCACAAAGTGTTTCTGTAGCAGGGTCAGCTGTAAGTGACCAAGGCCTAGGAGCTAAGCTCATGGGGGGATGTGAGAAGAATCCCTCTTCCTGATGGTCTGAGTCTTGGGATTCTTCTGGGTCCTAGTGCCTGCATGCTTTGGTGCCTACTCCACATTGTAGACTGGCCAGGGGGGTGGTGGTGGCCCTCCTTCTGGAGCCCCCTGCCACAGAGGAAGCAGTTGGTTAGGGTCCGCAGGGAGTCGGATGTTGTGCACTTGACAGGGTGTATCTCTGGGAACCATGGAACAGTCTGCCAGCTGAGGTGGTGGGCGCCAAAACCATAAATGGTTTCCAGCACCACTGGGACACAGAGAATAGTATAGTGGCTGCTCAGGGTTGTAGCAGGAGGAGAGGAAATGGGGTGGATAGTGAGGGCTAGTACCTTATATGGACAGTAAGTCCCGGGTTTGATAGGGAACTACAGGCACACTAGATGGAATATTTTTTTTTTTCTGCCATCATTGTCTGTGTTTCTAAGGATGGGTGTAAACAAGAAAAATAAAAGTGGCCTAGATGAATAATGGCATTTCATCCAGTTGGGATGCACTGGCCACATGGGTCATGCCTACAGCCTTCCATGGGAAGCCTCCTACCCAGAGTGAAAGTGTATGGGAGGACTACAAGTGGCTCTTGTAAGTTACGATCCATGCATTGGCAGAACAGTAGATTGAAAATTAAACAAATTTCAACTCTCTGTGTCAAAACACTGGATACAATTTGTACATTAACAGAACATTGGCTTAAGGATAATTTATGAAACCTGGATCCCAGTTGTTGTTTTAATGCCGTTTAGAGTTTTATCCTCTCACTGTGGAGGATTCTAGGAGTACATCAATCAGATCAGCCGCTGCTTTCTATCAAATTATTGTGTTTTGCAGCCCATCAGCACAGGCGGTGAAGCTACCACTTGCAGCGAGCCAATCTCAGGCATCAAGCGCGGTGGTGGAGCTACTGCTTGCAGCGGCGCAATCTCAGGCATCAGCGCGGTGGTGGAGCTACCGCTTGCAGCGAGAGCAATCTCAGGCATTGGTGCAGTGGTAGAGCTACGCTTTCAGTGAGAACAATCTCAGGCATCAGTGCAGCGGTGGAGCTACCACTTGCAGTGAGCAATCTCAAGCATCGGCACAGTAGTGGAGCTACCGTTTGCAGCAAGAGCACTCTTGGGCATCAGCATACGCAGTGGAGCTGTCGCTTGCAGCAAGAGCAATCTCAGTCATCAGCACAGCGATGGAGCTACCGCTTGTATCGAGCAATCTCGGGCATCAGTGCAGTGGTGGAGCTACTGCACCACTTGTGAGTGAGAAAATCTCAGGCATCAGTGCAGCGGTGGAGCTACTGCTTGCAGCATGAGCAATCTCAGGCATCAGCACAGCAGTTGAGCTACCAAGTGCAGCGAGAGCAATCTTGGGCATTGGCACAGCGGTGGAGCTACAGCTTGCATCGACGAGCAATCTCGGGCATCGGTGCAGTGGTGGAGCTACTGCTCGCCAGTGAGACCAATCTCAGGCATCAGCGTGGCAGTGGCACTACCACTCACAGCGAGGCAATCTCTGGCATCAGCGCGGCAGCAGAGCTACCACTGCGGTCAGAGCAGTCTCAGGCATCGGCGCGGTGGTGATGCTACCACTTGCAGTGAGAGCAGTCTTGAGCATTGGTGCAGTGGTGGCACTACGCTTTACAATGAGAGCAATCTCAGCAATGGCACAGATGGAGCTGCTCGCCGCAGTGAGAACAATCCCAGACATCGGTGCAGCTGTGAGCTACCACTTGTAGCGAGAGCAGTCTCAGGCATCGCCCAGCAGTGGAGCTACCGCCACAGCGAGAGCAATCTCAGGCATCGGGTGGTTGGGCCAGGGAAGAGGCTTGAGCCCTGTCGGAGGACACTGTCTGGGTGGACGAGCGCTGCACTATACTGCACTATACTACTGCCAGCCTGTGTCCATGGGTGGCCGTGCAAGCAGAGCCACTAAGGGAGAGCAGGCTCCTTCTGACTGAGACAGGAGCATGCTTTCATGCTTGCACCAGTGAGTACATGCCCACGAGGCACCCTCGGAGAAAAGAAGAACATAGGAAAACACTACCGACTGAGGCAGTATGGTGTAGCATCCTCTCACAGGGCCTGCAGCACCTCCTGGGCTTCTCTGCCTACCACATCCAAGCTAGACTCTCCCTGAGGCTTGGGAACCTCGGGAGCTCGGACACAGGGACAGACTTTGGGGCACTGTATCAGGCAGGGTAAGTTCAGAGACGAAGAGTGACAGAGCTGGGGAAGATGCTGCAGATGGAGTCAAGCAGAGAGAGTAGCAAAAAAAAAGTTTACTTTAGCAGGAAGTTTCTGTTTACAAGTATATAAAATGACTACCGTTAACCCACCCCAACTCTTGATTTTCCTTGCATTGTATCTTCCAATTGAGAACAGTAAGGAGCCATGATTGTCTCCCGGTAGCTGCATAAATACTGGACAGTAGTAGTTTTGCTTTCAGGAATAGTAGTTGAAGAGGAACACAGAACAAAAGAAGTGCATTACATGTCAGCTAAAGTAGTAAACTGCTTATTGTGGTGGTTGCTGGAGAAGCTTGAGAAAGATCAGTAGATAAAACACACACATACGCACACACACAGGCGTACACCATGCGCTTTGTCTCTTTCTTTCTTTCTCTGAAAATATATGGCTTGAGCTATGCATATTCTGATAATTTCAGCAAATTTTTTTTTTTTTTACTGTCGTATTTTGTTTTATTTTTAACCAGTGTTCACCTGGCCCGATCGTATGTGAATAGTAGCCCTACTGCCACACCAGCCTTCACCTCTGCTCCGACCAGCAGCAGCAGCACCTACAGTGTTCCAGACAGGTAATGAATCTCAGTTGTGTTCTGTTTACGGTTTGTGTCCTCCAAGTCCAGTAAGGCACTCTTGTTTTTTGAACAGTGCCAAATAAAATAAATTGGCTGTTTGATCTTCCAAATTCTGATGTTCATACAAAAGGCGTGCGAGTCTGGCTGATCAGGATCTTTTACATGAAAACAGCTTGGAGGGCAGAAAAACCGTGTTAACTATATGGCATTTACAAGATACACCTGTGTTTGTTTCTTGCCTGTGTTGTTGCATGGAAATGTACTGTCAAGGCTTCCAGCACTGTGTTTGTGTTATCCTCCCTGTAGACAGCACTAAGACTGCATTCCCTAAATGCCTTCTCACGCTTCCTGAGGTAAAGATAATGAAAGTCTCCAGAACATTTTCAGTGAGCAAGATCGACTGCTACAGATGGGATGACCTCCATCCCCACTCCAAACTGGGATACTTCACCAGTTTGCAGAAGTGCTTTATTTTGTAGTATCTTTTCAGCCCTGGAATCTCGGGCTCTTCATTGCCAGTGTGTTGAGCACGAATTGTACTGAATGGCTTTCGTATGCATGCATTTATGTATGTGGTATCTTAACAGCAGTCTGAATTGATTAATGTTTACCTTGGTGCGAGCCATTATTTTATCTAATGTAGGTATCAGGACTTTACCTCTGATAGGAACTGCAGGTTGACCCTGGGGTGAGAATCAGTGGTCAGGTTTTTGTTTTAATTATTAGTAATATTACTGCTTCCCCTGACCCCTTGTTTCCCAAACTATATCCTCCTTCCAGCTAATAGTGCTGGAGAACAGATGTTTCACAGACAACACCAGTGCTGTAGCTCAATACACCTGCCCTCCCTGGGAGCCAGCAGGCTCGCCATTTTAAATACCTGCCCTCCCTGGGATTCGTCACAAGTCCCAGTCTGCAAGCCCAAGGTAATTTCACTTTGCGTAGGTATCACTGATAATATTTACAGCTTGTTTGAGTATCACTGTCTATCAAATAGTGGACTAGATGAATATGATTTATGTATCCATTATGCTTTGTTCACCGCTTAGGCAATAATTTGTTCCTACCTGACACTGATTTACATTTTGTCTACTTTGTTTGGTCTTTTATGCTTCTTGCCCCTCTGATTCATGGAGCTGCCCTTTCTGGGCTCAGCTTGTTTACCTGGTAAAATGTGTGTTTAAATAAGTAGGTCTCCTGAAACTAATTCTGTGAGATGCAACTTTAGGTACTCGGGTATCTCCTCCCTAAAGAGGTCCGGTCCCTAACCAGGAAGACCTCTGCCAGGGCCATACTCTGGGCATTTCCCTTGTGACAGAGTAAGGTTCAGTACAAGAGAAGGGAGGTCAGGCCCTAATTGGCATGTCAGGTGGGAGAGTGTCTCATCTACTGGGAGATGGTGTAGACTGTCACGCTTACATCTCATTTTTCTGCCACAAGTGGCACAGCAGTGTGTCTGTGTCCCACTCCAGGGTTTTATTTAACTCTAAAATTGATTAGCATTTTGCTCATCAGAGTTCTAAAACATTGCGAAAATGCATAGCACTTGCTTCACTGTGTTTAGCAAACATAACACTTCTAGAAAATCTACGTAAATGCTTTCAGTACAGTCAGTATTGTCCCAAGAAAAAACTGCTAATCAGTTATTTAAACCCCTGCACTGTCTTACTGCTCTTTGGTGCATTGCCACCTGTGGTCACCAGGTGGTAGTGTTGTAGAGGAGTTGCTGCTTCCTCCCTGGTGGAGGAGGAAGACACCTGGGATGCTTTGTCCTCCTACTTTGACCCATGTTGATTCTTCAGGCTCTGGATATGAACCCATATCACAGGTGCTAGTGTGCTGGTTGCCTACTTTTGAGATTCTTCAATCAGTCCTGATGGTGTGGACATTGGCTCACTTTAGGGTGATTAGAGTATTTGCCAGTCCCATCCTGCCCCATAGTGTTGAAAGAACTGTTGGTGAAAAAATCCCTTTCAAGTTTTGGGACTTGACGAATCAGTGGTAAAGCAATGGTCTGCAGAGCTGTTTCACCTCTAGGTCACTGGTTACAAATTACCCAGTTCCATAGCAGCCAAATACAGGGGCTGTGTGACATGAACTCTGTTGGTCTCAGTGCAGTCTGTAGTGGTCCGGGGTCTCCATTTTAAAACCATTGGCACTTCTGGGACTGATTAGCTCCTTTTGGCAGTCTCCTATGAGAGACCAAGGATTATATAGTGGTGGGAAGGGCTGGAGTCTGAATTAGTGTCTCACCCACTAGGGGTGGCCTTACAATGGCAGGACTGAGGCATATGGGTTAGTGCGTTGGGAAGATTGCACTATAAGTAACTTTGCTGCTCCTGTCATGTGGATAAATATAAAACTCAGCCCTTAGTGTAGTTAGCCTGACAATGTTCATGAGCACTAAATTCCTCAAAAGGAAAATGACTCTCCGTAAAGTTAAAAACAAAACACAATTTGCTTGATACAGGATGTATTGATTTCACCTTTAAGGGTTAGGTTGTTGGACACAAAATAGTGAAGCAGTTGTTCTCTTGGAAGTTCTCATTCAAAATATTAAATTCTGTGTGTGTGTGTGTGTGTGTGTGTGTGTGTGTGGCGTTTATTACTCTTATAGTTTTGTATTGCTCCACGTTCTCACTGGGGAGTCGATACACATGGGTAATGAACACCCTACTGAGGTAGTGGTACAGCCCAAAGCTGTCAGTCAGTATAAAACCCTGGGCATATAGACATTCCGAGGCCTAGATTCTCCAGTCTTTGCTGTGCCACTGAATGCATAGGCAGAGTAGAATGCTCTCAGAATTCCTTCACTCTACAGTTTATTTGGCTTCACCAGATTTGTGCAACTGTGAAACAGGTTGGGGCTTCCTGTTCCCAAGGAGCACCTTTAAACTTGTGCCTGTTAAGCAGTGGCTTTCAAATTGAGTAACCTGCTATTCCTTTTACCCCATTTTCTCTGCTTACTGTGCATGAATTGGGAGCCATGTGCCAATACCTTTGAATAGGGTATGCTACAGGTCTCCCTTGATTTTCATAACCTGTTGCCTTGTCAGGTAAGTGATTTCTCCCTTTGGGGGAGGTGTACAAGTTATTGCCTAGTCTGGGGGGCTCTGCCTAACCTGTCTTCTGCTTCATTCCTGTGTGTTTCTCTGGACGTCAGACTCTCTCTTATCCCTTTCTCACAGTGGGTGTAATTAGGGTTTGTCAGTAGTGTGGGGCTGTTAGTGCTGATTTGACTGTGTGTGTTGGGGCTTTTCCTTTTAAGCCTCAAAGTAGGCCTTGTGCTCTGCTGCCTTTTTCATTTCTTGGATTTTGGGATTTCAAGAGCTTTAAGCTCATTAAGGCTCCTTGCTAACTTTATGCTACTTAAACATTCCTGTCCAGCTTGGACGAGCTGCGTAGCTATTGACATTGCTGCATTTTGTCATTGAGTTTTTGGCCTTGTGCTGTAAGCACTTGTTTGTGCATGAGTTTTCCACGCCTGATTGGTTGGGCGACTCATGCTTGTGCTTGACGCATGCGATTGGTGTGACATTGTTTCTTTGGCGACATCTGTGCACTGCCTCATGTTCTCCTCAGGGCATTGCAGCTTCTCTATGGTTAGGCAGCATTGTGCCTTGTTTGGCTGCGATCACTCTGATCTGCAGCTTGTATTCCATCCTAGGCATTTTTTCCTAAAAAGTGCTAGGTATTTTCCTTGTAAGAGACTGTGCATCTCTTCAGGGAGGCTCTACATCTTCGGCAGTCCCTTCTCCTAGCCAGTGGTCTCATTTTACATACACCTCAGCTGGGGGCAGAGAGTTGAAGGTGCTATTCCTCATGGAAGTAGGGCAGGAAACATTACATTTTATATTATTAGTACCCTTTCCATGTATTTTGCGTTTGGCTCAGACCAGTGGCGCACTGTGACTTATCGAGATATTTATTTTTAAAAGATGTAAGACTTGCAGGAAGATGAGACCCTCCCAGCTGGGGTTGTACTGTCCCTAATTGTGTAATGCAATCTAAAATGTCTATCTCGGTTCCCCACCCCTCCAGCTGAACCCCAAAGCAGGGTGGGGGTGCACCTGGATACCAACTAGCAGTGGCAGGACTGAGTTGTGCTAATCCTTTTGCTGCTCTTAAATGACCTGCTAGGTTCTTTTTTTTTTTTTTTTTTATACTTTCTTATTTATCCTCCGGTGCCCTCCTTCCGTCCGCTCATGTCCCGATTCACCTACAGTGAGATCTGCCCCTAAGTGCCTCCTCCCATCTTCACCTCGCACAGTGGGGTCTGTCCTGTAGGTGGCCCAGTGGACCTGGAAGCGACCTTCATCTAGGAGCTGCCGGAGGGGTTTCAGTATTCTCCTTCTTCCTCCTCCCGGGACGTCAAGCGCGCTTGGGATGTCACGTCCCGAGTGGCAGCGTGCTGACGCACGCACACCTTCATGCGCTGTGGCGTCCCCTCCCGGCTCCGGTAGTGAAACCCGCCCATCCCTTCCCAATGCCGGTTGCTTCCATTGGCTACGGAAGGGATGCAGGCTCTTGGTAACCCGCCCCTGAGGGGAGAGCATCCGTTGGATGCTCGATCCTCCCTCTCCCCACCGACCCGGCCGCCCGAGTCTGTTCCTGAACCGGGCCGCCAGCGTAGCGCGGGTGTGGCGTCAGCGCCTCAACCCTCAAGCGCCACGGGCGAGTTGACCTGCTGGGTTCTGATGTACCACAGGACATTCCCATTAACACATCTGGAACCCAAAGGCAGGCCCTTTTGGTGGGTTGGTGTTCCATACAGGCACGTCCAGGTGCGCCAGAGCAGAACAATACTGCTTGCCCAGATCCACAGTGACAGTGTTGAGGGTGAAGAGGAGGATCATGAGGCCAAGGGGCAAAATCATGATCTGTCCATATTATTTGATGAGGAGGAGGAACCCTCGGAGGAGGGAGTGGACAAAGCCTAAGAAATGAATTTTGATCCCTCTACTGTTTCGTTCTTTCTCCTATCTTTTTTATTGAAGAAAGTGAGTGTTAACACTTGTACAATCATGGAGTCATCACCAATAAACAACATAAGTACATCAACTGCATTTAGGCCAGATACAGTAAATATGATTTGCCCTATTATAATACCCATTTCTAGGATAGTGGATATGTTGTTCATCCACACTGTTTGGCATGTCCCTTTCCCCTTAAGGTCAGCCAGAAGTCTTCAAGTTGGCTCCTCCCACCCATGCCTCCCACCCATGCCATGGTATATGCCTCGGCTCTGCCCCATAACATCAGATCTTCCTTTCCGCTGGAAGATACAGGTTGCCTCCCTCGTGCTCATGCATTTCATAGGCCCTGGCTTTCAAAACCTCGGTTTTACTGAAACTAAAACTCAATAGAGTTAGCAATCATGCTTTTGTGTCCTCGATCATGGAGAGAAATCTTCTCAGGATTTCGCCAGTGTCCTTGTGGCTAGAAGATGTCGGCACGATCCCCATCTCACGTGCATCTACTGCCTAGGTGTCGGCCATGACACCTCATCTTGCAACTTTTTGCCTCGCCTTCCATCCCAATGTCCTGGAAGACAGCTTGCACGTTTGAGGTTGGGGAGACGGGAGAAAGAATCCTCGGGTAAGTCTAACTAGGCTAGGAGGCGGTTTCCCTGCCATGGGCTCCGCCGAGCAGCTGGAATGCATGAAGTCATTCGAAGAAGAAGCTGCTAAGCGCTTTGGCGAATTGAAGCTTTTCATTCTTCTCAACCTGGGCTCCACCTTTACAGGTTCTTTTTAAGGAGTTGTATGATCTCTCCCCACCCTGGGTGAGGCACCTGCAGGCTCGCACCTCCCACTCTCGGAAGGGAAAAGAATCTGGCCTGTCTTCTGCGTGAAGGCTCTTAAGGACGAAGGTCTCAGTTCAGGACCACGGTCTTCGACCTCTGTCGAGATTGCTTCTCGACTGCAGGTTTCACGGACCTTCGTTTGGCCAGACGCCATCAAGGGTGGCCGATGAGGTCGTGATCATTCTCAACCCAGTCGACCCTCTGTCGCCAGCCGTGGCCTATGACTTCTTGAAGAGGACTCGGTCCTTGTATTTCCGATGAGGAGACCCAGCTCACTGGTGTTCTCATCGAGGTCCCTATTCTGGACCCCAGGTTTCACGATCTCTCTGGTGTCTCCCGGCAACCGAGTCCAGCCTGTCCGATCTCGGTCGGGTCCAGAACCCTTGGCGAAAGGCCAGGAGGAGCCATAAGCGCACCAGGAAGTGGTGTCGCCACAGGTCGCCCTCCTCCTCGGATGAGGAAACGCCAGACAGAAACTCCAGTGCTTACAAGGACCTTAAGTGGCAGCAGCTGATTTTGACCAGGCAGAAGCTGGCTCTGCCGCCTACCAGCCATCATTTGGCTTTTGCCTCCTAAGCTGTAGCCAACCCCTGGAACCAAAGCCCTTGGTTCCCCGCCCGATCTCCCACCGATAGTGGTGGAGCCGCCGCCCTAAGCAACCTGTGGGAGGGCTCCTTCAAAAGAGGACTGAACAGATATCGGACTTCCCGCGTCTGTCGGTCACAGTCACTCAGGACCTACCTCAATGGGTCGAGTGTGATCTGGGCGCAAACCCGCTGTATCTCGACTCCTCGGACTCGGACGTCACGGACTCCTCTCACATCTAGGGGATGATGAGTCGTCTGTTGGCACACAGATGGAGGAAGGCCCTTCCTCCTTCCAGGGGATCCTCCGTCTTATCTCTGATTCTACAGGGATGCCCTGGAACCCATCCAGAAAAAGGCGAGTACCCTCTCACGGACATCCTGAAGAGAGAGAGGACATCCCGACAGAGGCCTTTCCTGAGGCCGAGGCCATTATTGGCCTGGCACTTGAACTGTGGCGGTGCCCTGCCTCTGTCAGCACCGTCTGCCTGTAGCAAACGCAAGTGCGGTGCCCGTGGGGTCCTCTGGGGTTCACAGAGCACCCTTCAGCCGAGAGCCTGGTGACCGCCTCTGTGTTCAGACATACTGGCAGTTCTGCTGACACTGACCGTCCCCGATAAGAGTCAAACTTTTGGACCATTCGGTGTGGAAAGTCTATGCGACTTCCTCCTTGGGCGTTAAGTCGAGCCAGTTAAAGTATCATCATGGACACTTCTCTCATGTCCTTCTTGGGTCATTAGATGAAGTCCTCCCACATCTCCAGCGGACATACAAACCACGGTTAAGCAAGTCTGGGACCAGGGTCTTGCTGTTGCCAAACAGCAGCTCTAGACAGCCCTGGACATTGAGGATTCTTGTGCCCGCTCAATGGCAGCAGCAGTGGCCTCTCGCCGCGGGGCTTGGCTGAAGTTATCCTCCTTCCCAGAGGATACTAAGCATAAGTTGGCTGATGTGCCTTTCCTCAGGATCAACTTGTTTGGCCCAGGGTGGCTGGTCACCTACATCGCATTGAACAGTCAGTGCCACCTTGATGCCACTTCTGCCAGGAGTTCTTAGGGCAAGAATCAGCAGAAGAAAAGAAGCTTTTCGGCACTCTTCCCTGTGGTCAGCAGTCCTCATACCAAGGAGGTCAGCAGCATCAGCAGCAGGCTCAAGCTTGGCACCCTCGGCCCAAGCCTGGACCCTAACAGGCCATAAGGGAGGCGAGATTCAGGTCCTGGAGCCTCCTCCTTCCCTAAGCCTGCCCAGTGATGGGGTGGGGGTTGCCACCCCTATCTTGATCACGCCAGCTGTGGGTCCTCCTGTGGGGGCGGCTCCGCCACTTCCTTTTCGCCTGGTCCGCTATCACTACGGACAGGTGGGTTCCCAGTGGTTGGTCAGGGACTGCCTCTAAATTCAAGCAGTACCCTCCCAGCCCGAGCCCGTGCCCCTCGGGAAGAACTGATTTCGCATGCGCAGTCGGCTTTTCAAGGCGACATTGCTCACAGCTCCTCCTCAAGGAGGCAATAGCTATCGTGGCAGATCCATCTGCAGACCCGAGCTTTGTCTCCAGGTACTTCCTGTTGCCCAAGCGGATGGGGGCTGGCGTCCCTCTAGATTTCCATGACCTGAATCAGTTTCTCAGGTCATGCATTTTCGGATGGTCACTCTGTCCCAAATCATACCATCCTTGAAACAAGCGTGGTTCAATTCACTGGATCTGCAGGGCCCGTTCTTTCACATCCCAATCCGTCCATCCCATCAGTAGTTCCTATGCTTCAGGGTGAGAAGGACCCTGTTGAGTTCAGGCCATGCCATTTGGCCTGTCATCGACCCCGGGTCTTCACCAAATGCAGTGCAGTGGTGGCGCCCATCTCCAGCATCGGGGGGTCAGAATTTACCCCACCTCAACGATTGGCTCCTAGCAGGTTCCACCGACAGGGAGGTGGAGAGGTCCAGGGATTCTGGCCCTCCAAACCTGCACCCAACATGGCCTCCTGATCGATGAGGCCAAGTCGGAACTGTGCCTTCTCAGGTGATGGGCTTCATTGGGGCAGAGCTAGACTCTTGTCAAGCCAGAGCTCTGCTTCCAGCGGACAGGGTGGAGGTTCTTTCTTCCTTTGCCCAGTCATTTCTGGTTGGGCACTTGCACCCTGCCGGGACTTTCTGTGCCTTCTGGGATACATGGCGGTGTGCACCTCAGTAGTCCATTGGGCCTGGTTGCACATCGCCCCTCCAGTGGGAGCTGGCCGACCAGTGGATTCAGCGCCATGGTCATTTCGACCAGCTGACCACTGTAACCAGAAGATGTGGGATGCTCTCCAATGGTGGACGCCCCAGACTGTTTGCAGGAAGGGATCCCATTTGTGCGCCTATGCAGGCAGTCGTCTTCACGACCAATGCCTCTCTCATGGGCTGGGACCACATGGGGACAACCGGGCCCATGGGTTCTGGACCCCGAGGAGTCCCATGCCACATCAACCTGTTGGAGCTCAGAGCAGTCAGACTGGCACTGTCAGCTTTCACTCCTCAGCTCGGGGTCAAGTGGTTCAAGTCTAGATGCACAATATCACAACCATGTACTACCTCAACAAACAAGGCGGACGCACTCCGTCTGCTGTGCAGGGCGCTCTGCATCTGGACCCTCGTAAGCGGTTGGAGGCGGATCTCTAGCCATCCATGTGGTAGGAGTCTCGAACCAACTGGCAGATGCCCTCAGCCATATAGGCCAGACATCCACAGTGGTCTGTCCATCTAGAGGTAGCTTACAGCCTGTTCTCCCGTTGGAGCAAACCAATGGTGGACCTGTTTGCCTCCAGGGAAAACACCAAGCTGAGGCTGTATCATGCCCACCCCCTCAGCAGGGCTCACTGCAGGGGATGCCTTCTCGAGGCTGTGGACCCCAGGCCTCCTCTATGCCTTCCTCCATTTCCCTTGATCCACAAGGTGTTACTCAAGGTGAGGAGGGACAAGGCAAGGTGATTCTGTAGCCCCAGACTGGCCGTGCCAGTTCTGGTATCCAGCTCTCTCAGCTTCAGCTGCAGGCCCCCAAGTGGCTTTGTACATGCCCAGACCTGATATCTGTGAACCAGGGAAGGTCTTCCATCCGGACCTTCATTCCCTGCACTCACAGCCTGGTACCGGAGCGGCTAGAGTTCCAGGCTTTGTGTCTTTCCGAATATGTCTACACGTGGTGGAGGCATCTTGAAAAAATCGACCAGGAAATGTTACGTCTTCAAATGGAAAAGGATTTCTGTTTGGTGTCAGGATAAGGATCTGGACCCCTTGTCCTGTTCTGTGGCTAACATTCTAGACTACCTTTGCTCTCTCTCCAGAGGGGTCTACAGTCATCGACCCTTAGGGTGCACCTGGCACTCACTTCTGCTTACCGGGCAAGGGCCAGTCAGCCAACATTGGTGCAGAGACAGTGGTTGGGCACTTTTCAAGGCCTGGATCACATATCCCCTCTGGTGTGTGTGAACCTCCACCTCCATGGGATCTACTGCTGGTACTGGCAAAGCTCATGGGCAAGCCATTCAAACCAATGCACAAGTGTGAGCTGTCACACTTGTTGTGGAAGACAGCCTTCCTGGAGGCTATCACGTCTCCCAGAAGGACAGGGAGCTCCAGGCACTTTCGGTGGACTCCCTTATCTGGTCTTTCACAGGGACAAAGTTGTCCTGCGCCCAACCTGAAATTCCTTCGAAGGTGCTGTCAGAGTTTCCCTTAACCAGGTGTTGACTCTGCCAGTATGCTACCTAATTACACCTCGGTGGCCAGTACAGGCTCCAGACTTTGGACCTGGGGCGTGCTCTCTCCTATTAAAAGGAAGGGGCAATGGGAAGTCGTGAAGGTTTGCCAGCTGTTTGCCATCTCGCTGAAGCCGCTTCTGGCAGACCTGCAGCCAAGCGGACCATAGCAAGATGGATTACATCATGCATAGGTCTGTGTTATGAGTTGGTGGGCAAGGAGCCTCCAAGAGGTATAAGAACTCATTCTACCTGCCATACTGCTGCATCAGTGGCTGCTTCCAGGACATCCCTATCCTGGAAATCTGTTGGGCTGCTACCTGGAAGAGAGCAAACATCTTCATTACCCACTACCACACTGACCTTGAGTCACACCGGGATGCTGGTTTGGGGCCTATGTTCTCCAATCTCTGTTCCCTAAGTAGGAGTGCGCACCTTGCTCCCTCCTCCCGCTAGGAGTCTGCCAAACAGTGTGGGTGAACAACATATCCACAATCCTAGAAAACAGGTTACTCACCTGTACCAGTAGTTCTAGGAGTGGTGTGGTTCATCCACATGGACCCCACCGACCTCCCGGCTACAGATGCACACAACCTGGCTTCCAGCAGGCTAAGATCTGGCATCATGGGGCGGAGCCGAGGCATATACCACCCGGTGGGAGGAGCCAGCTTGAGACTTCCGGCTGATCTTAAAGGGAAAGGGATATACCAAACAGTGTAGATGAACAACATATACCACTCCTAGAACTACTGTTACAGGTGAGTAACCTGGTTTTGGTTCTCCTATTAGGTGGTTAGGTCCTATGAATTTATTCAATGCTCTGTAATTGTTTTGACTGATCTTAGCCCTGTACATTCTGCCTTCTTCTCTAAAATGTCCATTGTCACTGTGTATTGCCCACAGGTATGTCTTCTTATGTGACGGTATACATATCTTCAAGTATTTTGCTCACAACATGAAAAGAATAATCATAACAAGATGAAACTAATAAAAGCTATACAATCAACTTTGCACTGGTCTCTGTGTCTTCTTTTGTTCCTTTCTGTGTTTGTTTCCTTTTCTTTTTTCTTTTTATTTTTACAAAGGCTCCTATTTCTCACTGTTGGGCTCACCTCCTAGTGGTTTCTTTCTCCTGTCTTATATTGGAAGTTTGTTGGATGTTACTGCTGAAGGAGGTGCAAGTCATGGAGCCCTCGGATGTAGATCTGATCCTGTCTGCTTCCTCTTCTGCACCAAGTTCTTTCTAAACTTTGTGTAGTACGACCAAATCATTGAGCAGGAGTGGGCAAGCACAGATAAACACGAGCATCTCCCTAGACAGAAGGAGAGATGTTATCCATTTTGAAATAGAGCTTCCTAGAAGTGGGAGGTTCCTTTGGCAGATAAGGCCATGCATAATTCTGTTAAGCACACAACCATCCCTATTGAGGGTTCATTGGCTAACCGACACCCACGATAAGAGGGCGGATGCCTCGTGCAGAAGAGCATTTGCCTCGAATGGGGTAAATCTTCATACCTCATATTCATCTTTTATTGTTTTCAGAGCCTTGAACTCATGGATTGTGGCCCTCGTGGTTTTATTCCCTCAGATTTGGAAGCGTGAACACCTGGGGCGGTGTCCATGGCATCTGTCTTTCTGGGGGATGCCACAGTGGACAGTTTATGGATGTTTGTACACTCTGCTTATCACATTGTAGCAGCTGTGTGGGATGTTTGACTCTGGCATTGGGTTTGTGATCAGGCATCAATGGCGAGGGATGTTTAACCTGGCCTTTGAAGGTGGAGTGTTATTCGGTTCTGAATTGGACAACATCCTCAATAACATCATCCAGGATAAGAAGGACAACTCCCAGTGTCAAAACAACAACAGAAAACAGTCTCAACATCAAGAGGCGAGATGGTGCATGACATCGGCAGTCCTGAGGCCGTTTCTGTCTCTTTGAAATTTAGAGCCCTATTTCAGATTTAATGGCAGCAATGTGAGGAGGATCCTGCATCCACAGGCGTAATGGAGGTGCAGGACGATGAAGTGGTAATTTCCAGTGACTACACCGACCTATCTCTGCCCCTCTTCCCTTGGTGGAAGACTGCAGAATTTTACCAGAGATGGGCCCAGATGACATCATACGTGTGTGTACTAGAAATCCTGGCTTTAGGATATGCTATAGAGTTTGCAGCAGGACTCACGAGAGGTCATTTCCACTAATCACCTTTGCCCCAAAACTCCGTGAAGAGGCAGGTGGTATCCCAGACCTTAAGCTTTACTTGCTGAGATTAGGGCAGTTGTCCTGTGCCCACCCCAGCAAGGAGGGTCTGAGGTTCTACTGCATTTATTTTGTAGTCCCCAAGAAATTAGGGAGATCGGACAAATTTTGGATCTGAAGCACCTAAATAAGTTTCTTTTTGCCACATGACCTTCAAAATGGAGTCCTTACTGTCAGTCATCAGACATGTCCAACCAGGGGTCTATCTAGCATCCATATATCAGAAAGATGCCTATCACTACATGCCCATTTGCCAGCAGACCTGAAGTTTCTTTTTGCCATAAAAGATTTTATTGCAAGTTTCAAGTTTAGAACAGGAACACAATGCAAATGCAGTGTAACACAGCGACAAAGGAAACAGTCATTGACAGGTGGCAGAGAATTGACCAACATCACACCATAACATTAATAATGCGATTGATAAGTAAAGGGTGTACCAGAATTATCTCAGTAAACAGTACAATACAGAACTTGATTCAGAAATGTAATGTACTTTGCTAGGTAATTAACATCCCCAACCTATTTGCCCTTGGTGGGCTATGATAAACTAGAGGGCTATAACAATGCCATATAGGGCAACTGTACAAAATCATTTGAGTAATTATGTGTGGGCAGGGTAGGTACTATATCGAGTGTTCCCATTTAATCAAACTCTGTAAACCTCAACATACCAGTCTTTTATATCTTGTAGGGAGTTTCAACCTTGTGTGGCTGATGTTTTGAAAGTTACGAGGTGATGTCAGCATTTGCAAGGGCACTAAAGTGGTACTCCCCCTCCCCAGTTGTACCTTAGCACCGTGACAAGGAGGTCACTTTGGGGATTATCTAGTGGTTCACTTCAGGCTGCAAGAAGTTATGTTTCCGCCATGTTAAAGAAAAGGGTTCCCCAAGCGTTACTGCCTTTTCTATGTCTTATAGTATATTACGGGAGGGGTAAATCTTGTATTATTCTAACTAATCCCATGGAGGTACTGGCTAGAGATTACAATAGGAACTGTTATTCTAGGGATATGGATATGTTGTTATCATCCACAAGTTATGGCATGTCCCTTTTAAATATCTTGCCAGAAGTCTTTAAGCTAGCTCCTCCCACCCACCCAGGTGGTATATCCCTCAGCTCACCCTTGGCCAGATCTTCCTTTCCGCTTGGAAGAATCAGGTTTCCTCCTTACGCTCCCACGTTGAGTAGGCACTGGAGCTTAAATCTTCGGATTACTTACCAAAACAAACTTAAATCGTTAGAGTTTCACTGCTGCGATCTTTAGTCATGACGCGATGGAGGACAAGTCCTTGGCGGCTTCTGCCGTGCCCTGCAGGCAGAAGGTGCTCTCACTGACCCACACACGCCATGTCGTCTGTTGTCTGGGTCACAGTCCTTGATCCGCGATACCCAGGCCTGTGATTTTTGTCGCTTGTTCCAGCGAGCGTGTTGAGCGATCGTCTTGCCTGATTACAGCTCGGCCAACTGGAGAAACTGAACCCGCCGGTAAAATCTAAAGAAGCCCATTGGATGGTCTCCACAGCTGCTGCTGACAGATCAAGCAAATGAAGGCTTTCGAAGAGGATTCGGCTCAGCGCTGGTCAGTCCTCTTTAGCATTGGTCTTCATTCAGCTCAAACTGGGCTCTACCTTTATAGGCTCCTTCAAGGAGTTATTCCAGTCTCTCCCAACTAAGGGGAGGGCCGTCAACCGCACAGCTCCAGTCACGTAAAAAGGATTCCAAGGACTCAAGAGAGAGAGAGAGAAGAGGAGAGGTCTCGTTGGCGTTGTTCTTAGGATTGAGAGCGGTCTCGTCCCCAGGAATCGCCAGTTTAGACTTCAGTCTCTGCCACTGACATCACTGTGCCCCCTTCAGGTCAAGTGGCTATGACCCGGATGACAACCTGGTCAAAATTATCGACCTCGTCGATCCTTTTGACGCTAGATGAGGCCGACAATTCCTTGTTCAGGACTCTGGTCCTGACTGGACCCACTGAGGAGGAGACCCAGCCTGCTGGGAACCTCTTCACAGTCCTGTCCCTGACCTGGAGGAGCTGCGGGTCTCCCGACTCCAGGCGCCCCTGCGGTTGAGGATAAGGTCTGAGTCATCCTTGACTGACAGGTCGAAGAGAACTCACAAACCCTACTCCGGGCATTGGAAAAGCGGTTCTGCGCTATTCATCCTCATCGGAAGAGGAGAGCCCGGCAGAAGTTGCATCAACACTATGAGGATCTTATGTGGCAACAATTGGTGTTGGCGGTCCAAAGTTGACCCGGCTTCCACGCCAGTCATCTAAGGCTATCCAGCCCTCTGGGCCGACACCAACTCCCCTGGAGCCGGCAGACATCGTGCCTCCACCGGAGCCTGCAGAGCCCTCCTGGCTTGGCGAACTGGCCTCTATGACGATTTATGGTAGAGCTGCCACCTAAACAGCCTCCCTCGGGGTTGCTGTCAAGGAGTCCTCCACACAGGCTTTGGTCACTCTTGCTCTCGTGCTCTGACCCTTCACAGCAGGTGGAGGCATGGTGGTTGGCTAATCTCTCCGGTGGGACAAGTCCAGGACTCCTTTCTGCACTCTAGTCTGCTCACGAGGTTTCACTTGGGGATCTCAAGACAGAGGAAGGTCCCATGTCCTTCATGGGCATTTGCCTTCGCATCTCAGTCCCAGGGGATGCCTTTGGAGCCTGTCCAGAAATGGGCTCGATATCCCTGACAGACATCTGGATAAAGGGATTCTCTGACAGAGGCCTTCCCAGTGACCGAAGCCATTGTTGGCCTGGCCCTGGAACTTTGGCAGCACCTGCATCCTGCTCTGTGCCATCAGCCTGGATGGCCCATAAGTATCCCGTTCCCATTGGCTCCCTTTCAGGGTGCATGGAGCACCCCTCAGCCGAGGGTTCGTGACTGACTCTGTGTTTCAGCGCTTGGGCAGTTCAGGAGACACTGCTAGACCTCCGGACAGAGAGTCCAAAAAAACTGGACCACTCTGCCAAAAAACTCTAGTGCTGCCTCTTCGCTTTGTCTCAGTCAAGTGAGCTCAGCTGTCATCATGGCACATTTCTCACATGCCCTCCTGGACTCTGTAGATGAGATGCTGCCTCATCTCCTGTGGACCTTCAGAGTATGGTCAAGCAGGTCCGGGACCAGGGCGGGCTGTGGCAAAACAGGAACTCCAGATTATTTAGGGGTCACACTCTGGATTTACTTTCCAGACCTCCCCTCATCCCCCCACCCCCGCTCTGTCCATATTCCGATTCTCCAGGAGGAATTACAGGCTCTTCTAACCAAGAAGGCCATTTACCCAGTAACCCCTACAGAACACCAGAAGGGTTTTACTCCCACTTCTTCCTGGTACCCAAGCAGAACTGGAGATCTCAGACCAATACTGGACCTCAAACAATTGAACCTATCGTCCAGTACAAAAGGTTCCCATGGTCACCCTAAACTCCCATCATGCCAATATTGAAACAAGAGGGATTGGCTAGGTGTCCTAGATATGAAGGGTGCATACCTACATATTCCTGTCCATCCTGCCCACCACAGGGTTCTTTGTTTCCACCTGTTGGGTCAACACTACTGATTTTGGGCACTCCATTCGGCCTCTCATCCACCCGAGTGTTCACCAAATGCCTAGTGGTAGTAGCAGCAGCCCCTACGAAGGGATGGGCACTTTGTCTTCCATATCTGGATGACTGGCACATCAAGGCAGAGTCCAAAGCCTTTCTGCTTTTCTCCTAGAAGCAACCCTAACTCTGTTCCAAGCTCTAGGGATTACGGTCAGTTGGCCAAATCCAGTCCGATCCCTACACAGTGGCTCCAATATATGGGGCGGTCCTGACCACTGTCTCATGGAACTTGCCTCCCGGCTCACAGAAGACAAGCTTCTATCTCTGGCGGTGCAGATACAAACCCAGAAAGTTGTCACAGCCAGGCGAATGCTGTGTCTCCTAGGTCACATGGCTGCTACCATCCCTACTGTAACTTTTGCCCGTCTTCATATGAGACCAGTCCAGTGGAATCTCCAAAACCAGTGGTCTCAATGAACAGGAAATTTCAAAGACAAAATCAGAGTCACTGCTATGTTGTGGTCAGCCCTTGTATGGTGGACCCTCCGAGCCACCTTATGTCAAGGCATGCCATTCCAGTCCCACCCACCCGGCAGGCGTTGACCACGGATGCATCCCTGGAAGGGTGGGGTGCGCCTGAGTCCTTGCAGAACACAAGGCAAGTGGACCAATGTTATCCCTCATCCCACATTAATCTCCTGGAGCTGAGGGTGGTACACTTAGCCCACCAGGCTTTCTAACCTCACTTATCTCTGGGACTGTTGCTGATTCAGTCAGACAGCACCGCAGTAGTATTCTACCTCAGCAAACAAGGAGGTCCAAGTCCTGTACTCTATCAAGAGATGCTTGCAGTCTGGCAGGAAGATATTAGCCAACACCTTGTACTGACAGCCGTCCATCTACCAGGAAGTTACAGCCTCCTGGCTGACAACCTCAGTAGTCCAGACACAAATGGACATTTCATCACGAAGTGCTTCAGAAAATCTTTCATCTGTGGGGAAACCCGAACTGGATCTGGTTGTCTCCCCAGTCAACCACCGTCTCCCCAGATACTATTCCATTATCCCAAGCAGAAAGGGACCCGTCTATAGATGCCCTGTCCCAAGCATGGACAGGACTCTTCTTATATGCTTCCCTGTCACACTCCTGCACCAGACTCTACTGAAATTACAACTCCAACCTGCCACCATGATTCTCATAGCCACTCTGTGGCTCGGCGAATGTTCCCCCTCCTTCAACAGTTCTTAATGGAGGATCCCATTCTATTGTCAATCAGACCAGATCTTTTGACTCAGAATCAAGGAACCCTTCTGCATCCCAACCTGAAGGCACTACACCTTCATGCTTGGCTCCTGAGGATGCTTTCATAGCTTGCGTTAACAAGTGTCCCCTTTTGCCAGTATATTTACTGGCCTCCCGTAAACCCGCGACCAGGGAAACATATAATGCCAAATGAAAACGCTTTTCCATCTGGGCTGCTTCCGTCATTGGATCCCTACTCCTGTCCAGTGGCGAAAGTCTTGGATTACCTGGCCTCAATTCCTGACACAGGATTAAGCTATTCCTCCATCAAAGTACATTTGGCCTTCCATGAACCTCTGGATGGCAGATTACTGTACCAACATCATCTAGCCAAAATGTTTCTAAGAGGAATGTTACATATTGAGCCACCTATCAGAAGACCCACTCATCCATGGGATCTCAATTTTCTAATACAGAAATTAACTCTTGAGCCCTTTGAACTGGCAGCCATTTGCCCTCCATTTTCTTTCTTGGAAAACACTATTCTTAGTGGCTGTCACTTCAACTCGGCATATTTCCGAGCTCCATGCCCTTATGTGTAGAGAACCTTACTTGTTTTTCACAAAACAGGGTGGCATAGTACCAACCCTTCCTTCCTTCCCAAGGTAGTGTCTGAACACACCTTAAACCAGTCCTTGGAGTTACCAGTATATTATCCTGAACACTCCAATCAAGGTGAACATCTCTTAAATACTCTAGGCGTCCATCGTATATTACAATACTGTACTAATCAAACTAAATCGATTAGGAAGACTTATCAACTTTTGTCACCTTAAGCCTCATGCAGGGAAGGTCTCCAGTCACTAAATGGATCCTCTCCAATTGGCTGCTACACTGTATAACATTTTGTTATTCAGAATACAACAAGCCATTACCAGGACCTGTCCAAACCCATTCTACCAGAGCTATGGCCACTACTGTGGCCTGCTTTAAAGAGCCTCTATCCGGATATGTGCAGCGCAGCTACCTGGTCCATGATTCATACTTTCACGGAGGAGAACAACTTAGATATTGCTTCACGCCATAGGATGGCCTTTGGCTGAGCTGTCCTACAAGGCCTCCTGTCATAATGACCACCCTTCTTGGGTTTACTGCTTGGGATTCATCCCGTTTATTACCCTCTACAGAGACACCCTCCGTGGAAGATAGTACAAGTTCGTAGATCTTACTGTAACAGTAGATCTTTGAGGAGTCTCGTGCAGCAAGTATGATCCTGCCCTCCATCCCCTCCTTCTCTAAGAGAACAAATTCTGGTCCAGTGACTTATGGGTTGGGATACCTGTGGTACTTGGCTTCCCTCGGTCCAAGCTTAGCGAGCTGAATCTGGCGAGAACTGAGGATACCAGGGACCGCCCACATTTACATAAGGAAACAGGAAGATGATGTCATATGGCGGTTTCTGGAAAAGACTGCTAGAAGTGCTGCCGTGCAGCCACAACAACCACTGGTGATGACCCAAGTGTATTACCTGCTGCAAGACACTCCTCAAAGATCTGCTGTTACAGTAATGTCTTACGTAGCAACTTTCTAGGAGTGGTATATGTTGTTCATCCACATGGACCCACCGACCTCCCTAGCTCGACGCACTAACCACTGCTTCCAGCAGGCAAGATCTGGCTTCAGGGGGTGGAACCAAGGAATATACCCCGGGTGAGTGGGAGGAGCCAGGTTAAAGACTTCTGCCAAGATATTTAAAGGGAAAGGACATGCCATAACATGTGGATGAACAACATATACCACTAGCGTATACCACTCCTAGAACTACTGTTACAGGTGAGTAACCTGTGTTTATTCACTGGGATGTGGCTGGGAGGAATTACCATCAGTGCAACAGACTATGGGATCTGTGGTATATGGGGGGTGCATGGCCAGGGGAGCTCGTCTGAAGAAAGCACATCTTCTGATTCAGAAGGGTCCACAAAAGTGAAGTACAGAAAAGTAGTGTTATGATTAATACCTGAGGTGGTCAGTCACCTAGCTCACACCAGATGTTTCTGAGGGTTGTGATTCAGGACAGCATTTCCAGTACCGGCACTCCCTTTGGGTTCAAGACAGTGCCACCGGTATTCTCAGAGTAACTGATCATCCTAGTGGTGCAGCTGAGACAGGTGAGACATGATGATATCCCTACCTGGACAACTTGCCCATCCGAGTGTAATTGGCTCAGATGGTGAGGAGGTTGGTGTCAAAGACTCTGGAAGTGCTGGAGATGCCTTGTTGGGTTGTCAGCTGGGAAAAGAGCTCCCTAATTCCATCTCAGAGGTATGAATATTTGGATATGGTGTTGTGGGTGAATGAGAGAAACTTTCCCTCTAATCATCAGGAAGGAGACCCATAGATGAGGGATTCAGTGGCTGAGAAGCTAATTACAGTCTCTTTTTCACAGGCTTCTCCGGTTTTGGGGCTGATGACTGCAGTGATGGAATTGTTTCCATGGGCCCACTTGCATATGCTACCCCTCCAGAATGGGATGCTGGCAGCCTGGAATCCAGCCTCTGAAGACTACCAAGCCTGATTGCACTTCAAGGGTCCAGTCTTGACAGTCGCTGGCTTGGTGGGAAAGTCCAAAGTATCTCTGTGGGGGACTCTATGGAAGCCCATGGAGCTGATATTGACATTCGATGCCTGTCTATCAGGCTGAGGTGCAGTCCTGGGCCATGTTCTGGTCCAGTGCACTTGGACCCCTCAGGAGCAGCAACTGCAAATAAAATGTATTGGAAGTGAGGGCAGTACAACTCGTGCTCCATCATTTCCACCGTATAATATGGTCCAAGGCAGTGGAGTAAGGTCAGATAGCGCCACCACCATGGTATCGTAACCAAGGAGTCACAAGAAGGAAGTAGATTCTGGCAGCAGCAGAAGTGCTGCTGTGGGCAAAAAAAACCTTCGACTCTCTCGCTTTTCATCTGACTGGAGAGCTGAACATCCAGGCAGATTGTCTGAGTCAAGAGACAGTCCATCCAGGAGAATGAATGTTAAATCCTGAGGTGTTTGAACTTGTATGCAGAAAGTTTGGTCAACCTCAGATCGACCTCTTGCATCAAAAGAAAATGCTCAGGTACGAGGCTCTTCCAGTACCGATGTTCTCAGGCAGAGGTGCTGGATGCTCTGTCTACGTGGGATTTTTCAGTGTGTCCTTGTTCCGCTGCTACTGCTCCTTCTCAGGATTATTCTCAAGATAAGGCACTCACAAGAAGCTTCCTTCTAATAGCTCGAAATGGTCAAGAAGGCCGTGGTGCTCAGACCTTTGAATCTAGCTCAGCAGGTCCCGTTCTGACATGCACTGGGGTGACCTTCTTTTTCAAAGCCTATTCTGCATCAAACCCAGAGGTGATGCAGCTGGCAGCCTGGCTCCTGAGAGGGGAGGAGAGTGTTAAAACAGGGGTTTTCTGAGAAAGTGATAGATACCCTAATGACTGCCAGGAAAGGCGTTTTTGTCTGCAGTCTGTGACCATGTATGGAATACCTTCTCAGCTTGGGTGGGATAGGAAGATATCAGACTCTTTAAAGCTACAGAACACATATTTTTGATTTATTGCAGATGGAGGTTAGACAAAGGGCTTGCGTTGACTACAGCCCAGATGACCTCAAGGTAGGGAAACAGTGTGACAAGGCAGCAGGTAAAGCAAATAGGATGCTGGGATGTATAGGCAGGGCATCACCAGCAGGAAAGGGAGGTCATAATTCCGCTATACAAGACACTAGTGAGGCCCCACCTGGAGTACAGTGTACGGTTCTGGAGACCATACCTACGTTAGGACATAGACAGGGTAGAGAAGGTTCAGAGGAGGGCAACAAAGATGGTGCATGGATTGCATCACAAGTCCTGTGAAGACAGGTTGAAGGAACTGAACATGTACTCCCTGGAGGAGAGGGATATGATAGAGACATACAAGTATCTTACAGGGAGGAACAGGGTGCAGGAAAACACTATTTTAAGCGAAAAAGATGTTCCAGGACTAGAGGGCATGGAGTGAAGTTGGAGGAGGGCGATTCAGAGGAAACATGAGAAAGAATTTCTTCACAGAGCGGGTGGTGGACAAGTGGAACACCCTGCCAGAGGAAGTGGTGGGGCTGAAACAATCACAGGATTTAAGAATGCATGGGATAGACATAAAGAATTCTGGAGGTCAGGGTAAGGGCAACAGACGTCTAGGAAAACAAACTGAACTTACAAGCTCAAATGGGCAGACTGGGTGGGCCATAGGCCCTTATCTGCCAACACTGTCTATGTATCTATGTATCTCTGTACCCTGAGAGGTCAGGTGTCTGCGCTTAGTAGCAGCCTGGGAAATTCCATGGGCTTATCCCTGGGAACCAGTTGGGAGGTTATCCATTTTCTAAGAGTAGTTAGCAAAAGCAGATAATTGTTTCAGTCTTCAGTTACTCCTTGGGATCTGAATCTGGTGTTGAATGCTCTTTGTAAGGCACCCTTTGAACCTCTTTCATCTGTGCTGATGGAGATCCTGTGGTACATGGTGTGTTTCCTAATTGCAGTCTGCCCACCAGAAGGATTGGCGAACTTCAGCGCTGTCCCAAAGAACCTTACCTTATCATTCATAAGGAAAAGATGGTATTTTTTTTTTTTTTAATTCAAGTTTATTGCGTATTTTGGCACAGGTTGACAATAATTATAAATCATTTCCATCACTTTCAACTAAAAAAAGTACATACATTTTACTTCATAACAGTCTTAGTGCATAGTCTCATTTCATCTATTATAAGTTCTTTTGCCTCATTAAGTTTATTTTACTTCCTTTACTTTGCAGGAGCAGCCAAGTGAGCGTAACCTACTATTCTTTATTAGGGATCTCATTCCTTATGTCCGCCCAATTCCCTTCAACCTGAGTGACTCCGCTATCCTTGTATCACCTGCCATGAGTCCATCGTCTCACGAAATTCTGTGTCCTCAGATTTATTCTATAGGTGATTTCCTCCATGTCCTTAATCTCATTGATGATTGCCACCCATTCCTGGGTTGTCGGCGGGCATGGTGAAAACCATCTTCTGGTTATGGCCTTATGGGATGCTGTAAGAAGAATGTTCCATAGATAGATTTTGTCTGTTCCCCTAAGTTCCTCTGGTTTCATCCCAATATTAAATTCTTGGGGCCTAATACAAGTTATATGGAGAGTGTCTGTCTTATCTTTTGCTCAATTTCTGTCCAGAGGAAAAGGTGGTATTGAGGATGGTTCAGTTTTTGTTTCTAAGATACCTACAACCTTTCAGGTAAATCAGGATTCTAGGGATGTGGATATGATGTTAGACCCACACGTCTTGGCAGTGTCCTTTCCCTTAAGGTCTACCGAAAGTCTTCAAGCTGGCTCCTTCCACCCACGGGTGGTGTAAGTCCCCCAGCACTGCCCCGTGATGCCAGTTCTTCCTTTCTACTGGAAGAAGCAGGTTCTCTTCTTATTGCTGTTGCATATACTGAGGCCCTTTGCTACTTTTTTCTAGTTATTAAAAACAAACTTGTCTTCAATTTTCTTCTTGCCGCCACTGTGGGCGACCACGAAAGTCCACTCTGGGATTCCAGAAATGCGGTTGCGGGCAGCTTATGTTGCAGTCCGATCCACACACCTCGATGCGTTTACTGCCTGGGTCACGAGCATGATTTCCAGGCCTGCATCCATTGTCGTTCATTTCTACTAGCTACCTTGGAGGATCGCTCGCCCGCCTACTCCTTGGCCGTCCAGACAACAGGGATCTGCCCATTCATTCAAAGGACACTCGTCTGGTAGTCTCGCGACTGTGGGTTCCGCTGAGCCACTGCGGCTTTCAAGTAGCTCACGGTCCAGGTCCCACTGCAGTCCTCCTCGGCTTCAGCCTTTTGCGCTTCCTTTGGGTGCTTCCTTCACTGGGGCGATCAAGGACTTGTCGCGACCCCTGACCACCCTGGGCAGGGTCCTAAGGAGTACCAAGTCCAAGAAGCAGAAAAGGACAAGGAGAAAGAGACTAAAGTAGTCTCGCCAGTGTTCATGGGATCGGGCCGCTTTCTGGCCTCTGACTCCCGCTTGCCAGAGCACTCGGTGTCAGCCTGTACTTCAGATTTGGCTGCTGGCTTCACGGTCTCCCATCAGACTAATTGGCTGAGACTCAGGTCAACATTCCAGCTGAGATTTTTCTGACCCAGTCGATAACTCTTTTCTGCCAAGGAGGTTGACAACCTCCTTATCAGATCTCCGGTTCTGACTTTCTTGGGGGGCAGCCTGTTGTTCTGCGCCTCACCTGCCCCCACTTCAGAGCCTCAGGACCTGGTGAGGGCTTGATCTTCACTGGCCCCCTCTGAGACCTGTTGCCTGTCCCCGGTGGTCTCAGTCGAGGCCCTGCTCCAGAACCGGACTTGGGCAGCCTGCATCGTTCGCGTTGCCTGCACTCCAGGTACTGGGGCAGAGTGATGCCACTGCTATTCCTCATCCTCCTCTGGCAAAAGTTGTGTCGGCACTACAAGGGATCTTATGTGGCAACAGCTCTGGCTGACCAGGATTAAGCCGATCCGGCTTCCGGCCGTGCCTTGTGTGCCACTACGAAGCCACAGCAGACCCCGCCTTGGCAGGAGCCAGTTCATTCTGTCCCAGCTTGGCCCCTCCGACCTCTCTGCCAATCGTGGTGGAGGCACCACTAAACAGCTGACAAGTGGTGCTCTGACTAAGGATGGCTGGCAGAGCAAGGGTTGCCCCATCAGCTGTCGATCACCGTCACCCGAGTGGTGGGGACTCGGGCGGGACCTCTTTCCACGATTCTTCAGAATCAGAGGGTACTCCCTCCACTTCCGCCTGTTGGACATGGAGTAAGTGGGGGATTTGTCATTGGATCCAGGTCCACTTCCTTCATGGACTCGCCACTTGCTCTCTGAGTTTATGGGTCTCAAGCTGGAGCCCATTCAAAAGCAGGAACGGTACCCGCTTACCAAGATCCTAGACTGGTGTGACACTCTATGAGGTATTCCGCACAGGACGTCATTATCTGTCCTGCCCTGGAGCTGTGGCAGCATCCAGTGTTTTGCCCTGCGCCATTGGCCTGGATGGCCTGCAAGTATGCAGTACCACGGATCCCAGTTGGGATTCATGGAGCATCCCTCGGCCGAGGGGCTCGTGGCAGACTCCGTTTTCAGCGCACAGGCAATGTTGGGGACATGGACAGGTTCCCTGACAAGGAGTCCAAGTTGGACCATATGGGCAAAAGTGTTTGCTGCCTCTTCCAGCTTCGGCAAACAAGTTTGTTCCATTTGATGGCCCATTTCTCACATGCCCTCTTGGGGTCCCTGGATGAGGTGCTGCCTCACCTCTCCGCAGACCAGGTGTTCCCCACCTCCCTGCAGACCTGCAAACCACTGTCAAACAGGTCCGGGACCAGGGCCGTGCTGCTGTGAAGCAACAGTTCCAGGCGGCCATTGACCTTGGAGACTCTTGCGCCCAGGTCCATGGCCGCGGCGGTTGCCATGCGCCCGGAGGGCTTGGCTGCGCTCTCCACCTTTGTGGTGGGATACCACCAGCACAATTTGGCAGATGTGCCGCTCTTGGGGACCGACCTGTTCTGGCCCGGGGTGGAGGTACCTCTCCAGGATTGAAAAGTCCAACACCACCTTGGACTTGGTGGCTTCACACAGAAGGACTCTTAAGGGTTCAAACTCTGTAAGAAGAGCCCTTCTGACTGGCCTCTTCCCTGTGGCCAGATCTGCCCAGCCCCAGGCTGGTCAGCAACAGGTCTGGCACCCAAGGCCCAAGTCGTGGCCTCGGACATCATGGTCCCTTAAGCCGGGCCTTCTCTGCTTCCAAACATGCCCAGTGACAGGATGGGGGTGCCCTTCCACTCCCATCC
This sequence comes from Neoceratodus forsteri, assembly GCA_016271365.2. Taxonomy (NCBI): domain Eukaryota; kingdom Metazoa; phylum Chordata; order Ceratodontiformes; family Ceratodontidae; genus Neoceratodus; species Neoceratodus forsteri. The sequence goes on along the minus strand of CM057456.1, from coordinate 558,847,788 downwards.
TGAACCCCTGGGTCCTCTTGAGGGCCAGCTCCGCCATTTCCTTTCCACGTGGTCCGCTGTTACCATGGGCCAGTGGGTTCTTGAGTGGTCGACCAGGCTCTGCCTCTGGAATTCGAGACTTACCCACCCAGCCGATCCTGCACCCCAGGGAGGACATGGTGTCATTCGGCGTTCGGTCAGCCCTCCGGGATGACATCACCCAGCTCCTTAGCAAGGAGGTAGTGGCTCCTGTCCCAGACCCTTCACCTCAACCAGGGTTTGTCTCCAGGTACTTCCTGTTACCGAAAATGGACTGGGGAGGCGGGGTTAACACCCCATCTTAGATCTAGATCTGCACGACCTAAACAAATTCCTTCATCAGGCTGAGCTCGACTCTTGCAGAGCCAGGGCTTGGCTTCCGGTGGACAGGGCAGAGGTTCTTACCTCCTGTGCCCAATCAATTCACATTTGGCAGTTCGCCCTGCATGGGGCGTCCTCGCCTATTGGGATACGGGGTGGATTGCACCAGCATTGTCCATTGGGCCTGCTGGAGAATGCGCTCCTGCATTAGAAGCTGGCCAACCAGTAGTCTCGGTGCAGGGTGCCTGACAGCCGGTCACTGTGACCCAGCGGATGTGGGATGCACTCCAGTGGTGGTTAGTCCGGAGCATCTGCAGGAAGGTATCCAGTTTGTCCTGAGAGCCAACAGTCATCTTGGTGACCATTGCCTCTCTCATGGGCTGGGAAGCCCACCTGGGAGAACAGAGAGTCCATGGGCTCTGGACCTCTGAGGAGTCCCGATGCCACATCAATTTGCTGGAACTCAGGCGTTTTGACTGGCGCTGACCGCTTTGCTCCTCATCTAGGGTCGGGTGGTTCAGGTCCAGACAGACAACACCATGACCATGTCCTACCTCAACAAGCAGGGTGGCACAGTCTGGTCATCCATGTGGCCAGTGTCCCCAACCAGCTTGCAGACTCTCTCAAACAGGTGGGCGTGGTGTCTCATGAGTGGTCTCTCCATCCTGAGGTAGTGCACAGTCTGTTCTCCCAGTGGGACACCCCTCTGTTGGACCTCTTGCCTCCAGGAGAGCATAAAGCTGAGGGCTGTATTGTGCCCACCCCCTCAGCAGGGAACACTGCAGGGGATGCCTTCTTGAGGCCCTGGACCTTGGCCGCCTCTATGCCTTCCCTCCATTTTCCTTGATCCACAAAGTGCTGCCCAAAGCTGGGAGGGACAAAGCACAGATGATCCTGGTGGCTCCGGACTGGCCATACCAGTTCTGGTACCCGTCTCCTCAGCCTCAGCAGCAGGCTCCTGAGGTGTCTTCCTTTCTTCCGGACCTGCTTTTGAGCCATCAGGGAAGGTACTTCACCGGACCTTCAATTTCTGCACTTGACATCCTGATTCCTGAGCGGCTAGAGTTCCAGACTTTGGGTCTCTCCGAAGATGTCCTCAACGTGGTAGAGGCTTCTCAGGAGTCTACCAGGAAATGCTATGACTTCAAATGAAAAGGTTCTCCATTTGGTGCCAGGGCAGGGGCTGGGCCCTTTGTCCTGTCCAGTAGCTAGCATCCTTGACTATCTTTGGTCCCTCTCTCAGTTGGACCTTGGTCGAGCCATAAGGTGCACCTGGCAGCCATCTCTGCCTACTGGGCGTGGGCGGTCACCAGTCGGTGGCACAGAAGAAGGTGGTCTGGCACTTTTTCAAGGTCTTGACCACATTTCCCCTCAATCACGTGACCCACCACCACCGTGGGATGTGTTGCTGGTTTGGCAAAGCTCATGGGCAAGCCATTCGAACCGACACAGGTGCGAGATGTCACACCTGTCATGGAAGACCCCTTTCTGGTGGCTATCACGTCAGCCAGAAGGATCCGTGACCTCCAGGTACTCTGTGGAGTTTCCTTATCTGGTTTTCCACAGGGACAGGGTTGTCCATCGCCCCAACACAAAGTTCCTCCCGAAGGTTGTGTCTGATTCCACCTTAATCAGGTGATTAATCGCCAGGTGTACTTCACCGACCACACCTCGGAGACTGAGCACAGGTTCCATACTTTGGACCTGTGGCGGCGCTAACCTGTTATAAGGAGCACCGTTTGGAGTTCGGGGAGAGGTTTGCCAGCCATTTGTCATCAATGCTGAAGCCACACCTGGCAGACCGCCAGCTAAGCGGACGATTAGCAGGTGGATTGTATCCTGCATTGACATCTGCTATAGGTTGGCGGATAGGAGCCTCCAGTAGGGCTAAGGGCTCATTCCACCCATCATACCACTGCCTCGGTGGCTGCTTCCAGGGATGTTCCCATCCAGAAATCTGTCGAGCTGCTACCTGAAAGTCAGCACACCTTCATTTTCCACTACCACATTGACCTTGAGTTATGAAGGGATGCTGGTTTGGTGCCTCAGTTCTCCAATCTCTCTTCCCTAAGTAGGGGCTGTACACCTTGTGTCCTCTTCCCAGGAGGAACTGCTAGGAGTCTGCCGAAGCCATGTGGATGAACATCATATCCACATCCCTAGAAAACAGGTTACTCACCTGTAACAGTAGATCTAGGAGTGGCATATGATGTTCATCCACATGGACCACCTGCCCCGGCAGTGGCACACTACTGCTTCCAGGAGGCAAGAACTGGCGTTATGGGGTGCTAGGGGGAATTACCACCCAGGCAGGTGAGAGGAGCCAGCCTACAGACTTTCCAGCAGATCTTAAAGGGCAAAGGACACTGGCAAGACATGTGGATGAACATCATATACCACTCCTAGAACTACTGTTACAGGTGAGTAACCTGTTTATTCTGTCTAGCGTCCTTCTGTCCTAAGCGGCAAATCCAAAGGAGCATGATCTGCACAAGCTGGATTTGTGCAGGGCAGTCAGGATACACCTTAGAAGGATAACAGAATACAAGAGGTCTTAATGTTTGTCTGTTTTCTTTTGAAACAACAAAAGGGTCAGAAAGCCTGCAAGACCACCTTGGCAAGGCGGTGAAGGTTTGCATTACTAGGTCTGTGCAGTAGAAAAGAAAAGCTCTGTCTGTCTATCAAAGCTGACTACACCAGGGCTCTGGCTGCTTCCTGGGTGGAGAGAGGGAGGCATCTGTGTTAGAATTGTACAAAGTAGCAGTGTGGTCCTCCATTCATACATTCACCTAAGCACCACTGATTAGATGTTCAAAATTCCGCTGATCCTGACCTTTAGTCACACAGTTTTGCAGGCAGTGGTTAGTAGATAATTATTATTTATTGTCTGTATGGGTTATATATGGGACAGTAGTCTCCCTCCCGCCCAGTTGGGAACTGGGTACTGCTTCTTAAAACCGATGTGTATTAACACCCATTGCCAATGTGGAGTGATGGAGAAAGGAAAATTCCTTTATACTTACGTAATTTCCTTTTCTGTTAGCTGAAACGTGGTAATTGGGGCTCTCCTGGAGCTCATGGCTTCTGTTGGAGAACATCATCCAGTGCATCAAGAATTTGCATTTCAAGTCTGCCCAGTGGCACTGGAAATTGAGCGCTGGCTACACTATGCCGCCCGGAGACCCGGGTTTGGGAGCGAGCCCAGGCCGCTGGGAGTTGGCAGGAGTGAGGAGGATCGAGCATCCGGAGGACTGCCTCCTCCGGGAGGAGGTTTGCCATCCCATCACTGACTGCCCTCTGGTGGTACAGGTCAGGAGGGCACGCCCGGCGTCCTTGCAGCGATGGGGAGATGGGACAGGAGAAAAGGAGCCAGCAGGTTCCATGATGGACACCAGCACCCCAACGCCTGGATTTCACTCCGGGTTGGGGTAAATCTGGCACCCCTTCACCCTGGCCTTAGCCACGGGGATCCCATGGGGAATTAAGGGGATGTTGGGTCTGGGAATGGTGCAGTTGGAGACTGAGTCCTCAAGGGAGGGACCGGAGACACCTGCCGGGATTTTGCATTTCAGCAAGGATGGTAATTTTTTATGCTTGTCCAGACTTATCTGCTAACCATGAAAACATTTGCAGTTTATTGGGTTGCAGGCACACAGATTAAATGGTGGAATTTTATGATCAATGCATGATGTTTTCCCTTGTTAACAGGTTAGTGCTTATCCTGGTTTTATAGTCGTGCTTACTGTTATTGCTATTATTATTGTTCATACATCTTTATGTTAGAAGTGTTATCAACAGACTGCCAACCAGTTAAGAGACTTGTGGTCGGACACCTTAAGTGAAGGACACCAGATTTGACCGCAGGACTCTGGCAGCCAGCTCTCCAGAGTAAGGTAGGGCATCAGGATGCCCTTCCTATAATGTCAGATTTTTACATGTGCATTGTTGGTGTTAGTTTAAGGGAGATTAGTTGACCTGGGCATTTTGCAGGTTATTGGCTACATAGGAGAGTATAGGTACTGGGGACAAGAAGTGACTGGAGAATCTAAGCTCTTGGAATGCTCATATGCCCAGGTTTCTGTGCTGATTGACAGCTTTGGGTGTGCCACTAGCCCAGTAGGGATGTTCATTACCCATATGTCTTAACTCCCCATTAACAATGCTGGAGCTAACAGAAAGGGAAATTATAGTAAGAGTGAAGGGATTTTTCCTTCCTTGTGCCTGCAGGATATACTGTTAGTACTGTACTATTATTTCTAGGATTGTGGATATGTTGTTCTGTCCACACTGTTTGGCATGCCCTTTCCCTTTAAGAATCTTGCCGAAAGTCTTTAAGCTGGCTTCTCCCACCCACCGGTAGTATAAACCTTGGCTCCGCCCCCATGATGCCAGATCTTCCGCTCTGCTTGAAGATGCAGGTTCCCTCCTTACCGCTCGTGTTTTGTAGGCCCTGGCTTTCAAATCCATGGATTTACTTAAACGTAAACTCATTAGAATTGCAGCAAATTGCTTACGATATTGACTGCTGTGGTGGATAAATCCTCACCCAGTTTCCACTGCTGCCCGTGCGGCAAAAGATGTCTTGCACTGACCCACTTGCCATGTGCATGTACTGCTTGGGTGTCGGCCATGACACTCAGGCCTGCAGATGTGCTGCTCTATTTCACCCGAACGCCTTAGACGATCGCTCCAGCACGGCTTCAGCTGGGCAAACCAGAGAAACTGAATCCACCGGGTCAAATCTAAGGAAGCCTGATGGGTGGTCTCTGGATGTGGGGTCCGCTGAGCAGCTCGAACAAATGAAGATTTTTGAGGAAGAGCCGCTCGAGCCATGGATTGGTCCTCAATGTCGTCCCTTCATCCCGCTCAACTTGGGCTCCACCTTCTCCTGGTTCCTTCGAAAATGTGTCAATTCCTTTCCACCAAGGGCAGGGCCCTTGGGTGCATATGTTTCTCAGTCCCGTAAAAGGACAAGGAACCGAGAGAAACTTTGTCTCACCGATGAGCGTTCCTGAAATCAGTGAGATCTTGGTCCCAGGAATCACCAGTCTCAACCCGGTCAAGGTTGCGGCCCGCCCACTGGCGTCCACGGTTTCCCCGATGAGGCCAGCTGTCTCAGATCTTGGGACAACGATCAGTTGAGATAATTCTCAACCTAGTTGACCCGTTGTCACCTGATGAGGCTGACAACTCCTTATTCAGGACTCTGGTCCTGACTGTCACCGAAGAGGAGACCCAGCCTGCTGGGAATCCCATTGGAGACTCGGTCCCTGGCCTGGAGGAGCCGTCCTCCCTGCACCTTCTGATAGACCCTGTTGGTCTCCCTGACTATCTAGGTCGAGGTCTCTGACCCCTTTGACAGATAGGCCAGAAGAACACACCAGGCGCTCAAAGAAATGGTGCCGCCGCCATTCTTCTTCTTCCTCAGTAAGAGACGGGGCTTTGACAGAAACTCCATCGGCCTTCACAAAGACTTAATGTGGCAGCAGCTGATTATGTCTGGCCAGAAGTCGGTTCCAGCTTCTACTGCGCCATTACTTGGCTGTAGCCCCCTAGGCTGAATCCAACTCCTCTGGAGCTGGCCCACCCGTTCCTCCTCCTTTTCAGAGTCGGTCAAGACCATTCCAGTTCTGCCAGAATTGACCTCTTCACCAACCCTGGTGGAGCTGCCACTCAAACAGCCCCCTTTGGGGGCTGCCATAGAACCACAGCCTGTTCCGGGCCTCCCTCATAGGCTTTCTGTTACCCTCACTCCCGACCGTCCCTAGGCAGGTGGAGGGAGACTCCAGTGGCCAGCCAGTTTATCCGGAGTCCTCGGACTTGGACCTTCATTCCGTCCCTGGGCGAGGGAATTGGTCAGTAGTCTCTATGGAGGAAGGTCCTCTTCTTTATGGGCATCCTCCGTCTCGATTCCGAATCCACAGGATGCCTCTTGAACCAGTCCAGAAATGGGCCAAATATCCCTCACTGATATTTTCAAATGAGGATTCACTGACTGAGGCCTCGCTGTGGCCGAGGCCATTGTTGTCTGGCCTTTGAGCCATGGCAGCACCCTGCCTCCTGCCCTCGCTGTCTGCCCGTGTAGCCCATAGAAGTGAGTTGCACATTGGGTCCCTTTCGGGATTCACAGAGCACACTCTGCAGAGGTTTGGGACCGAATCTGTGTTCAGGTGCTTGGGTAATGGGGACACCGATAGACCCCGGACAAAGAGTTCAAAAACTGGACCATTCTGTCCAGAACGCCTTTATGATGCCTCTTCGCTGGGCCTTCATCAGGCAAGCTCGGCCGCCATCATGGCACACTTCTGTCGTGCCCTCCTGGGCTCCCTTGATGAGGTTCTACCTCACCTCCTGGCAGACCTCCAGACCATGGTCAGGCAGGTCCGTGACCAGGGTCAGGCTGTTGCGAAGCAGCAACTCAAGGCGGCTCTGGATCTCGAGGACTCTTGCACCCGCTCGGTGGTGGCTGTCATTGCCATGCACCACAGGGCTTGGGTAGGTCTCCACCTTCACTGCAGACACCCAACCAAGCTAACGGACATCTCTTTCCTGGGACCGACCTTCCGCCCAGGTGTGGATTTGTCACGTCCAGTGCCACCTTGACTCCATGACTTCAGCGCAGAAGGAATTCAAGGTTCCAGAAAGCAGAAAAAGAAGAAGAAGCTTTTTCGGCATTCAGCCCCTGCAGCCAAGCAGTCCCATTTCCAGTCAGGCAGGCAGAGCCTTGGCGTCCTCGGCTGAAGTCTGGGCCTCGGCCCGTAAACCTGGAGGACAGGGGTCAAGCGGTCCCCAGTCCGGATCTTCTTCCTCCAGTCCTGCTCAGTGATGGGATTGGTGTGGCCACCCCATACCTGTCTAGCTCTCTGGGTCCTCCGCGAGAGGCCAGCTCACCACTTTCTTTCCCCAGTCCGCTGTTACTTGCGGACAGGTGGGTTCTAGAAGTGGTCGGCCAGGGTCTACCTCTGGAACTCGAGCAGTACCTCCAAGCTGAGCCTCTCCCCATGGGAGGAAATGGTGTCCAGATACACTCAGTCGGCTCTTCGAGACGACATTGCCCAACTCCTCCACAAGGAGGTAGTGGCCAGAGTCATGGACCCCCTGTCAACCCAGGGTTCATTTCCAGGTACTTCCTGGTCCTGAAGTGGGCGAGGCTAGCCCCAATCTAGATGTGCACAACCTGAGCAAGTTCCTCAGGTCACGCACATTCAGGATGGTAACTCTGTCACAGAGTGGGTTGTGGATGCAAGGAATGGCCTTCCGGAGGAGGTTGTGGAGTCAAAAACAGTGGTGGAATTCAAGCATGCATGGGACAGTCATAAGGCCATTCTAGGGGTGGGGTAGGAAGAAGTAGGCTGCTGGTTAACTAGGATCTGCAGCTTATCCATTAGGTAGGGAAATGGGCAGACTGGGTGGGCCAAGCGGTCCTTATCTGCTGTCAGATTCTATGTTTCTGCGTCCCAGAGCATACCACTCTCGAGCAGGATATGTGGTTTTGCTCTCTGGATCTCCAGGATGCATTCTTTCACGTCCCGATCCATCCGTCTCACCAAAGGTTCCTTCAGTTCTGAGCAGAAGGGAGCCCTTTTCGATTCTGAGCCATGCTGTTCGGCCTGTCATCGCCCTATGGGTCTTCACCCAATGCTTTGCAGTGCTGGTAGCCCATCTTCGAGGCCGAGTGGTCAGAGTTTACCTATATCTCGTCGACTGGCTCTTAGTGGGTTCCTCCATACAACAGGTGGAGAGGTCCAGGGATCTGGCCCTCCAGACCTGCACCGCCCTTGGTCTCCTGGTCAACGAGACCAAGTCGGAACCTCGCACTCTTGGCAGGTTATATGCTTCATCAGGGCAGAGCTAGACTCTTGCCGAGCCAGAGCCCATCTCCCAATGGACAAGGTGGAGGTTCTGTCCTCCTTTGTCCAGTCATTTTGGGTTGGGCACTTGTGCCCTGCCTAGGACTTTCTGCACCTTCTGGAGTACATGGCGGCCTGCACCACTATGGTCTGATGGGCCCAGTGACATATGTGCCCCTCCAATGGGAGCTGGCCAGCCAGTGGAGTCAGCGTCACGGTCATTTTGACTAGCTGGTCACTGTGACCCAGAAGATGTGGGATGCTCTCCAGTGGTGGACTGTCCTAGAACACTTGCAGGAAGGGATTCCGTTTGTCCTTCCTGAGCCGACTGTCGTTCATGACCGATGCCTCTCTCACGGGCTGGGGTGCCCACATAGGGAATCACTGAGCTCATGGGTTCTGGACCCGCAAGGAATCCCGATATCATATCAACCTGCTGGAGCTCAGAGCAGTCAGACTGGCACTGTCAGCATTGCGCTCCCACTCCTTTAGGGGCAAGTGGTGCAAGTCCAGATGGACAATACCACGACCATGTACTGTCTCAAAAACAGGGTGGCATGCACTCTTGGCTGCTGTGCAGGGAAGTGCTCCACATGTGGACCCTCGTGAGCCAACTGAAGGCAGTTCTTCTAGCCATGCATGTGGCAGGAGCCTCCAAACCAACTGGTGGACGCTCTCAGCCGTGTGGGCGAGGCGTCTCATGAGTGGTCTCTCCATCCATAGGTAGTACACAGCCTGGTCTCCCACTGGGCAAACCTCAGGTGGATCTGTTCGCCTCCAGGGAGAATGCGCGCGGAGGCTGTTTCATGCCCGCCCTCAGCAGGGCTCGCTGCAGGGGATGCCTTCTGAGGCTGTGGACCCCAGGCCCCTTCTGTGCCTTCCTCGGTTCACAAGGTGATCTTTCTGTCAGGAGGGACAAGGCACAGGTGATCCTGGTAGCCCCTGACTGGCCCTGCCAGTTTTGATATCCAGATCTCCTCAGCCTCAACTCCAGGCCTCCAGGCGTCTTCCAGTATGCCCAGACCTGTTATCAGTCAGTCGGGAAGGTATTCCATCCGGACCTTCAATCCCTGCACCTGACAGCCTGCTTCCTGAGCGCTAGAGTTCCAGGCACTGGGTCTCTCTGAGGATGTACTCACAGTAGTCGAAACATCCAGGAAGGAGTCAACCAGGAGGTGTTATGCCTTCAAATGGAAAAGATTTTCCATTTGGTGTCAGGGCAAGGGCTTGGACCCTTTGTCCTGTCCAGTGGCTAGTATCTCGACTACCTTTGGTCCTTGACCAAGGGCGGTCTTCAGTCCCTGACCCTTAAGATGCACCTGACAGCCATCTCTGCTTACCAGGTGCAGGCTGGTCAGCAGTAGCACACAAGGAGAAGGTGGTCTGGCGTTTCTTTAAAGGCCTCAACCACATATTCCCTCTGGTGCGTGAACCTCCATCTCTGTGGGATCTACTGCTGGTACTGGCAAAGCTCATGGGCAAGCCATTCGAACTGATGCACAGGTGTGAGATGTCACATCTGTCATGAAGACCACCTTCCTGGTGGCTATCACGTCAGCCAGAAGGACTGGGGAGCTCCAGGTGCTCTCAGTGGAGTCTCCTACCTGGTCTTCCACAGGACAAGGTAGTCCTGCATCCCCACGCAAGTTCCTCCCAAGGTAGTGTCGGAGTTTCACCTTAACAGGTGTTAACTCTGCCTGTGTTCTGTCCGAACTACACCGTGGAGGCAGAGTATAGGCTCCATACCTGGACCTGAGACGAGCGCCTTATTATAAGGAGGACGGCGTAGTTCAGGAGAGGTTCGCCAGCTGTTTGTCACCACGCTAAAGCTGCACCTGGCAGACCTGCAGCAAAGCGGACAATTGGCAGATGGATTACATCCTGCATTGAGCTCTGCTATCGGTTGGCGGGCAAGGAGCCTCCCATAGGATAAGAGCTCACTCCACCTGCCATACTGTTGCGTCAGTGGCTGCTTCCAGGGACATCCCTATCCAGGAAATCTGCAGGGCTGCTACTTGGAAGACAGCAAACACCTTCATTACCCACTACCACATCAACTTAGAAGTCCACGCCCGGGATGCGGTTTTGGGGCCTTAGGCCCCAATCGCTGCTTTCAACAAAGTACGTATGGGGGTGTGTTTGCCTTCCTCCTCCCGGAGAACTACTTGAGTCTGAAACAATAGTGTGGATAAAACAAATATCCACGATCCTAGAAAAGAGGTTACTCACCTGTAACAGTAGAGTGGTGTATGTTGTTGATCCACAAGAACTCACCCAACCTCCCAGCTTCATGCACAACCTAAGCTTCCAATGGGCAAGATCTGGCATCATGGGGTGGAGCGAGTGTTGTACCACCGGTGGTGGGAGGAGCCAGCTTAAAGACCTTCCGGCAATATTCTTAAAGGGAAAGGACATGCCAAACAATGTGGATGAACAACATATACCACCCTAGAACTACTGTTACAGGTGAGTAACCTTTTTTCTGCTGTATTTCTACGTAAAATATTTAGCGCTGTTGAATATGTGACTTCTTGCCTCTTGATGTGAGCAGAGGTGTGGAACTTAAAAATCTTGCACTCTTAATCCAGTTTGGTATGTTAGACTTGAGTCTCTCTTTAAACTTGATGGTTAATGCTCAAGGTGACTGTGTCCGAATGTTAAGACAGACTGCATTGGCATTGTATGGTGCTGTACTTGGTGATGTTACAGTCCGCTGACCACAGATATTGGCCTTGGCACAAAGTTGAGAGAAGCTTAAAAACCCTGAAGAGCCCAGGGGAGTCCTGCTTATACAATACATGTCTTATTTTCATTACAGTAATTTTCCTCACCAAATCATCAAGGAGAGGCAGTTACCAGTGTTCTGTGGAAGTAAGTATCATTAGTGTTTATACCTTTGTGTATCTGTGATGATAATACATGGTTTGGAGTAGAGATTATTCGATCCCTCTTTGTGTAAGTGGCACTAAATGCAATTTGCACTTAATGTATCGGGTGCGGTAACAACCACGTGTCCTGGTGGGATATGTATGCTGCCTTTCACCACTTGGGAAGTACAGTTTTATAATATCTCTGCACACCTGAAGTGTGATATTGGAGTTAAAGAAGTTAAAATACGTTATAAACCAAAGCGTTCATGAGTAACAAAACCATAAGGCCACACGTATTGCTACAGCAGTTGGCATTGTACTATTCTTTGCATTTACCAGTGTGGTAGGTATGTGGAAACATCTTACTGGTTTGTCTGAAAGCACGCATAAAGAGTCAGAAATGTGCCTTTTATTTGATTCTTGGACATTACTAACTGAAACTCTAGTTCAGCTTTGAATTTTAAAACTAGAATTTTAGTATAAAAATTAAAAATTAAAAATTAACATTTACAAACAGTATCATAGTTTGAAAGTCCATGGAAAGATTTTTTATTTTTAATCAAGTGTTGGATTCCTCTGCAGCTGAAAACAATCCAGAGATACCAGTGCTTAAGTCTGTTCCATATTGACACTACATTGGCACCATTAGAACCTTGTAATTAGTGTTGCTCAGATAGTGCGTTTGTGGATCCTGCCACCCTTCATTAGATAGCTCTGACTTCTACCAGATATCCTACCAGAGACGACTGTTGGAGCCGGAGTCAGACAGCAGTGGATCCTAGGTCAGATCCAGGGTATCCTAGGTTGGATAGTTAAGATCCAAGCTGGATCTGTTGGTCAGATCCATGGATCAGTTGCTAGAATCCCTAGGATCCACAACCTTTGTTGGATCCATGCACTGGATCCTAGAGAGTCGAATCTGTGGTAGGATAGCACTGCTATCCTACCACAGCAGCTATCTGGCCAGATGGGAGGTATCTGTTGATATCCTAGTTTCTAGGATACTATCTGAGCAACACTACATACTTGTAATGTTACTGACAGTGACAATTGAGCTGTGATTGACTGCAGTTTGGTTAAGCATAGCTTGATGGTGACATCGCAAGGTTCTGAAAATGGTGGGAATGTAGTATCAATATGGGCAGACTTAATCATCAGTATCTCTGGACTGCTGCAGGTAAGTCCAATACATCATTTAAATAAAAGTTCTACCCGGCCTCTGGAGCCTCACTCCTTTAGGCTCTCACTCATTGTCCTTTCTGCCCAACAGACTCCACCCCCACTGCTGCCACCTTCCTCTAGGCTCCCAAGATCCTCAGACATCCCTCATGGTCGGGTTTATCCCCATGGGGGCCTCCTACTGCCTCCATGGAGAGGAAGCGCCATCACCAGCGATGTTGGTCAGGAGGGGGGAAGGGATAGGGATGATATGCTGGGTGGTCAGGTGGTGCGGGGACTGGCAAGAGGCCATCATCTGACGCTGCCAGGGTGGGCCATTCTCCTGCTCTCCCTTGCCCCCAAAAATCATGGATGCACATCATGGCGCCCTGGGAAGCATGCAAGGCATCATTAGATCACCTACGCCACCAAGTTCACCTCCCCAAGCTCACCACCAGGAGCCATTTGAGGTGCGGTGCAGGCCTATCCTCCTCCTGGGAGGAGAATCTGCATGGATGCTTCTCGCCCTGCCCATGAGGTCACCCTGGGTGCAGGTCATGAACACAGGTCGCCGCCATCGTGCCAAGCGGGTGCCTCACCGCTAAGTGCCATGGAGCCAGCACAAAAGATGTTTTAATGGACTTTCAAACCACAACTAGCATGGTTCATGAATGTTCCATTTTAAGCAGATGTTTTTCTTCTGAAATTATTCCTTTTATTTATTCAATTTATAATGCACCTTCCTGTACTCAGGCATGTAATCTAAACAAGCAGCATTAACATGCAATAAAACAGAAGCAGATAATGAATAGCTCATGGTTTCACAAAAGTAGCTTTGTGAAGACTCCGGGATGGCGTAGTATTGATGTCTTATGGCATGCAGTTCCAGTGTTGGACGCTGCAACACCAACTGCATGGTCGCATGGCTGATTTTAAGCTAGGTGATGGAACTGCGGCACTCCCTTTCCCTGAATGTACCATCGCAGTGCCATAAGAGGGACCAGTAAGTCAGCGAGGTGGAAGGGACCCAGTCAGTTAAAGGTGACATGAAACAGTATTTATGCTTTTAGATGACTTCCATTTTTAGTGTCTACCCTATATTTTGATGTTTTAACCTTGTGATGAGTTAATGATTATTATTATATCCTTTATAACAACTGTACCTTGAATTCCTTGTTCTTAAAAGGGAACAGTCACTACCAAGGGCCCCCAGACTCAAGGATGGGGCTGGTCCCAGTGTGCACTTTATGTGCAGAAACATTTTGGTTTACTTACTGTTTACTGTAGTACAGCAGATTGTATCCGACTAATTTTGCTTAGTTTCAGTCTGACATTTTCTGTTACTACAAATCCCAGAATCCCCTGCAGGTGACATCATAGACAGCAGTGATAATATTCAATAGCATGCAGTGCATGTTAGTTTATATATGCTCTGATCTTTTGTTAGCTGGTCCTGCTGTCCTCCATGGGCAGTGTACACTCACAGAGGATTGTATTAATCTCCTGGAGAAAAGCAGCCCCAGAATACATCTGATCGTGCACTTGCTGGACCATAGTCCCTGTAAATAACTATACTTGGCAGTATTGTCCCATCTCTTCCTCCATCATTCTCCTGCTCCTTACCTATGGCACACTTAAACATGTCTTGACTATACCTTACAAACCCCATCCTATCATATTGTGATTGCAATGATATGTTATTAGTTGGCTATATAACCTTGCTGTACACTGTAATTCTGTCCTAGCTGTAATCTTGTATTATCCGCTCAAAATGTACTGTTCTATTTAAATGCTTCACTTTATGTAACTAATTCCGGTCGCCTCTGAAAAGGGACCTTCAGGGCTCAGAGGGCCTACCAGTTAACAAAATGTAATAAATAATAAAAGCTCTAGCATGCACTGCAGGCTATTGAATCTCCCACTGCTGCCTACTGCTCTGATGTCAGATGCAGAGGATTCTGAGATTCGTAGTAAAAAAAGAAGATGCAGCCTACAACCAAGCAAAATTAGTCTGCTACACTCTCTACTGTACTACAGTAAACAGTAACTAAACCAAAATGTGTTTGTACACAAAGTACACATTGGGAATAGCTCCACCCTTGAGTGTGTGGTCCTTTGTGTTGTCTGTTCCCTTTAAGCTACTACTGCTTTCTCTTTTCATATTGCCTGCAATTCTGTGACATTAGTTACACTAAGATGGGTCTGTTTAGATTAATAGCATGGCGAATGTAAGTAAGTTGATGTCATGGAGTGTCTTGGAAATAGGAAGAGAAAGACCTACAGCTGCTGAGGTGAGGGGGGCATAATAAAGATATGAGGCGCTGACGCAGTTAGATTAATAGTTTATCAGTAAATGCCGAACAGATCTGTATACATGCCTGACATGGAAAGGTAAGCAGGAGAGCTTTTCACAGTATGAAAACTAGTCACCTTAAATTCTGCCTGCCTTCAAATTGGCCACTAGTGCAGCTCATACAGTACTGGAGTAATCTGTTGGTTGCTGCATTCTGACTAACCAAATGTGACAAAGTTGATACCCTGATAAGCCCTTATAGAGCATGTTAACAGTAATTGAGATGCAAAGTGGAATAAAGGAAAATCCTTTTCTGTTTCATGGATTGCGGCTGATCCACTGTTTGGAAGATGTACCCAGTCTAAAACTTTGCAATTTTATTCCTCTAAAGCAGCTCCTTCCTCTGCTTCAATTCAGGAAGCTCAGCAGTGGCTGCACAAGAACAGATTTGCGACATACACAAGGCTCTTTTCAAACTTCTCAGGTAGGGTGTAGTGGCTACAGGAGATTGATCACACACACTTCATTGTCCATGCAGTCCCACCATCTTGCTGAAGCACTTGAAAGGGTATTGGCTAGTAATGGAGGGTCGACTGATCTGAAATATAGCTCTGACTTTGAATGAGTCCCATTTATCCAGAGCTTCCTATTTTTGCTAAATTAAATGATTTCTGCTATATAAGACTGAAAATAAGACACTTGTATTGTTTAAGATGTATTTTGAAAATGCTAAGTACCCACTGTTCGATATTTTGGTCTAGCATCTTGGAAAATTTAATTGTCTTATGGAGCCACTGATATTCTGAAAACTAACAAAGAAATAATATATAGACACATTTTATCTTGTATTTCATATTTTCTGTATAGTGTCCCTCCTCCTTTGTAAAATAACTGCACAGTAACGTAAAACAGGATCACCACCCGAAACATCAAGTCTGGCTGCTTGCCTGTGATGATGTCTTCAACAGAAAACTGTGATATCAGGGATAGACAAACAGTCAGAGTAGATGAAATCTAATGGACAGTGATCCAGGTTTCATGTCAGTGTGCACAGTTTTAACAAAAAGGGAAACTGAATACTAGGGCTGCGAGTTACCTATAGTTTCCCAAATACCACGAATAATGGAGCACTGTGGATCAAATACAAAGTATTTTTCATTGTGTGGGGCTATTTGACCTCTGAAAAGAAAAAAAATACAAGCGCCACCTTCCTTGGTGGGCCAGAGTTAGTCCTTGGCCATATGAATCTTCCTGCCATCTCCCGTCCTCCAGACCCCATCTTACCATACACAGATTGCCTAAGAAAGCAGTTTCCTGGCATGGTGTGCCAAGAACCAACAATGTCTTTGAATTGACTCCACCTTCTCTGCTTCGCTTGAGAGAGCATGCTGCAGGTAAGGGAGGGCACTGGCTCAGTTAGTCTGGAATCGGACTGCTACTTCCGTCCAACTACAGATCCATGATATTACCAAAACTAAAAACTCTGCAGCAGAGCCCCTTACAGGGGCCATTGATGGGAGGAGGCAGACTAATTGGCCATCTGCTTTGTGGTGCTGTACTGGTTGGTCAGATGTAACTCTGAAAGTAAACTTCATCTTTGCTCTATATTCTGTTATTTATTTCAAACTTATTTTTAAGTGCAAGGTTAAAATGTTAGTGTTTATTTAAAATCAGGTTGTTTACAAGTTCTAGCTAAGGACATCTTTACCCTCAGTGTGATTGACAGTAGTTCCTGCCAGGGAGGTGGCAGTTCTATTGTTGAGTGAAGAGAAAGAAAGATCAGATAATTTGAGGATCCTGCCTGGATACTGGGGGCCCGATTGACAAAGGTTGAAGCCCTGTGTCAAACCTATTTTTACAGCTGCGCCCAACACGTTGCTGCAACTGCGGCACGCAATTTAAGATCGGTGCATGTGCAACACTTTTCACTTCACGGCAGCTTACCCAGTATTTGGTGCAAGCCCTAAAGGGTCCAAAGAGTGCCACAAGTTAGAGCAGCAAAAAGCTGGTTAACTTGCAGAAGTTGGAGCACAGGATCGAGACTCGATTGCCGGCTGGAGAATGCTGCAAGCCCACGTGTTATGTGTGCAGCGCCTCTGGGGCTTGTGGCATCCCCACGCCAGGAATCAGGCCTCGGTTTTTGGGAGGCAGCTGTGAAGGGAAAAGTAAAAAGGCCTGAGAAGAGTCTGCACCTTGGCCCTGGTTTTGAGGTTTTGTAATAAAGGGAAAACAATTATCCAGTAGAAGCAAGGAACACAGAACTTCTGAGCCAAGAATATGGACATTTTCTGCACCATTCTTCAGCTACCAAGCACAGTTAAGGAGTTATCCATTTCCAGAGAGTGGTTAATGCCCAGCAGGAAGTGTGAACATCTAGGAGTTCCAGTAGAAGGTTGCCGAGCCTCAAAGGGCGGGAATGTTTTTTCTTCAACTGGGAGAAGGAGCCAATCAGCAGGTTTCCAAAGATATTGTCCCAGTAAGTGTCCTACCCAAAAGCTGGAGCTAAGGAGAAGCGGTGGTGTCTGCCACTAATCTATCTCTGAGAAGATCCTGCATCGACATTCTCAAACCCATAGGAAATTGGGGGGCAAACAGAATTTGAGTTCCTTGGGATTTTTGGTATCTCTAATCTCACCTGGCTAAAGAAATGCCCAGTGTTCTGGTAGGATTGAAGTGTATTTTTTGGGGAGGGTGCAGATGAATTATTAGAACTGAAAATCTTCCTGATTCTCCAAGGATTTTAATTTGACTATTTAAAGGAGGAAAACAGAGTATTCTTGAATATTATTTCTATCTCTGAGACAAGAGACATAATAACTGGAAAACCCATAGCTGGGTATAACAAGTGGAAAGACCAAAACTGAAAGACGGGTCTACAGTCAAATTTAACTTCTGCCGTTGTGCCTCAGGAACTGCAAAGACATTTGCATAGGTTTTAACTAACCTGAAGGAATGCTTTTGAAAAGGATTGTTGGATGTGAAATGCAGAATTTTGAATTCACTTTGTAAGGTTAGGACTGAAAAACACTGAAATTAGAAGCTAGCCATGTAAAGGCAGGAGTTTTGAGGAGCTGAAGTAAAAGAATTGATCTCACTTCAAGAGGGAGCTCTTGCAGCAGGCTACACCATAAGGACTGAAGCTGGCAGGCGCTGGGACCCCTGGAAAACTTCTAGCTAGCAGTCTATAACGGGGAACACCCCTGACGTCGACCGCCCTGACACTCGACCAGTGGTATAAAAAGGGCGGCCCCCAGCCCAACCCTAGTTCTTTTCCAATCGTCAACCCGCGATTGGCTCCATGAACACCTTCTGCTTCAGCTGATCACCATTTTTTCGAGATCACAGCACTTTATTTCCTTTTCAAAATTGATTTTCCTTGATTTTTTCTGCATGTCTTCTTCTCCGACCTAGTCAGTTGAATTGCGGCGGTCCAAGTGTTCTTGACGCAAACAGATCCCGTCGAAGACAGCCACGCTCTCAGTCTCTTCTGCCTAGGCCCAGACCAGGATACAGAGGCCTGCCAGCATTGTTTGAAGTTTAACCAGAGGACCAGGATCAACTGTCAGAAGGCCCTGAAAAGCTTCTTACTAGAAAAGAAAGTGGCAGAAATGGAGAAACAAATCCAGGAAAAGTTCCTCCTCCTCCCGATTTCAGGGCCTCCACCTCTTCATCTTCTCACTGGGAGAAAAGTTGGATGGAAAACATAAACACTGGGAGAAACACAAAGACAAACCCTGGTCAACCTCCTGCCTCGTCCCCGCATTCAGGCGATTGGCTCTGGGTCATCCTTCCGCGGGAAGGTTGACTCTGCTTCCATGGCAGCCTCTCTTCCTCTGGGCTCTCAGGTCAAACCACCCGCCTTCATCCAGAAGTCAAGTGGCGGTTCTTTGGGGTCGAGAACTTACTCCTCGCTTCCCTGCCCGATGCAGGCCTTCCACCAGTCTACGGGCTCTCAGCCAGGTGGCTTGGCTGGGTCTTGGGCGGTGGGTCCCTGCCCGTTGTCCGCCTGGCTTTGGTGTCTGCCAAGTCGGCTCCCCGGCTCAGGGGCTGATGCCACAGCGATTCATGATGCATGCGCCTCCTCCCCACGAGGGAGACGCTCTGCCCCAGTGGGAGTTAGCTCCCTCAACAGGCTCCTCTCAAGATGATGCCAGCTGCTTCTCTGACTGGTGTCAGCACGGCTCGTCCATTTGACGCCGCCACCATGGTGACACCTGTTCCTTCATTGCCTGATCGCCCTACCGCCGCTGACCTTAACATTACAGTTCATCCAACTCAGAGATCCTGGCATTTGGCCTGACGACACCCACCAGACCAACTCCAGATAACCTGATGCCCGCTGGCGCTGCCAGTCAATCCTTTCCTCAGGACCTGGTGCTTGGGTTGCTGCCTCCTAAGAGACGGATGCCGGGCCGTCTGACATCCCCCAATGATGCTGGCTAATCCCTGTACACTGCAGAATCCTCTGCCGGACTTTACGGCTCTTTTCCCTCCTGGTGGAACATGGTCAGGGTGACCTGTTACCGAAAGGTTCTCCTGCATGCTCTCCCAAGGAACCGCTTCCATCGGGGCGCAGCCTCAGGCTCCTCCTGTAGCCTCACAGCAACAGAAAAGAGCCTACCCCACAACCAGATGACTCTGGCAGGGGGTCGCTCTAAGCACCATGGGTGGCTTTTGTTGCTCGTCCTCCAGATCCTCGTACAGGCACCCGGCGTGAGTGCCATGCGGCTGTAGGCACTGGTGTTGACCTCTAGCTCTCCCTCCTTGGGGAGTTGGGCAGAACTCCTCCTCCTCTCACTCGGTCTTGTCCGAATCTGGGTTGTCTTCCCTCCAGCGGACCCCAAGCACACCCCAGGTCACCTCCTGATGACCCGACTTTCATGGAGGTCATGCTGCACATCCAATCCAATATAGACTGGGACACTGAAGGTCTGGACCCAGAGAGATGCTGTCTGGTTATTTTCCTCCACCAAAAGGATCCAAAGCCTGTGGTTGTTCCTCCTTTGGTGGACCCTTTTAAGTACATCACTAACTCCACTTGGAAACTCCCGTCTTCCTGCCCTGCTGTTTCCAAGAAGGTGGATTGCCTCTGTAGCGCTCTTACGGATGAGCCTTTCTTTGGAGAACAACCCGTGGCAAACTCCATGGTTATTATGGTGGCTCACAATCAGTCCAGGAGGCCCGGCATCTTAGCACTCAGCCTCCAGACAAGGACTCCAAACAGGTCGACCAGCTAGGTAGGAAAGTCTCATGCCTCTGCCACCTTTGCCATCTGCTCTTCTGAAGGTTTTGGCCCACATGGTCCAATATCAGAATGCAGTGTGGAGAAGGCCATGGATCTAGTCTAGACTCAGCTGGATAGTCCTCGGAAAGCTGAGCAGTTAAATATTTTAAATTCAGGTTCAAGTAGGCACCCATGTTCCTCCCATGACACGATGGATACTGCAGCATCTCCCAGCATCTGCCTTCACCATTATTCTTGGCTTCAGATCTCGGGTTGTACTCAGATGTCCAAGCGAGCATTCTAGGGACATGGATATGTTGTTCATCCACACTATCTGGCAGGTTCCTTGCCGCTTTAAATCTTGCCGAAAGTCTTCAGGCTGGCTCATCCCACCCACCGGGTGGTAAAACTCGGCTCCGCCCCATGACGCAGATCTTCCTTACCGCTTGGAAGCTCAGGTTCCTCCTTAACGCTCTGCATGATAGACTGGATCCTAACTCTTGATTCGTCCGAGCTCGTTTAAAATTTTCAAGACTTCGGTCTTCCTTTTCCATCAGCGGCTGTGATGGACAAATCGACTCTCGTTTTCGGCGGTGCCTCATGGGCAGAAGATGTCCAGAATGGATCCGCACTCCACGTCGTCTACTGCCTTGGCCTAGAACACGACCCACAGGCCTGCGAGTCATGCTGTTCGGTTCTGGCCAGCGTCTTGGAGGACCCGTGCTGCCAGTTGAAGTTACGCCCAGGAAACGCTATGCACCAGTGAAAGAGCTCTGGGCGTGTTACATGGCAACTGGCTCCGGCTGAGCAGCTCGAACAGATGATCGCCCTTGAGGTGGAGGCGCCCAGGCCGCATCCTTCCTCCTCCTCGGTCGTGGCATTTATCCCGCTCTCTTTGGGTACCTTGTATTCTGCTTCGTTCAAGAGCTTTGCCAATCCTTTCCACGAAGGGAGGCCATCGGACATTCCTCTCGGTCCAAGAAGAAGAATTCCAAGGGTAAGTCCCATCGTCGGCGTTTGTGGGAGGCGGAGAGGTCCCTTCCCCAGACAGCCGACCGTCGGCTTGATCGAGGTTGCGGCTAAGGCCGCTGGTTTCACGGGCGTCCTCGCGGGTCAGCCGCCGAGACACCCATCGACGCTGGGTCGAGATTTTTCAACTCAGCCGGATGGGTTGTCGACTGGTGAAGCCGACAACCCTTCTTCGCCGTTCCCCATTGGAGACTGAGGATCTGCCTGCGCCTCCGGTGCAGCAGTCCCCGGTTAAGGTGTCGAGCCGAGGAAGAGTGGGTGTCCCGGCTCCTTCCAGGCCCATCACCGGACACACGAGGATCTCGGTCTGGACTTCTTCTTCTTGGTCCAGCCAATCCACGCCGACATCGGCAGTCTCTGTCTCGGCACCGGTGAGCGGCGGCGCGCTCGTCCTCGTCTTCCTCTTTGGAAGAGGAGAGGCTTGGCTAATTGCGTCGGCGCTATGAAGGAACTGATGTGGCAGCAGTTACTTTTGTCCGGAGCAAGTCGACACCGGCGCCTTCCCGGCCATCAAGTGGCTGTCACGAGCGGCCCGAAACAACCTCTCGCTGCGGTCGAGATGCCCAAGCCTGGGCGGTTGTTCGCGAAACCTGCTGCCCCACCGATTGTGGTGGAACCTCCGCCTCCACAACTGAAATCGGGCGCCGACCAAGGATTCTCGGTCAGGTCAAGGTCTGCCCCACAGGTTGTCTGTCACCTTCACTCCCGACTGTCCTCGGCAGGTGGAGGTGGCTCAGGCCCTAGGCAGGCTCTTCGCGGACTCCACGGAGTCCGACAGCGACTCCTCCCTGTTCTTCAGGCCGGTTGACCTGGAGTCCTCCGGGGCCAGTCACTGGACGAGCTCATCATCCTTTATGGGTCTGCTTCAGCTCATCTCGGAGTCCCGGGATGCAGCTCGAGCCAGTATCTAAGCGGGCCGTGTCCTGGCGGAGATACTGGACCGAGGATTCACCCGCGGAGGCTCTTTCCGGTGGCTGAGGCCATTGTAGGCCCAGCCTTGGAGCTTTGGCAGCGGCCTGCTTCCTGTCCTGCGCCGTCGGCCAGGATGGCCAGGAAGTATGTGGTCCCTACGGCTCTTTGCCTGGTTTTGAGCACCCTCTGCCGAGGGTTGGTCACTGACAGCGTTTTCCGGCGTTCGGGAATGCTAGGGACATGGACAAGCCCCGACAAGCGTGGACTCAGCTGGGTGCAAGGTATGCGCTTGCGTCCTGCCTTGGCCTCCCTCAGGCCAGCTTGGCCGTGCTGATGGCCCACTTCTCCCATGCCCTCATGGGCTCCCTGGATGAGGTGATCCTCATCTCCGGCTGACCTGCAGACCACGGTCCGGGCAGGTTCGGGACCAGGGTAGGGCGGTGGCGAGCAGCAGCTCCAAACAGCTCTGGACATAGGGACTCCTGTGCCAGATCGGTTATGGCGCGTTGCCATGCGCCGCAGAGCATGGCTGAGGATATCCACCTTCACGGCAGATACCCACCCAAGTTGGTGGATGTCCCTTCTTGGGGACCGACCTCTTCAGCCCTGGAGTGGAAGGTCACTCCAGCGGATCGAAAGTCCAATGCCACTCTGGACTCTGTCACCTCCACCCAGAAGGACAAAGGCTGTACAGCAGCAGCACAAGCCCTTTGTCCTTCTGTGCCTGCAGCCGTCCGGCCCAGCAGCACCAGCACCAGGGCCAGCAGGCTCGCGCTTGGCATCCCAAACCCAAGCCCGCTGCCTCTAGTAGGAAGCAGGAGGTAAGGTCCGGAGGTCCCTCGGCCGATCCCTCTTCCAAGCCTGCCCAGTGACGGTTGAGGGGTGTCGCCCCCAGCCTCATCTCTCCCCTGGGTTCACGCGGCTCCGCCACTTCTTTTCCGCCTGGTCCGCTATCACCACGGACCGCTGGGTGTTGGAGGTGGTAGGAAAGGGCCTGCCTCTGGAGTTCGAGCAGGCTCCACCCTTCGAGCCGTCACCCTCGAGCGCCGGGTCCGAGCCTGGCTGTCGGCCCGCTAGCCATTATTGCCCTGCTCCTCGAAAAGAGGTGATTGGGAAGGTGGCGGATCCTCCTCCAGACCCGGGGTTTGTGTCCAGGTATTTCCTGGTCCCAAAACGGACGGGGGCTGGCGCCCATTCACGACCTGCACGACCTGGAACAGGTTCCTGGTTGCTTCGACCTTCAGGATGGTCACTTGGCTCAGATAATCCCATCCTTGGAACGAGGCATGTGGTTCTGTTCCTGGACCTCCAGGACGCGGTCTTCACGTCCCAACTGCGTCCGCTCCCATCCGAGATTCCTCCACTTCAGAGCCGGGGATCCTTTACGAGTTCCGGCCATGCCCTTCGGCCTCCCTATCTCCCAGGGTCTTCACCAAATGCATGGCAGTGGTGACAGCATTCCTCATGGCACCAAAGGGTCTGGTTGTACCCCTACCTGGACGACTGGTTGATTGCAGCCCCTCCAAGCGGGAGGTGGAGCGGTCCAGATCTGGCCCTCCAGATTTGCTCTCAGATTGGCCTCCTCATCAACGCAGGCCAAGTCGGAACTCATGCCAAAACAGGTGATACATTCATCGGGCAGAGCTCGACTCTCTCGAGCCAGAGCACGGCCCGCAGACAGGACCGAGGTTCTTTCCTCCTTTGCCCAATCATTTCAGGTTGGGCACCGCGCCTCTGCCCGGGACTTTCTCGCCTCCTGGGCCTCATGGCGGCCTGCACCAGCGTGGTCCATTGGACCCACTGGTACATTCGTCCCTTCAATGTGGACTGGCCAGCCAAGTGGTCACAGCGCTCGATCCGTTGGATCAGCTAGTGACAGTGACCCGGAGATGTGAATGCTTTCCAGTGGTGGACCGTTCCGGCACATCTGCTGGAGGGCATCCTGCTTGTCCGGCCTTAGCCGACGGTCTTCTATCGACCGATGCCTCTCTGATGGGTTGGGGTGCCCATCTGGGGAGCACAGAGCGCACGGCCTCTGGTCCCTCGGGAGTCCCGATGCACATCAGTCTGCTGGATCTTCGAGCGTCTTCGTCAGCCCTCACTGCCTTCGCCCGCTTTGGCGGGTCAAGTGGTTCAGGTCCAGACAGACAATACCACGACCATGTACTACCCAGCTGCCAGGGCGGGACGCCCATGCCTTCTGTGCAGGAAGCTCTCGCATATTGGTCTCTGCGCAAGAGCCTGGAGGCGGATCTCCTCGCCATTCATGTGGCAGGAGCCTCCAACACCCTGGCCGATGCCTCTGCCGGGTAGGGGCTGCATCTCACAGTGGTCTCTCTTGCCGGAGGTAGTACAAGATCTCTTTCTTCCACTGGGCACGCCTCAGGCGGACCTGTTTGCCTCCATGGAGAATGCGGGTTGAGACTGTTTTCATGCCCGCCTCAGCAGGGGCTCTCGCTGCAGGGGATGCCTTCTCGAGGCTGTGGACCCCGGGCCTCTTTCTACGCCTTTCCTTGATCCACAAGGTGCTTCCTCAAGGCGAGGAGGACAAGGCGAGGTGATTCTGGTAGCCCCAGACTGGCCTCTGTAGTTCTGGTATCCAGATCTCCTCAGTCTCAGCTCCAGGCTCCCGAGGCGGCTTCCAGCCCACCCGACCTGATCTCAGTCAGTCAGGGAAGGTATTCCATCGGACCTTCAGTCCCCTGCACCTGACAGCCTGGTTACTGAGGCGGCTAGAGTTCCAGGCCTGGGTCTTTTCCGGGAGGTCCTCAACGTCATTGAGGCGCCCCGTGAAGGAGTCGACTAGAAATGCTTACGCCTTGAAATGGAAGAGACTCCATTTGGTGTCAGGGCAAGGGCCTGGACCCTTCCTCCTGTTCCTTGGCAAGCATTCTGGACTACCTGTGGTCCCTTTCTCAGCTACGTGTTTTGCCCATGGCACCCTTAAGGTGCACCTGGCAGCTATCTCTGCTAATCGGGCGGGCCTGGGAAGCAGTCGGTCGGGCGATTTTTCAAAGGCCTTGATCACATATCCTCCGGTGCGAGAACCTCCACCTCCGTGGATCTACTGCTGGTATTGGCTAAGCTCATGGGCAAGCTATTCAACCGATGCACAGGTGTGACATCTCTCATCTGTCGTGGAAGATCACCTTCTGGTGGCTATCACGTCAGCCAGAAGGATGGGAGAGCTCCAGGCGCTTCCCGAGTCTCCTTATCTGGTCTTCCACAGGGACAGTGTTGTCCTGCGCCCCCACCCCAAATTCCTTCCAAGGTGGTGTCGGAGTTTCACCTTAACCAGGTGTTGACTCTGCCGGGTGTTCTACCCCAGCTCACACCTCGGAGGCCAAATATAGGCTCCATACTTTGGACCCTAGAAGAGCTCACTTATTATAAGGGAGCGGATCGGCTGAGTTCAGGGAGAGGTTCGCCAGCTGTTTGTCACCTACACTGAAGCCGCACCTGGCAGACCTGCAGCCAAGTGGGACTTTAGGCAGATGGGTCACCTCCCTGCATAGATCTCTGCTATAGGTTGGTGGACATGGAGCCTCCCAGAGGGATAAGAGCTCATTCTCCCCCGCCATACCACTGCATCGGTAGCTGCTTCCAGGGATGTCCCTGTCCAGGAAATCTGCAGGGCTACTACCCGAAGTCAGCACATACCTTCATCACCCATTACCACATCAACCTTGAGTCATGCCGGGATGCTGGTTTTGGGGCCCTGTTCTCCAGTCTTTATTCCCTAAGTAGGGTGTGCATTTTGCCTCCTCCTCCCGGAGAACTGTTAGGAGTTCGTTAGAGTGGATGAATAATATATCCATGTCCCTAGAAATACAGGTTCTAGGACATGGATATGTTGTTCATCCACACTGTCTGGCAGGTTCCTCGTCGCTTTAAATCTTGCCGGAAGGTCTTCAGGCTGGCTCCTCCCCACCCACCCGGTGGTAAACTCTGCCCGCCCATGACGCCAGATCTTCCTACCGCTTGAAGCTCAGGTTCCTCCTTAACGCTTCATGATAAGACTGGTTCCCATTCTTCTCGAATTCCGAAATTAAAAGTTTTGCTAAAGGACTGGTCTTCTCCTCTGGCCGCGATGGACAATCGACCTCGGTTTCGGAGATGCCTTGCGGGCAGAAGATGTCTCGGACGGATCCGTACCCACGCATGGCCACTGCTTGGGCCTTGAGCACTCACTCAGCAGGCTCATGACCTGTGCCCTTCCTTTCGGCCCACGCCTCGAGACCATGCTGCCCGCTTACAACTGGGGCGCCCCGAGAAGCGATTTCTCCAGTAAAGTCAAAGAGGCCCAGTCGGTGTGTGTCTGCGCGCGGGCTCTCGTGATCAGCTCGAGCAGATGATCGCCTCGAAGAGGAGGCGCGAGGCCGCTCTACCCTCGGCTACGACATTTGTCCCGCCTCTCGGTGCTCTTATTCAGCTTTAAAGAGCTTTGTCTGACCTCTCGACTAAAGGTGAACGCCCAACTTTCTGGACCGCTTTTCAGTCCAAAAAGAGAGACAAGGGTAAGTCTCACTGCCGACACTGGGAGCGGAAAGATCCTCTCCCGAGTTGTTGGTCAACTGCCACTGGTCTCACGGTGTCCCCGCTGTCAGTTGACCGAGACTTATCGACGCTGCCTGATTTTTCTAATTGCTGACAGGTTGCCGGCTGGAGAAGCCGAGAATCTCCTCCCGGTGGAGTTATGGACCCTGTCCGGCTCGCTTGTGCCTCCGGTTCCAGAGCCTTTGGTTGAACTTCCGAACCGAGGGAGTGCTGTCCTCGCGACACCTCCCCGCACCGGCCCTCGCAAAGCTGAGGTTCTCGGTCTGTGACTTTTGCGCGTCCAGCTGATCCTCACCGCTGTAGGCAGTCTCGCATCGCGTGCGAGTGCGCTGCCGCCGTCTTCCTCTCCTCGGATTTAGGAGGCTTCATGCTAGTTCGCCGTCAAGATATGAGGAACTCATGTGGCAACAGCTCCTTCTGACCAGGAATAAGCCGGCGCCCGTCGCCTTTCCCCGCCATTAGTGGCTGTCACCAGAGGGTCAAACAACCCCTCGTTTTATCCGGGAGGAGCTGTTCCCAGGCCGTTGTTCGCAAACCAGCTGCCCCACCGATTCCGGTGGAACCTCCGCCCAAGCCATTAGTTGGGGCTCCGACCTGTATTCTCGGTCGGCCTCAGGGACTGCCCCATAGGCTGTTCCCGTCACTCACTCCCGACCGACCTCGTCGCAAGTGGAAGGTGACTCAGCCCGAGGTAGTTTTTGAGGACTCTTCCGAGTCCCAAGATGATTCTCCCTTTCTCCAAGCGAATGGACTTGGAGTCCTCAGGAGGACAGTCGTGTGGACGATAGCCCTTCGTCCTTCCTGGGATTGCTTTGGCTCATCTCGAGTCCACGGGATGAAGCTCGAACTGTTTCAAACGGGCCAGGTATCCTCACGGAGATTCTGGACGAGGGATTCCCCACGGAGGCCTTTCCGTGGCCGAGGTCATCAGTGGCCCGGCCTTGGAGCTCTGGCAGCCTCTGCTTCCTGTCCTGCGCCCGGGCCAGGAAGTATGCGTCCCTACCGGTTCCCTGTCCGTTTTTGAACACCCTCGGCCGAGGGGTTAGTTACTGACAGCTGCCGGCGTGTCGGGAACGCCAGGGATGTGGATAAACCTCCGACAAGTCCAAGAAATTGGACTATGCCGGGCTAAAGTCTATGCTGCGCCCCTCCCTCGGCCTCGCCAGGCCAGTTCGGGTCATCTCATGGCATATTTCTCTCATGCCCTGTTGGGCTCCTGGATGAGGTCGCCTTCATCTCCCCGCGGATCTGCAGACCACAGTCAGGCAGGTGCGGGACCAGAGGCAGGGCAGTGGCCAAACAGCAGCTCCAGACTGCTTTAGACATTGGGACTCATGTGCTAGGTCTTAGACGGCCGCAGTGGCTATGCGTCGCCGGGCTTGGCTGAGGATATCCACCTTTACTGGATACCCAGCACTGTTGGCGGATCGCTTCCTTTGGGGACTGACCTCTTCGCCCTGGGGTGGAAGGCCACCTGCAGAGGATCGAGAAGTCCAATGCTACCTTGGACTCGGTCTCTTCCGCCAGAAGGACAAAGGCCGCAAACCATAGCTTAAGCTCCTTTCGCCTTCTGCGCCTGTCGGGCGTGTCCGCCCAGCAACATCAGGCCAGCAGGCTCGGCTTGGCATCCCAGACCCAAGCCCGGCCTTCTCCAACAGGAAGCAGGGAGGTAGGGTCCAGGAGGTCCCTCGGCGGTCCCTCCTCCAAGCCTGCCTAGTGACGGGCTAGGGTGTCGCTCCAACCCCGTCACCTCACCCCAGGTTCCCCTTGGAGGGGACGGCTCCGCACTTCCTTTCCGCCTGGTCCGTTATTACCACGGACAGGTGGGTGCTGGAGGTGGTGGGAAAAGGCCTGCCTCTAGAATTCGAGCAGGCCCTGCCCTTCAGCGCCGTCGCACCTCAGGGGCCTCAGGGTCTGCAGCCTCACTGTCGCTGCGTCGGGCCGACATCGCCTCCTCCAAAGGAGGTGATCAGGAGGTGGTGGACCCTCCTCAGACCGGGGTTTGTGTCCAGGTACTTCCTGGTTCCGAAAGGACGGGGGCTGGCGCCCATTCTCGACCTACCACTCTGAACAAGTTCCTAAGGTCTCAAACCTTCAGGATGGTCACTCTGGCTCAGATAATACCATCCCTGGAACACAGCGTAGTGGTTCTGCTCTCTGGACCTGCAGGACACGTTCTTTCACGTCCCTATCCGTCCGTCACATCGGAGATTCCTTCACTTTCGAGTGGAGGGATCCCTTCGAGTTCGAGCCATGCCCTTTGGCCTGTCTCCAGCTCCCAGGGTCTTCACCAAATGCATGGCGGTGGTGACAGCTTTCCCTGCTGCGCCGAGGGGTCCGGGTGTACCTTACCTGGACGATTGGTTGATAGCAGCCCCTCCAGACAGGAGGTGGAGCGGTCCAGAGATCTGACCCTCCAGGTTTGCTCTCAAATCGGCCTTCTCATCAACGAGGCCAAGTCGGAACTCGAGCCAAGCAGGTGATTCTGTTTATCGGGCAGAGCTCGACTCTCTTCGAGCCAGAGCACGGCCTCCCGGCGGACAGGGCCGAGGTTCTACCTCCTTTGCCCAATCATTTCAGGTTGGGCAATCGCGCCTACCCGGGACTTCCTCGCCTCCTGGGTCTCATGGCGGCCTGTACCAGCGTGGTCCGTTGGGCACGCAGGCACATCGCCCCTTCAGTGGGACTGGCCAGCCAGTGGTCATCACACGCACATCCATTGGACCAGCTAGTGATGGTGACCCAGGAGATGTGGAACGCCTCCGGCTCCATCTCATCTGCAGGAGGGCATCCCGTTTGTCCGCCCGAGCCGAGCGGTCTCTATCGACCGATGCCTCTCTGATGGGTTGGGGTGCCCATCTGGGGAACACCGGGCGCACGGCCTCTGGTCCCTGCGGGAGTCCGATGCCACATCAACCTGCTGGAGCTCCGGCGGTCCGCCTAGCTCTCACCGCCTTTGCTCCGTTTCTCCGTGGTCATGTGGTCCGAGTCCAGACGGACAACACCACGACCATGTACTACCTAAACTGCCAGGGCGGGACGCGCTCCATGCTTCTGTGCAAGGAAGCTCTCACATTTGGTCACTCATGCGCAGCCTGGAGGCGGATCTCCTAGCCATTCATGTGGCAGGAGCTCCAACACCCTGGCCGATGCCCTGAGCCGGATAGGGCTGCATCTCACGAGTCGCTCTCCTGCCGGAGGTGGTACAAGATCTGTTCTCCCATTGGGGCACACCTCAGGTGGACCTGTTTGCCTCCAGGGAGAACCTTGGCTTGAGGCTGTTTCATGCCCGCCCCTCAGCAGGGCTCGCTGCAGGGGATGCCTTCTCGAGGCTGTGGACCCCGGGCCTCTTCTACGCCTTCCCCCATTTCCCTTGATTCACAAGGTGCTTCTCAAAGCAAGGAGGGACAAGGCGAGGTGATTCTGA
This sequence comes from Neoceratodus forsteri, assembly GCA_016271365.2. Classification (NCBI taxonomy): domain Eukaryota; kingdom Metazoa; phylum Chordata; order Ceratodontiformes; family Ceratodontidae; genus Neoceratodus; species Neoceratodus forsteri. Next base: position 558,818,129 of record CM057456.1, on the reverse strand, counting down.
TAGCCCCAGACTGGCCCCACCAGTTCTGGTACCCAGATCTCCTCAGCCTCAGCTCCAGGCTCCCGAGGCAGCTTCCAGCTCGCCGACCTGCTCTCAGTCAGTCAGGAAGGTGTTCCATCCGGACCTTCAATCCCTGCACCTGACGGCCTGGTTCCTGAGCAGCTGAGGTTCCAGGCCTTGGGTCTTTCGGCGAGGTCCTCAATGTTGAGGCGTCCCGTAAGAGTCGACCAGGAAATGCTATGCCTTCAAATGGAAGAGATTTTCCATTTGGTGTCAGGGCAAGGGCTGGGACCCTTCCTCCTGTCCTTTGGAGCATCTTGGACTATTTATGGTCCCTTACTAGTCAAGGGCTTAGGTCAGCGACCCTAAGGGTGCACCTGGCAGCCATCTCTGCTTACAGGCGGGCCGGGAGCAGTCGGTGGCGAGGAGAAGGTGGTCTGGCGCTTTTTCAAAGGCCTTGATACATTTCCTCCGTGCGAGAACCTCCACCTCCGTGATTTACTGCTGGTGCTGGCAAGCTCATGCGGCAAGCTCATTCAACCAATGCACAGGTGTGAACTCTCTCACCTGTCGTGGAAGACCGCCTTCTGGTGGCTATCACGTCAGCCAGAAGGATGGGACAACCCAGGCGCCTGCATCGAGTCTCCTTACCTGGTCTTCCACAGGGACAAGGTTGTCCTGCACCCCACCGAAATTCCTTCGAAGGTGGTGTGAGTTTCATCTTAACCAGGTGTTGACTGCGGTGTTCTACCCCAATCACACCTCGGAGGCGAATACAGGCTCCATACTTTGACCCTAGAAGGGCGTCATTATTATAAGGGAGCTACGGCTGAAATTGGGAGAGGTTCGCCAGCTGTTTGTCACCCACGCTGAAGCCGCACCGCAGACCTGCAGCCAGCGGACGATAAGCAGGTGGGTCACCTCCTGCATAGATCTCTGCACAAGTTGGCGGCATGGAGCCTCCCAGAGGATAAGAGCTCATTCTACCCGCCATACTGCTGCATCGGTGGCTGCTTCTAGGCCGTCCCTATCCAGGAAATCTGCAGGGCTGCTACCTGGAAGTCAGCACACACCTCATTACCCATTACCACACCGACCTTGAGTCACGCCCGGGATGCTGGTTTTGGGGCCCTGTCTCCAGTCTTTATTCCCTAAGTAGGGTGCGCTTTGCCTCCCTTCTCCCAGAGAGAACTGCTAGGGTCTGCCAGACAGTGTGGATGAACAATATATCCATGTCCCTAGAATACAGGTTACTCACCTGTAACAGGAGTTCTAGGATGGTATATGTTGTTCATCCACACGACTCCACCCGACCTCCCGGCTCGACGCACAACCTGGAGCTTTCCAGCGGCCAGATCTGGCGCCATGGGGAGCGGAGAGTTTTACCAACTGGGTGGGTGGGAGGAGCTAGCTTGAAGACCTTCCGCAAGATTTAAAGTGGCAAGGAACCTGCCAGATAGTGTGGATGAACAACATATACCATTCCTAGAACACCTGTTACAGGTGAGTAACCTGTATTTATGGATGCTCTTTTCAAGGGCTCAGACCTTTTCGTGAGGAGGCTGATAACCCGCCAACAGGAATCTGGTAAGCAGTCAGAGCTGCACAGACTATTAACAGATGTAGTCAGATCCTACGGGTAGCAGCTTCAGGGTCAGCAATCTAGGGTGCCTTTAGACGGATCCGTTAAAATAGCGCAACAAATCGCTGCTCAATATTAACGCAGTCAAAATAGCATAGTAATCACTGTGTCACTATATGCCATTGACAACGCGCGATTTTAAAATTTTGAACCACCAGATGTAATGAATCTCTACTGTGATGATCCCTATCCATCTGATGCCAACAGAAACCCATCTGTATCCATGATCTACAGGACTTTAAATATAAGGCCTCTTCCCAGGCCTCTGGAGGTTCGTGACCCAGAGCCCGAAAGCCTCTCAGGCCTGGTTCGTGTCCCCAGTTCCTCAGCCTAACTCCTGCCCGACCCTCCTCCTCTGGCAGAATCCTGAGGGAGGAGCTTGGGGGGCACTTTTCATCTGTCTAGAGGGACTGGCACAAAATAACAACTGATCAGTGGGTTCACATCTGATAGAGAAAGTATACTCTGGCTTTCCAGCAGAGATGCCCCTGGACAACCCTCCCATAAACTCTCATTATCCTCCGTCACACTTCCCTTGTTCGAGAGGAAATTCAAGCACTTTTGCTGAAGCAGGCCATCAACCAGTTCCTCCAGATCAAAGAGGGAAGGGATTTTATTACCACTTTTTAAGGTCCCAAAGAAAACAGGGACCTACGGCCTATCCTGAATCTGAGCCAGCTGAACAAGTATATAGAATATAAACAGTTCAGGATGGTCCTACTCTCAGGCCTGCCCCCTTCATCGGGGGACGGACTGTGCTTTCTGGACATGCAGGACACGTACCTCCACATTGTAGTGTTTCAACCACACAGGAGGTCCCTTCACTTCCGCTTTCAAGGTAGCCATTACCAATTCTGTGCCCTGCCTTTTGGCCTGTCCTCGGCTCCCGGTGTTTGCAAAGTGCCTTGCAGTAGTGGCTGTAGCCCTCAGGAGGAAAGGTCACTATGTCTTCCGATGATGGACTGACATTGGAATTTCAGGTGTCATCTGTTGTCCAAAGTACTTTCTGCCATCTGAGGAATATCGCCAGGATCAAACCCCTAGTTCCACCTGAGGACCTTCCCACTCGGTACATGCCTTTGTAACAACCAGGCTTGATTACTGTAATGCGCTGTACTCGGGTCTCTGAGGGACCCTTCCACCGGCTGCAGTTGGTGCAAAACACTGCCACCAGGTTGCTGACGGGACTTTAAGTTCAGTCATGTTACCCGTATTATGCGAACTGCACTGGCTGCCAGTCAGGTGGAGGATTCTCTTGAAGATGGGCTTGCTTCACCTTTAAGGCCCTACATGGACTTGGCCCTGGCTATCTAGCTGAGCACCTTACACCTGCCGCTCCTGTCCACTCCTTCCATTCTTCCTCAGCGATTTCCAGGATGAGGTTAAAACTGCAGCGACAGGGCATTTAGTGTTGCTGGCCCAGTCCTGTGGAATTCGCTACCACCAGCTGTCAAGGAGGCCCTTCAGTTGAGGTTTTTAAGAGCTGCTTAAAGATCTATCTGTGTGCTCTGGCATTCCCAGATATAGAGCTGTGAAGAACTTTTTAATATCTCTGTAATGCTCTCATTTTGCACTTTGTGTACTGATTTTATTATATTTTATAATTTTAACTCTTTATGTATTCCTGACTGTCATATTTCTTCGAGTTGTCTATATTTGTGAGGCCTAGAGCCTCTGGGATTGAGGCACCTAAGAAATAAGTTGCCTTACCTAGCCTTCCTATATCTGGACGATTGACTCTGGCAGCTTACTCCAGAGATCGCTGGTCAGCACCATGGAAGACACCTTTATGTTGTTTCGAGACTTAGGATTACTGTCAGTCTCCCAGAGTCCTCTGTGGCCCAGCCAAAGGCTGCAGTACATCGGGCAGTTCTAGACACCGCCAAAGGAAAGGCCTTCCTGCCCCGGACAGGGTGGAATGACTTTGGACCAGGCTCGCCTGGTCTCCTTATTGTGGCAGATCTCAGCCACAGTATTCCTACGACTGCTAGGGCACATGGCAGCGTGCCATCACAACTGTCCCTCTCAGACGCCTGCATACAGGGTTCCCCAGTGGACCCTTCGAGTCCAATGGGACCAATGTCCAGATGAACTGAAGCAGCTGGTGACAGTCTCCACCCAGTGCACCAAACTCTGACTTGGTGATTGAACCATCCAATCTTTCCACAGGGGACCACTTTTGGCAGGAGTCTCTTCATCAGATTCTGACTACGGACGCTGCCTGACCAGGGCTGGGGCACCCATTTGGTGGACTTCCGGACCCTGGGAACCTAGCCTTCCCAAGAACAGTTTTTCTGTATCAGTGTTTTGGAGATGCAGGCGATACTCTGTGTTCTGCAGGCATTCCAGGCGATCTGCTCCCAGCCCTCTCTCATCCAGGTGGACAACGTGTCCGTGGTCTTCTACATAAACAAGCAAAGGGGGACTCACTTTACCCCTCTGCACGGAGGCCATGAGAGTCTGGTATTGGCCATCGAGCACCATCTGGAACTCACTACCATGCATGTCCCAGGTGTACAAACACCTTGGCCAACAGTTTAAGCCGGTCTCGGTCCAAGGCATGAATGGGAACTTCTCCAGTCTGTGACTGAAGAGCTGTTCATGTCAGGCAGGGCTGGTCAGAGTTGGACCTCTTCACATCCCCATCCAGTGCAAAACTGCCCAGTTTTGCTCGTTAGATCCAGGGCCTGGTGTTTTCTCTAATACACGTTGTCCCTCTCTTGGACAGGGAGGTTTCTTTATGCCTTCCTCCTTTCTATTACTGCAGAGGGTCCTCTTCAAATTACAGTCAGAGGGAGCGGATTGATACTAGTTGCTCCCTATTGGCTACATCAGATTTGATTCCCACTACTTCAGCAGCTGGTAGTGGAACCTCCATTTCCCGCCCCTAAGCTCAGGCTTACTCTCCGAGGAGCAGGGCACCCTGGTCCATCTGAACCTCAAATCGCTGCACCTGCACGCATGGCTCCTGTAGATCTAGTGGTTGCTTGGTTTGGGGTTTACCCCAGAGTGGCAGATGTCTTGGTGGCTGCCAGGTAGCCTTCCACCAGGGCCACTTATGCAGTGAAGTGGAAGCGTTCTGCATTTGGTCCTCCACTTGCACATTGATCCCTTCACATGTCCACTGAATTCAGTCTTGAGTACGTATTTTCTACCAGACTCCAGGCTGAGCTACTTCTCCATTAAGGTGCATTTATCGGCCATCTCTGTGTATCATGCACCCGTAGAAGGCAAAACTCATGCCCAGCTGGATCTTTCTGCACTTTCTTCACCTCAAACCTCCCATCAGGAACCTTGTCCCTATGGGACCTTTTATTTGTTTTGGAGAAACTCGTGATTACATCCCTTCAAACCAGCCGTGAGTTATGAGTCATGCTTTCTGTCATGGAAAGCGTTGTTTTAGTTGGTTTTACTTAAGCTTGAAGGATTTCTGAGCTTCAGGCTCTGATGTAAAGAGCCTTGTTTAGTTTTCCACAAGGACAGGGTATCCTTGTGGGCCAGACCAAAGTTTTTGCCTAAAGTGGTGTCTGAGTATACACTGAATCAGGGCAGCCACCTACCTGTTCACGACCCAGAGTATTCTAACAGAGGGAGGCTCTTTCATACTCTGGACATTCACCAGGTGCTTTGTTACTACTTAGATTGCACTCTCGCGATCCGAAGTCTGATCAATTGTTTGTTTCTTTTGCCTTGAAGACTGAAGGGCTCCAGTTTCTAAGCAAACCTTGTCTAAATGGTTAGTTAACTGTTGTTTACTACTAACATCGACAAGCCTGTGCCGGACGGTCAAAGGCCATTCTACCAGGGTATAGCTGCATCCTTTGCTTCCATGAAAATGTTTCAGCAGCCAACATTTGTGTAGTTGCTACTTGGAGTTCTGTCTACACCTTTATTCGACACTGCAGTTTGCACATTGCCTCGTATAGGACAGGCTTCAGTCTCGCTGTCCTACAGGGCCTGCTCTCATGAATGTTTTAGCAGACTTTTACCTCCTCCTGTTTGACAGGAGTTGGTCCTTTCCTGCTTGGGACTCTGTCCTTATGAGTAGTCTGCCAGAAGAGCTCCCTCTCGAAGTGAGATAGTACAGTTACATGAGAACTTACTGTAACAGTAGATCTTCGAGAGGAGCTCTTGCAGCAGGTGCTGCTTTCCTCCCACCTTCCCCTGGTGATTGTTTCTCCACTGGCTGTTTTTCATTCTCGCTTCGGAGGAACCTCCTTAGTTCCACATTTCTAAGTTGCCAGGGTCTCCGGTAGGAGAACTGGGTTGGGCTGGGGACTGCCCTTTTATACTATTGGCCAATGTCAGAGCGCGGCCGATGTTAGGTGGTGGTCCTCCGATATAGACTGCTAGCTAAAAGTATTCCGTGGTGTCCTGGCACCTGCTGGCTTTAGTTCTTATGGTGTAGCCTGTTGCAAGAGCTTCTCACGATCTACTGTTATGGTAAGTTCTTGGGTAACTGTACGCTCAAACATCATGAAGTCTTGCTGTATTCGGACATAATGCGTTAGCCCCAGCACTTGAACTGCCCTAGAGAGGAAAGGGTTAACTCTGTGCAGAAGCATAGAACATTGAGCTCGAGCTCGGTTTTCAAACCTCTGTCTGTGGTACTTCCCAGTGTAACTGTCAGATTCTTTACTCTGCCTAACAGTGAAGTCGCCTGAGATTTCCTCTGCTTGATTCTGTAAAAGTAAACCGCTCGTTTAAACCGCATTTTTTTTGGTATTTTCGTATTTCCAGCCTCTGTCTATGGTACAGGTAGTGTGTAGATAGGTAGTGACTGTGTTTTATTTTGGTGAAGAAATTGGAAATTGTCCTTTCTTCAGTTTCTTCTCAGTCGTCCGTTTGGAACCGACTTTGTTAATTTTAATTTTCTGTGATTAGTGTGGTGTTCCAGTATCGATTGGTTTCAAAAGAACCGGACCTTTTGCTGGTTCTTTTAAAAGCCCATGACATGGTTTGTAAATCCGATCGGTTATTATATTACCTGGCTTGAAAGCTGCAATAGGGTAATTTGTTAGGTTGGCCATGTCTGAGAAACCCAAGAAGAAAACCGGTCTCACTGGGTTTCAACACTGTACTGGTGTGGGAGGCCTTTGCTAAGGCTGACCCCCACCTCATCTGTGTTTATTGTCTGGGGTTTGACCACCCAAGTCAGACTGCCAATCTGTAAAACTTTCTAAATCCACTCTAGATAAAAGACTGAAGGAAAGGGAGGCTGAGAAGTCTGTAGATCCGGATCGCCAGCCCAGTTCGTTATGTTGAACCTGAGGAGGTGCCTACTGACCTAAGTGGTACCTCCTTAGACAAAGGAGAGCCGACCTCGAGGGTCCCGTCAAAGAAAAAGCGCAAGTCTGCCAGTTCAGATCCTGTATCTCACTCTCCAACCACCAGGACGAAATAGCCAAAGTGATTAGTATTGTTCAGTCGCTTAAATTGGTTCCATCCGAACCAGCACCGCTTGGTTCGGGCGGTCGGTTGGTCAGATCCGCTCCTCCGGAGTATGATCCAGATGCTTATTGTGAGGAGTGAGGAGATGAAGACTATCCCGTGATGATGGCGATGATGATGACGATAAGGGGGTTCTGTATGTGCCCATTGAACCGGACATCTCCCCAGACAGGCCCTCAGGTGTCTCTCTCCCAGGCTCTGTGAGTCCCTCTCATTTTTGTTCTACAAAGGTGGCAGAAACCCTGCAGCTTCCCTTGGTTGAAGCCGCAGAGGAGGATGAAGAGTCTGATTTTGTGGAAATGATGGACATCCCAGAGTCCAAAAAGCTGTCTGTCCTCTTCATAAACTTGGGGAAACAGACACACAAACTTTTACAAACTCCTAATTCAGTACTTCCTGTGGATAAGGGAATGGACTGGAGGTATTCAGTTATCAGGCTCAGCTGCGGAGTTCCTTTATAGTCATTGCAGCCATGTTGGGGTAGTGCAGGCTGCAGCCTGTGACAGGGCTAACATTCCTTTGGTTCACACCCCGGATAAGGACTCCAGGAAAGTGGATGCCATGGCCAAAAGCAGTATTTGCATCCTCTTTGGGACTCAGGCAGGCTACTTATATGGCCTACACAGCCAGGTACCAGAAATCCAGATGGGATACGGTTCTGGAACTGGCTAAACAGGCCTCTCCCAGCTAGCCAAGGAGCTGGAGGAGGTGGCTGCTGATGGAATTGAGGCATCCAAATGCAATTTCATGCTGCTGTGGACTCCAGTGATGTGGCATCTAGAGTCATGGCTACATTTGTGTCTCTCAGAAGACATGCTTGGCTCAGATGTACTAGCCTTTCACAGGATACCCAGACTAAGGCCCTGGATTTTCCTGTGGTAGGTAACTCTCTGTTTGGGGAGCAGACAGAGGCTTACATGAAGAAAATGGATGAATACAGGACCATGTACAGGGTGCACAGGCCAAGGAAAGGCAGGCCACTCTGCACAAGCAGCAGTCTAGGGGCAGGCCCTTTCAAAGGCCTTTTACCAAGCCCAGGTCTCCTCCCCTTCCACAGAGGGGTTCTTCAGAGGGAGGGTGAGGGGGATGAGCAGGGCTGCTCCCTCCTCCTCTCAGTCTGAGGCCTCTGCCATGCAGACACCCTGATGTGTCAGCCCGGTCGACTCCCATTTCCAGTAGGAGGCAGGCTGGCTTACTACTTCCAGGCCTGGAAGTCTGTGACCTCAGACAAGTGGGTCCTGAAGTAGTATGCCAGGACTGGCCCTCAGCTTCAAAAAATTTCCAAAAAGAGGGCCAAGTCTTTCCACCTGCATCAGTCTCAGAAAACCTTGCCTTAGAGGCAGATGTTTCCTCTCTTCTAGCTCTGAGCTATATAGAAACTTCCTACTCAGCACAAGGGAAAAGGACTGTATTCCAGGTACTTCCTTACCCCAAGGAAAACAGGGAGAGCGACCCATCCTAGACCTAAGATATTTGAACAAACACATTTCAAAGCCCAAATTCAAAATGGTAACTCTGGGAATAATCCTTCCCTGTCTAAGGCCAGGGATTGGCTAGCATCTCTTGACCCCAGGATGCCTACTTCCATATTCCTATCAGGTGCTCCCACAGAAAATACCTTGGGTTCGAGTTGCCTTCAGGCCATTACCAATTCAGAGCCATGCCATTGAACTAACATCAGCTCAAGGGTGGTTCACAAAGTGCCTTGCAGTAGTGGTGGCTTACCTCAGAAGACAGGTATCACCATCTTTCCATATCTGGACGACTGGCTCTTAGTGGGTCAGTCACCTTTAAGGTTACATTAGCTCTTCAAACTACCCAGGACCTACTCAGCTCCCTGGGGTTTCTTTTCAGTCTTCCAAAGTCTGTACTCGAACCATTTCAGCTTCTCACCTTTATAGGCATAGAGTTGGACACTGTACAAGCAAAAGCCTTCCTTCCCCAGGCAAGGGTGAAGGCCCTAGGGGATCTCGCTTCCTCCTTTAGGCCTCAGGTCTCCGCCCAGCAAGACAGTTCCTCCAGCTCCTGGGCCACATGGCAGCTTCACGGCAGTGGTGCGGAAACAAGGTTCAGATGAAGGACATTCAGTTTCATCTGAGGTCTTTTGTCTTAAAGAAGGATTCACTTACCAAGCTGATTCCAGTGACTCAGACTCTGGTCCAAGCTCTCCAGTGGTGGCTGGACCAGGACAACCTCAGACAAGGGGTTTCTTTCTCCCTCAAGTCCCATCAGTAGTTCTAATACGGATGCTTCTCTCCTAGGGTAGGGAGCCTACCTGGGAGCCCTGACAGCTCAAGGGCTCTGGTCTCCACAGGAGTCTCTCCTTCATATCAATCTCCTGGAACTCAGGGCAGTTTCCTAGCCCTGCAGGCTTCTCAGTTCAGTCAAGGGCAAGGTGGTCCAAGTCAGGAGACGGACAGCACCACCACAATGTGGTACATCAACAAGCATGGAGGCACTCGGGTCCTCGGCCTTGTGCACAGAAGCCAAAAAGCTGTGGTCTCTGGCCTATTCAGACTTCTCTGGTAGCAGTTCACCTTCCAGGGAAGGACAATGTAGTAGCAGATGCTCTGAGCAGAATTTCACAGGGACACCCCACGAATGGTCCCTGGATCCTCACATCCTGAAGGTCATCTTCTCCAGGTGGAGCACTCCAGAGATAGATCTCTTTGCAGCACTGGACAATCATCAACTTCCTCTGTTTTGTTGCAGACCTCCAGTCCTGGGGCGGTTCCCCAGGATTCGCTCTTTGGACTGGAAGGACAAGGTTCTCTATGCCTTCCCTCCCTTCCCTCTGCTGTTCAGAGTTCTGATCAAGATCAGGACTCAACCCTGCACAGTGATACTGGTGGCTCCAGATTGGGCCAGACAGCCTTGGTATCCTCTGCTGCTGTCCTTGTCAGTGTCGTGTCCCTTGTCTCTGCCCAGGACATACAATCTCCTGTCCTCCTCCCGGGCGGATCTGGTAGCCCAATCTCCAGTCTCTCAATCTCAAGGCCTGGCTCTTGAAGAGTTAGAATATGCAGCACTACATCTTTCTCAGGGAGTTCTGGATATTCTGAAGGTCTCCAGGAAACCTTCCACTAGAAAAACTTACAACTCCAAATGGAAAAGGTTCAGTATTTGGTGCTCTCAGAAAGGCATCCTGCCCAATTCTGCAGACATTTCCACAACCTTAGACTATCTAGTTCATCTCAATGGTTTAGGCCTTAGGCCTGGCACTCTGGAGGTTCATCTAGCAGCTGTCTCTGCATTCCTCTCAGCAGGAAAGGGCTTTTCCTGGCATCTCATCGTGTTTTCAGAAAGTTTTTCAAAGGTCTGGTTCACATTAACCCTCCTTTTGGGAGCCTACTCCGCCTTGGGATCTTAATGTCTGCATAGCTCAGCCAGTGCAGCCACCCTTTGAACCTCTGGCTTCGCTGAATTGATGTACTTGACCTGGAAAACTGTGTTCCTGGTAGCTATTACTTCTGCCAGGCGGATTAGTGAGTTACAGGCTCTGTCAGTTGAACCTGACTTCATCTCCTTCCATAGCGACAGAGTGGTCCTAAGAACCAATAGGAGGTTCTTTCCCAAAGTGGTATAAGATTTTCATCAGAACCAGTCTATATCTCTCTCCCTGTGTTTTCACTGACCATTCTTCTTCAGGTGAAAGAAGGTTACACAGTCTGGATGTTAAGGGGCCCTTAGCTACTACATCGCATACTAAGGCACTTAGAAATGACTGTCTTCAGTTGTTTCTCACTTATGGTGAAGTGGGGAAAGGTAAGCCTGCCACTAAAGAACTATTGACAGGTGGATTGTTTCTTGTATACAATTTTGTTATGACAAGTTGGGTAGGATGCCCCTTCAGGCCTGAGGGCTCACTCGACCACTGGTACAGCTACTTCTCTAGCTGCGGCCAGAGATATACCTTTGTTAGAGATCTATAAAGCAGCCACCTGGAAAACAGTACATACTTTCACCAAGCATTACTCCCTGGACATCCAGGCTAGGAGTGATGCTAGGTTTGTACAGCAGTACTGCAGAGCCTCTTCCCAAAGTAGGTTCTGCATTCCCTCCCTCCATAGGGAACTGCTTGGTTGTCTGTATTATGTTTGAATACAGCAAGACTTCTATTGTTTGAAGAAAAAATTACCATAGTAATATTGTTTCTTCTAATGAGTCTTGCTGTATTCAGACTCCCCCCTGCCTCCCCTCTCAGAACCTGGTTTTGGGAAGTGGGCTGGCAGGTACAGTGTTGCACCTCAGGGGTTTATCCTTGTACCCTCCCTCTCTGGTGAGGTAGATGTTATTATTTTCTGGTGTCTTTTACTTAAATATTTCACTACCCTTCCTTCTTGGGTTCTCGACTTGAGTCTTTTGGGCCCAGAAGGAATCTTTTGCCCTTTGGCTATATTTTGAACAATTTCCATACTATAGTATATTAGTTAGTTTCTTGGCGTAAGAATCTGAGCGGTTACACTGCGAAGTACTACAGACAGAGGTTTGAAAACCGAGCTCGAGCTCAACATTCTATGCTTCTGCATAGAGGTAACTCTTTCCTCTCCGGGCAGTTCAAGTGCTGGGGCTTACTGCATTATGTCTGAATACAGCAAGACTCCATTAGAAGAAACAACATTACTATGGTGAGTAATTGTTTTCTGTTCACCTACACTGTATGCATTAATGTGTTTTCCTCCAATATTAGAGAACACATATCAAATTAAATAAGGAGTACCCATCTTGTGAAGTTTTTATTCAGTGACTAACTGCACAAACTTCTTAATATCACAGGTTGACCTGAAGCATATTGTGTTTCAGAAAATCTGAGAAGCATTCTAAAAAAAAAGGCAGATATTCTGAACAGGAGGTGGATGCATGTAAATTAGCCATTCCTGGCAGTGTGTCACACATTGGTGGTTGCCCTGTACAGGGCCCCAGTCTTCAGCCTCCCAGGCCCAGTCCTCAGGTTCGGCTACAGCCAGGCCGGGACAGACCTTCAGGGAAGCACAAACATTGGGACAAGGAAAAACATAGATCCTGGTTTTGTCTTCCTGCTTGCGGTCGCCACACTCTTGCTCAGCTCGTTGGGGTCCTTCTGCTCTGAGGCTCGGGACCTGCATCCCACCAGTCTTGCCCCCCTCCCCTTTCCACAAGGCAAACTGTGGTTACTTCTCTTGCTACTGTCTTTATCTCTAGCTGAACAGCCTTGGGCCAGGGATCCTGTCAGCCGCCAAGCCCCTGCTGCTTATGCCCATCTATTCATTGGGAAAGCAGCAGAGTAGCCCTGTCAGTGGTCTACCACCGACTTGGGTGTAACGGACTCAGGGCCCCTTCATCACCCCTCCTGTTACCGCCTCTCCGGCAGAGATACTGGGTAGATCTGCACCCCAGGTGGAGATAGGCTTCTCACTGGCTGCAAGCCCTCGCTCTACCCATGCAGGGGCTCACCCTTCACTGGCCCAGCATTAGCCTGCTCCACCGCATGATTCTACATGTTCTACACTGGACAGTGAATACTAGCCTTACCCGCACCCTACCTTGGCTGCCCTATCCTGATGCCAGGAGCTCCTCAGAGTTATCCTGTCTGCCTTGATCGGGCGTATATCGGTCATGGTGGACATTCAGGTTTGGTGTCCTCCCTTTAGGGGTGTTACGTTCATAAGTACTGGAGCTGGCCCTCTGCCTCTTCCTTGGGATATGCCACAGGGGCCTACGCCACAGCCCCAGTGTCTGCCCCAGATGCTATGGAGGCTTTCTCCCTACTCCACCACCTGAAGGAAGGGGATGAATTCCAGCCAGATCTTGTTTTCCGTATTCGAGGATGAGGTTCCCCAGATGAAGGGGATGGTGACTCCTGTTCCTCCTCTCACTCTTCAGGCTCCTCTGAAGGGGTTTCTGCTCCTAAGGGCGTTCCTCAGTCTCTTCTCCCCCGCTCCACCCGGCTGATTACCTCTTTTCTGTGGTCATGCCCGACATTCAGGCAGTGATGGGCTTCAGTTCGGAGGAACAAGACCCAGTGTAGGCAGCTGGCCACAGGCATGGGGTCATAATGTCAAATGACATGGTGCAGCAATGTACCGTGCTGTAATTACAGCAGATACATTGCTGCCACTCAAACTATATTGCCAGGCTACGTTTTGGCTAAAGATGGTAGTGGCTTTTTGTTTTCTGCAGGGGCTTCGCCACCTGCACCCCCTGACGGGGCTCCACCCCAACCCCCTCATTAATACAATCAACTCCCAGGTGGGTCAACATGGGGACAGGGAGAAACACTGCCAGGAGGAAAAAAGAAACTGCACAATCTTGGTTTAGCAGAAGTATGGGACTGGGATTTGAGCCCGGTCCACAGACACATAGCGCTCCTACACTGCTGTGTCTCATCTCACCTCCCCAACAGAGATGTTGACCTCCACATCACTCCTCCTCCCCACCCATGTGCGACAGGGTACAGAACTGCTTACAACATATGTGCCTTGCGGGGTTTTGTATCCTGTGGCACTGGACCGATGCTATATGTTTCCACGAGTATTCCATGCGTGGTTCTGTATACAACATATTGACCTGGCAGGCTGGCCACACATACCTCGCGTAGTCTCATGCCCCACCGCTGGTGGTTCCTCCCGTAACTGACACATATAGGGATGTCATGATGGCGGCCTGGCGTGGCCTCATCTCCTCCCTGTCCGTCTCGCGAGGTAGTCGAGACCGTCATGCCCAGAGGGCAGGCCTTTCTTGGGTTAGAGCGGGCACAGGAAGATTTAATGGTCATTAATGCTGCCCATGACCATTCTTAACTGCCTAAACACCTTAGTTCTGTGCCCTCAGACAGGGAATCCTGTCATTTGGATGTTTTGGTAGAGGATGTTTGCTTCCTCCACTGTAGCCATCCAGGCCCTTAATTACCTTGGCCTGAGCTGCAATAACAGAACTCCATGTGGGACAAGCTCAGGAGATCGTCCCTCCCTCCATGAGGGTTTCCTAAGTCGGGTTGCAGGACCACCTCAGAAAGTTTTAGACATAGGTGACCACCTTCTTTGGACCACTTGTGGCAGCGTAGATGCATCAGCTAGTGCTGTAGCTACCAGCGTCTTCCTCCACCAGTATTCCTGGCTCAGTGTGTGGGAGTTGCCCAGGAGGTGCAACAATCAGCAATAAAGCCCCCTTCAGAGGCTGTCTGTTGTTTGGGTGCGATGTGGAGGATATTCTTGCCAACCTCAGGTCTAAGGGAGGGCCATACATTTAGCCCACTCCTTTATCATACACTGTCTAGGCCTCACATAAAACATAGAAATATAGAATTTGATGGCAGATAAGGACCGCTGGCCCACCCAGTCTGCCCATTCCTCACCTAATGGATAAGCTGCAGATCCTAGTTAACCAGCAGCCTGCTTCTTTCTACTCCCACCTAGAATTGCCTTATGGCTGTCCCATGCATGCTTGATTCAACCACTGTTTTTGACTCCACAACCTTCTCGGAGGAAGGCCATTCCATGCATCCACAACCCTCTCTGTGAAAAAGTACTTCCTTACATTACCTCAGAGCCGCCCCCATCTTCAAATTGTGCCCCTTGTTCTTGCACACCTCTTTTTGAAGATGCTACCCTCTTGGACTTTGTTGATTCCCCAGGGTACTTGAAAGTTTCTATCATGTCCCCCTCTCCCTCCTTTCCTCAGGGGCTATACATATTAAGCTCCTTTGGTCTCTCCGTGTGTCTTCTGGTGCAGACCCTGCACCATTTGAGTCACCCTCCTCTGGACAGCTTCCATCTTGTCTGTGTCCTTGTGGAGACTGGGTCTCCAGAACTGCACACAGTACTCCAGATGGGGTCTCACCAGCTGTCTGTACAGAGGATAACAACTTCCTGTTTTCTACTGGTGATGCCCTCCCTATGCATCCCAGTATGCCCCAACCCTCCTTACTGCCCTCTCCATTGCTTGCTCACCTTTTTTTTTTTTTTTTTTTTTTTTTAATAATTCCTCTTTATGCCCCCTTTCTGCTGTGCTGGATTCCTTTCTTCAAGGATCCTAGGCTGTGTATTCCCATAGTCCCGCCCAGGTACCTCCCTCCGGGTACTGGTTAGCCTTTCCCCATCCTGCCTCGGTTTTCCCCCAGGCGGGGAGGACCCCCCAAGTCCCCCTCTCAACCTCAAGTATGCGTCGGAAGGTGTCGCCAGCACCATCTATGGAGCCTGGTTATAGGTTATCTCCGGACAACGGGTCCCGTCTACAGGAGCCCAGCACAGGGTTTTCCTGTTTTCTTGGTCCCAGCCCACAGGGCGTCTGCTGCAGAGGGCCAAGGCGGCATCGCGTTGAGGCGATGCAAGCGCCCGGCTCCCGGCAGGCGTCCTCCCTCCTGTAGGCTGTCTCACTGCACCTCCACCCGTGGTCACCCAGGTGGCGGTATCACAGCGGGACCGCATCCCACCACCGGAGGAGGCAGCCCTTGGGTGCTCGGTCCTCCTCCCCAACCAGCCTCAGCCTCCCGAGTCCGTTCCCGAACCCGGGTGGCTGGCGTCATAAGTGGTAGGCTTGCCCACCTTTAAGTCATCTGATATGACTACCCCAGGTCCCTTTCTATTTTTGTTGTTGTTGTTAGTATCTCACCCCGTTGTTTACTCTTCCCTGGTTTTGTTTCCCAGGTGCATTACCTGCACTTCTTAGCATTGAATCTAAGCTGCCATACATTTGACCATTTCTCTAACCTTGCCAAGTCCTTCTCATCCTTTCCACCCACCTTGTGCATCAACTCTGTTGCAGATCTTTGTGTCATCTGCAAATGGGCATACTTTCCAGTTCCTCTGCAGTGTAAAGCTTATAAAGACATTGAAGAGGACCGGTCCTAATACTGACCCTCGATTTCCACTAGTAACCCCGCTTTCTTCAGAGTGGACTCCATTTACTATTACCCTCTGTGTCCTATTCTCCAGCCAATTCTTTACCAGGGTATCA
Organism: Neoceratodus forsteri; assembly: GCA_016271365.2. Lineage (NCBI taxonomy): Eukaryota > Metazoa > Chordata > Ceratodontiformes > Ceratodontidae > Neoceratodus > Neoceratodus forsteri. The sequence continues at coordinate 558,802,102 of CM057456.1, read as the reverse complement.
TCTTGGGACCCACTCCCAGGCTGGCTTACTTGTATATTAATCTTTTGTGGGGACTGTGTCAAATGCCTTGCTAAAGTCTAGGTAGGCCATGTCCATGGCCCCTCCCTGATCTACTACTTTGGTCACCCAGTCAAAGAAATCTATTAGATTGTCTGGCATGACCTTCCTGCTGTGAATCCATGCTGTCTTGGGTCCTGTGCCCTCTGGCCTCTAGGTACTTGACAGTTCTTTCCTTGAGTGATTCCATCATTTTCCCTATCACTGAGGTTAAACTAACAGGTCTGTGGTTTCCTGCTTCTGCCCTGCTCCCACTTTTGTGAGGGAATCACATCTGCTCTCCTCCAGTTCTCAGGTACCACCCCATCCTGCCATGATTTGTTAAAGAGGTAGTCAGTGGTGTCACTAGTTCCACCCTTAGTTCTTTTAGAATTCTGGGATGAATCCCATCAGGCCCCATTGCTTTGTCCACCTTCAGTTTTAAGAGTTCTTTCAGAACCCTTTCTTCTGTAAATGGGCTGGTATCAACTTCTGTATCCAGAGTGTTTCTACTGTTTGTTTTAGGTACCTCCCCTCTTCATTTGTAAATACTGAGCAAAAATATTTGTTCAGTATCTTCCTTTTCACCGTCACCCTCTTCCCCCCCTTTATTAAGCCTCACTAGCCCTCCTTAGTCTTCCTTCGCTCCCTGATGTACCTAAAAGGTTTTATCCCTCCTTAACTGAGTTGGCTATCTTTTCCTCGGTTTGGGCCTTTGCTGTTCTGACTGCCTTCCCAGCTTCCTTTTGTTTTAACTGATACAATTCTCTGTCTTGCTCCTTCTGTGATTCCTTGTACTTTCTGAATGCTTTCTTTTCTCTTGAACCTTCAAGTCTACCTCCTTTGAGAACCATAATGGTTTCTTACATCATTCTGGTTTGTTTATTTGCTTCACACAAAGGCTTGTTACCTCTGTGATGGCAGTTTTATTATTCCCAATTGTTCTTCCACCCTCCTTCCTGCCCATTTGCTAGTGCATTCCTTAGGCACTCACCCATTTTGGCAAAGTCAGCCTCCTGAAGTCCAGTGCTTTTGCCTTTGTATGGCTTGACTCTATTGCTGTGTTTATTGTGAACCATACTGTTTGATGGTCGCTAGTTCCCAGATGTCTACCCACTTCTACATCTGTGAATCCCAGATGGCTACCCACTTCTACATCTGTGATCCTCTCTCCATCTCTGTTTGGAGAGAACCAGGTCTAAGATTGCTCCCTCTCGAGTGGGTTCCAATACTAGTTGTCTAAGGCATGCCCTGTAGGGCATCTAGAATAACCCCACTCTTAGAAATGGCTGCTGCAGCTGCACTCCAGTTAACATCTGGCATATTCAGATCACCCATCAACAGTATCTCCCTTTATCTGCCATTCTAAGTATACTTTCTATCATTTCCTTGTCCATTTCCTCCCCTGAGAGGGGTCTGTATACAACCCCTGTGAGGATTGTGGTGCCATTGCTGCCTCCAAATTGACCCACAGTGCTTCTCCTCCTCCTCCTGCTGCTGCCCTCCCCACCCCAGCTGCCTCTGCCAGCAAAATCTCCAGAGGAGGACCTGCGCCCCACCCTCATTCGACTCATTGCCTGACCCCTCCCTCAGGCAGAGCAGGTGTTAGTCATAGGGGTCATTTCTCTCTCTCACCTGCCCAAAGTGGAGGAGTCAACGACAGCTGGGTACTTCAGATAATCAACCAAGGTCCCTGGGTGGAGTTTCTGGAATGGCTTCCAGTCTGTTCCCATTACCCTCCACACTGTAAAATGTGATTTGTGCATACTATAAGTGCATTGCTGTATTCATGTTACTTTTGTACTCTGCTATTCCCTCTTCCCCAGGTTGCATCTGAAACCAGCAATCATGCTCAGCATGCCATCCTTGTGAAACATTTAAATACATAATAATATCATGTTCTTCTGATGTGGAGGAAATCCATGCCCTTCTGTAGACGGCCATAGAGCCAGTGCCAGTATCCCAACAAGAGATGGGGTACTACTCTCATTTGTTCTTGGTTCCCAAGCACACAGGAGACCTAAGGCCCATCCTGGACCTCAGCAGTTTAAACCTTTCCGTTCAGTACAAGAAAATTCAGAATGGTCACGTTGCAGGGCCTTCTCCCATTACATCAGGCGGATTGGATATGTTCCCAGGATATGCAGGAAGTGTACATTTACTTCAAAATATGCACTTCTCGCAGTCGCTACTTTGCTTCCATTTCCAGGAGCCCACCACCAGTTTGAGCGCTCTCTTTTGGCTTGTCGTCTGCCCCAGGTTCTTTACCAAGTGCCTAACAGTGGTAGCAGCTGCCCTTTGGTGCCAGGTGGTTTATGTCTTCTCCTACCTGGACGATTGGCTCCTAGTGGCCCGTCCAGTGGTGCCTCCCTGCTCACCCCTCTAATACCACAGCCTTTTCCAGGACCTTGGGAGACCATCAGTCTGGCCAAGTCCTTCCTGTCTCCCTCACAGAGTCTGCAGTATATTGGGGCAGTTTGGACATGGCCCAGGCATGGCCTTCCTCCCCAGGACAGATTCGTCCGCGATAGTTTTCCATACTTGTGTACTTTTCCCATCATGTGCCAGCTCACTTGTTCCTTCACCTTCTGGGCCATAGTCACTGTCCCTCTGGCCCAGCTGCACATGAGTTCCCCAGTAGATACTCAGTACAGTGGGACCAGTGACCAGATGATCACAATCAGATGGTCATAGTCATAGATCCTGTAAAGAGGGTTCTGTCTTGGTGGCTGGAGCCCAACAACCTCCTCCAGGGATCCCATTTCTTATTCCCTTCCTCAGCATATCCTGACCATAGATGTGTCCAACACATTATGGGGCACCCATCTGGGGCACACCAGACTCAAGGGCTGTCATCAGCTAATGCGAGCCGTGCTTTACTCCCTTCAGGCCTTCCAGACCCATCTCTCCCGGGTCTGCTGCTGGTCCAGACAGACAATACCAGTGTGGTCCGCTACATCAACAAGCAGGGACGGACCCACCATATCCCCTGTGTTGGGAGGTGATGCGAGTGTAGTACTGGGCTCTGAACCGTGGCTTTAATCTTTCAGCCATGTATGTTCCAGGCATGCAAAATGTCTTAGCAGACAGCTTCAGCTGGTCCCAGTCTCTGGCATTAGTGGGAGCTTCTGCCATCCATCACGGAAGATCTGTTCAACCACAGTGGTTGCCCAGAGTTGGACCTTTGCATCCCTACTCAGCGCAAAACTGCTGCTTTTCTGCTCACTCGCTCCAGGGCCTGGAGTTTTCTGGTGAGAAGCATTGTCTCTCTCCTGGAAAGGGAGGTTTCTGTATGTCTTTCCTCCCTTCCGCTCCTGCCGAGTGTCCTCATCAAACTGCAGATGGAGGGGCACTGACCATGATTCTCGTTGCCCCATTTGGCTTCACCAGATATGGTTTCCCCTGCTTCAGCAACTGGCAGTGGAATCCTAGATCTTACTTCGAGAGGCTCTTGCAGTAGGTAATTACATATGGGACTGGCGTCGGCGGCGGCAGGACCCCACTGAAAATTTCTAGCTAGCAGTCCCTGACAGGGCCGCCCCCGATCAGGTGACCGGCGTCAGGCGATGTCGGTATAAAAGGAGGTCCTGGATGCCCGCCTTCCAGTTCTTTCCGCCCGTCAGCTCGTAGCACGCTCTGCGTGGTGAAGTTCGTGCTCAGCTCTGTTGCTTCATTGTTTTTTTTTACCGAAGTTATCAGTATTTTGCCATTTTTCGTCAGGTGAGCGTCGGTTTATGTCGTCCCTTCCAAAATAAGTGCGACTCGTGCGGCCTAACTGCCTCACAAGGATGGTCACTCCTCTGCCTTTTTGCTTAGGCCCGACCACGCGGTCGAAAAGTGCCCCGATTGCCTGCATTTCAACCACGGCCACCCGCAGACGATGCCAGCAGTCTTTGAAGCCCATCTCCTTAAAAGATGATGTCTGCAATGGAGAAGGAGTTGAAGAAGCTTAGGTGGCGTCGACCTCCCAGAAGGACACAAGAGCGAGACAAAGAAGGCACGGGGAAGGCCGCCTCCTCCGCGACTCGGCCCGGAGCGGCCGCCAGGTGCCGTCCGCGTCCTCTCGAGGATGGCATGGCGGCAACCTCAAGGCTTTGGAGGCGTTAGCCCGCCCGTCAGGTTGATCGAGCCTTTGGGGCCTCAGGCAAAAGGCTTCTGCTCTAGTACTGCATGAACTTCGCGGCCTACTGGCTGGCGCCCCATAATCCGACGCCGGCTCCTCCGCCCGCGGGAGAAGGCCGCTAAGGCGCCTGACCCTTGGGAGACGCCTGGCAGTGTCCCCCTTGGATGGGCGCTTCCCACCCACCAGCCCGCCTCCGGCGAGGACCCCCCGCCGGTTGGGCCGCGCTCTTCTGGCGTCCGCCGGATCAACCCCAAGTCGCACGTCGGCTCCTCCAGCGTCGCCCGGGCGTTGGAGCCTACGACAGACCCTCCATCGTCTGTCGTCCCAGGTTCCCACAGCCGCTGCCGTCTGGGAGCCCGGTCCCCTGCCTGACCCGGGGACTTTTCTCTCCATCCCAGCGATGCTCGGGATGCTTTCTGCCGTCAGACCCTCTCCCACTGAACGGATCAGGCGCCCCGGACACTGGCCCGACTCACCGCGACACCGGCCCACCGGCGCTGTTCCGGCGCCGGCCCCTCCGACGCCAAGCGGAGATATTCCTTCCATCGGGCCCTCCACCCCACGGGCCTATCACTGTTGATCCGCCTGTGGAGCTCCCTACTGGGCTGTCTGCTCAGCAGCTCCTCCGGCCTGGGTATCCTCCGCGGTATCTGGCGTGGCTCCACCCGGCGCGCGATACTGACTGCCAATACCGCTCCATTATTCTACTTAGCCGGAGTTACGGATACCGCCTCTACGGATGTAATCCGTACAACTATCCTCCTCCTCCTCCACCGCCCCTAGGCCACGGTGGATCTTCAGGAGACTCTAGCCTCCTGGTGGGCTGAGGCCAAGGCTCAGCTCACCAAGAGATTGAGCCGCCTTCGGCGGCAGTGCCACCTCCCAGCCCCTCATCGCCCCAGTCGGCACCTCCCTGTCCGCCTCCAGTTCCCGAGCTCTTCCCTCGGATCAGAGAGGGGCAGGACATCGTCAGGGATTCCCCTAAGGAACCCGTTCCTCCCCTAGGCGAGTCAGGAGTCTTACTCTGCTTCCAGTTCTTCTTCTTCTTCTTCTTCTCTCGGACTCCCGGGTCCTCAGCGAATGCTCCGAGAAGGCGATGAGCCTCGCTCTCTGTCCAAGCCCCAGCCGGGGACTCCTCCAGCGTCTGTCGGAGGATCCTTCCTTCAGAGTTGCTCAGGAAGATCCAGGAAGTACATCAGTGGCGTTCTTAGAGCCAGATCCTCAGTGGGTTAAACTGCTGGACATCTGGACCTGCCCCGCCACGGCCTCTACTCTAATGCCACCCTGGATCGAGCCTCATGCCCACCTTGTTTCCACTATTTGGAAACAAGCCGGTTTAGCCCACTTCCTCGGAAGTCCAACAGGCTATACCAGGCTCCGGAGGTGTGAGACTTTTAGATTCTCACCCCGTTCTGACTCAGTTGTGATTAGCGCTCACGGCGGTCAGCACACCTAAACATTTGAGCTCGTCTCACCGGATAAGATCTAAGCTTCTTCCACACTGGGGATCAGGGCCTAAACTATGTAGCACATATGGGGGATTACCAGAAGGCTGTCCTTACCCAGGCGGAATCTAAGATTGACTCCTTGCCTGACTCCCAAGTCAAACAGGAGTTAGCTGACCTTGTCTGTTCTGCTCGTTCGGCCAGTCGTCACATTCTGAGGGGCGACCTACGTGCAGTGGGCACACCAGAAGACTCCGTGTTTGCCGTAAGTCTTGGCGTCACGCCTGGCTCAGTGTCAGGTTTGGTCCCGGAGGTGCAGTCAGCAATTCAGAAGCACCTTTCAGGGTTTGGTGCTTCCGGTGGTGATGTCAGGACATCATCACCGACTTGCAGGAGAAGGGCGGACCCTCAAATCTGTGGATTCCATGTACCGTCGCCATCCCCACAGCGTGTCCTTTTCACAGATGCACCGGCCTCAGCGAAACCACAAGGAAGGTGGGCCTCCAAATGCGGGCCCCACAGCTGCCAGGCCCCGCCCAAAAAAGCAGCGGGTGCCCCAGCTGCGCGCTGCCCACACCACCTGACTCCTTCCTTCTCCCACTGCCTCCAGACTCCCGGAGGAACGGTGGGAGGAGGTTCTCCCTCCACCTTCCGGGTTGGGAGAGGATAACATCGGATCCATGGGTGCTTCAGATTATCGCAGGGGCACTTTATAGAGTTTCTACAGAAACCTCCACACACCCCTCTGAAGTCCTCTTACTCAAGGGACCATCTTCCTCTGGTCAGGGAAGAATATCACTCTCCTCGTGAAGCAGGCCATAGAACCCATCCTCCCTCACCTTCACGGCATGGGTTACTATTCCCATTTCTTCCTTGTACCAAAGATGTGACGGAGATCTCAGACCCATTCTCAATCTCAGCTGCCTGAACTTCTATGAAAACCAAGTTCAGGATGCTCTCCTTCAAACCTTTTCCCTTCTTCGCCGGGCCAATGTCTTTGTGCACTGGATATGCAGGATGCATACCTGCACACATCCCTATTCGTCTCGCTACCTGAAAGTACCTCGGTTTGCTTTCCAGGGGACCATTACCAATCCGGCACTCCCTTTTGGTCTTTCCTCAACTCCCTGAGTTTTTACCAAATGCCTGGCGGTGGTAGCGCCCACCTGCACTTTGGAGTTCAGGTTTTCCACCTGGACGACTGGCTCCTGGCAGCCTCGCCCAGGAGGAACTCCTGCATTTTCTCCCTCACCCAGCAGGTTTTCACTGGTCTGGGTATCACCATCAACCATTCCAAGTCTCATCTGGACCCTCCCAGAGACTCCAGTTCATCGGGGCAATCCTCGATATGACAATGTGCAAGGCCTTTCTGCCTGGACGGGGCCTCCCTCCAGTCTCAGATTTCCCTACTTCGGAGCTGGGAAGGTTCAGGCGGGTCGGTCTCCGTCTTTTGTGGCTTATGGCGGCTGCCATCCCGGCAGTTTCTGTAGCGACTCCACATGAGGATCTCTCGGTGGACTCTCCGCTCTCAGTGGGATCAACTTGAGGCGACCTAGATCATCTGGTGCTGATCTCTTCGCCGATGACAAGAGACTTGCAATGGTGGATGGTTAGAAGAACCTGTTCGGGGAGGGGTCCCTTCTTTCATCCTCCCTCCCAGACTCTGACACACGGGACGCATCAGGCGAAGGTTGGGGAGTCCATCTGAGTCTTCACCGAACCCAGGGTTTATGGTCCAGAATGGAGCTAGCTCTCCACATCAATGTGCTCGAAGCTACGAGCAGTACTATATACTCTCCAAGCCCTTCACCAGTACATCCTTCCCGGTCACCTGGCTGTCCAAACGGACAACATGTACGTGGTGTGGTACATCAACAAGCGGGGGTGGGGGAGACTCGTCCTACCCACTGTGCAGGGAAGCAATGAGGGTTTGGGAATGGGCAACGCTTCACAACCTTCACCTCACGAAGTCCATGTTCCAGAGTCAACAATGTCCTGGCAGGCCAAGCTAAGTCGTTCCTCGGCTGTGCCACACAGTGGGAACTGGACCAAAGGTTCTAAACTGCATCTTCCAGCTTTGGGGACTACAGGTAGAACCTGTTCGCTTCTTCCCAAAGCAAAAACTCCCACCTTTTGATCATTCGCTCCAGAGCGTGGCGCTTGTAGCCGAGCGCCTCTGTCTCTAAGCTGGAAGGACAGATTGTCTATGCTTTTCCCCAATTCCTCTGGTCCCTCTTGTGCTGCAGAAACTTGCATTGGAAGGAGTGAGATGATTCTGATCGCTCCTTTCTGGCCCAGGCAAATCTGGTTCTCTCTTCTACAATACTCAGAGGTTGGTCTCTTCCTCTTCCTTTATCTTGAGGATTGCTGACCCAGGATCAGGGGCCCTGGTCCATCCGAGACTCAAGTCTCTTCAACTTCATGCATGGCTCCTGCAGACCTAGCCCAATCTAGTTTTGGCGTCTCCCTAAGGTGGCGAGATTCTGGTGGAGGCTAGAAAACCCTCCACTAGGTCACCTACACTATGAAGTGGAAGAGATTTTCCATTTGGGCTGCCTCCAGGACGTGGAGCCTTTCTCCTGTCCTGTGGCGTTCTGCTCGATTATTTGAAGTCATCTTTTCGACCTGGGTCTCGGTCACTCCTCTTTGAAGGTTCACATGGCTGCTATTTCAGCCTACCATGTTCCTTTGCTGATAAAGCCTTTGCCCAATTAGAGGTATCCAAGACCTTTCTCAGAGGGTCCTTCATCTCAGGCCCCTGTTGGGACTCCTGCTCCCCTTGGGATTTGAACTTGTTCTCAAGAACTTACCCTTCCTCCTTTTGAGCCTGCGGCTTCCGCGAACTTGAAGTTCTTATCGTGGAAGGCGGCTCTTCTTGGTGGCCATTACTTCTGCTCGCAGAATTTCGAGCTCAGGCCCTTATGTGTGAAGTCCCCTATCTGATTTTTCACAAAGAATGAGTAGCTCTTCGCTTTGAACCCAAGTTTCTTCCGAAGTGGTAGCGAGTCCACCTTAAATCAGTCTATTGAGTTACCTGCTTTTTCACGCAGTACTCCAACCAGGGAGAATACTTGTTCATTACCATGGATGTTCACAGGATTCTGAGATACTACACCGATAGGACTAAGGATCTCAGAAAGATTGATCAGTTGTTCGTCTCTTTTGCTCACAAAGGAAGGCAATGCTGTCTCCAAGCAATGCCTGTCAAAGTGGTTGGATCATTGCATCACTTTCTGTTATGACAAGTACAATAAGACCCTTCCGGGTCAAGTCAGAGAGTCACTCCACTCGTGGAGTAGCAGCCTCTGCAGCTTGTTTCAAGAATGTGTCTCGGCAGACATCTGTGCTGCTGCCACCTGGACTTCCGTCCATGCCTTCTGAAACATTACAGTTTGGACATTGCCTCTCGCCGTGAGAGCAGGCTTGGGTTAGCCGTCTTGCAAGGCCTCTTGTCTTGAGGTTTGCAAGGGTTTTACTACTTCTTGGAGTAGTTCCTCCTCCGGTGCCTTTCATTTGTTCCAGACTACTTGGGATTCTGTCCTATATGTAATTACCTACTGCAAGAGCCCTCTCGAAGTAAGATAGTACGATTCGTAAGAACTTACACGTAACAGTAGATCTTCGAGAGAGGCTCTTGCAGTAATAACCTATCCCGCCCTCCATCCCCTAGGCTTTTCAGCTCCTTTTCCATTGAGGGAAATATCTGCTTCTCTCTCGTCCGGCCTCTTTTGGCCTGTGGCGGGGAAAAGAACTGGAAGGTAGGCGTCCGGGACCGCTTGCCCTATATCGGCGATAAATGGAATCTGGCGCCCGGTCACCTGGCGTGGGGGCGGTCCCGCCAGGGACTGCTAGCTAGAAATTTTTCCGTGGGGTCCTGCCGCCAGCCGACATCAGTCCTATTGTAATTACATACTGCAAGAGCCTCTCTCGAAGATCTACTGTTACGGTAAGTTCTTACGTAACTGTACTTTAGTCTTCCACTATGCAGAGGCTTGCTCTCCCAGGAACAGGCAGCCTGGCCCATCTGGACCTACAGTCACTCCACCTTCATGCGTGGCTCCTGAAGACATAGCCATTTCTGCTTTGGGGTCTCCCCAAGGTAGCAAAGGTCTTGGTGGTGGCTTGCAAGCCTTCCACAAGAGGTACTTATTTCATGAAGTGGGCGTGTTGCCATTTGGGCTGCTCCGCACCACCTGGATCCCTTCACTTGTCCAGTCGACCAGATCCTGGGTACCTGCTGTCCCTTTCAGGTGCAGGCCTGAAGTACTCATCCATTAAGGTACATCTCTCTGCCATCTCTGCGTACCATGTACCTGTGGATGGGTGAGAGCAGTAAGCCCAACTTCATGTGGCCCATGCATCTGAAAACCCGATCCACGACCCTGTCTTGTTGTGTTGGAAAAGCTCACCCTGCCTCCGTTTGAACTGGCCATGGTTGCAAGCTATGCTAGATGTCTTGGAAAGCATTCTTTTAGTTCCTGGTACTTCCGCTCAGAGGATTTCCAAGCTTCAGGCCCTTATGTGTGAGAGCCTTACCAGCTTTTCATAAAGACAGGATGTCTTTACATACTAATCCTCAGTTTCTCCGTAAAGTGTTTTCTAAATTTACTTTAAACCAATCTATTCATCTTCCTGTGTATTTTCTGGAGCATGCCAGTCCAGGGAAGCATTGCTCCATACTTTGATGTGCATAGAATTTTGTGGTATTATACACACAGAACTAAAGAAGTCAGGAAGTCCTCTCAGCTGTTTGTTTTGTCACCTCAGGAAAAGAGGGCGCACCAGTTTCTAAGCAGTGTCTGTCAAATAGTTGGCCAACTGCATTATTTTCTGTTACCAGAAGTATGGTAAGCAGCTTCCTGATGCTGTTCATAGCCATTTCACCAGGGGACTGTAGCCTGTTTTACGTAATGTGTCCACTGCGGAAATTTGTGCAGCTGCTACTTGGAGTTCATTTCACACTTTTACTAAGCATTACAGCCTGGACATTGCCTGTAGGCATCGGGCCAGCTTTGGTCTAGCTGTTTGCAGGACCTTCTTTCTTTGGCCTTTTAGCCTCTGACCATTTCGTAGTGCTGTCAGTTAAGGAACTGCTGCTACTCGTCCTACCTGTGATGGCCTGCTGCAAGAGATTTCCCTGGCGTAAGATGGTGCAGTTACCTAAGAACTTACCGTAGCGGTGAGATCTTCAAGGAATCTCTTGCAATAGGCCTTGCATTTCCTTCCTCCTGAGCCTATTTATCCTGCTCGCTTCCTCTCAATGAGATGACCTTCAGCCTTCCCTTTTTCCTTCTATTTTCCTGGAACCTCGGGTTCTGCCTCGGTTCATTTGAGCGGATGTTCTGGAGTCTCTGGTGGGAGAACTGGGAAGGACTTTGGGGGCCACCCACCTATATAGAGTGGCTGGCGTCAGCGCATGACGCATCGGTGGGCGGCCTTCTTTGGTAGACTGCCAGCTAGAAAAGTTTCCGTGTGGTCCTGAGTGCCTGGCGGTGGAGTCTACCTGTGATGGCCTGCAAAGAGATCCCCATGAAGATCTACTGTTCGATAAGATCTTGCTTGAGAGGCTCTTGCAGTAGGTAATAACCTTGAGGACTGCACCCCTAGCGTCAGGACCACCCGGAGCTTTTAGCCAGCGTCTGACTGGGACCACCCACTGACGCTCACGTGACTGGACGCCAGCATTACACTATATAGTGGGTGGTCGCCACATCCACCTTACAGTTCTTTCCCTCCATTGACCTGAGCTCGTGGGACATTGCGGAGATCGTCACTGCAGTTCGACCGCCTTTTCTTTGGATGAGTATCTGTTTTTTTTTCTTTAGTGTTATAATTTTATTTTGTGTATGTGTTCACCGTCTTTGTGAAGTCGCATAAAAGTAAGTTACAGTCTGTCTTGGGCGGCGCGGCTGCCACATAAAGACTCTAGGCTCCCTCAGCCTCTTCTGCTTAGTCCCAGAGCACAAGGTCAAGGATTTTGAAGCCTATTCCAGCTTCAACCAGGCTACATAAAGCATCACCAGCAGGACCTCGAGGCCCATTTATTGAAGAAAAAATGGCCCACGATGGAAAAAGAGCTCCATAAACTCAAGTGCTTCCTCCTCTCCACAGACTCCCATAAGCACAAAAGAAGGATAAGGAAAGCACTGGGACCAGGGCCGAGTCTTCCTCTCTACCACGGCCGCCCTCGGGTGATCAGCGACCCTTTTCCTCCGAAGTCTGCTGCTGCCTCTGAGTCAGCCCGCCTTCCCAGGCTCAGTCCTTGGATCCCCTGACACCACTAGTTACAGTGGCTGCGGGTGCCTCAGCAGAGTATGAGGCTTCTTCCGCTCTTAGGCCACTTTCAACTGGAGAGTCTAAGCAGTCTGGCGGGGCCGATGGCGGCTCGTCGGTTACTCCGATGAGCGCCTGGCCCAGGCTGTGAGTTGGGCTCCGGGGTCTCTGGCACCTGCCCGGCCCGCGATTGATAAGCTGGTTGTCAGTCCACCAGCGATTGATAAGCTGGTTGTGCGTCCACCCTACATCCATCCAACCCGATCGGTTCACGTCGAGGTCCGGCGAGGACCCAGTGATGTCCAGTTGGGTTATCACAGCTTTCCCGGTTGGTTCTCCCCACCAGGTCACCCTGTCCTCTCCTCTCCTCTGAAAGAGCCTCCTCTGCCCTCCCCAGATAATCGAGGTGCGGAGGACAGGAGTCGTCGGTCAGGCTACACCTTCCCTAGTTCACCTCGGACCTGGCGACAGGTTTTCCAGGTAACCCTCTGGGCCCATCCCCACTGGATCCTCTGGTGGGACGCCAGCACCGATGCCGAGCTTGCCTCCCGCCAGTCCGGCATCTGACCTGGTTTTCCTGGTTCCTCCTTGGCCAGGTTTCAGGCCTCCTCAGGGTCCTCCTTTGGGTTCCACGGCACTGCTGTCAGGGGCCCATCATCTGGTTATCTTCTGATAGGTCACACAACGCCACATTATCCACCAGCCTATATTCCTCTGGGCTTCCTGCCCTCAGGCTGTCAGATGCCAGGGTATCGCCACTTGCTCTTTGCTGGTTACCCAGCACATCGCATTACCTTACGCTGGGCTACCTAACGGAGTTCACTCCGGGATATCCATTAGCCTACTCCTCAGCTTCAGGTGGACTTCCGGGCTGTCCTTCAGTCCTGGTGGTTGGAGACCAAGGCTCAGCTCATTTGAGGCGGATAGCTGCCCCGAGGATGTTACCAGGATTCTGTCGGACCAGACGCCCAGCTCCACCCCTACTCCGGACACACGACAGGTGGCGTCAGGCCTGACGAAAGATCCTTCAGTTGGGCTGATGACAGACAAAGCCCATCATGGCTCTCGGAAGCTGCTTGTCCTGGCGTCCGGTCTTGAGTCCTCAGATCCAGGCTCAGATTCTGACTCCTCTTCCTCTGCTGTAGCAGGGTTTAAAACTCCTCCCACAGAGGGCCTAGGCCCAAACAGTCCCCTGTATCCCCCATCTGAGGACCCTTCTTTGCAGACCTCCTGAAAGATTGCAGAGGTCTATGAATGGAAGTCCAATGCTCAGGATCCTAAGCGCCAAGACTAGCTGAGCATTTGGACATCCAGGAGGCAGCACCTGTCCTACACCTCCTTGGTTAGAACCGCAAAATCTGGCCTCTACCATTTGGATGATGCCTTTTCTATACCGCAGTAGCCAAAAGGCTGACCAGACGTGCAGAACACCAGAGGTAAAGGCCACCATAATGTTCACCCCAAAGGCGGACTCTAGTTATTATGGCAGCTCATGACAGGTCCACTAAGCAAGACACATGAGCACTTCTCCTCCTGATGAGGAGAGGCAGCTGGATCAATTTGGGAGGAAATTCTGTTCTTCCTCCACTTTGGCCATGCAGGCCTTAAACTATGTGGCCCACATGCTGGTTTACCAGAAGTCTCTCTTCAGTCAGCTGGAACCTGTCATTGAGGTTATGCCAGACTCAGAGTCTAAAACTATCTTGGCTGACACCATTAGATCCGCAGGAGTCGCCTATCGGCATTTGCTGAGGGCCACTACATGGCGGGGCACTGCCACAGTGGTTAACCTCAGGAGGTATTCCTGGCTAAGGGTGTCTGGCTTGGCTCCTGATGTTCAGGCAGCCATCCAAGATGCTTCCTTTAGGGGCTCTGTCCTCTTCAGAGGCGATGCCCAAGACATTATCACCAGCCTTCAGGACAAGGGCATGGCCTTAAGGTCAGTCCACACCATGTACCACCCTAGATTTAAGGCCAAGCAGCCATTTCATCACCAGGTTAAGCAGCAGATGGCCAGGCGTCCAGGCAAAGCGTCGGGCACCATCTGCAACAGCTGCCCTCCACCAAAGCTCAAAAGGCCTCCAGCGCAGCTCTCCCAGCCCTCCCTCTATCTCTTGACTGCAGTCTGCCCCATCCCTTCCCTCAGAGGGTGTGTGGGTGGAAGGTTGCGTGTCACTTTCCCAGGTGGAAGGCAGTCACCACAGATGCATGGGTCCTTCAGCTGGTGAGTCCTGGCCACACACTAGAACATCTGGGGACACCTCCAGACAGGCACTCAGGGGTGTCCCACTACCAAAGCACACATCCCCTTGTAAGGGAGAAATCAAGGCTCTTCTGCAAAAAACAAGTAATAGAGCCTGTCCCGCCAAATCAGGTTGGGAAGGATATTATTCTCACTTCTTCCTGGTTCGAAGAAAACAGGAGATCTGTGTCCAGTTCTGGACCTCAGCATTCTAAACCAGTATATTCGGTACAAGCGGTTTCGCATTCTGACTTTCCCAGGTCTGCTGCCCTCCTGCAAGAGACAGTGGCTCTGTGCTGTGGACATGCAGGATGCCTACCTGCATATCGACCTACCGCCGCTACCTCCAGGTTCTCTTTCCAGGGGAGCATAACCAATTCAGGGCCCTCCCACCCCTTTGGACTGTCCTCGGCATCTCTGGTTTTCACCAAGTGCATGGCGGTGGTGGTGGCCCTGAGATGCCAGGGCCACTGTGTGTTCCCCTACCTCCATGACTGGCTTCTGTCAGCCCCATCAAGTGAACAACTGGAACTCTCCTTTTGGCTTTCTAGTCCCTGTTTGTGAAAGTGGGATAACAGTCAACTACCCCAAGTCCCAACTTGTCCCTTCCCAGTGTCTCCAGTTCATTGGGGCACTGCTGGATATATTGCGGGCATGGCCTTCCTCCCTCAGGACAGGGTGGAAATCTTGCAGAGACAGGCTTGTCTAATAGCCTCCAACAGGTGGATTCGGCCAGGTCTGTTCTCCTTAGCCTTATGGCAGCAACCATCCCCACTGTTTCACTGGCCAGACTCCACATGTGTATCTTGCAGTGGACGCTCAGAGTGCAGTGGGACGACCTAGACCACAAGGTCATGGTCTCCAATTTGATGCAGCGGGATCTGCTATGGTGGCAGGATCTCAGCAACCTTACCAGAAGAGTCCTTTTCAATGCCCTCCCCATCCAGTCCCTGACTACAGGCGCATCAGGGATGGGCTGGGGCTCATCTGGAGACCCACAGAGCGCTGGGGCTGTGGTCCCAGTCGAGCTGTCCTTACACATAGACATATTGGAGATGAGGCAGTACTGTATGCCCTCAAGCCTTCTCAGCACTTGCTTTGCAGGGCCTGTTACTCCAGTCAGACAATATGTGTGTAGTTTGGCACCTCCACAAACAAAGAGAGCACTCGCTCGTATCCCTCTCTGAGGAAGCGATGCAGGTGTGGAACTGGGCAGTTCTGCATCGAATACACCTCTCAGCGGTTCATGTTCTCGGCGTGCAAAGCGTCCTAGCAGACCGTCTCAGCCACACCAGAGTAAGAGCCCCGGTGGGAGCTCAAGCAAGTGGTGGTTGATCACATTTCAACCTAAGGGGACGTCCAGACCTGGATCTGTTCACCTCCCATACAACACAGAACTACTCAGGTTTTGCTCATTCACTCCTGGGCATGGTGTTTTCTGGTGAGACATGCTATCTCTCTGCTGGACAGGAGTTTTTTGTCGCCGTCCCTCCTTTCTGCAGAGGGTGCTGCTCAAGCTTCAGGTGGAAGGCTCGCGCATGATCCTGATCGCCCCATATTGGCCCGCCAAAGTATGGTTTCAGCTCCTTCAGCAGAATGCAGCAGAGCTCCAGTTCCCTGCCTGTCTGCCACGATCTCCTGGCTCAGGAGAGGGCACACTGGTCCATCCTGGGCTGAAGTCCTTCACCTTCACGCATGGCACTTCATGAATTAAAACAAGCAAAAGACAAAGACCTCAGTGTGCAAGAACTGAGACAATGGTTACCCCAAAAGACATTGGCCTGGAAGCCAAGTTTCAAAAATACAAAATCACACATACCCCATAATGCCAAGCACCATGGGCTGTATATGCAAATCACCTCAGTATATTATGCTGGTTCAACTTTAAGCAGAAATGCATGGTACCAAAGGTCTGTGACACAGTCTGTAGAGGTGCTAACAGAAGACACAAGCACATGTTTTGTCCTGCCAGGACTCATCAGTGTGCCTCGTCTGTTTCACACCCCAGTGGAATGAACTGGCTACCCTAAGATGGTCTATCTAGGTTTTGTTGTGGTGAACCAAATAAAAGAAAAACAAGCTAAAAACAAAGAACCTCAGCGTGCAAGCACTGAGGCAGTGGTTACCCAAAGGGCACTGGCCCCCTCATGGCATAGCTGCTTCACGCTTTGGAGTTTCTCAAGTGGCTCAGGTCCTTGTAGAGGCCAGAAGCCTCTGAGGACTACATATGCCATAAAGTGGGCGTGTCTCCATTTGGGCCACCTCGAAGGGTTGGGACCCTTTTTCGTGTCCCCATTCCTCAGGTCATGGAGTATTTCTACACCTCTCTGACCTGGGCTTGAGTACTCTTTGCTGAAGGTTCATCTGTCTGCTGTTTCTGCCTACTACACTTAAGTGGGTGGAGGGCAAAGCTGTGGCTCAACTAGTGGTTTCCAAAACCTTCTAAAAGGGATCCTCCACTGGAAACCCTAGTCGCCATGTCCTGCGTGTCATGGGATCTGAATTTTATTTCAGAAAAACTTCCCTTGCCTCCCTTTGAACCAGCTGGTAGTTGTGATATGCGCTGTTTATCGTGGAAAGCACTCTTTTAGTTGCTGTTACTTCTACTCGAAGGATTTCCGAGCATCAGGCCCTGATGTGTAAGGGCCTTATTTAATTTTCATCGCCGAGCGGGTGGCTCTGCGTGCCAATCTTCAATTTTTTTTTACCAAAGGTGGCTTCTAAGTTCACATTGAACCAGTCTGTTGAACTTCCAGTATACTACCCTGAGCATTCCAGTCGGGGGTGGGGGGGCAATTCTGCATACCTTAGATGTTCACAGAATCCTTCATTATTATACTAACTTGAACCAAATCTGTCAGTAACGCAACCAGCTCTGTTTCTTTTGCACTCAAGGGTGTGGCAGTTTCAGACAGTGTCTGTCCAAATTCTTGTCAAACTGTATTTTCTGTTACCAGAAGTACGGTAAAACTCTCCCAGGGAGGTTAAGGGCATTCTACCAGAGGCATGGCTGCTTCTACTGCTTGCTTCAGGAATGTTTCAGCCACTGACATATGTGCAGCGGCTACTGGAGCTCTGTCCACACTTTCAACAAGCATTAGTCTGGACATTGCGTTTAGGTGCAGGGCTGGCTTTGGTCTAGCTGTCCTAAACCTTCTGCCTTTCTGTAGACCTTCCCTGCCTCCCGTGTTTCAGTTCCTTCTAATTCAAACTGCTTGGGACATTCCTCCAGGTTAACTACTGCAGACACCCTCTCAAAGTAAGATAGTACAGTTATGTAAGAACTTACCATAACAGTAGACCCTGAGAGAGGCTGTTGCAGTAGGTAACCTTTTCCCTTCTTCCCGTCTTCTGCTGCTCTTTTCTATCACTGTATGTTGGCTCCAGGAGCTTCTTTTCCATTCCCTGTCCCTCCCTTGGGAGGTCTCTGGCTGGAGAACTGGAAGGCGGGTGTGGGGACCACCCACTGTATAGTGTCACGCTGACATCAATCACGTGATGTCGGTGGGCAGGTCCCCTGTCAGACACTGCAGATAAAGTTTTCATGTGGTCCTGATGCCAGGGCGCAGTCCTTAAGGTTATTACCTACTGCAAGAGCCTGTCTAAGATCTACTGTTATGGTAGAGTTTACATAACTGTACTTGCTAGGGATGTGGATATGATGTTCTTACTTTGAGAGGGCTCTTGCAGTAGGTAATTGCATATAGGACTGAAGCCGGCAGGTCAGGACCCCACGGAAACATTTCTAGCTAGCAGTCTCATCGGTGGACCGCCACGTCAGGTGACAGGCGTCGGGGGGCGTCCAATTACAAGGCGGTCCCCACGCCCGCCTTCCAGTTCTTCCCACTGTTAGCTTGTGAAAGCGCCTCGCAGTTAAGCTCCACTGCTTTGTCATTCGCTCATGGGTAGTTTTATCACATTTTTCTTCTATTTCTTCTAATTTATGTCAGGATTTGTGCAATGTGTGTCATCCCCTACTCTCTCCCAGCACAAAATGAGTGCGACTCGTGGGTGCCAACTCCTGCACAAGGGCGGCCATTCCCTGTGCCTTTTGCCTAGGCCCCGATCATCCGGTGAGAAGTGCCAGCACTGCCTTAGATTTCGCGGCCACCCGAGGAAAGCGGCAGCAGTCCCTGGAGGCCCATATTTTGAAAAGAAAATGAGCTCCATGGAGAAAGAATTGAAAAAGCTTCGGCAGGTGTCAACTTCTCCCTGAAGGCCATCGCAAGAAAAAGACAAAAGAAACACGGGACTAGGGCTCCTCTCCACAGCGACTTCTCGGGAGTCGCGTGCTGAAAGTAATGGCCCCCCTGGGGGACCCTCCACAGCCGGTCGCTTAGAGGCTTCTAAGGTGGCGTCCAACCCACCCGTCTGGCTTGGCTCTCGGACCCTACAGGTGCCGCCGGGCTTTTGGAGGCCTCCGCTCCCGGTAAAGCCGTGGTTTCCACGACCTACTGAGTGAGTGGCTCCGATAAGCTGGGCGTCGGCTCCTCCACGCCTGCGAGAAGGTCGATAAGTCGCCCGACCCTTCGGGCAGCGTCGTCCCCATTCCGCCCTACCAGGCCGCCCCTCCATCATGGCCTGTCTCCAGCGATAGGTCTGTTAAGTCGGACGCCAGCCCCTCCGGTGCCCGCCGGATCCCGTTGCTAGCCGCGCCGGATCACCCCAGCGTCCGCTGGCGAGATGAGCTGACGCCAGACCCCCCACGTCGCTGCCTCTGGCTCCACAGCCTTCACTGCCTTCCGAGACCCGAGTCTCCTCAGCCTGACCCCAGGATTTCTCCCCCATCCCGGCGTGCAGAGGTTCCTGTTCCCACCTCCGTCAGACCGTCCACCTGCTGGTTCGACCAATCTGGCGTCTGCTCCTCAGGCGTCGGCTCCTGAGCCACGGCTCGAAGCCAGTGTTGCCGACTCCGGGCGACATCCGCTCCAGATGCCGCCCCGGCGGAGACCCTCCCCGCCGCCTTCTGCTCAGAACCACCCATGGGGTCGCCGTCTGGGCCGTCTGCTCCGGCAGCCTCCCCAGTTCCGGTACCGACCCATCAAATCCGATGCCGTCCATACCTGGGACGCAGTATCCGGCTTGCTGCCAAGCGCCTCAATACCAGATGCAGGGCTTCCTGCCAGCGGGTTATGGATCTGCGCCTTATGGGTATAGTCCTACCCGTATCCCGTACTCCTCCTCCACTGCCCACCAGCCACTGGTGGACCTGCAGAGACTCTGGCCTCCTGGTGGGCTGGAGGCCAGCCTCAGCTCACCAGAGATGGAGAGTCGTCTTCGACGACCGGTGCCAGTTCCTGTACGTCCACAGCGACAAACTCCCTCCCCACCTCCGGATACCAGGGCTAAACCCTCTGGGTCCAGAGAGGGGCAGGACATGCTTCCTGAGGTCTTCCCAGGGGTCCGTTCCTCCCCTCGTTGGGAGAAGAGTCTACCTCTCCTCATCTTCTTCACTCGGACACTTCCGTGAGTTGTTCCGAGCAAGACAGCGGGCTCCACGCTGTCGTCCAAGCGACCAAGGACTCCTCGAAGTCTTCTCCAGAGGATCCTTCCTTCACGGAGTTGCTATGAAAGACCCAGGAAGTACATATGGCAATCCCTGGAGCCAGACCCCAGCGAAAAACTCGCTGAGCATCTGGATCTGCCGTGACAGCTCCACTTTGGTGCCACCCAGGATCGAGCATCATGCCGACCGTAATACCACTATATAGAAACAGCCATCTGCCTTAGCCCCACTTCCAGGAAGTCCAGACAGGCTATACCAGGCTCCCAAAGATGTTGACTTTTGAGACTCCACCCTTGAGCTGACTCGGTTGGGATTAAGCGCCGCTCATGGCGGTCAGCTCAACCCAGACACCTTAGCTCGTCTCCACCTGATAAGGAATCCGCCTTCTGGACCAGTATGGCAAGAAGATTTTTGCTTCTTCCACTCTGGGTATTAGGGCCCTGAACTATACGGCCACAGGGGATTACCAGAAGAAGGATCTAAATTGGACTCCTTCCGGACTCTCAGGTCAAGCAGGAAGTGGCTGACCTTATCCGCTCTGCACGTTGGCCAGTTGACACATCCTCGTGTGACCTGCGATGCAGTGGACACTGCTGGTAGGAGCTCAGCTTTCGCTGCAGGCCTATGGCGTCAGGGTTGGTCCGGAAGTGCAGTCCGCCATCCAGGAAGCACCCTTCCGGGGTTCGGTGCTGTTCGGGGTGATGTCAAGGACATCATCACCGACCTGCAGGAGAAGGATGGCACTAAAGTCTGTGGACTCTATGTATCATCCCCATCAATCCTGGCGCCCGTCCCTTCGCAGGCGGAATTGGACAGCGAGACCACAGGAAGAGGGCCAATAAGCGTTGGGCCCCACGCAAAAAAGCAGCGGGAGCTTCAGCTGCGGCTGCCCCATACCACCTGACTCCTTCCCTCTCCCACAGCCTCCGGGCTTCCGGAGGAACCAGTGGAGGAGGTTTCCCTCCACCTTCGGGGTGGGAGAAGGACACTCAATAGAGTTTCTGCAGAAACCACCTCGTCACCCTCCCCAAGGTCATTGTACTCTCGAGAACATCTTCTTCTGGTCCAGGAAGAAATTTCAGCACTTTTGCTGAAAGAGGCAATGAACCTGTCCCCTTCCCCTGCAAGGAGCAGGTTACTATTCCCACTTCTTCCTGGTCCCGAAGAAGACAGGAGATATAAGACCTATTCAGATCTCAGTTCCCTGAACATTTTCATGGAGTACAAGAGGTTCAGGATGCTCTCACTGCAGAGTCTTCTACTGCCCTCCTCCGCTTCGGGCCAGTGGCTGTGCGCTCTGGATATGCAGGACGCTTGCCTGCGTATCTATCTGCCCGTCCCAACCGCAGATATCTCCGTTTGCTTTCCAGAGACCACTACCAGTTCAAGGCACTTCCTTTTGGCCTCTCCTCGGCTTCCGAGAATTTATCAAATGCCTTGCGGTGGTGGCGGCCTACCTGCATACCGAGTACCAGTTTCCCGATACCTGGATGATTGGCTCGGCGGCCTCATCCAGGGAGGAACTCCTGTACTGCCTCTCCCTCACCCAGCAGGTCTTTTCCTGTCTGGGTATTGCCTTCAACCATTCAAGTCTCACTTGATCCCATCCCAGAGGCTCCAGTTTATTGGGCGATACTGGACACGACACTAGGCAGGGCCTTCCTGCCACCGGACAGAGCAGCCACACTCCCAGACTCGGGTAAGCCTGTTGTCCTCTACAGGCCGAGTCAGTGCTAGGTTGGTTCTTAGCCTCCTTGGAGCTGATAGAGGCTGCTGTCCCAACAGTCCCTCGCGACTCGGCTCCACATGAGGGTTTCTCAGTGGACGCTCGCTCTCAGTGGCATCAGTTGGTAGACAACTTGGACCAGTTGGTCCTAGTCTCCTCTCCCATGATTCAAGACTTGCAGTGGTGGATGGTTCAAGAGAACCTTCTGGGAGTTCCATTCTTCATTCCTTCCTCCTCCCTCCCAGGCTGTGACCACAGACACCTTGGCGAAGGTTGGGACCCATCTCGGTCCCACATCGGACCCAGGGCTTTTGGTCAAGCTCGAGCAATCTGCACATCAGTGTGCTCGAGCTTGAGCAATGCTCTGTGCTGTCAGGCCCTCCACCTGCATCTTCTTCCAGGCCACCTAGCGTCAGATGGACAATATGTGTGTGGTATGGTACATCAACAAACAGGCGGGACTTCGGTCCTACCCTCTTTGCAGGAAGCGATGAGAGTTTGGGATTTGGCAGCACAACATGTCCTTCACCTCACGGCAATTCATGTTCTGGGGTGGAGAACCCTTAGCAGACAAACTAAGTTGCTCATCTGCTCAAGCTCATGAGTGGGAACTGGATCAGGAGTCTTAGGCGATATCTTCTTAAGTTGGGGAACACCTCAGGTGGACCTGTTTGCTTCACCTCTAGCATAAAGCTTCCCGACTTCTGCTCAGCTTGTTCAGAAGCGAGGTATTTTTCTGGAGAGATGCTCTGTCTCTAGATTGGAAGGACAGACAGATTCATCTATGCCTCCCAGTTCCTCTCATCCTGCATGTCTTGCAGAAACTTGGCTCAGAAGGAGCACAAATGATTCTGATAAGCTCCTTTCTGGCCCAGGCAAGTTTGTTCTCTCTTCTGCAACAATACTCAGAGGAACCTCCTCTTACGTGTTCCGCTGTCACAATTTTACTGACCCAGGATCAGGGACCCTGGTCCATCCAGGTCTCAAGTCCTTCAACTACATGCGTGGCTCGTGCAGACATAACTCAAGCCCACTTTGGGTTTCTCCCCAGGTGGCTGAGATTTTGGTGGAGGCTAGGAAACCCTCCCTAGGTCTGCTTATGCCATGAAGTGGAAGCGGTTCTCAATCTGGGCGCTTGAAGGCTTGAGCCTTCTCCCTGCTTTCGAGTTGGGTGACTGCTGGAGTACCTCGCCATCTCTTCAACCTGGGTCTTAGTCACTCATCTCTGAGAAGGTACACATGGCGGCCATTTGGCCTACCATGTTCCCTTCGCACCTAGAACGTTGCTCAACTTGAAGTCTCTAAGGCTTTCTCAGAGGGGTTCTTCATTTGAGACCCCTATCTGAGTTCCGTCCCCCTGGGATTTGAAACTTCATTCTTGAAAACTTACTTTGCCTCCTTTGAACCGGCGGCCTCAGCAGATATGAAGTTCCTTTCATGGAAGGCGCTCTTCCTAGTGGCCATTACCTCTGCTCGGAGGATTTCTGAGCTCCAGGCCCTGATGTGTAAAATCCATTTGATTTTTCACTAGGAATGTGTGGCTCACGCACAATCCTAAGTTTCTCCCCAAGGTGGTAGCGGAATCTACATTGAACCAATCCATAGAGTTACCCGCTTTCTTTATGCAGTACTCCAATCAGGTGGAGTATCTGCTTTACACTATGGCCATTCACGCATTCTGAGATACTACACTAACAGAACAAAGGATCTCAGAAAGACTGATCAACTGTTTGTCTCTTTTGCACCCAAAAGAGAAGGCAATGTTGTTTCAAACAATGCCCATCTAAATGGTTGGCTCATTGCATCACTTTCTGTTACAACAAGACTCTTCCAGGTCAAGTAAGAGGACACTCCACCAGAGAGTCGCTACCGCGGTGGCATGTTTCAAGAATGTGTCAGCGGCAGACATCTGTGCAGCTGCCACTTGGACTTCTGTCCACACATTTACAAAACACTACAGTTTGGATATTGCCTCTCACCATAGAGCAGGCTTGGCTGGCTGTTCAGCAAGGCCTCCTTTCTTTGAGCCTTCACAGCTAGAGGATCTACTTGAGTAGCTTTCCTCCTCCCGTGTGCTTCTTCTTGTTCCATACTGTGAACTCAGTCCTATATGTAATTACCTGCTGCAAGAGTCCTCTCGGTAAGATAATACAGTTACGTAACAACTTACCGTAACAGTAGATCTTCAAGAGGCTCTTGCAATGAGTATCATCCGCCCTCCATCCCCTGGCTTTTTTCAGCTCCTTTTCAAGTGAGGGAAATATTAAGCTTCTCTCTCTCGTCCGACCTCTTGTGGCCTGTGGCGAGAAAGAACTGGAAAGGTGTGTGTGAGGACCGCCCTTTATACCCGACTACTCTTGGCGTCGGTCACCTGGCGTAGGGGGCGGTCCCTTGCCAAGAAAGACTGCTAGCTAGAAATTTTTTCAGTGGTCCTGCAGCCTGCGGCGTCAGTCCCTATATGTAATTACCTACTGCAAGAGCCTCTCTGAAGATTTACTGTTGCGGTAAGTTCTTACATAACTGTACTTTACTGGGTTTCGCGGTGCCCCTGCGAATGAAGATGCCACTCACCGATCTTTACACCATGTGTGTGTACTGCTTGGGACATGACCACGATCCAGGCCTACGATATCTGTCGGTCCTTTCACCCATCGGTTCTGGACAACGCGCTGCCCCTCAAACTGGAGTGACTGGAGAAGTGTTACCGCCAGTCAAGTCTAAGGATGCCTGTTGGGTGGTCTCTGCGGCTGCGGGGTCCACTGAGCAGCTTGGAACAGCTTAAGGCCTTCGAGGAGGAGGTGCCGAGGCCACGACTAGTTCCTGTTCAGCTTTGTCCTTTGTTCTGCTCCAGTTGGGCTCCACTTATTGCTTCCTTCAAAGAGCTGTGCCCATTCCTCTCCACCAAGGGAGGGTCCTTCTGGATCACACGTTTTGCGCTCTCGTGAAGGAGTCAAAAGGAAAACTCCACATCGATGCTGTTGGGATCAGGAGCAGTCCTGTTCTCAGGAGACTCTGGTTTCGGCGTTGGTCGAAATCATGGCCTACATCGCTGGTTTCAAGGTGCCCCGTCAGACAAGTTGCATGGGATGCTGGTCGATCGGCGAGATTTTTCTGGAACCGATCGACAGGTTGTCATCCAAAGAGGCCGATAACTCTCTTTTTCAGACTCCGGTGCTTCCGGTGTTAGACAATGGATCGTCTCAACCCGCTGAGTCGAACCCGCCGTCCTAGACTCTGACCTGGAGGAATCACGGGCTCCCGGCTCCTTCCGATGTTCCTAGTCGGCCCCAACAACAGTTGATATTGAGGTCTCTGTCTTCTTCCTCTGAGTCGGGCAGATCTCGTCATCACCAGTGATCTCGTTCCGGCATCATGGCAGCGGCGATTCCACTACTCCTCTTGGCCTCCTCGGCTGAGGAGAGCTCCAGCACAAATTGTGTCAGTGCTCACGAAGACTTAATGTGGCAACAACTGGTCTTGTCCGGTCGAAACCGACCCGGTTTCCACCCGCTATCAAGTGGCTGTCGCCCGAACAACCGACGTCAACTCCTGCCACCACCACCCCTCAGAGGTGCCACTGGAGGTTCAGCCTGCTCGGCGAAGCAGGCTTCTCTACCAATTGTGGTAGAACTGCCATCTGAACAGCGAAGTCCAGGGCTCCAATTAAGGAGTCGCCCAGGCAAGGGCTGCCCATCGGTTATCGGTCACCCTCACTCCCGACCACGGCGGGTTGAGGGTGACTCGGCGATGCCCACTTATCGTGGACTCCTCGGAGTCTGAAGACTCTCTGCAGTCACGTCCCATAGACAGTGTGTCCTTGGGGGGCCTTTCCATGGACCAGGGACCCACCACGGGATGGCGCTGAGCTGGTCCAGAAACAGGCTCGATATCCCTTAGAGATTCTGGACAACAGGGACTCTAATACAGAGGTCTTCCTGTGGCCGAGGCCATTGTTGGCCCAGCCGGAGCTTGGCAGCATCCGCCTCTTGCCCTGCACCCTCGGCCTGGATGACCCCAGAATGCTGCGGTTCCTACCGGTTCCCTTTCAGGGTTTGGGCATCCCTCGGCTGAAGGACTGGTGGCTGACTCAGTTTTTGGCACTCAGGCAATACAGGAGGCGTCGATAGGCCGCTAGATAAGAGTCAAAAACTGGACCATTTGGCTAAAAATGTCTGTGCTGCCTCGTTGCTCGGCCTTCGTCATGCTGGCTCGGCCGTGCTGATGGCACACTTCTCCTATGCCATCTTGGGCTCCCTGGACGAGGTGATTCTTCACCTCCCAGCAGACCTCAGGCCACAGTCAGGCAGGTCTGGACCAGGGAGGGCAGTGAAGCAACAGCTCCAGTCAGCTCTGGATATTGGCGATTCATGTGCCCATAGGGCTTGGTTGAGATCTCGACCTTTGCAGTGGATGTCCCTTTTGGGCACCGGACTGTTGGGCGGTTTGGAGGGCCACCTCCAATGTATTGAAAAGTCCAATGCCACCCTGGACTCTGTGACATCCACCTAGAAGGACAAGGGCCCTAAGCACCAAAAGCATAAGCACTTTGGTCTTCCATTCCTGTGGCTAAACCAGCCCAGCATCAGCAGGGCTGGCAGGCTCAAACCTGGCAACCGTGTGCCATGTCAGTGGCCTCATTGGTCAGAAAGCCTGGAAGGAAGGGACCCGGTGGCCCCTTGGCCAGCTCCTCCTCAAGCCTGCTCAGTGACGGGTTGGGGGTTCCACCCTCAGTCCCGTCACACCTCCCATGGGGCCAGCTCCACCACTTCCTTTCCGCCTGGTCCGTTGTCACCACGGACAGGTGGGTACTGGAAGTGGTTGGCCAGGTCTGCCTGTGGAAATCAAGCAGTACCCCCAAGATGAGCCCGCGCTCCAAGGGAGGATTTGGTGTCTGCTGTCACTCAGTCGG
This sequence comes from Neoceratodus forsteri, assembly GCA_016271365.2. Lineage (NCBI taxonomy): Eukaryota > Metazoa > Chordata > Ceratodontiformes > Ceratodontidae > Neoceratodus > Neoceratodus forsteri. The sequence continues at coordinate 558,775,842 of CM057456.1, read as the reverse complement.
CTCTTGAGCGACATCGCTCAACCCCTCCATGCGAGTTCTGGAACCTCTGATAGACCCAGAATTTGTTTCCAGGTACTTCCTGGTACCAAATGGACGAGGGGCTTGCCCCATTCTCGATCAGCATGAATTGAACAAGTTTCTCAGGTCTCACACCATCCAGATGGTAACACTGGCTCGATCATACCATACCTGGAGCAAGGCAGGTAGTTTGCTCCCTGGATCTTCAGGACATGTTCTTTCATGTCCCAGTACATCCATCCATAGATGGTTCCTCCACTTCGAACCGGGGAACCCATGAGTTCCAGGCCATGCCCTTGGCCTCTCATCAGCCTCAGGGTCTTCACCAAATGCATTGCAGTGGTGGCAGCTTTCCCTGAGGCACCAAGGGGTCGGGTTTATCCCTAACTGGTCAACTGGCTCATAGCAGGTTCCACCAGGCAGGAGGTGGCGTGTTCAGGATCTGGCCCTCAGACTTGCTTGAACTTGGCCTCCTGATCAGTGAGGCAAGTCAGAACTTATGCCCCCGCAGGTGATTCATTTAATCCGGGCAGAGCTCGGTTCATGCCGAGCCAGAGCTCGGCTCCCGTGACAGAGGCGGAGGTTCTTTCCCTTCCTCGCTTTCTGGGCTACATGGTTGCCTGCACCAGTGTAGTCTGATGGGCCCGCTGGCACATGCGTTCCCTTCAATGGGAACTGGCCAGCCAGTGGTCTCAGTGCTCAGGTCACCTCAACGGTTGGTCACCGTGACTCAGAGGATGTGGGGCGGCCTCCAGTGGTGGCTCATCCCAGCTCATCTGCAGGAAGGCATCCCATTTGTCCGCCCGAGCAGGCGGTCATCCCTGATGACCGACGCCTCTCTGATGGGTTGGGGTGCCCATCTGGGGAGCACAGAGCCCATGGGCTCTGGTCCCCTCAGGTGTCCCATTGTCACATCAACCTGCTGGAGCTCGCAGTGCGGCTAGCCCTGACCACATTCGCTTCATTCATTCTGGGTCAAGTGGTCCAGGTCCAGACAGACAATACCATGACCAAGTACTGTCTCAACAAGCACGGTGGGATGCACTCCTTGCCCCTGTGCAAGGAGGCTGTCTACACTGCACCCTTGTGCTCAGCTTAGGGCAGATTTCCTAGCCATTCATGTGGCAGGAGCCTCGAATCAACTGACCGTTGCTCTCCGCCAGATGGGCGAGATATCTCACCAGTGGTCCCTCCATCTGTAGATAGTACAAGATCTGTTCTCTCACTGGGGCACCCCTCAGGTGGACCTGTTGCCTCGGGAGAAAGTGCAGCTGAGGCTGTTCTTTGCCCCCCCCTCAGCAGGGCTCACTGCAGGGGATGCCTTCTCGAGGCTGTGGACCCCAGGCCTCTTCTGTGTCTTCCTCCACTTCCCTTGATCCACAGGCTGCTTCTCAAGGTCAGCAGGGACAAGGCACAGGTGATCAGTGGTAGCCCCAGACTGGCCATGCCAGTTCTGGTATCCAGTCTTCTCAGCAACAGGCTCCCGAGGCTTCTTCCAGCACATCTGGACCTGCTGTCCATCAATCAGGGAAGGTACTCCATCTGGAACTTCAATCCCTGCACCTGACAGCCTGGTTCCTGAGTGGGTAGAGTTCCAGGCTTTGGGTCTCTCCAATGAGGTGTTCACAGTTGTTGAGGCATCCGTAAAGAATCTACCAGAAAATGCTATGCCTTCAAATGGAAAGATTTTCCAAATGGAAAAGATTTTCCATTTGGTGTCAAACAAAGGGTTGCACCTTGTCCTGTCCAGTAGGCTAGCACTTTGGACTACCTTTGGTCCCTCTCCTATACGGACTTGGTCTATGACCCTTAAGGTGCCTTGAGCCATCTCCTTACCAGGCATGGGCGGTCAGCATTGGGTGGCGCAGGAGAAGGTGGTCTGACGTTTTTCAAGGGCTTAGATTACATATGCCACTCAGTCGTGAACCACCACCTCCGTGGGATTTACTGCTGGTTTGGCCAAGCTCATGGGCAAGCCATTTGAACCGATGCACAGGTGCGATATCTCCACCTGTCATTGAAGACCGCCTTCTTGGTGGTCATTAGGTCAACCTGAAGGATTGGGAAGCTCCAGGCACTTTCAGAGGAGCTCCTTATCTGGTCTTCCACTGAGGACAAGGTTGTCCTACTTCCCACCACATTCCTTCTGAAGGTGGTGTTGGAGTTTCATCTTAATCAGGTGTTGACTGTGCTGGTGTACTACCTAATTACACCTCGGAGGCTAAGTACAGGCTCCATACTTTGGACCTAGAGGCAGGTGCTCTCATACTACAAAGGCGTACAGCAGATGTTTGGGGAGAGGTTAGCAGCAGTTTGTCACCAGTTTACACTGAAGCTGCACCTGGCAGACCTGCAGCCAAGCGGACAACTGGCAGGTAGATCACTTCCTCATTGATCTCTCATATAGATTGGCGGATAGGGAGCCTCCCATAGGGCTTAGGGCTCATTCCACCTGCCATACCGCTGTGTCGGTGGCTGCTTCTAGGGACGTCTCTATACAGGACATTTGCAGGGCTGCTACCTGGAAGTCAGCAAGCACCTTCATTTCCCATTACCACACTGACCTAGAGTCACGCGGGATGCTGGTTTTGGGGCCTCAGTTCTCCAGTCTCTGTTCCCTAAGTAGGGGTGTGCCTTGCCTCCCTCCTCCTGGAGAACTGCTAGGAGTCTGAACAACATATCCACATCCCTAAAAACACGGTTCTAGGGACATGGATATGTTGTTCATCCCACTGTCTGTCAGGTTCCTTGCCGCTTTAAATCTTGCCGGAAGGTCTTCAAGCTGGCTCCTCCCACCCACCGGGTGGTAAAACTCGGCTCCGCCCCATGGCGCCAGATCTTCCTTACGCTTGAGCTCAGGTTCCTCTTTAACGCTCTGCATATAAGACTGGTTCCTAATTCTTGAATTTTCGAATTTAAAAAGTTTTTGCTAAAAGACTTGGTCTTCTTTCCCTCGCGGCTACGATGGACAAATCAACTCCCGGTTTCGGAGATGCCCTTCGCGGGCAGAAGATGTCTGACGGATCCGCTCCATGTCGTCTACTGCTGGGCCTTGAGCACGACCATGAGGCCTGCGACCTGTGCTCTTCCTTTGACCCTCGTCCTCGAAGACCGTGCTGCCCGTTTACAACTGGGCGTCGAGAAGAGATTTCCTACGGTAAAGTCAAAGAGGCCCGGTCGGCGGTGTCGAAGCGGCGAGCTTCGGCGGATCAGCTCGAGCAGATGATTAAGCCCTCGAAGAGGAGGCGGCGCAGGGCGCTTCTACCTCGGCTCGGCATTTGTCCGCTATCTCTGGTGCCTCTTATTGACTTCTTTTAAGGAGCTGTCTGACCCTCTCGACAAAGGTGAGGGTCCAACTTCTTCTGGACCGTTTTCTAGGTCAAAAAAGAGACAAGGTAAGTCTCACCGTCGGCGCTCTTGGGACAGGGAAGATCCTCTCCCGGTTGTCGGCCGTCGACTTGGTCGACCTCTCGGCTTGACCACTGGTCTCACGGTGTCCCGTCAGGCCAGTTGACTGAGACTCCCGTCGGCGCGGTCGAGATTTTCTGGACCCGTTGGACGGGTTGTCGGCTGGAAAGCGAAATCCTCTCCCGGTTCCCCGGTGGGGAGTTGAGGATCCCGTCGGCTCGTCTGTGCCTCGGTTCCGGACCTTCTGTTAGTCGTCCGAACGAAGTGCTGATTCCAGCGACACCTCCCCGCACCGTCCTCGGCATAGCGAGGTTCGATCTCGGTCTCGGGCGTCTTGGCGGTCCCAGCGATCCCGCCGTCATAGGCGGTCTCGGCACCAGCGCGCTTCGATCCTCTTCTCCTCCTCGGACAGAGGCTTGAGCGCAAGTTGCGTCGGTATGAGAACTCATGTGGCAACAGCTCCTTCTGACCGGGAATAAGCCGACACGTCGTCTTCCCGACCATTAAGTGGCTGTCACCAGAGCGGCGAAACAACTCCTCGTTTTAGCCGAGGAGCCTGTTCCCGAGCGGTTGTTTGGCCAAATCTAGCTGCCCCACCGATTCCGGTGGAACCTCCACCTCCACAGCCGTTAGGTGGGGCTCCGACCAAAAATTCTCGGTCGGCTCAGGGACTGCCCCATAGGCTGTCTGTCACCCTCACTCCCGACCGGCCTCACAGGTGAAGGGTGGCTCAGGCCCGAGGCAGCTCTTTGAGGACTCTTCGAGTCGAGGGCGATTCCTCCCTTTTCTCCAAGCGAATGGACTTGGACTCCTCAGGAGGACAGTCGGTGGACGATACCCTTCGTCCTTCCTAGGATTGCTTGGCTCATCTCGGAGTCCACGGGATGAAGCTCGAACCCGTTTCTAAATGGGCCAGGTATCCCCTCACGGAATTCTGGACGAGGAATTCCCCACGGAGGCCTTTCCGGTGGCCGAGGCCATAGTGAGTTCGACCTTGGAGCTCTGTGGCGCTACTTCCTGTCCTGCGCCTTGACCAGGATGGCCAGGAAGTATCGGTCCTACGGTTCCCTGTCCGATTTTCGGAACACCCCTCGGCCGAGGGTTGGTTACCGACAGCGTTTTCCGCGTGCCGGGAATGCTAAGGATGTGGACAAACCTCCGACAAGGAATCAAGAAATTGGACTATACCCGGTGAAAAGTCTATGCTGCGTCCTCCTTGACCTTCGCCAGGCCAGTTCGGCCGTCCTCATGGCACATTTTTCTCATGCCCTGTTGGGCTGCCTGGATGAGTCGTCCCTCATCTTCCAGCGGATCTGCAGACCACGGTCAGGCAGGTCGGGGCCAGGCAGTGGCCAAACAGCAGCTCCAGACTGCTTTAGACATTGGGGACTCATGTGGACAGGTCTGTGGCGGCCGCGGTGGCTATGCGTCGTCGGGCTTGGCTGAGGATATCCACCTTTACCTCGGATACCCAGCACAAGTTGGCGGATGTTCCCTTTGGGGACTGACCTCTTTGGCCCTGGGGTGGAAGGTCACCTGCAGAGGATCGAGAAGTCCAATGCTACCTTGGACTCTGTCTCTTCGCTCAGAAGGACAAAGACGCAAACCACAGCCTAAGCCCTTTCGTCCTTCTGCGCCCGTGCTTTATCCAGCCCAGCAACGTAGGCCAGCAGGCTCGAGCTTGGCATCCCAGACCCAAGCCTGGGGCTTCCTCCAACAGGAGCAGGGAGGTAAAGGCCCAGGAGGTCCCTCAGCTGGTCCCTCCTCCAAGCCTGCCCAGTAGCGGGCTGAGGGGTGTCGCCCCAACCCCGTCACCTCATCCCAGGTTCCCCGTGGGAGACGGCTCCAGCACTTCCTTTCTGCCTGGTCCGTTGTACCACGGACAGGTGGGTACTGGAGGTGGTGGGAAAGGCCTGCCTCTAGAATTCGAGCAGGCCCGCCCCTTCAGAGCCGCCGCACCTCGGGGCCTCGGGGTCCGTAGCCTCACTGTCGGCTCGTCGGGCCGACATCGCTCTCCTCCTCCAAAGGAGGTGATCAAGGAGGTGGCGGACCCTCCCTCAGACCCAGGGTTTGTGTCCAGGTACTTCCTGGTTCCGAAGCGGACGGGGGCTGGCGCCCATTCTCGACCTACATGACCTGAACAAGTTCCAATGTCTCGAACCTTCAGGATGGTCACTCTGGCTCAGATAATACCATCCCTGGAACACGGCATGTGGTTCTGCTCTCTGGACCTGCAGGAGCGTTCTTTCCGTCCCCATCCGTCCGTCACATCAAAGGTTCCTTCGCTTCGGCGGAGGGATCCCTTCGAGTTCCGAGCCATGCCCTTCGCCTGTCTGCAGCTCCCAGGGTCTTCACCAAATGCATTGCAGTGGTGACAGCTTTCCCTCTGGCGCCGAGGGTCGGGTGTACCCTTACCTGGACGATTGGCTGATAGCAGCCCCTCAGGCGGAGGTGGAGCGGTCTAGAGATCTGGCCCTCCAGGTTTGCTCTCAAGTCGGCCTTCTTATCAGCGAGGCCAAGTCGTAACACGAGCGAAGCAGGTGATTCTGTTTATCGGGCAGAGCTCGACTCTCTTTGAGCCAAAGCATGGCTCCCAGTGGACAGGGCCGAGGTTCTTGCCTCCCTTTGCCCAGTCATTTCTGTTTGGGCAATGGCGCCCTCTCCGGGACTTCCTCGCCTCCTGGGTCTCATGGCGCCTGTACCAGAGTGGTCCGTTGGGCACGCTGGCACATGCGCCCCTTTAGTAGGGACTGGCCAGCCAGTGGTCTAGCAACTGCGATCCATTAGACCAGCTAGTGATGATGACCAGGAGATGTGGAGCGCTCTCGGTGGTGGACCGTTCCATCTCATCTGCAGGAGAGCATCCGTTTGTCCGCCCGAGCCGGCGGTCTCTCTATCGACCGATGCCTCTCTGATGGGTTGGGTGCCCATCTGGGGAACACCGGGCACACGGCCTCTGGTCCCCAGCAGAGTCCCGATGCCACATCAACCTGCTGGAGCTCGAGCGGTCCGCCTTGCTCTCACGCCTTTGCTCCGTTTCTCCGGGGTCAAGTGGTCCGAGTCCAGATGGACAACACCACGACCATGTACTACCTAAACCGCCAGGCGGGGCCCGTTCCATGCTTCTATGCAAGGCTCTCCGCATTTGGTCACTCGTCGCCAGCCTGGAGGCGGATCTCCTAGCCATTCATGTGGCAGGAGCCTCAACACCCTGGCCGATGCCCTGAGCGGATAGGGGCTGCATCTCACAGTGGTCTCTCCTGCCAGAGGTAGTACAAGATCTGTTCTCCCACTGGGGCACACCTCAGGTGGACCTGTTTGCCTCAGGGAGAATACGAGCTGAGGCTGTTTCATGCCGCCCCCTCAGCAGGGCTCGCTGCAGGGGATGCCTTCTGAGGCTGTGGACCCCGGCCTCTTCTACGCCTTCCCCATTTCCCTTGATTCACAAGGTGCTTCTCAAAGCAAGGAAGGAGAAGGTCGAGGTGATTCTGATAGCCCCAGACTGGCCCGCCAGTTGGTACCCAGATCTCCTCAGCCTCAGCTCCAGGCTCCCGAGGCAGCTTCCAGCTCGCCCGGACCTGCTCTCAGTCAATCAGGAAGGTGTTCCATCCGGACCTTCAATCCCTGCACCTGGCCGGCCTGGTTCCTGAGCAGCTAGAGTTCCAGGCCTTGGGTCTTTCCGGGTCCTCAATGTTGTTAGGCGTCCCGTAAAGTCGACCAGGAAATGCTATGCCTTCAAATGGAAGAGATTTTCCATTTGGTGTCAGAGCAAGGGCTTGGACCCTTCCTCCTGTCCTTTGGCAAGCATCTTGGACTATTTATGGTCCCTTTCTAATCAAGGGCTTAGGTCGACGACCCTAAGAGTGCACCTGGCAGCCATCTCTGCTTACCGGCGCGGGCCGGGAGCAGTCAGGCGCAGGAGAAGGTGGTCGCGCCTTTTCAAAGGCCTTGATCACATTTCCCTCTGGTGCAGAACCTCCACCTCCATGGGATCTACTGCTGGTACTGGCAAAGCTCATGGGCAAGCCATTCGAACAAATGCACAGGTGTGATCTCTCTCACCTGTCTTGGAAGACTGCCTTCTTGGTGGCTATCACATCAGCCAGAAGGATGAGAGAACTCCAGGCACTCTGCATCGAGTCTCCTTACCTGGTCTTCCACAGGGACAAGGTTGTTCTGCGCCCCACCGAAATTCCTTCGAAGGTGGTGTCGGAGTTTCACCTTAACCAGGTGTTGACTGTGCCGTGTTCTACCCAATCACACCTCGGAGGCCGAATACAGGCTCCATACTTTGGACCCTAGAGGGCTCTCTTATTATAAGGAGCGACAGCTGAAATGGGGAGAGGTTCGCCAGCTGTTTGTCACCTGCACGCTGAAGCTGCGACTGGCAGACCTGCAGCCAAGCGGACGATAAGCAGGTGGGTCACCTCCTGCATAGATCTCTGCTACAAGTTGGCGGGCATGGAGCCTCCCAGAGGATAAGAGCTCATTCTACCCGTCATACTGCTGCATCGGTGGCTGCTTCCAGGGGCGTCCCTATCCAGGAAATCTGCAGGGCTGGTACCTGGAAGTCAGCACACCTTCATTACCCATTACCACATCGACCTTGAGTCACGCCAGGATGCTGGTTTTGGGGCCTCGGTTCTCAGTCTTTATTCCCTAAGTAGGGGTGTGCCCTTGCCTCCCTCCTCCCGGAGAACTGCTAGGAGTCTGCCAGACAGTGTGGATGAACAACGTATCCATGTCCCTAGAAATACAGGTTACTCACCTGTAACAGGAGTTCTAGGAATGGTATATGTTGTTCATCCACCACTCCTCCTGACCTCCCGGCTTCGACGCACAACCTGAGCTTCCAGCGGGCCAGATCTGGTGTCATGGGCGGAGCCGAGAGTTTTACCACCTGGGTGGGTGGGAGAAGCCAGCTTGAAGACCTTCCGCAAGATTTAAAGCGGCAAGGAACCTGCCAGACAGTGTAGATGAACAACATATACCATTCCTAGAACTCCTGTTACAGGTGAGTAACCTGTATTTACTCACCCGTAACAGTAGTTCCATGGAGTGGTATATGTTGTTCATCCACACTGACCACCTGACCTCCCCGGCTTCTACACACACTCTGCTTCCAGTGGGTAAGATCTGGCATCATGGGCGGAGCCGAGTTATACCCACCTATATCGATATACCACTCCTAGAACTACTGTTACAGTTGAGTAACGTGTTTCTTGTGTAACTGTAATTTCTCCTGTTTGCTCTCACAAGCTGGTTCTCCTCTTATGCCTGAATTGCATGATTTCTCAGGTTCCCATATCCTGTCTTGTGAGCCTGCTTTGGTCCTGGTTCTTTTGGTCCCTGCCAGTCCAGTGATCTCTGAGCTTGTCTCTGGCAGAGAATTGAGGCATGGACGGGCTGCCACGTTATAGGTATTGACAGTGCACGTGGGCACGGGCAGCTCCAGCTAGCAAAGTTTCCTGTGTTCCAGATGTGGACGGCTACAGTTCCGTGATGTGGCTCAGTGGAGGAGAGTCTCTCTCAACTCTGCTGTTACAGTAAGAATCTTATTCTTTTGGTTACTTTCTCTGAATTGTTTCTTGTCTTGCCTTCTCTGCTGTCAACGATTACACTGTCAATGACTCCGCCATCACCATCGCTCCTGTCAATGTCTGCTGTTGCTTCCTCGGGGACTGCTGACCCAGTGCCACCACTGAACATGGCACCAAAGCGTCAGTAAGCTTGTCATGGACAAGTTGTGTAGATTTCAGAATGTTGCTTTTAAAGGGACAGGAAATCTGTTCTGCTTTGCAGCTGTTTATTATGTTCTTATATACAGAGATGAAATCCGAACTGTACTGCTCCATAAGTAACTGTAGTTGAATAAACAGTGATGTGAAATGTGGGTTTTCACACAAACTGTATTCAGACAGTTAAGTAAGGATTGTTTGGGGGCATGAATATCATTTCTGAACGCAAGAACATTGCACACAGCTGCCTGTTACAAATCATTTCCTGTCCTCTTTAAATACATTTTATAAATAGTAACAGAAGTTATTAGTTTACACTACAGTTACTTGCAACTACTTTACTGAATGAAAATGGACACTGTCAACCATTTTGCATCAAACTATTTTAGGCTGAAAACCTACATTTTATGATTGCTTACCTTCTCTAAAATTCATTGCTGTTGCTGGTGGTTTGATCTGCCTCCTTTCTTAGTACAACTGAAATGCATGGTAATTGTGTACTTACACTTAACTTTGTTTTGTTTCAAATCCTTGATCTACTTTTATTGCTTACTTCCTGAACATTAGGAAGACCCAGTGCAGTACACCCACTCATGATGCAGTAATTTCTCTGCACTCACTACATCTTGAGTGGCTAGACTGTGTTCCCATGTTCAGGAAAGATAAAGCGGGAGATGATTAGAAATGTAAATACACATTTTGGTGTGGTAACACCAGTATGGTGGTCAGTCTGTTTTTCCTTTTAAAAAGAAAAAGGAATCAGAATCAAACTACTAGCCACATCCGCATATTTTATGGAATGCTAACAATCATAAAATAGTTTTTTAAACTAGGGACAGTTTGAGACCTAAAGGGTTAACAGTGTCCCTTTAAAGTGGAAGGAGACAATAAATAATTTTTCTTCAGCATACAAAGTTTGCTAAGACTTTTAACATTTATCCATTTTATAAGTACATTAGCCTACAACAGGGCATGGCTCTATCTGACAGTAATGCACACCGATCTGGCTGTAAGGCACTCTGCGCCGTCCTTCTGCCTACGACCACCTGGGGCATGCATTAAAGCCTGATACACCATGCCGTGTACGTGGTTAAAGCATACTTACACAGCTGGTTATATGTGGGGAGTGATGCACGGTCATGTGATACCTTTCGCCAGTCAAGAGATCATGCTTTCTTTAGTTCATTTAATAACAGTAGTAAAACTACCGTTAGAAAAGTCCATGTTTGGAGCTCAAATTATTTTTAGAAGCTTATGGTAAGAATTTCCTTTAGGCTTTTTCATTTCTCTTGTAAAATGCAGTAATCCCTGTAGATCTGGAAGTCCCAGATGTCCTCTAACTAGACTGTTTTTTTTTTTTCTCCTTGAATTACCAGGTGCCGATTTACTGAAGCTGACTCGTGAAGATCTGGTACAAATCTGTGGTCCAGCTGATGGAATCAGGCTCTTTAATGCACTTAAATCAAGGTAGGAAATTACAGCGTTGTTTTCACTTCACTCTTTAGTTCTGGTTTAACAGCATTTGGAATACAATTATAAGCCTCACAGGTTATCAAATTGAACCCCAAGGCTAAACAGATAATTAAGAATTGGTACAGTTTCACCTTTAAATTGTGAGCTGTGTTTTTTTGTTTGTTTTATTTACTTTGAAAATGTGCTCACTCCTCTCCCCATCCACTAGAGCTGGCTTACCTTTACAGGACGTTAGCAGTTAAATGCTTATTTTTCACTGCAACCATAGAAGGAGAAGGAAACATAAAGCCATCCGTCCATCTGATCCTTTCCCTTTTTGGAGTGGACGCCTTGTGCACTGATGTATTGTGCTGTCCTAGTTTGGAATGTGCGGAGGCAAGCTCCTTTCAAGTCAATATGGATGTTTTTAATTATTTTCCTTTTTCTTAAATATTTTAGAGATCCATTTGCATCCAGTCAAAGTCAGTACTCAACTAACAAGGCTCCTGGTGCTCTTTAATATCTTTTAATATCTGCAGTTTATGATTCTTTTATTTTTATTGGTTATTTGTTTTGGATTACAATACCTTTGAGCCTGAGGCTCCCTTACAGAGGTTCCAGTCGAAGAGAAATACAATAAAATATAACGATATACAGTATAATACAACAGTTAGCACCAGAGTGTTAATAACAAGGGTGCACTGTTCTGACAGGCACTAAAGAATAAACAATAAAATACATTTTAGAATGAAGTACACAATAGGTGAACATAGAGCAGCCAACAATGACCTTAAAATGATCTTCAGTTAATAATGAAATAACCACCACCGGAAATGGCACACTCCTGCGAGATGAAGAGCTTACCACTATTAAACACCCATGCTGGTCATGGGGGTGGGGTAAAGGGTGTCTGACTTTATCATGATCACATTTTGACTGGTTCATGTGTTATCCGCTTTGTTTTGTTGCTCAAGTAAGGTAGGCAATTCGCTGAAAAGGAAAGTGACATTGCTATTGTGTCTTGAGATTAAGGTACAAGGAATTTAAAACATAGACAGTGATGGCGAAAAAGACCAATGGTCAATCCAGTCTGCAGGAGTTCCCTGTTTAGCCTGTTGACCTACTGTCATGCCAGGGTCCTGTCCCCCCATCATGCCCCCTGTTCTCCACCCTGGTGCTGCTGCTGCCCCCAGGCAACCACTGTACCCTTCCATCTGTTCCAACCATGCTTAAAACCTCTGTTTTTGCGCCCACCACCCTCAGTTGGTAGACTGTTCCACGGTTCCACCACTCTCTGTAAAACAGTACTTCCTGACACCATTCTTGAACCTCCCTCCTGTTGGTTTCCACTTCTGTCCACATGACTGACAGCTAGTAATCAAGCTGATCTTGGAGATATCTTTCATCAGGTCACACCTATGGAACTTAGCCACTAGGCACTAGGATCCCACAGAAGCTTTTCTGTAGCAATCTAGTAGAGGCCACACCGCTCACATCTTACCCTACATAAAGCATGGGTGGCTCCGCCCTGCTAAGTTCTTTCCTGCCATTGATCTAATCTGCACAAACTCTGTGGAAGCTTTGTTGTTCAGTAGACTGCCAACACTTGTTTTTGACTTTCTTCAAGTGTAGAATCACTTTCTTTGAAGTTATTCTTTTCTTATATGTCAAGAACCACAGTCTCATCCGCTCTCTTCTGTCACTGCTGCTTTAGAAAGAAAATTTCTTCCACTGACTAGCATGACCTCTGCTTTTGTTTCCTTGGGCCTAGCCACAACACCTTTGCCTCAAGAGCTCTGCCTGAAGTTCAATCTTAACACCATGCACCACAAGAAAGCCCTACAGAAGTTCCTTTTGGAGCATCCAGCAACCCGGTTGAACAGGGGTGCTCTGTGGTGACCCCTGCCCAGTCAGTAGCTTCTTCGGGCTCTCAGGCCACCAAGGCCCAGGACAAGTCTTCGGGAAACACTCACCGAGTCAAGGAGTGGTCTATGGACCGCTTCCCGGAGACACTCATGGTTCCTGTTGGCTTGTTCCTCCATTCAAGGAGAGCACCATCAACTGCTTCGCCATGGATTCTTCCTGCCGCTTGGGCCTCTGCTTCCTCCAGGCCTTCTTTGGCAGTGAGCTCCACCAGCCTTTCTTGGCTGATGAGGCAGTCGACCCCTGGGTCATCAACTCCTGCCCTGCCATTATGATCTTCAGAGCTACAAGGTCCACAGGCACCAGGCCCTATCAGCTCTGCATTCCTAGGCAGCCTTCGTCAGCTCAGGGAACTGTTCTCCCACTGCCACAGCCAGCTTCTATAGGCGTTCCTTTTCCTGCCATCGACCTGAATACCGTGCTCACTTCTATCACCATGGCACTGGTCCAACAGCTGCTTCTGCAGCCAGGGCCGTCACCTCTGCTGTCGGATGCTGCTTTGGCGTTGATGCTGATTCCTCCTTCCTGTCCGGCCCCTCCCGGTGCCATCTGTACCATTGTCATTGACACTTGCCTCCTGACTAGGTCAATGTAGAGGTGGAGTACCGCCTGATCTCATTCTCCTGAGAGGATGAAGAGGAAGATGAGGGACGGCTTCCCCAGATAGATCTAATGTCTCTTCTGGGACTGAGAACTCATTCAAGCATACCGAGGTCCTGTCCTGAGGACACCACTTTCTCGATATCATTAAGCAGCTTCAAGGCATTATGGGGTTCCAGACTGAGGAAGAGGATGTCACCAGGAGGAATCTAGTGTATTTCCTGGAGATTCCTGAGTCTGCACCAAGATCATCCCTCCTTTGCTTCCAGACTTGGGAGGATGCTGCCGGTACTGCATAGCACAGGCATAATTCAGTGCCTGCCATGCCCAGAAAGGCTGATAAGCTTCAAGCCCCTTTAGATAAGCCTTCTATGACACTCAGCCAGAGACGGACTCAGTGATTATCAGGGCAGCCCATGACAGGTCCAGGGTGCCCAAGCACCTGAGTTCCCTTCCCCTGACATGGAATCCAGGAGGCTTTGACCTCTGGGGCAAGAGGACCTTGTCTCTGCCACTCTAGGCCTTAGAATTGCCAGTTACCTATCCCATTTGGTCAAGTACCAAAGTACCCTCTGGAAGACTGGCAGGCTGCAGCATAGGCCCTTCCGAGGGTCCTCAGAGGCAAGAACTCCTTAAGAATCTTCAGGCTTGGAGGATGTTAGTAAGCACCTCCTAAGAGCCATTTATGACATGTCTGATTCCACGCCAGAGCAGCTGCCACTGGCATTTGCCTTAGAAGGCACTCCTTATTTATTTGGATTTTGGTAACTGGGTAAGCCCACTGAGACCATACAGTCCCCTATTTCAGGGGCGACCGGTCAAGTACAACATGAGTGTATATATACAATTCAGTAACAGATACAGAATGATACAAAGGAGAGGAGACATATATACAGCATTTATACCGCACTTAAATAAATTCGAACATTATTACAACACTGTCAAGCTCAGGAGGAATTCTATAAAGGCAGGTCAGGTTGTCTTAGAGAATCTAAATTCCAAGATTCAAGAGAAGTGTAAAAAGTTAGGCATGGCAGGTGCAAGGTTTAGTTTGCAAGAGGTGCTCTGAGAGGAGCACTTGAACATGGCCAGGGAAGCGAGGAAGAGAGTTGCAAAGGGGAGTCGTGCTCCAAGAGGAGGGAGCAGATTAAGCAAATGACACTTTGTCTATTGCTAGATGGGGATAGGTTGTGAACAGTAGAGGGGCTGAGGAGGATCTAAGTAAACATGGAGAGGGTTTACACTTTGGCATGTCTCTCTGGCATGGGAGAGAAAAGGAAGGCAAGTTTAAAAGTAAAGGAGGTGGTGAACTGCAGTCTATGTCCATAGTCAGATCAATCCAGAGCAGTTAACACTCTGCAGTGGTGAAGATGTAGGTTGGCTCGAGTGAAACACCCCACTTGTAGTATAATGTTCTAAGATGGGAGAGGATGGTGGGTTTGGCAGAAAGTAGAGGGGCCATAGAGTAGGATGGGAGGGAGAGAGGAGGTGGCAATTTTAAGACAGGCATGGGAGAGGAGGGATTTAAGCGTAAAAGCAGGTCGAGTTTTGGTTAATGTTTTTGTAGCTTGTGTTTTACGTGCTGCTCAAAGAGAGAGGGGTTCCTGGCTGAGAGAGTGTGAGGTTTTATGCTGATGTCCAGCAGAAGGTCTTAGATGCTTCCTTTATGGGCTTCAAGCTTTTTGCCCTGATGTGCAGGATATTATTAATGACCTGCAGGGTCTCTGGTAGGGCTGTTCATTCTCTTTATCATACCCAACCCAGGAGTAGACAGAGACCCTCCTTTCACAAGGTCTCTCATAAGTCAGGGTCAGGAACCAGACTTCAGGACAGGCACAGAGCCAGTGCTTCCTTTTTCTGCCCTTTCTCCACTTCTGGCGCCCCTGCCAAAAGCCCTAAGGTGGTGGTGTGGTGCCAGCTGCCAGCTTGACCTCAGCATGACTCTTTGCTCAACCCCTCCTCCTGTTCTAAGCCAGGAGGTGTAGTAGGGGTAATTTATCCTCCAGCTAGACCAGTGGAGGGCCTTAACTACAGAAGCTTGGATCCTGCAGCATATCGAACAAGGCCACATTCTAGAACTTCTGGAACAGCCTCCAGATTGTCCACCTGTTCCTTCCAGTTACCTCCAGATCACATTCCAGTGTTGTGGGAAGATCACTCTGAACAAAGGGCTATAGAGCTAGTGCCCAGTCATCAAAAAACAAGGGGACCTATTCCCGGTTTGTTCTTGTTCCCAAGTGCACTGGGGATCTGAGGCATATTCTAGACCTAAAGGAACTATATCTTTATATTCAGTACAAGACGTTCTGGATGGTTACCCTGCCTGGCCTGCTGCCTCTGCTCAAGCAGGGAGACCGATTATGCTCCTGGACATGCAGGATGCAACCTGCATACTACAGGTGTCGCTCCCCCAACAGGTGGTATCTACAGGAGGAACATTACCAATTCAGTGTCTGCCCTTTGGTTTCTCATCTGTGCCAGGGTCTTACCAAGTGCTTAGCTGTGTGGCAAGGTGCAAAGGCCTGTATGTTTTCCCTTATCTGGCCGACTGGTTGCTGAAGGCCCAGCCAGAGATCTCCTGCTTGCGGACTCTAGACTGCACCAGGCATTTGTTCCAGGCTTTGGGGATTACCATCAGTCTACCCAAATCTGTCCTCTTCCTGTGTCAATGGCACAGTACATTGGGGCAGTCCTGGAGACTACCCAAGACAAGGCTGCCTTTCTCAGAACAGGGTAGAATGTCTGATAGCATAGGCCCAGCTGGTTGCCCAAAGCCAGTCAGTCACCACCACGATCTTCCTCTGGCTGTGGGACCTGATGGCTGCAGCCGTAGTCACTGTCCCCTTGGCCAGGCTACATATGAGGATTCTCCAGTGGACCCTCAGGATCCAGTGGGACCAATACACTGACTTTCTAGATCAGCAGGTTCTTATTACCTCCCTGTCCTCAAGGTTCTTCAGTGGTGGATGGATCATCTCAATCTTCTGAGAGGGTGCCCTTCCTCATTCTCTTCCTGCAGCAGATCCTCACACCGGATGCCTCGGGTCTTGGCTGGGGCACAGCTGGTCTCTTCCAGACCCAGGGGTCCTGGTCAGTGTTGGAGGCCCACCCCATATAAACATGCTAGAAATGAGAGAAGTTTTATATTCCTTACAAGCTTTCCAGACCCACTCTCTCTGGGTTCCTCCTGGTGCAGTCAGACAACCTCGGTGTTTATTACATCAACAAGCAGGGCATACACTCCTACCTCTGTCAGGAGGTGATGAGAGTCTGGTACTGGGCTCTAGAACACGGTCTAGAACTGTTGTCCATCCATGTTCCAGGCAACCAAAACCCCTGGTGGACAGCCTCAGCCAGTCGCAGTCCAGACAACACGAGTAGGAACTACTGACTTCAGTCATAGAGGACCTTCTTGACAGGTGGGCTTGTCCAGAGTTGGACCTTTATGCCTCACTCGGTGCAAAACTGCCACGTTTTTGCTTGCTAGATCCCGGCCTGGAGTATTCTGGTGAGATGCATTGTCCCTCTCTTGGAAAAGGAGATTCCTCTACACCTTCTCTCTAATTCTGAGGGTACTGATCAAGCTCAAAATGGAGGAACTACCCTTATTCTTGTGGCCTTGTTCTGGCCTCATCAGATTTGGTTTTCATTACTGCAGCAGTTGGCTGTGAAACCTCCAGTTCCTTTGCTGGGACCTGTTGACTCAGGAACTGGGAATTCGGTTCATCCAAACCTCAAGTCCCTCCATGTGCATGCCTGGCTCCTGAAGACATAGTCATTGCCTGGTTCAGCATGTCTCAGAAAGTGGCTGCCAAGAAACCCTCCACCGGGCTTCTTATTCGATGAAGTGGAAGCACCTAGCTATATGAGCTGCTTCCCATCACATGGACCCTTTCACTTGTCCATTGAACCAAGTTCTAGAGTATCTCCTGTCCTTGTGCAGGACTCCAACACTCCTCTGTTAGGTGCATTTGTCTGCTATATCAGCCTTCCACGTGCCCATTGATGGTCTAACTGTGGCCCAGCAGATTGTGACCCATACTTTTCTGAGTCATTTTACACTTGAAGCCTCCTATCCGTATATCGTCCCAGCTTGGGACCTGAATTTTGCCCTAGAGAACTGACTTTGCCTCCTTTTGAGCTAGCCACGTCTTGCAAGCACGCTTTCTGTCGTGGAAAGTGTTATTTTAGTGCTGCTGCTTCTGCTCAAAGGAATTCAGAACTACAGGCTTTCATGTGTGAGCAGCCTTATTTGATTTTCCACGAGTCAGGGTGTCTTTGCATACTGACCCTAAATTTCTTCTTAAGGTGGTATCCGAGTTTACTTTAAATCAGTCTATCCACCTGCCTGTTTATTACCCATAGCATGCCAGTCCAGGGAAGCATTGCTCCTCACTTTAGATGTGCATAGAATTCTCAGGTACTGTACACACTGTACAAAGGACTGCAGAAAGTCCCTCACAGTTGTTTGTTTGTTTCACCCTGGGAAAGAAGTTTCTAAACAGTGTTTGCCCAAATGGTGTGCCAACTGTATTATTTTTGTTACAGGAAGTATGGTAAGGAACTTCCTGGGGTTGTTCATGGCCACCAGCCGGAGGCATAGCCACTTTGTTGCCTGTTTCAGGAATGTGTTAGCTGCAGACATGTGTGCTGCTGCGACTTGGAGTACTTTCCATACTTTCATAAAGCACTACAGTCTGGACATTGCCTCTAGAAGGAGGGTAGGCTTTGGCCTAACTGTGCTACAAGGCCTTCTTTTCTGGTCTTTTGGCCTCCTGCCACCCAGACTATCACAATGTCAGAACTGCTTGGGACCGGGTTGGGAATGGACTCGGGCAGCGAGTCGGTGGGAGAGGAGGATTGAGCATCCCAACTGATGCTCTCCTCTCTCAGGTGGGAAACCAAGAATGCATCCGGTTTTGCATCCCTCCACAGTCGGTGGAAGCACTGGCATTAGGAAGGGATGGAGGCGACTCCGTCACCGAGAGCCGGGAGGGGACGCCAGAGCGATGAGAGGTTGGTGTGCATCAGCACGCCACCACTGGGACGACGTCCCAAGCTACCGACGCCTCAGAGGGTGAGGGACCTAAGGGGAGAAATGAAACCCCTCCAGCAGCCTCTGATGAAGGCCGCCCAGTACCACCTGGGCCACCCGACAAGGGACAGACCTCACTGTGCTAGGAGAAGAGGAGGCACTCTAGGGCAGATCCCAAAGGTAGGTGACTCGGGGACATGAGCGGACGGAAGGAGTGGGCTCCAGAGGTAGATAGGAGGATAAAAAAGGAAAGTAAAAAAAAAGAACTGCTTGGGACTCGCTCCATAGGCGTGACATGATGAGAGATATCCCTGAAGGGGATAGAACAGTTACGTAAGAACTTGCCGTAACAGTAGATCTTCAGCCAGTCTCTTGCAGCAGGTCATAACACATGGGATATCAGACGAGGCGCCAGTCACATCCTCCAGATGACTTCTCAGCAGCCCACCCAAGGACCTCCCTTCCTGTCACCACGCGTGTACCTTAGCACATCTAAAAGGGAGGTCCCTGATGCTCATTTCTTTTCAACCATGACCGAGTAAGCGCCACGCTCTCCTCCAGAGTCCACCTTTCTTCAGTTTATCAATGAAGAGTTCTACTGACCAAAACTTCATCTACAAAGTTCATCTACTGATGTCTTCAGATCCCTTTATTCTGAAAGTGTTCGTGTGGTCACAGAATCACAACCGAGGGCCTCCATGAAGTGTGTGTTCTGTGCCTTGGTCCTGAATACGTACACTAGGGTGTGTGTACTCTGTCAGCGATTCAACAAGGCTACAAAGGCCAAAGGTTCCAGCAACTCAGAGTTTTTGGTGGAGCAGAAGGTTGCCCTTGGAGCAGCAGCAATGCTCAACATGGGGCTCGTGTCCTCAGAGTCCTGCTGGTCAGGAGGCGAGCCATCCTCTTCGATGAACCATGGGGCCAGGAAGAAACCCTCCTCAAGACAAAACCTGTTTCTCGTGAGCCACCATCTTCGTCACAAAGACCCTGAGTTCCACTAAGAAGGTGAGTATTAGGAGGGATCCCACTGTATTACCATCTTCTCCTTCGACAGCAGTGAGTCCCTCTCTTCCTCCGTCAACAGCTCCTCCATTGACGACAACTTTTGGAATTAATTTGCAGCTACCACCACTGCCTCCTCACTTCTTTCGCCCATTGTCCGTCGACGATGTCCACGGTGCCCCGATGGTTCTTCCATCAACAGCGACTTCTGTTATGTCGACGGTGGATAAATCTCCCAATGGTGGCTTCATCCAGCACCATTCTCTCGCTCGACGGTGTTCCACAACGGGCGCTTCGCACTGCCATCAGCTTCGCCGACGCCTGGCCAGGTGTTAAGAGCTTTATAATGGCTTCTGTCATTGACGGTGTTGGGGTCTTATGTGCACCCTCGTCATCGATGGGATGGTTGGCTCCTGTACCTTCTGCCATCCCTTCTGTGGTGCCATTCATTCCATGAACCCTGCCTCCGGGACAGCTTGCCATAGTGGACAGTCAAGCTTTAGTCCAGTCCATTATAGATCTTACTAGGTACTCCCTCACCCATCTAGGGAGGCGGTAGCCACAGCCGCTGCTCTGTCCAGATCTTCAGCGCCCAGGACAGACCTCCTCTCCTGCTTCTCTGGGTACCATCCCAGGAGGACGATCTGGACGATCCATTCCTGCAGGAATGGGACCTGGCAGATTTGGGTGAAGATGAGCAGGATATGGACCAGGGTCTTGAGTCCCAGGTGTCCTTGGAGGCTTCTTCCCTTTAGGGGAACCTACGCCTGATTTGCCCTGTTCTCCCCAATGACCCTTCCTTTCAGATATTATGATCTTACTTATAGAGGGCTCTTGCAGTGGTAATTACATATAGGACTGAGCCGGCAGGCATCAGGACCCCATGGAACAATTTCTAGTTAGCAGTCTCTGGGGGACCGCCCACGCCAGGTGACCAACATCATGCAAATCAGTATAAAGGCGGTCCCCACGTCCGCCTTTCCAGTTCATTCCCACCTATAGCTTGCAAAAGTGCCTCATGGTTAAGTTCACTCTGCCTCGTCAGTCTGTCGCCTGTTTTATTATTAACATTTTTTTCTTGATTTTTCTCAGAAAATCCTTTCATTATTTGCCGTTATGTCGTCCCCTACTCCATATGATTAGCATAAAAAAGAGTGCGATTAAATGGCGCCCAGCTCCAGCATAAGGACGGACACTCCCAGTGCCTCTTCTGTCTAGGCCCGGATCACCCTGTGGAGAAGTGTCAGCACTGCCAGCACTTAAGCCGCCACCCGCAAACGGAGGCAGCAGTCCCTGGAGGCCCATATCTTGAAGAAGAAGATGTACTCACGGAGAAGGAGCTTGAAGAAGCTCTGCAAGCCTCAGCTTCCCCTGAGGGTCACCGTAAAAGGAGAAGCACCAGAACTGGGACGCCTTTCCATGGCCACCGCGACTTTGGCTGGAGTTGTAGTGATGAAAGTAACGTTCCCCGAGGGACCTCTCTTGGACGGCCATCTTCAAAGGTTTCTAAGGCAGTGGCGTCCCTCCCATCGGGCTCGCCCTCAGGCCCATTAGGAGCCTCCGGGACAAAGGAGGCATCCGCTCCAGGAAGACCGCCACCGCGCGGCCTTCGGGTTGAGCGGTTCTGGTAAGTCGACCAGTGCCACCGACACCAGCACGGACAAGGCTACTAAGATGCCAGATCCCACGGGCAGCACACAGTTTGAAAACACCTCCAAGACTGCTTCTCCTTGCGGCCTTCATTGAGTGTCAGTTCTGATAAGTCGGATGCCTGCTCCTCTGCCCACCTGGACCCGGCTCCTCGAGCGGCCGCACGCCCAGCGGGCCGACACGGACCTGACCAACCAGTCCGTGCCTCGGCTCGCACCTTCCTTCGCCGTTGCTGACCGAGGCTCCAGCCTCTCCCTGTTGGACCCGGGATTTTAGTCTTCCTTCCCCGGCAACACCAAGGGCACAGGTACTGCCCTGTCAGGTCTCCCACCCGCTGGGCCAGACGACCTGACGTTGGACCTCGACACCGCTCCCAACGCCGCCTATCCTGACGCCAGGCACATTACCTACCGGATGCCTCTCAATGTCGCGACTGATGCCCACCAGGCCTCCTGTACCTGGCCTGCCTGCTGGGTTTCTCCCAGGCCGCCTGTTCTGTCAGAGCCACTGGTGCCCGAGTACGACCCCGCCTTATCAGACGCCATCCTACCTGGGACCGCAGTACCCGACGCCGCCTACCTGATGCCACAGTACCCGTGCCTCAGTACCGACAACGGGCTTCCTGCCATCGGGCTATGGATACTGCTTATGGATACCCACAATATCCATATCCCTCTTCCTCCTCCTCCACCACCACCGCCTCCTCAGCCGCCGGTGGACCTGAAGGAGACTCTGGCTTCCTAGTGGGCTGAGGCCAAGGTTCAGCTTATCAGGGAGGTGGAGAACCGTCGACCGACACCGGACCCGGGTTCCGATCACTGTTATAGACGAGACTCTCCTCTTACCCGACACCAGAGGTGAGCCCTCAGGTGCCAGGGCAGGAGGACACGCTCCCGAGGGTTGCCCAAGGGGTCTGCTCCTCCCCAGCATCAGGAGTGGTCTTCATCTTCTTCTTCAGAGACCTCGGATTCGATTCAGACGGGTGCTCTGATCCAGACGACGAGCCACGCACTCCAGACCGCCCCAGGCCAAGGACTCTTCTGAAGTCTCCTCTGAAGATCCTTTTTCTGGAGTTGCTGAGAAAGATCCAGGCGGTCCACCAGTGGTAACTCCTGGAGCCAGACCCACAGTGGAAGAATCTCTGCTCATTTGGATCTGCTTAAAACTGCTCCGACGTTGATTCCACCTTGGATCGAGCCTCATGCGGACCTCGTTTACACTATTTGGAAGCAACCATCGGCATTAGCCCCCTTCTGAGGAAGGCAGACAGGCTATACCAGGTTCGGAGGGTGTGGATTCTTTGAATACACACCCCAAAGCTGACCACGGTCATGATTAGCGCCGCTTATGGCCGTACATCAAATCCTAAACATCTCAGCTCGCCTCCACCTGACAAGGAATCTCGCCTCCTGGACCAGCACGGGAAGAAGGTGTATGCTTCTTCCACTCTGGGATAAGGGCCCTGAATTATGTCGCACATATGTGGGATTACGAGAAGGCAATCCTGAGTGAGGTGGAAGCTAGTTAGACTCCTTCCTAAGTCTCAGACTAAGCAGGAAGTAGCTCATCTAGTCCGTTCTGCTTGTTCAGCCAGTCAGCACATGCTTTATGCCATGTACCAATCAGTGGACGCTGCTGGTAGGAGCTCGGTTTCGCTGTAGGTCTGTGGCGTCACGCCTGGCTCCGGGTGTCAGGTTTGGTTCCTGAAGTGCAGTCTGCCATCCAGGATCGCCTTCAGGGATTCGGTGCTGTTCGGTGGGGATGGCAAGGACATCATCACTGCTCTGCAAGAAGGGCACTGCTCTAAGTGTGTCGACTCTATGTTCAGGCCCCTCAGGGACAGTGTCGCCTTTCGCAGACATTCTCGCCCAAAGCAAACCTCAGGCAAGCGGCCAACAAACGCCTGGCCCCTCCGCTGCCAACCCCCAACCAAAAAGTGGCGGAGCTTCAGCCGTGGCGCTGCCCCGCACCTCCTGACCTCTTCTTCTCCCACAGCCTCTGGACCTTCCAGAGGAACTAGTAGGAGGGAGGTGGTTCTTCTTCTTCCATCTACTGGTTGGGAGAGGATCACTTCAGATGCTTGTGTGCTCCAACTGATAGCAGCAGGACACTCAAACAAGTCTCTTCAGAAAGCCCCGGTTGTCTTACTCCTCGAACATCTCCCTCTGATTCAGGAAGAAAATCCTCCCTTCTTCTGAAGGCGGCGATAGAACCTGTCCCAACCCACCTTTGGGGACAGGTTATTATTCCATTTCTTCCTGATTCCAAAGAAATTGGAGATGTGAGGCCTATCTTAGACCTCAGCTCCTGAACTTGTTCGGTGGGTACAAATGGTTCAGAATGCTCTCCTGCAAAGCCTTCTGCCCTTACTTGGCAGGGACTGTGGCTGTGCGCACTGGGTATGCAGGATGCATACCTGCATATCCTATTCGCTTCCCACATAAATTCCTCTGGTTTTCGTTTCAGGGGAACCACTACCAGTTAAAGGCCCTCCTATTTGGTCTTTCCTCGGTGCCCAGTGTTCACCAAATGTCTTTCCTTGGTAGCGGCTCACCCTGCGTGCAAAGGGGTGCAGGTTTTCCCTCTGGACGGCTGGCTGCTGGTGGCCCCATCCAAGAAGGAGCTCCTGTGCTCCCTTTCCCTTACCCTGCGGGTCTGCACCAGCTTGGTATTACCATCAACCAGGTCAAGTCCCATTTGGTCCCTCCCAGAGGCTCCAGTTCATCAGGGTGATCCTGGACACGACCACCGGCATGGCATTCCTGCCACTGGACAGGTGGCCACCCTCCAGGCTCATGCAAGCCTGCTGTCCAGACACAGGTAGGTCAGCGCCAGGTCAGTCCTTCGCCTCCTCGGGCTCATGGCGTCTGCTATTCTAACAGTCCGTCATGCTTTATTCCACATGAGGATCTCTCAGTGGGCTCGCTGGTCTCAGTGGGATCAGCTGGTGGACAACCTAGACCAAGAAGTCCTGGTCTCCAACCCTATGGTTCGGAACTTACAATGGTGGATGGTTCAAGAGAACCTTTTCTGGGAGTTCCTTCTGCCTCAGACCTCCCTCCCAAACATTGACAATAGACGCCCAGGAGGTTGTGAGCCGCCTAGGGTCTCACAGGACTCAGGGTTCCTGGTCCAGGCTCGAACAGACTCTTCATATAAATGTGCTCGAGCTCAGGCTGTGCTGTATGCTGTACAAGCTCTGAATCTGTATGTGCTTCCGGTCATCTGGCTGTCCAGACGGACGGTGTAGTCTGGTACATCAACAAACAGGGAGGAACGTTCCTACCCTCTTTGCAGGGAGGCAATGGAGTTTGGGATTGGGCAGTCAACACAACCTTCACCTCTCGGCAGTTCATGTTCCAGGGGCGAAAACACGCCGGCAGACCACCTCAGTCAGTCGTCAGCACAAGCTCACAGTGGGAACTGGATCGGGGGTAATAGGCGATATCTTCCTGGAGCGGGGGACACCTCAGGTAGAAGGTTTTGTGCCTCCTCACAAGAAACTTCCGCCTTCTGCTTGCTCGCCCAGGGTGAGGCATTTTTGGAGGAACGCTCTGTCTCTAAATTGGAAGGACAGATTCATCTATGCCTTCCCCGATCCTTGATTCTAAGGGTCTTACACAAACTCAGCTCAGAAGGAGCTGGCATGATCCTAATTGCTCCTTTCTGGCCCAGGCAAGTTTGGTTCTCTCTTCTGCAACAGTATTCAGAGGAACCTTCTCTTCCTCTTCCTCTTCCTCCTGTCGTAACTTTGCTGACCCGGATCAGGGACCCCAGTTCATCCAGGTCTCAAATCCCTTCAGTTGCATGCATGGCTAATGCAGGCGTAGCTCAAGCCCGATTCGGGTCTCCCGCTTGTGGCTGAGATTCTGGTGGAGGCTAGAAAGCCTTCCACTACATCGACCTATGCCATGAAATGGAAGCAGTTCTTTCTTTGGGCCTCTTCCAAGGATTTCGAGCCATTCTCGTACCCTGTCGGGAGAATTTTGGACTATATGCACCATCTTTTGATCTGGTCTCGGTCATTCCTGTCTGAAAGTTCACATGGCAGCCATTTCCGCTTATCATGTTCCTTTTGGTGACAGACCTTTCGAGCATTTGAAAGTCTCTAAGATTTCTTAGAGGGTTCTCCACTTGAGACCCCCTATTAGCATTCCTGCTCCACCTTGGGATCTGAATTTCATTCTTGAGAAGCTTACCCTGCCTCCCTTTGAACCAGCAGCCTTAGCAGACCTGAAGTTCCTATCCTGGAAGACCCTCTTCATAGTGGCCATTACTTCCAGCTCCACATATTTCCAAGCTTCAGGCCTTGATGTGCAAAATCTATATTTGATTTTTCACAAGGAACGTGTGGCTCTGCGTATACCAACCCTAAGTTTCTCCCTAAGGTGGTAGCGGAATCTCGCTGAATCAATCCATTGAGCTACCTGCTTTCTTTATGCAACACTCCAATCAAGGGAATACCTCTTGCATACTTTGGATATTCATAATATTCATAGAATTCTGAGATATTACACCACCAGGACCAAGGATCTCAGAAAGACTGATCAGCTTTTAGTCTCTTTTGATTACAGAAGAGAAGGCAATGCTGTTTCTAGGGACATGGATATGTTGTTCATCCACACTGTATGGCAGATTCCTTGCCGCTTTAAATCTTGCTGGAAGGTCTTCAAGCCGGCTCCTCCCACCCCGGGTGGTAAAACTCGGCTCCGCCCCATGGCGCCAGATCTTCCTTACTGCTTGAAGCTCAGGTTCCTCCTTAACGCTCCGTGATAGACTGAATCCTAATTCTTTGGTTCGTCCGAAACTGTTCTAAAATTTTCAAGACTTGGTCTTCCTTTTCCCTCACGGCTGCGATGGACAAATCGACTCCCAGTTTTGGTGGTGCCCTTGCTGCAGAAGATGTCCAGACGGATCCGCGACTCCACGTGCGTCTACTGCCTCGGCCTAGAACCCGACCGCGGGCCTGCAGTCTTGCTGTTCGTTTCGGCCAGCGTCTTGGAGGACCCGGCGCTGCCGGTTGAAGCTTAGGCGCCCGAAGCGTACCGCGGAAAAGTCAAAGAGGCCGTTGGCGGTTACCGCGACATCTGGCTCGGCTGAGAGCTCGGAGCAGATGATGATCCCTCGAGGAGGAGGCTGCCCAGGCCGCATCCTCCTCCTCCTCGGTCAGCGGCATTTATCCCGCTCTCTTTGGGTACCTCGTATTCTGCTTGGTTCAAGGAGCTTTGCCAGTCCCTTTCCCACGGGGAGAGGGCCATCGGGACATTCCTCTCGGTCCAAAGAAGGATCCCAAGGGTAAGTCCATCGTCGGCGTTAGTAGGGCGGGAGAGGTCCCGTTCCGGACAGCCGACCGTCGACTTCGGTCAAGGTTGCGGCTAAGGCTGCTGGCTTCACGGCGTCCCTGTCAGGTCAGCCCGGCCGAGACAACCGTCGGCAGATCGAGAATTTTCTCAAGTTCGTCGGACGGTTTGTCGACTGGTGAACCAACAACCCTTCTTGCGGTTCCCCGGTGAAACCGAGGTTGCCTGTGCCATCGGTGCAGCAGTCCCGGTTAAAACGTCCGAGCCGAGGAGGAGTGGTGTGCCCGGCCTCCCAGGCCCCCTCGGACACACGAGGGTCTTGGTCTCGGACCTCTTCTCGGTCCAGCCGATCCGCCCGACATCGGGCGGTCTTGCATCGAGGTAAGCAGCGACGCCGCCGCTCGTCTTCCTCCTCGGATGAGGAGGGTTTCAGCCGCAAGTGCGTCGATGCTGCGAGAGCTGATGTGGCAGCAGTTACTTTTGTCCAGGACTAAGTTGACACCGCGCCGCCGGCCATCAAGTGGCTGTCACCCGAACAGCGAAACAGCCTCTCACTGCAGTCGAGATGCCCAAGCTTGGGCCAGTTGTTGGCTGAAACCTGCTGCCCCACCAATTGTGGTGGAACCTCCGCCTCCACAGCCGAATCGGGGCACCGACCAAGGACTTTCGGTCGGATCAAGGCCTGCCCCACAGGTTGTCGGTCACCCTCACTCCCGACCGTCCTTGGCAGGTGGAGGGTGGCTCAGGCCCTAGGCAGCTCTTCACAGACTCTTCGAGTCCGCGGCGACTCCTCCCTGTTCTCCAGGCAGGTTGACCTGGAGTCCTCTGGGGGCCAGTCACTGGACGAAGACCATCGTCCTTTATGGGTCTGCTTCGGCTCATCTTGGAGTCCACCGATGCAGCTCGAGCCCGTTTCCAAAGCAGGCCAGTATCCCTAGCGGAGATACTGGACCGAGGATTCACCCATGGAGGCCTTTCCTGTGGCTGAAGCCATTGTCGGCCCAGCCTTGGAGCTTTGCAGCTTCCTGCTTCCTGTCCTGCCCCGGCCAACATGGCCAACAAGTATGCGGTCCCTACTGGCTCTTTGCTCGGGTTTTGGAGCACCCTCTGCTGAGGGTTGGTCACCAACAGCGTTTTCTGGTGTTCTGGAGCGCCAGGGACATGGACAAGCCCGACAAGGGTCCAAAAGCTGGACTCGCCGGGCACAAGGTGTCGCCATGCCTCCCTTGGCCTCCGCCAGGCCAGCTCGGCCGTGCTGATGGCACACTTCTCCCGCGTCCTCATGGGCTCCCTGGATGAGTGATCTCTCATCTCGGCCGACCTCCAGACCACGGTCTGGCAGGTCCGGGACCAGGGGTAGGGCAGTGGTGAAGCAGCAGCTCCAAACAGCTCTGGACATAGGGGACTCCTGTGCCAGATCGGTTCGACGCAGTGGCCATGTGCCACAGAGCATGGCTGAGGATATCCACCTTCGGCGGATACCCAGCACAAGTTGGCGGATGTCCCTTCTTGGGGACCGACCTCTTCGGCCCTGGGTGGAAGGTCACCTCCAGCGGATCGAAAAGTCCAATGCCACCCTGGACTTGGTCACCTCAGCCCAGAAGGACAAAGGCCGCCGTCAGCAGCAGCACAAGCCTTTCAGCCCCGCGCTTACGAGCACGTCCAGTAACAACATCAGCATCAGGGCCAGCAGGCTCGCTTGCATCCCAAACCCAAGCCCGGCTTCCTCAAACAGGAAGCAGGGGAGGTAAAGGCCCAGGAGGTCCCTCCTCCAGCCTGCCCAGTGACGGGTTGAGGGTGTCGCCCCAGCCTCGTCACTCCCCGGGTCCCCGTGGGACAGCTCCGCCACTTCCTTTCCGCCTGGTCCACTATCACCACGGACCGCTGGGTGTTGGAGGTGGTAGGAAAGAGCCTTCCTCTGGAGTTGAGCAGACCCCACCCTTTGGAGCCGTCGCCTCTCGGGGCTTGGGTCCGCAGCCTCGCTGTCGGCCAGCCGAGCCGATATTACCCTGCTCCTCAAAAGAGGTGATCAGGAAGGTGGCAGATCCTCCTCCAGACCCGGGTTTGTGTCCAGGTATTTCCTGGTTCCAAAATGGACGGGGCTGGCGCCCATTCTCGACCTGCATGACCTGAACAGGTTCCTAAGGTCTCGGACCTTCAGGATGGTCACTCTGGCTCAGATAATACCATCCTTGGAGCGAGGCATGTGGTTCTGTTCCTGGACCTCCAGGACGTGTTCTTTCACGTCCCAATCCGTCCGTCTCATCCGAGATTCCTCCATTTCAGGGTGGATTGATTCCTTCTGAGTTCGGGCCATGCCCTTTGGCCTCTCCTAGCTCCCAGGGTCTTCACTAAATGCATGGCAGTGGTGACAGCATTCCTCACGGCGCCGAAGGTCGGGTGTACCCCTACCTGGACGATTGGCTGATTGCAGCCCCTCCAGAGCGGAGGTGGAGCAGTCCAGAGATCTGGCCCTCAGGTTTCCTCTCAGATTGGCCTCCTCATCAGCGAGGCCAAGTCAGAACTCGTGCCAAAGCAGGTGATACTTTTCATCGGGCAGAGCTCTACTCTCTGAGCCAGAGCATGGCTCCGGCGGACAGGGCCAGGTTCTTTCTCCTTTGCCCAATTATTTCTGGTTGGGCAATGTGTACTTGCCGGGACTTGTGCACCTCCTGGGCCTCGTGTGGGGCCTGCACCAGCGTGGTCCATTGGGCCGCTGGTACATGCCTCCCTTCAGTGGGGACTGGCCAACCAGTGCACAGCGCTTGATCCATTGGATCAGCTAGTGACAGTGACCCAGGGGATGTGGAATGCTCTCCAGTGGTGGACCGTTCCGGCACATCTGCAGGAGGGCATCCCGTTTGTCCACCCGAGCCGATCGGCTCTCTATCGACCGATGCCTCTCTGATGGGTTGGGGTGCCCATCTGGGGGCACAGAGCGCATGGCCTCTGGTCCCCTCGGGAGTCCGATGCCACATCAACCTACTGGAGCTTGAGCGGTTCGTCTAGCCCTTGCCGCCTTCGCTTGTTTCTACGGGTCAAGTGGTTCAGGTCCAGGCGGACAACACCACGACCATGTACTATCTAAACCGCCAGGGTGGCACGCGCCCATGCCTCTGTGCAGGGAAGCTCTCCGCATTTGGTCACTCGTGCGCAGCCTGGGCGGATCTCCTTGCCATTCATGTGGCAGGAGCCTCCAGCACCCTGGCCGATGCCCTAAGCCGGATAGGGCTGCGTCCTGCAGTGGTCTCTCCTGCCAGAGGTAGTACAAGATCTCTTCTCCCACTGGGGCGCGCCTCAGGCAGACCTGTTTGCCTCCAGGAGAATCGAGGCTGAGACTGTTTCATGCCGCCCCCCTCAGCAGGGCTCGCTGCAGGGATGCCTTCGAGGCCGTGGGCGCGGCCTCTTCTACCCTTCCCCATTTCCCTTGATCCACAGGTGCTTCTCAAAGCGAGGAGGGACAAGGCGCAGGTGATTCTGGTAGCCCCAGACTGGCCCGTCAATTCTGGTACCCAGATCTCCTCAGTCTCAGCTCCAGGCTCCTAGGCGGCTTCCAGCCCACCCGGACCTGATCTCAGTCAATCAGGGAAGGTATTCCATCCGACCTTCAATCCCTGCACCTGACAGCCTGGTTCCTGAGCGGCTAGAGTTCCAGGTCTTGGGTCTTTCCGACGGGTCCTCAACGTCGTTGAGGCGTCCCTAAGGAGTCGACCAGAAAATGCTACGCCTTCAAATGGAAGAGATTTTCCTTTTGGTCTCAGGGCAAGGGCCTGGACCCTTCCTCCTATTCCTGGCGAGCATTCTGGACTATTTGTGGTCCTTTCTCAGCATGGGCTTGATCGGCGACCCTTAAGGTGCACCTGGCAGCCATCTCTGCTTACGGGCGCGGGCCGGGAAGCAGTCGGTGGCGCAGGAGAAGGTGG
This sequence comes from Neoceratodus forsteri, assembly GCA_016271365.2. Lineage (NCBI taxonomy): Eukaryota > Metazoa > Chordata > Ceratodontiformes > Ceratodontidae > Neoceratodus > Neoceratodus forsteri. The sequence goes on along the minus strand of CM057456.1, from coordinate 558,745,793 downwards.
TCGGGCGCTTTTCAAGGCCTTGATCACATATCCCCTCCGGTGCGAGAACCTCCACCTCCGTGGGATCTACTGCTGGTATTGGCTAAGCTCATGGGCAGGCCATTCGAACCAATGCACAGGTGCGATATCTCCCACCTGTCATGGAAGACGCCTTCTTGGTGGCTATCATGTCAGCCAGAAGGATGGGAGGCTCCAGGCGCTTTCCATCGAGTCTCCTTATCTGGTCTTCCACAGGGACAAGGTTGTCCTGCGCCCCCCACCCAAAATTCCTTCCGGAGGTGGTGTCGGAGTTTCACCTTAACCAGGTGTTGACTCTGCGGTGTTCTACCCCAGTCACACCTGGAGGCCGAATATAGGCTCATACTTTGGACCCTAGAAGAGCGCTCGCTTATTATAAGGAGCGGACGCTGAAGTTCGGGAGAGGTTCGCCAGCTGTTTGTCACCACGCTGAAGCCGCACCTGGCAGACCTGCAGCCAAGCGGATGACATCGCGGGTGGGTCACCTCCTGCATAGATCTCTGCTATAGGTTGGCGGGCATGGAGCCTCCCAGAGAGATAAGAGCTCATTCTACCTGCCATACCGCTGCATTGGTAGCTGCTTCCAGGGACGTCCCTATCCAGGAAATCTGCAAGGCTGCTACCTGAAGTCTGCACATACCTTCATCACCCATTACCACATCGACCTTGAGTCACGCCCGGGATGCTGGTTTTGGGGCCTCGGTTCTCCAGTCTTTATTTCCCAAGTAAGTATCGGGTGCGCCTTGCCTCTCTTCCCGGAGAACTGCTAGGAGTCTGCCAGACAGTGTGGATGAACAACATATCCATGTCCCTAGAAATACAGGTTACTCACCTGTAACAGGGAGTTCTAGGAATGGTATATGTTGTTCATCCACATGTTCTCCGACCTCCCGGCTTGACGCTGAACCATGGCTTCCAGCAGGGCTAGATCTGGCGTCATGGCGGAGCCGAGTTTACCACCGGGTGGGTGGGAGGAGCCAACTTGAAGACCTTCCGGCAAGATTTAAAGCGGCAAGCAATCTGCCAGACGGTGTGGATGAACAACATATACCATTCCTAGAACTCCTGTTACAGGTGAGTAACCTGTATTTCTAAGCAATGCCTGTCAAAAGGCTGGCTCATTGTATTACTTTCTGTTATGACAAGTACAAGAAGACCCTGCCGGGTCAAGTCGAGAGTCACTCCACCAGAGGAGCAGCTGCCTCTGCGCATGTTCCGACAATGTGTCAGCGGCGGACATCCTAGCAGTTGCAACTTGGACTTCTGTCCGTACCTTTACAAAACATTACAGTTTGGACATTGCCTCTCGTCGTAGAGCAGGCTTCGGTTGGCTGTTCTGCAAGGTCTCCTTTCTTAAGACCCTCACAGCAGGAGGTTCTATGGGTGGGTCGTTTTCCTCCTCCATGTGCTTCTCCTTGTTCCAGACTGCTTGGGACTCAGTCCTGTATGTAATTACCTGCTGCTGCAAGAGCCCTCTCGATAAGATACTTTGATTCACGTGGGTACTTACCGTAACAGTAGATCTTCGAGAGGCTCTTGCAATGAGCTAATCTTCCACCCTCCATCCCCTTAGCTTCTTCAGCTCCTTTTCCATGATGGGAAATATCCGCTTTCTCTCGTCTTACCTTTTGGGCCCTTGACAGAAAAGAACTGGAAGAAGCGGGCGTGAGAGACTCTCCCCTTTATGCTGGCGTTGCATGACCATCGGTCACCTGACGAGGGCGGTCCTCAGCCAAGACTGAGCAGAAATATTTCCGTGATCCTGAGGCTGCCGTCTTCAGTCTTATATGTAATTACCTACTACAAGAGCCTCTCTCAAGATCTACTGTTACAGTAAGTTCTTGCGTAACTGTACTTTTCATCTGCATAAACCTTTTGGATTCCAAATTGCAGAACAGGATGCCTCCAGGAAAAAGTTAGCCCAGTACCTTGGTATTCCTGATAGTCCCACCTTGGTCATTCCTCCTCTTGTGGATGCTTTTGAGGGCGCATTTGGTGACTTGACAGCAACCGTTCCAAGATTCCTCTAATCCCCAGAAGGCAGACCGCCTTTACTGGGCACCAGTGGATCATCCTTATCTTACTTCCCCACCGCAGTCAGATTCCATGGTTCAGATCACTGTGCATGATCAGTCTGTTAGACCACAGCATATGACTGCTTAACCCATTGACAAGGAATCCAAGAAATTGGATGTCATGGGAAAACGGGTCTATTCCCCAGCTATGGTGTCCCACTGTATCCTCAATTATATGGGTCACCTCCTTAAATATCAGGAGGAAATTCTTAAAGCTGCTCAGGAATCTGTCCAGTCCCTTCCGGCTGGTGAGCCTCAAGAGGACCTTTTTTTTTTTTTTTTGATGTGGGTATTTCTTCCACGGTGCTGGCTGGCACTCCTGCTCCCTATCCACTGTCCCCAGGGCCACCGCAGAGGATCAGACTCCTTCCTTGAGTCCCCATGACTTACCCTTCGTGGCAGGGTGGTTGGGAGCGATTCGACCCACCCAACACGGATCCGACCAGGAGACGCCTTCCTGGGGGTGGCTTCTGCAGGGACAGCTTCATTCAGCCCAGCCAGCACCTATTTTCTGTTTCTTCCCTAGGAGGTGGTGGTGCAGTGACACCAGCGGAGAGACCGCACTCGCCTGCACATGCTCCTCCAGGTGTCTGCCGCATCTCCTCCCCTTTCTGAGCTTTCGGTCTACCCCCCAGCCGCCACCAGGAGCCAGTAGAGCACAGAGAGCTGGTGATCCCCTTCCTGGAGAAGGAGGCAGTCCATTGGACGCTCAGTCCTTCTCCTCCCTGCTGACCCCGGCGGCCTGTGCTTACTCCCGAACACGGTGCGCCGGGCATGGCACGAGGTAAGCGTCCAGCGCCTCAGCCCCTTAGCACCACCAGGCCAGCTGCCTTAAGAGGATCTTAATTCATAACTCTCACTGCTGCGCCTGTCTGTCGCCACCTGCACCGTGCCACATATGATGCTGTGGATTCTAAGGCTAGGGCCTCATCTGCATGGTATTTGCCTCAGACACCATGCCTGGCTGAGGGTTTTGGGATTCTCCCAAGATGTGCAGCAATCGTTCTCAATGCTCTCTTTAAAGAAGAAAACTTTTTAAACCACAGGCCCAGGACTTTCTGAAGGGCTTACAGGACTCGTCGTACCCTCCAGTCTGTTTCAACCATTTATCACCCTCAGCGAAGCCTGCCTACAGGGGATCCTTTCAGGAGGTCACTCCAGTGGGGGTGAGCCTACTACTCGGAGGCAGTCCGCTAATAAGCAAAAACTCCATTAGCCCGGCCAAGCCCCAGAAATGCCCCAAAGACTTCCGATATGTCCCTGCTGCTCCTCAGTAGGGCTAGCCTTCTTCCTGAAGGCCTCTCTCCAGCCAGTGGGGCAGAGACCACCTCCATGGCCTTTTGGGGCAGGCTTTCACCCTGTACCTCACAGGATGGCAGGATCACTTGACCTCTGGATCCTTCAGGTGATCCAGTACGGTCACACATTGGACTTGATCAGTCCTCCTCCTCCCTTGCCACCCGGGTCTTTCATTACCCTCCAGACCACGGCTTTGGTACTGAGGGAGGAAAGATGCTCTGTTAAGAAAACAGGCCATAGAACCTGTTCCTGCTTATCGAGGAACTCGGGATATTGCTCCCAATTTTTTCCTGGTTCCCAAATGGACAGGAGACTTACGCTTGCTGAGTGCAGGGACTGGCTCTGTTCCCTGGACATGAAGGATGCTTACCTTCATATATTGATGCACCCTGTTCACCAGCGGTTCTTACGCTTCCGATTTCAGGGCCGCCATTTCCAGTATTGGTCCCTACCCTTCGGACTTTCATCGGCCCCATGGGTGTTTACAAAATGCCTAGCGGTAGTGGCCGTGGCCCCTACGGGAAGAAGGCCTTTATGTCTTTCCATACTTGGACAACTGGCTCATCACGCGTCATCACGCCCACTGTTGGAAGATGCCTTGGCCTGTACCCTCTGACTGTTCTCATTGGTGGGTGACATGGTCAGTAATTCAAAATCCTTGAAGGTCCCTCACAGACTTTCCAATATGTAGGAGCAGTACTGAACACCTCTCTGGGCGTGTCTTTCTTCCCAGGGCTCGGTGGACACCATTGTTACCCTAGTATTCGGCTGGAGGATTGTCGGTATGTCTCAGCCAGAGACTACCTTTGCCTCCTGAGACTTTTGGCAGCTACCAACCCCACTGTCCCCCATGCCAGACTCAATATGAAGGTGCTTCAGTGGACCCTCAGTGTCCAGTGGGATCAGAGGATCGATAACTTTGATGCCCTTGTCCTGTTCTCTTCCCCAACTGCTTTGCCCATTGGTGGAAGTCCATGGATAATCTACTGCAAGGCATTACATCCCCCTGTCCTGGATCTCTTACTGACAGCGGATGCTTCCTTGATGGACTGGGGTGCCCATCTTCAAGGATTTCAGTCCCAGGTCTCTTGGGCCGAAGGTGGAAGCTCGCCTTCACATCAACATCCTGGAAATGAGGGCTTATTATATGCCTTGCAGGCATTCAGACCTTGCCCCTCAGGGTTGCCTTCAGGTGCAGTCAGACAGTTCGCCGTAGTTCACTACCTGAACAAACAAGGCGGTACCCATTCATACCCTGTCTGCCAAGAATCCATGAGGGTGTGGTATTGGCCGCCCAGAGGGGCATTCACCTCTGGCATTCCACATTCCCGGTGTCGGAATATTCTGGCAGATCCACTGCCCAGGCCCACGAGTGGAAGTCCACTCGGATGTCTTAGATGATGTGTTCCACCAGTGGGATCGCCTGAGTTGGACCTCTTGCCTCGCAGCAAACGCAAAACTGCCTCTCTATTGCTCTCTCTGGCGAGGTCCTGGAACTTTATGGCAGGATGCCTTATCTCATTCCTGGACAGGAAAATTTCTTTATGCTTTCCTGCCCTTTCCTCTCCTGCAGAGAATACTTCTAAACTAATCAAGGATGGGGCGTTTATGATTCTCATAGCACCCTTCTGGCCAAGGTAGATCTGGTTCCCCTGCTTCTGCAAATCTCGGACCGGGATCCTTTTCCTCTACCACTTTGTCCGGCTCTCCTTTCACAGGAGAACGGCACCTTGCTGCACCCTGACCTTCACTCCCTGCACCTGCATGCTTGGCTCCTGAGGACGTAGTTCTGTCTCACTACAAAGTTTCTCCCAGAGTAGCAGAGATCCCTGCGGGCGGCTCGGGAGCCCTCTACCAGGTCTTCCTACTCCATGAAGTGGAGATGCTTCCTCCGCAGGGCCTCTTCCAGGAATTGGACCCCTGTGAGTGTTCTCCACAGAACATCCTAGACTACTTACTCTCTCTGTCCGAGGGTGGCCTGAAGTATTCTTCTATCAGAGTCCACCTGGCGGCTATTTCAGCTTTTCACTTACCTGTGGACAATAAACCTTTGTCCCAGTTGACTCTAATCAGAACCTTCTTGAAAGATATCGTGCACCTACATCCCCTACACGGGATCCAGTCCCAGTGTGGGATTTGAATTCGTACTTCAAAACTGAGAGTCCTTTTGAGCTCATGGATACATGCAGCTCTGATTTTTGTCTTGAAAATGATTTTTCTGGTATCGATTATGTCGGGCAGATGCATCTCAGAGTTACAGGCACTTATGTGTACACCACCTTACCTGTAGTTTCATAGAGATCAAGTTTACTTACATGCTAACCCTCCTTTCTACCAAAAGTGGTTTCTGAATTTACTCTGACTCAGACCATTCAATTGCCAGTATATTATGCGGAGAATGAAAATCTGGGGAAACCCTGCTTCATACCCTCGATGTGCATAGAACATTGAGAATTTATCTTCTCTGCACTGAACAGTTGCGAAAATCTGAGCAACTTTTGTTTCTTCGCCCCAGGATGACAGGGCATTCAGGTTTCTAAGCAGTGCGCATCCACATGGTTGGCCAACTGGGTTACATTCCTCTATAACAAATCGACCAGACAGCCTCTCACAGGGACTGTGAGAAACCCCCTCCACTAAGAAGTGGCTACCTCCACAAGCGTGTTTCGGCGTCTCAGCTATGGAAATTTGCAAAAATTAGCCACCTGGTCTACTGTACATACATTCACAAAACATTATAGTCTAGACATTGGTAGTGCCCCAGAGTTGGGGCATCACAGAAAAATTAAAACACAAAAGTGCTCAGTTAATAGGCCTCAGTACAGTAATAAGGTGCCCAAGAAATGCACAGCTGCCCAGTTTAAGATGCAGGCATCAAACCTGTTACAAACCCTGTCTACAATTATTGTAAATAGCTCAGAAATAACGCAAAAGTTAAGCCTTTAAGCCAGCTTCAGTAAATAGAATGCCATGCTGCAACAAATAGAATGCCAGGCTGAGCTGATGGAATGCCCACTGAGTGGCACCTGCCATACCTTCCAGAACACAGAGTGCTGCAGTTTGAAAAATTATTAGCTGTTACAGAGAATTGTGATGACTGTGGAGGAGAGGACACAGAAAGCGAGGAGAGCGAAGTGATTGCCAGGAGGGCTGAAGCTGTCCCTGAGGGCTTTGCTGTGTGCCTCTCTGCTTCCAGTCACTGAAGACAGAAGCCTAACGTCAAGCATCCGGTCTGTGATGCCGTGTTGAGCCGCCAGTAAAGTGAAGAGGCGTCCGCTGTGTCCCGGGGGTGCTTGGTGCCCGTGTTTTTTTTTTTTTTTGTTTTGGTCAGTTTCAGTCCTCGGTGGCGGCGATCACGCTGCCACATCATAGTTTGCGGTCCCAGGACTTTCGTGAAGTCCTCTGCTGTCCTGCAACTCCCTCCCTCTTCAAGCAGCTCCTCCCGCCTGCATCCTCTATCTCCTGGTGGTGTGGTGAGTCAGTGGCAGCACACTGCTACATGCTGTCCGCCCCAAGTAAAAGAAAAAGTGTTTTATTTTAGCAGTTTGCACCAGGCACAAAGGAAAGCGGCTGCGCCCGTGAAGGGTGGGCCGGGCTCTGTATTTAAATAATCCAGCCTTCAGGGCACAGTGGCGCCCACAGGAGGGGTTAACAAAGAAAGGCCTCAGATGGGCCGTAATATTCATTAGAGAGGCGTGGTTGGGTGAGAGAGTGACAGTTAAGCCCAAGTCAGGTCCAGGAATTAAAAGGGGCCAAGTTAAGCAGGCCCAGCGTCTTAAAGGGGCTTATTCAGGAGCAGCCCAGCTATTCAAAAGGTGCACAGCTGTCCAGTCAGGCCCAGAGTATTAAAAGGGCACAGCTGTACAGAAAGGCCCAGAGTATTTAAAGAGGCACAGCTGTCCAGAAAGGCCCAGGATTAAAAGGGCAAGGGAGGCCCAGGGATTTAAAGGGCCCAATTACAGAGAGGTCCAGCGAATGTCTAAAGGGGCATAGTAACAAGGCCCAGCACAGTAAGGGGCACATCACTGCCCGTGATAAAGGGGGCCTGGTAATGTGATAGGGACCAGATATTTTAAAGGGGTAACCAGATCCAGACAGTTAAAGGGCAAGACAGGCCCAAATGTTTGTTTAAAAGGGCAAAGGAAGCTCAGGACCCACAGGCAAGTTAGTCCCACTGCTACATTAAAGGGGCAAGTTAGGCCCACTGCCATGTTGCACTGCCATTTAAAGGGGACGCTTAGGCCCACTGCTAACTATGTAGATTTCCCAGAAGTCATAGAGGCCCAGCAGTGTTAGGGAGTCTAGCTAGTTATACAGAACTGCAGTAACAGGAAGAACCGATCTAGTCAGAGGGACCCTGTTAGGTACACCAATGCTAGGGTTCACCAAGAAAAGTGAATCGCCTGTATATTTACTATGGTCTGGACGTTGAAACTGAATAATTGACCAGTGCAGTAAGAACTAAGACTTTATTTGCATTGCTATTATTGCTACGAACAGTTAATGTAGCAGAAGTACTGTTTTGTTGCCAGCCTTTCATGTTACAAGGTGTTTGAATCAGTCTTCAGCAATTTTCTTGAATACTTTCACCATTGGTATCCAGATCAGTCTTCTTCAAAGTACTCCAGAAGTCTTCTTCTGTGCATCTTCAAGCAGCCAGCAGCAGAACTTCAAGGAATCATGCCACAGTCATTTGCAACATCCTGTTTATTATTTTCCACTCTTCAAGTTTTCCTAGCATACAGCCTGGCCCAGTATAACGGTACCGTCTGCTTTCTAGTTTTATCGTTGTGTATCAAGTGTCGCCCAGATCTTCTTCTGTGGTATCCCGCATCATTGTCGTCCTGTTTCTTATTTTATGTAGTCCTTGGCTCGTCCGGTCTTGGTGCCCAGAACCCCGTCATTTCTCACGTTTCAAAGACTTCCTTCAGCATCTTCTTTGTGTCCCAACAGTCCAGAAGAGGGCTGTGACTGGGTGTTAGGTTTCTTCCTCTTCCTGACAGTCCAGAAGGGGTCTTTGGCCAGTTGTACAGAATCCTCTTAGGTCTTCTGCCGGCAGTCCAGGCGGTCTGTAGCTGGGTTTGTTGTGCTTCAATTCCAGCGACCCTCAGTGGGTTTTGAGCTGAGGAAATCTTTGCATTGTTCCAAAATTCTGGCAACCCTAGAGAGGTGGGTGTGGCTGAGAGACTCATGGTCGCATAAATCCTCTCTGCAGTTCCTTAGTTGTTAGCCCAGTCTGCCAAGTGTTTCCTTTATTTATTTATTTATTTGTTGCTTTTACCAGGAGGCATACTGAGCAGGCTACTGTTCGATTCCAGATGCATCCTGGGAGGGGTACAGACACAGTTGATGTAAGAAAGTACAAAAGAATAGTACAAAATACATAGTACCTAATAGGACAGACACAACAGAGTAGGAAACACTACAGAGTCATGAATAACATGAGAGAACAATTGATAAAGACTCGAGTCAGTCACAGTTTAAACACATTACAATAAATTTATTGGGTTAGGTCAGTAAACATTAATATAGGATGTGCCAACCAAGGTTGCCACCCTGAGGGCTGTTATGTGGCCTAGACACATGAGCAGGTAGGGGAGAAGTAAACTAGGAGCATGGAGTTAAGATGCAGAGAGGAAGAGAAGTGATGAATGTTTGTGGGGAGGGAGTTTCACAACTTAGGCATGCAGTAGCTAAGGGCTGCCTGGCGGCGGCAGTGGATCAATGAGGGACAACCAGGGTCCGTGAATCATTGTTTCTGGTGAATACGCTTGGTGGTTGTGTTGACTAGGGCAAGGGTGAGGTGGGAGACAACTGGGACCAGTACTGGCGCGAGGTCTTGGCGCAGTGGGATAGCCTACAGTTTCCTTAGAGATGTGGGTTCTTGGATTGTTGAGGGCACAGTGATGGGCGGAGTATGGGCAGCTCAGGACAAGCGACAGAAGCGTGGAAGAGGGATCCAGTCTGGCTAAGGTGGACTTGGGACCACACTGTAAACAACGTCCCGTGTCGAAGACTGGGAGGATTATTTTCTGCATGATGGCCCTCGGGCAGAGACTGGGATATTGTCACGGTTGCGGTAAAAGTGTGCCGAGCCTGGGGTGCAGCTTCACAGTATGGAGTCTACATGTGCGGAAAGTTGAGGACTCCGGGGTATCTGAAGGAGTACAGACCCCAAGAGGTCCTGTCCAGGTATGGAATGTGATGGGGAGGAGCCTCAGAAAGTCGTTGCCTTGTCCAAAAGTCACCGAGACAGTTTTCACGGCATTGAGGAGAGTTGATTTGAGTGTAGCCAGAGCTGGACCTTGGCAAAGTCCAGTACCCAATCTGGTCATTATCTCTGTGTCTGAGGGCCTGATGTATACAGCACAGTATGTCTGCATCGTGTGAATGGAAGTTGTGTGGCAGGCGGACAGCAGGTCATTTAGAAAGATGGTGAACAGGAGGGGTCTAGGACGGAGCCTTGCGGTACCCCAGCAGTGACAGGGAGGGGGCCGATGTGGCAGAACTGACTTTGTCTAATTGGGACCTGCCTTCAGGGTATGAGGAACCAACTGGAGGCCCAGCTAGATAGCCCAGTGTTGGTGAGTTTGGTCAGAAGGAGTGAGTGGGAGATGCTGTTAACGCCTTGGCCAGGTCGATGAAAATGGAGGCTGTGATGTGGTCAGCATCCATACCAGTGAGGATGGAGTTGGTGAGCCTGAGAAAGGAGGAGGTGGTTGAGTGGGATTTTCTAAAGCTGGACTGGTAGGGGTGAAGAAGGAGGAGGAGTCAAGAAAGGGTGACAGATGAGAAGAATACTGACGTTCTTGGAGTTTTGCCAGGATAGGTAGGGAAAAGGATGGTAATTGCTTGAGTTTGAGGCATCCCCACCCTTGGGAAGAGGATTACGGTGGCATGCTTCCATTCAGAGGGACTTGGCAAGGAGAAGGAGAGATTGAATAGGGCAGCCAGGAGTTTTGCTATGGCGAGGGCTGAGAGGAGGAGCATTTTGGAGTCCAACCCTGTTTTGCATTTGCCCTTGTTAGGATTAAGGCGATTAGTGCATTATATACCTCATCTTGGGTGGCCGGGCTGAAATGAGACGAGTGGGCTGTGGGTGTGGCTCTGATGGGGAGGTAAGCTGAGTTGCTGTGCAGGGCGAGGAGAGGACAGGAGAGTTGCATGGCAGTTTGTGAAGTGAGTGTTGAACTGTGAGGCCACAGCTGGGGGTCAGTGACGGGGTGAGCCTGCCTATCAGTAGGGTAGGAGTGGGGCCTGGAAGGAGGACTAGAAGGATTTTGCCACATTCCAGAATTTAACTGGCTGATGTGGAGATGGAGTCGAATGAGGCTTTGAAATAGTTAACTTTTGCTTGTCGGATTTTCCTAGTGCATGCATTGCATAATGTGCGATATAACTGGAGGTCAGCTGGTGAGCTGGAAGTCTTATGGGATTTCGAGGCTTTATCCCTGCTCCTGAGGAGGGCTAAGATTTTAGTTGAGATCCATGGAGGTGTGTACCTCTGACTCTGGTCACGGGGTGAGGGCGGGCATAGCGGTCCCAAATGGCAGAGAACTTGGTCTAAAAGAACACCAGGGCCTCATCAATGGAGGTGGATTGGCTGAAGAATGACCAGTCAGTATTGGCCAGGTTGTTGAGTAATGCGGAGAGGTCCAGGGACTTGTGGGATCTAGTCATTGGATTCTGGGAGGGGGCTTTAGGCCTGTGTATTTTCTTACAGAATAGATGCCATGATGGTCACTTAAGGCATCGGATAGGAGGCCAGAAGCTAGGATCCTGTGAGGTGAGGTACCAATCCAGGAGAGTGTGATTCGCGTTTGTGGTTTAACTGAGTGGGTTCTCAGATTTGCTGTGCTAGGTTTAGGGCAGTCACTTTGTCGCAAATCTTGGAGTTGGCCCCAGCAAGCCAGTTCTGGTTAAAGTCCCCAAGTATATGGAGCTCACCTCCAGAAATCAGAGAGTTTAGTTTGCCTAGGTGATCCAGTAAGGCTTGTGTATTGGAGTCGGGTGCGCAGTAGGTGCCTGCAGTGCAAATCGGAGTTGAGTGGGGAAGGGCAGGTTTTACCATTAGTGCGTCAGTGGACTCCGGCAAAGGCAGGGTGATCTGGGAGAACTGTATTGTGGAGGCAGTATACATGGCTGTGCCTCTCCCTTTTGTTGCCCTTACGGTCATGTCGGATGAGAGTATAACCAGGTATAGAGAATTCAAGTCAGTGTTGTGGGACTTCAGCCAGGTTTCAGAGATAATCAGTATATCCGGACTTAGGGACGTGGCGAGGGCTGAAGCAGGGTTATTTTACAAAGGAGGCTGCATATATTTAGGTGGATCATTCTTAGGCCTGATGAGAGTTGGATTGGCAAAGTGGGGTTAGGTGTGTTTTATCTTGCAACCCAGTTTCTTTTGACAGCAGAGAAAGCTTATCCGTACACGAACTGCCTTTTCTGACTGATGTAATGTTTTAGAGTTTTTAGAGTGGAGTACTCCAGGTAATAGGCGCTAGGTAGAGGTGCACCTCAGGAAGTATTTGAAGATTACATAGAGATTTGCTGACTTTAGAGTGTAGACCGCTCGTAGCGGAGCTGTTACAGCCATTTGATATAGAGTTCTCCTCGTACAGGAGAGTAGGAATAAGTGTTCCTGTGACCGTGTTCCCTTCCTGGTTTGGTATGAATAAAAGTCCTGAGAAGTATTTGGAACCTATTTCTGACTCCGCCTTTCTTTATCAGGTGCCACCATCCACCTATTTGGGACCTGTGTTAGTAATTTGTGTGCAAGTTACTGGTGTCATCGACTCAGTTGCTTTATTTACCCCTTTTTATTGATGTGGAAACCCAGCACACGTTAACATCCATTTTACCACCTTCGGGCACCATACATTGCTTCCAAAAGCAGGCCAATTTTGTATGGGTCATCCTACAGGGCCTCTTGTCCTGAGGGTCTACGGTTTGCTTCCTCCTCCTCTCACTTGGGCATGGTAACTGCTTTGGATTCTTCCCATGTGTTATGACCTGCCGCAAGAGATTGGCTCGAAGAAGATAATATAGTTAGCGTAGAACTTACTGTAACAGTAGATCTTTGAGTATCTCTGCAGCAGGTCATGCTGCCCCGCTTGCTATCCCTTTGCTACTATTCCAGAAGGGTACCTTGTTCCAACCTCCTCACGGAAGCCTCGAGCTGCTGCCTTTTGTTGCTCTCCTCAGTTCCCATCGAGACCAATGGGTATCTTCTCATACTGGTCGCTGAGATGGAAAAGTGAGGAAGTCCCTGGGTCGACTGCTGACAATTCATCCGAAGAGGTAATGCCTGTAGCTGATATCCTATATGTTATGACCTGCTGCAAGAGATACTCTCAAGAGCTACTGTTACGTGGTTCTTATGCAACTGTACTATCTTCTAGGGAATCTCTTTATCAGGTCATGCTGTCCCACCCTCCATCCCCTGGCTTTTTGTCTCCATCCGGCTCTGATTGCTCCAACCCATTCTTATAGTGGGGCTCCTTCTCCTCGGTTCCCTAGCCAGAGGCCTAGCTCATATGGTCACCGGTAGGGGAAAGAACTGAGGAGGGAGTGGGCGCCCATGCTTATGTTGGGTAAGGGACGTCTGCATGGGCGACCCTACTAGACTGCTACAGAAAAGCTTCCATGGGATCCTAGTGCCTGGTGGCTAAGTTCCATAGGTGTGACTTGATGAAAGCGATTCCCTCAAAGATCTATTGTTAAGGTAAGTTCTTAACATAATTGTTCTTTCCTGCAGTTCACTTTAATTCCTTTCAGAAACTTAAAGGTCGCTATCATATCTGCCCACTCCTTCTTTGTCCCCAGCGAGTACATACTCAGAACCTTTAGGCCCTCATAGGACCTGCCCTGTTGGCCCAGAATCATTTTTGTTGCCCTATGTTGTACGCCTCTGGCCTATTCCTATCCTTCCTGAGGTGAGGATTCCAGAACTGGGTGCAGTACTCCACGTGTGGCCTCACCAGGATCTCTACAAGGGAAGTATTACTTATCCTTTCCTGGTATCAGTGCCCTCAAAATACTTCCCAGCATCCTGCTTGCCTTGCTGTATGCCTTGTTGCACTGACTTGATTGCTTTAGGGTGTCAGTGATGAGAACTCTAAGGCCTTGTTCCTCAGCTGTAGTACTAAGTTTCACCCCTCCCATCAGTACTTCATCTTGGGTTCTTGTTCCTTAGGTGCATTACCTTACACTGTTTGTCATTGAATTTCAGCTGCCAAACCGTAGACCACCCTCCAGCTTTTGTAAGTCTCTGCATTTCCTTCAGACAGTCCACTCTCCCACAGAGCTACGTGTCGTCTTCAAGAGACACAAACTGACCCAGATTCCTCATCAGTGTCGCTGATGAACATGTTGAAGAGACGCGACCTAGGACAGATCCCTGTGGTACCCTACTTGTTACCTCCCTCTTATTTTTTTTTATTTTCACTTATTATTTAACTTTTGTTTACCAGGTGAACGTAGTGAGCCAAGGCCTGTTTTCATGCATGTCCCGGACCATAAATATACAGTCAAGATGTTACAAATAGTATAACACACACAATGAACAACTACAATACAAAATCACACATTCAAAAACAATGGCAATACTTTTACTAAGAAAATATTTCCTTATCTTAATTTTAAAAGTTTGATTTGCTAAAATTACCATAAAGTGAGACAGGAAGCTCATTCCAATATTTGGCTACTCTATAAGAAAAAGAGCAGTCCCCATTCTAGTCTTGGTTTTATGGACAATTAGTCTAACCAATTTGCTAGAACAAAGTTCCCTGTTGTTGTTTTTGATTTGTAATAATGAATAGAAGAGAGTTCTCCTTCTGGTGAAGAACATTATCTGTTAAGTAACAAAGACTATGCAAACTATTTAGCCTCAGTGGGATCCAGCCTGAGTGTCTATAAAGTACACAGTGGTGTGTGGAATAAGGCAACTTAAATGCAAATCTACATATGCTACGAAATACTAAAGTCAGAGATGATTTTGTCTCGCCAAATCCATCTGATTGTCTGATTTAACCCTTTCGACCACTTCCCTCTGCTGCCTTCTCGTTAGTTACCTACCAGTTTACTATGACCTTAGCCACTTCCAGATCTTCCATTTACAGTGTATCCGTCATATTTTCAGGGCTTTTTGGCCCACACATTGTGGCAGTATGATTTGAAAGGAGATGGCGAATACATGTTCAGTAAGACATGACAGAGTGTTGGTAGTTGTGCATAGTCGCATGCCTTCTGCCTCTGGAAGTGCAGTTGTAGCACAACTACCAACACCCTGGATTGTTTTATTGCACATACAGAATGTGTAACTAGGTAAACAAAATCTTTTAACAATTATACGGTTTAGAACAATTAAATATATATCCATTTAAATTTAATGTAAAGTTGTTCATCTGCTATTAACTTGAAACATAGTTTGCCAGCAGATAAGGATTGCTTCCCATCTAGTTTTCCCTTTTTCCCTGCCTACAGTATTACCCCAGATCCTACTTGATCTCCAGCCCATTCTCTTCTCCCTCCCCTCTTCTTCCCTAAGATTCCCTTATGCCTGTCCCATGCATTCTTGAACCCTACCACTGTTTTCACCCCACCACCTCTGCTGAAAGGCTGATCTTACAGTCTTCACCATTCATCACTGGTGATGGTGAGCGGAGGATCAGGACTCCTGAGGAGTTTTTGTTTTGTTTTGCTTTTTGCAAGAGGAGGTTGCGTCCAAAATGGCACCGCCCTCGAGGCCGACGGAATACGTGGCACTCGTGGGTTGGACAGTAACAGTCGCCATGCCTCCTCACGCCCCAGTTCTCATGCCTCCCGACATTGAGTGAGTAATGACCTCACGTGGTATGCCATTATCTCTGCGGCCCAGGCCATCTGTTAGTTTCTACAGTCCTAGTTCTGCTGCTTCATCCTCTGTATCGACTGGTAAGATCTTTCCTGTTTATTTCTCATCGGCGCGGAGTGCTGTTTTAGTTTTCCGTCAGTCATGTCTGGTTCAGGGACAAGAAAAATCTTAGCGGGCGGGTTGCCTCTGATGCATAGGTGTCCCTGCGGTCGACTTCACTCCGTCACAGATCAGCCTTTCCTGCCTGGGACTGAACCACGATATGGACAGATGCAATGCCTGTTTCCCCATGGATCTCTGTGTTCTGGAATTAGCATGCTGAAGGTTGGACATGTGCCACCGACTTTTGGGGACAGGAGGGTACACGGGTCACCGAGAGCAGTGTTCTTGGGCCTTCCTCCGGTCCCCTCCCAGGCCTATACGGCATGTGGAGGGGGGTTCCGCCAGTTCCAGCCTTGCCACGCAGTGGGAACTCCTTCCACAGTGCAGGAGATCTGGCCTTTCCCCTGGGGGGTCAGGCGGGAGGCACCATTCAGGCAGTAGCCTCCTCCGAGGCAAAGGCTCCCCTGGCACGCGATCTGAGGCCTCCAGGCCCAGGCCGGCACCGTCCTCGGTGCCGCCCCTGATTCCAGCACCGGGATCAGGGCAGCCTGCGGTGGCACAAGGCCGGCCTCCGCGCTGTCTCTGACTCCAGCACCGTTCGCAGTGCCGGGAATGGGGCTGTGCCATGGGCAGCATGAGGCCAGTTCACAGTGTCCCTCTTGGCACTGCGGCTGAGAGGGATCAGGGAGTAGTCTGGTTTGGGCCGCCTCTGGGAGGATGATTCTGAGACTGACCCAGACTGGCTCCCGGATTCTCAGTAGTCCACCGATTCCTCTACCTCCAACGCAGTGGCTCCTGTTCAGCCTCCTCCCCGGAGGCGGATGGATTCAACCAATTCTAGGTTGGTGGCTCTGACCAGTCCTCTGGTGCCCTGGGTGGTGCCTCAGGACAGCCTGGAGTTGGTGATCCATCTGTCACCTTGGGAGGCGTCACCCTCTTGTGGTTGTTCTTGCTGACCCTACTTCTGGGTTGGCTGGAGCACCTCAGGCAGGGGAGGACACTACTACTCCAGCTGTCTGCTGTGGGTGTCAGTTGCCTTAGCTGATTACGAGGAAGAGGGCTCTCGGAGTCCAAAGGTTGAGGTTGGCTTGGGTGGCACCCTTCCTGGGAACCCATGGGGGTTCTGGGAGGAGTTGCAGCACTGGTCTGATCTGCTCCCCTGAGGTCTTCTCGAGAGGGACCTCATCTTCAGAGGTTAGAGACCGCCCTTCTGGACTCATGTGGCCCCAGTCGCCTCAGGGAATTTCTTCTGTCAGGCTCAGCTTTGGCCGCTCCAGCTCAGTTGAGCGGCCTTCATCTGCCGGAACCACTGGATCTCCTCTTCCTTTGAGGTCTCCCAGCAGGTCCCCTAGCCGGGCAGAGGTTGTGCCCTCCTCAGAGGTGTCTGGTCCCTTTGCCTGTGCCAGCTCCTCCCCATTCCCAGGTCACTCTGGTTCTATGGGGCCCTTCACCTGGGAACAGTTCAGGTCCACCGCTGCCCTGTTCCCTGCTTATTATCAGTCCATGGACCGGAGGTATTTCACCACTCCCTGTGCAGCTGAAACCTGGCTCTCCGAGCCTCGTTGCTCCTTATCTTCCTCCTCTGAGGACTCTTCTCTCCACCTATCCCCAGTGGCTGATCTTTCCAGCTATCAGCGCTTCCTAATAGGGTTGCTCGGCAGGCTCCATATTTCCACCCTTGTTGAGCAGTACTGACCCGGTCGGCACACACCTTCTTAGGCGAGTTCAGTGCAGCCAACCTGATAGTTCCCACCTGGAAGGCATTGTACCGAGCCTGGTGATGTCCCTTAAACCAAACACCAGACCCGAGGGACCTCCGTCTGAGGTGTTGTACCCCCCATGGGTCTCCAGAGCCTTGCCTCACCCCTGGACTGCCACTGAGCATAAAAGCCACCGGCATGATCAACCCCGAATCGACTCGGCCCTGAGTTGGATTTTGGGGAGGAGTAGCTGTCGACACGCCTCCTTTTGTGTATCTCTTCTCATCAGGCCCACCATACTGCCTGCAACAAGCACTTGAGGTCCCTGCTAGGTCAAATCCTAGCATCTTTGCCTGATTCACAGGCAACCAGACAGGCCATTGCCCTCTCGCACGGGGTCTGAGCTAATGAGGCACCAAGCAAGGGCGATCGCATGATGCCAGTGAGCTGGCTTCCAGGTTGGTTGGGACAATGATTTGTATTAGGAGAATGGCATGGTTTTGTGTCTCCCGGTTGTCACCCCTGGCCCGGTGGGGTGACTGCCCTCTCTTTCCATGGAGCCCATCTTTTTCCTGTATGCGCGGCGAGAGCTTCAGGGGCACCTTCCTTCTCCTGCTAGGAGAACCTCTCCTCTCCCGACCAGCCTCAGGCCTAGCCAGGCCTGCTACGGTTCCTTCCTCTGGTGTCTTCCCCCACTGGAGGCTGAGGGACTTGGCCCCTTAGGGAGGTTATGGGCGCCCTTCGGGGTGGGGGCTTAATCACCCACCAGTGATGAATGGTGAAGATTGACACAGACAAGATACTAAAATTGCATACCTACTGTAATTCCTGATCTTTCTGTGTATCTTCAATCAGTCACTGAATCCCGCCCACCTTCCCTCTCAGGCCTCAGTCTCTGGACAATTCTCCTCCTCCACCTCCTTGTTTGTCTCACATTTTGACCATGGTCCATTTCCAGCACCTCCTGCCTCCTCCCCCTAGGGGTCGGGTTTTACCTCTGGGTGGGCAAACAGGGAGGGTTGCTGCTGTTGGGAACTGCCAAAGCCCAGGTAGCTCCTGTTTTTTTCAGCTCCCTCTTGTGCCTCTTGAGGGAGTCTGGTGGCAGGAGGGACTCTGGTGGTTTCCTCCGTTATCTTCCAACCTCGTGCCTCCTTGTGGTTGATTTTTACCCTCCTTCTGTAGTGTATGTTATTTACCCCCTTTCCCCTATACCCACCCTCCACCCCCACCCACCAAATAACTAAGTTCCAGTCACCTGGGGTTGTTCTCCAGAGCATTTAAGCTGGTTATTCTGGCTCAGTTCTTTTGCAGGAGGGAGACAACGACATGTCCTTAGCCTTTGTCCTGCCTCTGATCCCTGAATAAGTGCCATCCTCTTCAGGCCTTGCCTTCATCATCTGACCTGTCTGCTCGACCTGTGGCATAATTCTCCAGAGCAGTCCAGGGCAATGTCTCGGGGCGTGTCTCCTCCTCCTCCTCCTTCCTCTATCCTCCTATCCCTCCCTATTCCACCCATTCCTTCTCATCCAGAGATTGGGGCCCTAGGCTTCCTCCTTTCCTGTCCTCTCTTCGGCATATTCCTCCTTTGGTTTTACATCCTTTTCTTTTACTGTCCCTCTGGCTCCCTCACCCACCCTCCTTAGTTCTCTGTCCCTCTCTGGCGTGCAGAACTGGGGCTGAGGTGGTGTCGACTGTGGTTACCGTCCAACCCACGCGCCCACGTATTACATCGGCCTCGAGGGTGGAGCCATCTCGACGTCGACTCCTCTTGTGGAGAAAAAAAAAAGCTCCGCGGGGTCCTGATCCTCCGGCTCACTACCCACCAGTCATAAATGGTGAAGATACACAGAAAGATCCAGGAATTATGGTGAGTCGTAATTTACTTTTCAGGAATCCACCACTCTTTATGTGAAGAAGTACTTCCTCACATCTGTCCTGAAATCTACCCTTCTTCAGCTTCATAGCATGTCCCCTAGTTCTGGAGCACTTTTTTCTGAAAGATACTTCCTCCTGTACTTTATTTACCCCGAGAGGTATTTAAAGGTCTCTGTCATATCCTCCCTCCCTCCCTTCAAGGATGTACATATTGAGGTCCTTTAGTCTCTCTTGTAGCACCTTTGATGCAGGCTCTGCACTATTTCAGTTGCCATCCTCTAGACTTCTCCAGAACTGGGCCCTGTGCTGTAGGTGGGGTCTTCGGTGGTACCCATTGGTGGCCACTAGGGGGAATATGAAGTTTTGTGTGCTAGTTGTTTGTAGAAAACTGCTGTTTAAAACCTGAACATTATATAAAGGGTTGCTAATGCACTGATTCACCTGCACTGTGCCCAGGTGGACAGCACTTTCTTTGGTGTTGGTAGTAGTCTGTGTGCACAACTGCAGACCAGCTAAATTGCAGCATTTTCCATACCCATTATGGCAAGTAGCTATATGAGCACGTTATATGGCAAATTGTGGCACTGCTCAATGCAGGAACAGATTATCTACACCTGCTAGCTTCTCTTCATAAATCTGCGTGATGCATTTAGTGCATTTAAAAGATGACGGTTTGCTGAACTGGAAAGTGAAGCCACGATATATCCACAGACAGATACTGTACATTGTGGACAGGGAAGCATATGCTTCCCTACAGCTCATTGGCCATCTGTGCATGGCTGCTAACCTACTTTATGACTGAGAATGGCAAAACTCACCTATCAGAAGACAGTAATGACCAGGCCTATGAAATGTTTCTGCCAGATTAAATAGTTGGAGCTTTATCACTGTTTTTACAAGCAAGATGCTACTAAAACTATGTCCATCAGTAGTCAGATGCTGTATCAAGAACCTCAAATAATTATATATATTTTTTTAATTATAGGTCTGTTAGACCACGGTTAACTATCTATGTGTGTAAGGAGCAGTCAGGGAACTCGGAACTAGAAAGGCAACAAGAATCTGAAAATGGAGAGAAGAGCAATGGTGCAATATTTGGTAGGTTTTGCTGGTAATTTGATTTAAAGTCTCTTGTACTCTCGGTATCCCTTTCTGTTATTAATACTGACATTTTACCATCAGAGGGAACTACAGGAACTTAGTGATTTTCCTGACTGGTAATTGGGGCAGCTTATTGTCGCCTGACTGTGGTGTACATGTAACTGGAGGCTGAGCACTTGTCTGTCCAGCTCCGATCAGGAAGGCCTAAGAAGCTACGAGAGCCTGGAATGTAAAAATAAATAAAATAATCTTTGAAAAGGCTAATGTTGAAACTGCTGAGGTCTGCATTTTTAAAATGAAAGGTTAGAGTCTAGGCAACTTAGAATAGCTATAGTGATATGATTTCCAGAAATCAGTATTTTAAATATTAGTTGTGTAAAGTTTATTAGCAACTGTTTCTAGCCCCAACTGTCCTAGAGTTATTCCTTTTATAAGAAATTATCTTTGGAAAGGGCTAACTTTGGAATCCATTTTCAGTTATCTGGCAGGTAGAAGAATGCTTCACACATTGATTTTTTCATACAGATGTGTTCAGGGCATTTGCTAGATTATTTGACAGAGCATGTAACAATTGCAAAACTAATCCATCTGTGTGTAAAGCAAACCTTCTTGAGTTAGAAGTTCCTCGTGTCAAAACTGTGGGGTCTTCCACTTTTTTGTAATTTTTCCTGCTATATGAAACTCTCTGCCAGCTTGTTTTTGTAGTGTGGATCTTAAATTTTCCTCAATTTCAAGATTAAAAATAGTACCCAACTACTTTGTCAAACTGCCCTCGTAAGCTATGTTAGTGCTAGTGACTGTTATTTTCATGATTTTTAAATGAAGATGTATACTTTATTGTATAACAGAACAGTGCATATTTTAATCACGTAACATTTTCTTACAATTATCTGTATTTTCTTTATATGGATCATTTGTGTAACGTTAATCTTAGTTAGAGAGGACTCCTGCAGTAGGCAATAACGTTAGGACTGAGCCTCAGGCGCTAGGACCATACGGAAAAACTTTAGCTAGCAGTGTCTGGTGGGGCCGCCCACCGGCATTATGACCTACGTCAGTCCGGGCGCTATATAGTGGGTGGTCCCCACACCCGCCCTCCAGTTCTTCCGCCATCGACCTGCGCACGCCGGACTGTGGGAACGCTACAGTTCAACTGCCATTTTCGATAAGTATATCTTTCAATTTTCTTTTTCCTCAAAACCAGTATTCGCCATCGGAATGCATGTCTTCTCCAACTCCTTTGGAATCTCATCAAAACAAGTGCTCCTCGGCAAGCATCCGGAAGAAGGACACCCATACTATGTGCCTTCTGTGCCGCGGACCTGACCACGACACACGGGCCTGTGCGGCCTGCCAGAAGTTCAACCATGCCACACGGAACACCGGCAGCAGACTCTGAAGCTTATCTTTACCCCAATACGCATATCTCTCCTCCAGATAAGGAGTCTAGACAGTTGGACCAATATGGACGTAAGTGTACTTGTCCTCCACTTTGGCTTTGAGGACTCTAAACTATGTAACCACATGGTCTGTTGCCAGAAGGCCATCGTGGGGCAGTTAATCATCTGAATTCGAAGCCTTGCCCGATTCTGAGACCAAGGCTAAAATTGAGCACACTGTCTGGGCCGTAGAAATTTCCTGCCACCATACTCTGAGCCACTTACGATGCTGTTGACACTTGGCTAGGAGCACCATAACAGCAGTTTGCCTTCTCGCAGGTGTGCATGGTCTGAGTTTTCACGCCCAGGATGTTCAGTCCTCCACCCTGGATTCATAGGATGACTAACTAGGTCAGTTAGTGTTAGCCATGTAAGACCTGCTCCTGTTTATACACTGAACTGAAACAGATCTTTCCATGATATTTATCAAAGCATTTTTGAACTCACACGCTATTACTAGACACTACCATGGATGGTAGTGCATTCCGTCACCACTCTTCGAGAAAACCAGTGCGCCTGTCCTTTTTTAAAAGATCCTTCCTTAGTTGAAATTCATGTCCTCTGTTATTTGCTGTGGCTATCTCTTGGAGTCCCAGACATTCCCATAAATCACTTTCCTGAAAAGCCCTATAAACCAGGCATATGTCTCCTCTGTACCTACGGTACTGGAGTGAATATTCTCCCAGAACCACCAGTCTTTCCTCATATGTCTTTCCAGCCATCCCAGCCACAATCCACGTAGCATGCCTCTGACCCACTCCAGTCTTGCCACATCCTTTTCAAGTATGGTGACCAAAACTGGCAACAATACTGCAGGTGTGGATGCACCAACGCTGTATACAGCGGCATCAGTACATCCTTGGCCCTGTTTCTGATGTTCTTTTAATACAAGCCAATATACCATACCCCTTTTAATTACCGTGGCACAATTTTCAGAAAAATCAAGATCTGGATTCCCAGGTCTCTCTGTAAGTCAGTGGATTGTAATTTGTTACCATTTATATAACAGGTACATTTTGCCCCAAGTGTATGATTGTGCATTTTCTTGAATTAAAACTGAGTTTTTCTCTCTGCAGCTTGCACTAACGTATCAATATTTTCTTGAAATAGTTTTGCATCATGTTGATTGGTAACCAGTGCACCTAGTTTGTAATGATATCATCAGTAACTTTTTCCTTCCAGGTCCCTTTAATAATTGTTAGAAATGATACCAAGATATTAAACAATGTAGGTCCCAGTACAGATCCCTGGGGACCCCACTGGTAACTGTAGCAAGATCTGACATAAACCCCTTGATCACCACCCTGTGTCTCCTATTCATCAACCAAACCTGGATGCCCTTTTCGAGGATCTGTGCTGTTGGGTGGGGGGATGTCAAGGATCTCTTAATTGACCTTCAAGAGACTGGCAAAGCTCTATATTCTGTACAATCATACCATCCTAAGGCTAAGACTGGGCAGCCTTTTCGCCGCCATGAGCGGCACCAAACAAGCACAGCCCACCTGACGACAGGGCAAATGGGAGAGCTTCCAGAGTGGGGCCCCAAGCCCCTCAGCCTCTTGACTCATGACACGCCCCTCCGCGCCAGTTCTGGAGGAGCCAGTAGGTGTCAGGTTTGTCAACCACCTGGCGGGGTGGGAGGCGATCACTGAACTCGTGGGTCCTTCAGCTAGTCGCTCAAGGACATGCCCTAGAGTTCATAGAGAGACCTCCAGAGAACCCTCCAGGTCTCTGTCGCTACCACAAGGTCACATCTCCCTCATCAAAGAGGAGATCGAGAGCTTCTAAGAAAGTCTGCCATAGAGCCTATTCCTCCAAACCAGGCAGGAAGGGTATTATTTCAACTTCTTCCTGGTACCCAAAAGATGGGAGACCTCAGCACACTCAATCTGTGCGCCAGGTACAAGAGATTCCACATGTTGACCCTTCCAGGCCTGTTGCCACTGCAGGATAGTGTTGAACAAGTTAATGTGCTAAATCCTTGTCAAACAGTGATCACAATATGGTACAAGCCGTTGTTAATGTACAACAACATGCCATAACTCATGGCGCATAATAATTAAAATTTTATTCTGCCGATTACATATCAATAAACAAGTTTTGACTGATTGGGAAGAAGGTATCTTAGGACAGACACTAAACAATATTTGGTCTACCTTTACAGCAAGATTCAGCATTGTATCAATCTGTGGGTTCCTTTTAGGAAGAAATATAGCAACCACAAGAGAACCCCGGTGGAATAAAAGTGTAAAACTAGACTTGAACAGAAAACGCAGATTATATAACAAATTCAAAATAAGCCACATCCACAAATTGGACCAAATATAAAATGTCAGTAAACAAAAGCAAAATTAAATTAGAAAAGCTAAGAAACATTTTGATGAAAAATTGCACGCCCACTAAAGATAACAAAAAGCTTCTATAATTATATTGGGTCCATTAAAAATTCTAGTCCCAAAATAGGACCTTTAACCACATCTGAAGGAGTCATAACTGATGAAAAAGAAATGGCTAGTGAATTTAATAGACATTTTATTAGTATGTTTGGTCAAAAGGCTCAGTTTCAGCCATCAGTCCTGGAGCGAACAACGCTTGTCTGCCCTTTGGTGAGGGAGAGGTCATAGATGCTATAATGACACTCAAACCGAACGGGTCCACTGGTCCAGACAGCATACTGCCTGTTTTTATTAAAACACCATCTCCTGCATTGTGAAATCCCTGACTTATCTTTTAATGTCTCTCTTAGGACGGGATCTACATTACTGATATGGAGGCAGGCATGTAATCCCTCTGCACAAAAGGTTCCAGAGCCTCAGTTTTAAATTATCGGCCAATTAGTCTGACAGCTGTTTATTGTAAGCTTATGGAGAAACTATTAAAAGGAAGAATTATTGAGCATCTAAACAATATTGGGTATATTGACATCACTCAACATGGTTTTGTTAGTGGCAGGTCATACCAAGCAAACCTGTTAAGCTTCCTTGAGCCAGTAAGTGAGGCACTGGACAAAGGACTGTCAGTTGATGTAATACTTTTAGACTTCTCGAAGCTTTTGATTCTGTGTCACACAAAGTCCTCATCGGACTATTAGCAACAATAGAGTTGCAACCCAATCCAGATAATAAATTTGATTACATCTTGGCTCTCTGACCACACACAGAGTTTCATTAAAAGGCCACTTGTCTTCATGGGGTTTCGTAACCAGCGGTGTCCCCAGGGTTCCGTTTTGGGACCAGTTCTCTTTAATATTTTGATCACTTCCATGCTTCCTAAATAATTACTGCTGGATGGCCAAGTATGCAGGCGACTGCAAACTGGGGGGTATTGTGACGAATAGAGGATCAGCAGTTCAGATTCAAAACAGTCTTTCTCATCTTGAGAGCTGGTCTATCCAAAATGAGTTGTATTTCAGTGTTCATAAGTACAAGGTAGTGCATCTGGGCAAAAATAACCCCTGTTCTCCTTACAAATTGAACAACATGGACCTTCAGATAGTTGATAACTAAAAGACTTAGGGGTAACTGTTACTAACGACTTCTCACTTGACTTACAGATTAGAAATACCATTAAAAGGGAAAACAGATACTAGATGTATCCTAAGAAATATTAAGGTTAGGCATGAGAGTGTGATAGTCCCTCTTTTTCTAAGCTTGGTCAGGCCTGCTAGAATACTGCTCCATAATATCGACCCCTGCCCATTAGAGGTAATAAACTAATTGAAAACATCCAGCGCAAAATCACTAGAAAAATCAAAACAGTGCGGAACTTCGATTATGGCACCAGGTTGCGTAAACTGAACCTTTACTCAGTGCATTCAGAAGATTGCATGGTATATACAGCTCTAAACTTAATGACTCACTATTTTAAACTATTGGTTTGATAAAAAATTCCTCTAAAGTTAACACTAGATCTCATGACAGCAAATTAAGGATAACTCAAAACAAAACTAACAAAATAAATCATTGGTTTACCCAAAGAGTAGTAGCAGCATGGAATGAACTTCCTAAAGGTGTCATTGAGAGTACAACAATGGACACTTTTAAAACAGTTTAGATGCATACATGGGAAGCAAAATGTTTCCACCAGTGATTTGGTGACGAGCTCATAAAAGGCATAACTGCCTTCTAGCTCGTAAGTACCTATAAACCTTCTCTAGGGACACTGGCTGTGCACACTGGACATGCAGGATGCCTACCTGCATATTCCTGTCTTCCCGACCCACCGCTGCTTTCTCAGATTTACCTTCCAGGGGAGAATTTTCAGTTCAGAGCCCTCCATTTGGACTTCATCGGCACCCAGGTGTTTATCAAGTGCCTTGCGTGGTGATAGCGACTTTGTGTCATCAGGGCTGTTTTGTGTTTCCATTCCTTGATGACTAGCTGCTGTCAGCTCCATCAAGGGACAGACTGGGAGCTTCCTGGCGACTACCCTGGACCTGTTCAGCCAGGTGGGAATTACGGTGTACTATCCCAAGTCCCTCCTCCTCCTCCCTCTCAGTGCCTCCAGTTTATTGGGCGGTGCTGAATACAGTCCAGGGTCGTACTCCTCCCTTTGGAAAGGGTGGAAATGTTACAGATGCAGGCCAAGCGTGGCTTCCAGCCACTGGTCTCACCCAGATCCATTCTTTGTCTTCTGGGCCTTATTGCGGCAGCTATCCCCACTGTCCCTCTAGCCAGACTCCACATGCAGGTCACACAGTGGATGTTGTGAGTTCAGTGGTCAGATGACCTGGATCACAGGATCCTGTGTCAACCCATGCATCAGGATCTGCTCTGGTTGCAGGACCTGAACAATCTATGCCGAGGGTCCTTTTCAGCTCCCCTCTCCGGTTCAGTGCCTGACAGCGGACGCCATCTGGTCAGGGTTGGGTGCTCACCTAGGGGACCGTAGAACCCAGAGATTCTGGTCCCAGTGGGAGCTTTTCCTACACATCAGTGTACTGGAGATGCGGGCAGTGCTGTCGCTTTTCAAGCATTCCAGTACCTTCTTCCAGGTCCACTCCTTGTCCAGGCGGACAATGTGTGATTTGGTACCTGAACAAACAAGAAGGCGCGCATTCGTACCCTTTGTGCAGGGAGGCAATGCGCGTGTGGTACTGGGTGGTTCAGCAACACCTTCAGCTGATGGCAGTGCATGTCCCAGGCTTTCAGAACATCCTAGCGGATACTCTGAGGCCTTTTCGGGCAAGGGCAGCCAGTGGGAACTGCGGCAGTTAGTGATCGAGTATCTTGACCTTTGGGGTTGTCTGGATCTAGATCTGTTCGCCTCCATATACAGCTCAAAACTACCCAGTTTTGCTTGCATGTTCCCAGATGTGGTGTTTTCTGGCGGGCGTGTTGTCTCTATGTGGAGACGGGGAGGTTCTTGTCGTCTTCCTCCCTTCCCGCTACTACAGAGGGTACTTCTCAAGCTGCAGGCGAAAGGGGCTCACATGATCCTGATTGCCCCTTATTGGTCTTGTCAAGTATGGTTCTGTCTGCTCCAGCAACTGGCGGTGGAGCCTCTGGTGCCCCTCTGCAAGGACCTCCTGACCCAGGAGGAGGGCGCTGTTTCATCCAGCTCTCAAGTCCCTTACCTTCATGGATGGCACCTTCTGACATAGTTGCTTCACGCTATGGGGTATCTTCCAGAGTTGCTCGGGTCCTTGTGGAGGCCAGATAGCCGTCCACAAGAACTATGTATGCAGTGAAATGGAAGAGGTTTTCCATTTGGGCAACCGCCAAGGGATGGGACCATTTTTGTGCCCTGTTCCTCAGGTTATGGAATACCTTTACATCTCTCTGACCTAGGGCTCAGCTGTTCTTAAGCTAAAGGTTCGTTTGTCAAGTCATCTCTGTCTACCATGTTCTGATAGATGGCAAGACTTTGGCTCAATTGGAGGTCTCCGTACTTTCTTGAAAGGGATACACGCATGAAACCCAGTTCGGGATCCTGTCCCACCGTGGGATCTGAATTTTATTCTTGAGAAACTCGTTGCCTCTCTTTGAACCAGCCAGCGAGTTGAGACCTGCACTGTCTGTCTTGGAAAGCACTGTTTTTAGTTGCGATTACTTTTGCTCAAGGATTTCCACGCCCAGGCCCTGATGTGTAAGGAGCCTTATTTGATTTTTTCAGAGACCGGGTGGCTCTGTGTACTGAATCCCAAGTTTATACCAAAGGTAGTTTCTGAATTTACTTTGAATCTGACTATCCACTTGCCCGTGTATTATCCTGAGCACTCTAACCAAGGGAAGCACTTGCACACACTGTGTGTGCACATAACTGCATTTGTATACTAGTCAGACAAATTCAGTCCTCAAAATAGATCAGTTTTCATTTCCTGTGTTCCCAAAAAGAGGCGCTACTGTTTCAAAATGGTGCTTATCCAAATGGTTGGCAAACTGCATTCTCTTTTATCAGAAAAATAACAAACCACTTCCAGGGAAGTAAAGAGCATTCAGCAAGAGGCATGGCTGCTTCTGCTGCTTATTTCAGAAATGTCTCTGCCGCTGACAACTGTGCAGCAGCTACTTGAGCTCTGTCCACACTTTCACTGAGCATTACAGTCTGGACATTGCTTCTAGATGCAGAGCGGGCTTTGGCCTAGCTGTCCTTCAGGGCCTTCTTTCTTAAATTTTCCTGATCTTCTGCAGACCTTTCCTGCTTCCGTGGTCAGCCTTTGCCTGACTTACACTGCTTAGGACTCCATCCTAATGGTTGTGCCCTGCAGGGGCCCTCTCGATAAATAGTACAGTTACGCAGAACTTACCATAACAGTAGATCTTCGAAAGGAGGCTCTTGCAGTAGGCAAGTTTTTTCCTCCTTCCCCTGGCTGCTGCTTCTTTCAGTCTATCTTTGGCTCCAGGAACCCATTCCTTTCTCCTGTTGCACCTTCTTAGGTCTCTAGCAGGAGAACTGGAGGGTGGGCATGGGGACCACCCTCATATAGTGCCGGACTGACATCGTCACGTGGACGCTAGGTGGGCGGTCCCCGCGAGACACTGCTAGTTAAAGTTTATCATGTGGTCCCTAGTGCCTGGCAGCTCAGTCCTAATGGTTACTACCTACTGCAAGAGCCTCTCTTAAAGATCTACTGTTACGGTAAGTTCTTATGTAATTGTACTTTGTCTTTGAACTGGATGCCCATTGCAAATGAACATTGTTCAGTGGGTTTCAATCCTGAAATAAAATGAAAATAATTTGTGCAGAGTTCAGTGCAACCTCTGGTACCACCACAGTGCAATTGATAGTACCATCAGCACCACTTCTACAGTGCCATAATCAGTACTGTTGCTGGCACCAGAAATGTTTCTGCCACTGATGCTGAACTAAACTCCCTTTGTGCCCAGGACTGCATGAGTAGGGCTGCAGCTCCCACAGCTGTAGTGAACACAAGAAGGGTGGAATTTGTCTTTCTAACTACCTAGATTCACTTCACTGTTCACACTTGGCAGTTTTCCACTGAGCTTAGTCACTGAAAATGTCTTCAAGCTTGGCTCCTCCCACCACCCATTGGTGTCATCCTACAACTCTGCCCCATTTGTAGTCATACTTTCCTTCCCTGGAAGGAACAGGTCTCCTTCTTCACAGCTCCTGCTAGTGATCGGGGATTCTAGAGTTTTCACATGCTTTCACGATTTTTACCATTTATGTTAGTTATGCATGTTTTACACTTTATCATATCATAGAATCCTATCATAGAAGCTTGACTGCAAGAAAGGACCATAATGGCCCATCTAGTCTTCCTTTTTTCTCCCTATACCTCCCATTCCTCCCCATGTGCTTGTCCCTTGCCTTCTTGAATTCTTCCACCGATTTAGCCCCCACCACTCCATTTGGTAGTCTGTTCCAGGGCTCCACCACCCTCTCCGTGAAGACACGCCTGTCGTATTGCCTCTGTATCTTTTTCTTGCAGTCTGAGGCTGTGCCCTCTAGTTCTGACCCCTCCTTCCTCTTAAGTAAACCCTCTCCTAACCCCCAGGAATCCACTAATATTATTACTCTTTGCAGTGCCTCTTTAAGTCAGCACTGCCCCAGAATCAATTAGAATGCTGTGATAATTATGTAATGTTTAGCTTGTGCATTCATTTTCAAACTGCCCTGTTCTAACTGCCTGGATTCTACCTCAGATTTTCCATCTCCACTGCAAAGTTCTGATGCCCTGAGAGCTCTCTTTATCAAGATAATCTAAACTGTGCATAAGAACAAAAGAAACTTAAGTATTTTGTCTTATTTTTCATTACTGCCTTATTCTTTTTAGTAATTTTACCTCATATATAAGTTCTTTAGTTTTTTATCGGTACTTGTGGTTCCTTTGGAACTGAGGGTAACCTGATTGCTTAGTAATTTAAAAGGAAACTTTTAAATAAGTTTCCAAGAGTTTTTCTTTAAAATATTTAATTTTACTAATTTTGAACTGAGGTGTTCTGGTTCTACTAGCAGTTCTCGGTTCCTGAACGATCGGAACCATGGTTCTGTTTAAAATTGTCGGTTTCTGAACCGATCGCTTTCTTTCTTAAACCGACAGCTAAATCTTTAATACCTTCATATTTTAGCAGTTTTTGAGTCCTGTTTTCTACAATGACTGATAAACTTAAAAAGAACACAGGACCTACAGGTTTTAAGAATTGTGTTAAATGTACAGAGGTATTTGCAAGAGCTGACAAACATGACCTCTGTCTGCTCTTTATTGGTGTTAAGTATTTTAGTGAAGATTGTGAGATTTGCAAGTCTTTCCTGAAAAACTGTGGAGAAGCGTAGGAGAGACTGAAGAGAAGGCTTGAAGAGGGGTCCCTGAGCTCTGACCAGTCCACCCCTCAAAAACGTGGCAATTCTTGTAGAGCCTCAACTCCACCTCTGATACAGGTAAGGGCTCTAGTAAGAGAGGCAATCAGCTGGCTGACTCTCCGTGCCTGCCAAGAAACTAAGAAAAAGCAAGCACACTGACACCCCGGCCATACCTCTCAACCTCTTGCCTCGTGAATCAGGGCAAGGCTTAAAAATCAGGGACAAAGATCCAAAATCAGGGACACATCTTAAAATTTATACTATCTCTTAGAAAGCTGATAGAATAAGGAATTTATGTTAAGATGCATTTTCTGAAGAAGAAGAACAAATCTATAACTTTAATGTTTGACATTATTTTGTGATTTTACTTCCCACTGTTCTGTCACAAAAATGCAAATTTCCGAGGGACAGAGGGAAAATTTTAAGCAAAATCAGGGACGTCCCTGAAAATCAGGGACAGTTGAGGAGGTATGACCCTGGCTAAAAGCGCCTCAAGGGGTCCCTCGTGTGCCCTTACATACTCCCTCTCCTGCTGACATTTTACAAGCCCTGGCTTTGTTACAGGGGCTGCAGGGCCTATTCCTCCCAGCAGCCTGTAACTGCTCCATCTGATAAAGCTGCTGCTATCCTTCTGGTGCCTGTTTCCACTATTGGGGGTGATGTTGATGAAGGAATAGAGCCTGAGGTGTCACCGGAGCAAGACTTTGGTTCCCCCAGGCCCTCAGAGGATTTTTCTCCATTTTTCTTTCATTAAGAAATGGTGGAAACACTGGACCTCAGACAATTGAGGAAGTACAGGATGAAGAAGAGGTTCCATATATGGAACTAATGGGCTAACACCCTCCAAACGATCTTCTTCCTCTTTACAAATTTTCAGAAAAGACATTCTGAAATATTAAAAGCCTCTCAGACTGTCACGCCTATTGATAAAAATGTGACAAAAGTACCAGCTGGAGAGATCTGGTGCTGAGTTTTATTCAGCCACCCTGATCATCAGGGCATTGTGCAGCAAGGCAGTCTGTGAGAAGGCCAAAACCCCTTGTCTTCTCATCCACCTAAAAAGTTCTCCAGAAAGGTGTACAGTATGGCTAAGAGGGTACCTCTCAGCATCCCTTGCTATCAGGCCTATGCTGCTCTCTACCAAAGGCTTTATGGCAGTCTGTGGTGGATAATGCAGAGGCAAATCCCTCACTGTTTCTGACTTGTTAGAGACAGCCAAATTAGGTTTGAGGCTTCCCAACACCAATCCAGATGGCAGCAGATACAAATGACACTGCTGCCAGATGGTTGGCTGGTACTATAGTCATGAGAAGGTTTGCCTGGCTGAGGGCTACTAACCTCACCCAGGACACTCAAACCAAAAGCAACGGATTTCCAGTTGAGAGCCATTCCCTTTTGTGCACAAACTGAAGCCTACATGAAGAAAGTAGATGAATACAAGACTGCTTTCAGAAGTAATTCCACTAGGGACAAACCTCCCCGTCTTATTCTAGGGAGGCAGGGACAGGTCTACCTTTAGAAGACCTTTCTTTCAGGTGCAGGCTGCTCCATAGATACAGTATCAGCCCCAGCAGATGGGTTTCTGCAGGGCCAGGGGCAGAAGGGCTCCCGCAGAGGGTTCCATTCTACCCAACCTCAACAAAAGCAGAATCCCTGACTCTTCCCTTCAGGCTGTCTCTCCACATTTAGTAGGGGAAGACTTTCCCACTATTTTCAGGACTGGTCAGAAATAACATCAGACAGGTGGGTCCTGGAAATAGTGAGTCAGGGTCTCTCCTTTGCTTCAAGTCCCTTCTCTAAGGGTAAAGCGTTTTGCATCAGTTCCTCCCTCACAAAGAGAACTGCTGGAGCAGGAGATAAAAACTTATTACTGGTAAAAGTAGTCGAGCCTGTTCCACTCAATCAAAGAGGGCAAGGTTGTACTCCCAAGTATTTCCTAACAAAAAGACTGAGTGGCAGCCTATACTAGACCTCAGCTGTCTAAACAAGTATTTAGTCAAACCCAAATACAAAGCTCTCACAATGGCAATAATCCTGCCAACACTACAAAAGGGGACTGGTTGGCCTCTCAGGATTTAAAAGATGCATATTTTCACATCCCTGTCAGAGAATCGCACAGAAGATATCTCAGGTTCTCTCTTCCCTCAGGCCACTACCAGTTCTCAACACTTTCTTTCAGCCGTACCTTCCCAAGGGTGTTTACAAAGTGCATAGCAGTAGTAGTGCACATCTCAGAAAACTGGGTCTTACAGTTTTTCCATATCTGGACGACTGGCTGATTGTGGGAAAATCCCAACAAGTGTCAGAACACATACTGCTAGCTCAAGGTGTTCTCTCCTCCTGGGGTTTCTTCTAAATGTCAAGAAATCAGTTCTCAACCCAGTCCAAGTATTGCATTTCATAGGGCAGAACTCAATACAATTCAGGAAGGCCTTCCTACCCTTGGAAAGGTACAGGCCATTCAGCTTCTAGCAAGCTCATTCGTCCTGGGCAGGTCAAAACCAGCAACTCCGTTTTACAGCTGTTAGGTCACATGGCTGCAGCAACAAGCACAGTTATGGGTGCCAGATTCCAAATGAGGTACATTCAGTTTCACCTCAG
The DNA here is from genome assembly GCA_016271365.2 of Neoceratodus forsteri. Classification (NCBI taxonomy): domain Eukaryota; kingdom Metazoa; phylum Chordata; order Ceratodontiformes; family Ceratodontidae; genus Neoceratodus; species Neoceratodus forsteri. The sequence goes on along the minus strand of CM057456.1, from coordinate 558,712,963 downwards.
GGCCCATTGGTCCCAGAGATGAGATCCACTTTCAAAACTAATCCCTGTAACAAAACTCTTCTACAGGGCTCCAGTGGTGGAAGGATCCAGACAACCTGAATGGCGGTGCCTTTCCTACAGGAGCCCCCTCCTTGGTGCTCACAACAGATGCATCCCTCCTAGGATGGGGTGCCCACCTAGGGACCACACAGTTCATGGCTCCTGGAGTGCTGCAGAGTCACTTCTGCACATAAATCTTTGGAGTTAAGAACAGTGTACCTGGCCATTCAGGCTTTCACTCATCTTATAAAGGGAAAAGTGGTTCAGGTCAGAATAGACACCACCACCACAATGTACTGTATCAAGCAAGGAGGGACAAGAGCCACTGCACTATGCACAGAGGAATGAAAATGTGGAGCCTGATTTACTCTATAAATGCCTCCATACAAGCCGTTCATCTGCCAGGGAAGGACAATACACTGGCAGATGCCTTGAGCAGGATAAACCAGGCCCATCATGAATGGGCACTGAACAGCCAAGTAGTGCAGTTCCTATTCAGGCTGTGGGGAACCCCAGAGCTGGATCTTTTGCTTTCCACCAGGATCACCATTTACCCCTTTATTGCTGCAGGGCTCCTGAGAAAGGACTGTCCCCATGGATGCCCTGATTCTATTGGACAAGAAAATACCTTTATGCCTTTCCTCCTTTTCCTTTGATTCTCAGAATACTCATCAAGCTCAGGTCACAGCCAGCCTCGATGATTCTGATAGCACCAGACTGGCCAAGACAGCCTTGGTACTCCCGTTACTGTCAATGTCAGTGGCGAACCGATCTACCCCCTCAGAGGTACAATATACTGACTTATTTCCAAGGCAGGTGGTATATCCCAATCTCAGTTTCTCGGGCTCCAAGCTTGGCTCTTGAGGACTTGAATATCCAGACTCTCAATACTCTCGGACAGTTTTAGAAGTCCTTAGAGTTATAGAAAGCCTTTACTAAGAAAACTTATGCTTCAGAATGGAAAAGATTTTCTGTTTGGTGTTCAGAAAGGGCTTAATCCCAGCACAGGCTGGCATTCCAACCCTCAGTAGATTATTTGTCTCATCTGCATTCCCTGGGTTGCAGCATTCAACCCTAAAAGTTCATCTGGCTTCACTTTCAGCTTATCTCTCTGTGGGAAGGGGTATCACTAGCCTTGAACCCCATATTTAGAAGGTCCTTTAAGGCCTTTTACACCTGTTTTCCCTCATAGGGAACCAGTGCCAGCTTGGGACCTCAACATTTGTATTGCCCAGCTTATGCTCCCACCATTTGAACCCTGGCTACTGCAGAGCTAAAATTCCTTATCTGGAAGGTAGTTTTCCTTGTAGCTTTTACCTCTGCTAGGAGAATAAATGAGTTACAAGCTCTATATGTGGAAAATGACTGTATTTCTTTCCACAATGATAAGGTGGTGTTGAGAACTAATAGAAAATTCCTTCCAAAGTGGTTTCTGACTTTTATTTAAATCAGTCTATTACCCTGCCAGTATTCTTTAGCACCGCCAGTTCTGATGAGCATAGGCTGCATTGTTTGGATGTGAAGAGAGCATTGATCTATTATATAGCCAATACCAAGGATCATAAGCAGGACAGGCAACAATTGTTCCTTATCTATGGGGAAGTAGGTAAGGGATCTCCTGCTTCAAAGAGAACTATATCTCGATGGATAGTCCAGTGTATTCAGTTTTGCTATACAAAGGTGGGCAAGGTCCCTCCTTCAGGTTTTAGGGCCCATTCCACAAAGGGCACAGCTGCCACCATTGCAGCTGCCAGAGATGTTCTCTTTTGGAGATTTGTAAGCAGCTACCTGGAGATCAGTCCACACCTTTACTAAGCATTACAGCCAGGCCAGGAGTGATGCCAATTTTGGAAGGGCTGTTTTGCAGAGTCTTTTTCCAAATAGATTCTGCCCACCTCCTAGTGGTACTGCTACATAGTCATCAAAGAGTAATAATATTAGTGGATTCCTGGGGTTAAAGAAAAATTACTTACCTGTAGTAATCTTTTTATTCTTCCCAGGGTCCACTAATATATTACTCCACTCCTGGTCCTCCCTTAGAATCTGAGAAAATACTCTCTACAGCTGAGATGTCTCAGTATGATGGGTATGTCATCTGCTGGCACATTCTCTAATACTTAGCTGGTAGGTTATTTTCTAAGGGTACATCTGGCTCAGAAAAGAGGATTAATTTCTTTAATGTTTTGTTGGCCCTTTCTTGGCCTATTACTTCTTTTTATGGCCTTGTTGGCCATTAGCTTTATATTTATTCATTGTTCTATATATATTATGGCCTCTTTGCAGGCTTCACAGAAATCAGAGGTAGAATCCAGGCAGTTAGAATAGGGCAGTTTGAAAATGAATGTGCAGGCTAAACATTCCATAATTAGCATAGCATTCTATTTGGCTCGGGCAGTGCTGACTTTAAAGGGCACTGCAAAGAGTAATAATATTAGTGGATCCTGGGAAGAAATAAGATTACTACAGGTGAGTAATTTTTTCTTCTCCCACTTTCTTGAGCCTTTACAAATTTAAAAGTTTCAATCATGTCTCCCTTTCCCTCCTTGTCTCCAGCATGTACAGATCTAGCTTCTTACATCTCTGCTCTATAATTTTCCCTGCATACCCTGCACCATCTTGGTTGCCCTTCTGTGAACCCTCTCCAATGCATCTATATCCTTGTGGAGATGTGGTCTCCAGAACTGAACCCGTACTCCAGGTGCAGCCTCACCATGGCTTTGTAAAGGGCATTACTATCTCCCTCCTTCTGCTTGTAATGTCCCTGTCTATGCATGCCAACATTCCATTGGCCTTTCCCACGCCTTGCTAGATTGGATTCTACCCTAAGGTTCAAGGAGACTATGATCCCCAGATCCCTCTCCTGTTCTGTTACTTTGATTTCCTTCCCACCTAGGGTGTACCCTGCTCTTCTGTTCATACTCCCAAGTGCATCACAGTGCACTTCTTGGCATAAATTTCAGCTGCCACGTCCCAGACCATTTTTGAGTGTCTTTAAGTCCTCCCTCATGTCCTCCACCCTAGTTCATATTTCATTCAGCAAACAGGCACCTCCCCTCAAACCGTCCATAATATCACTGATGTAGATGTTGAAGAGAAGCGGAACCAAAACTGACTCCTGTGGTGCACTCACTTTTTCACCCTCGCTGGCCCCAGAGTGCACCCTGCTTAGCACCACCCTCTGAGTTCTTCCTGCCAGCTAGGCCTCCACCCAGCTTATTTTCCCACCCAACCCCAGACTTTCCATCTTGCTCACCAGCCTCCTATGGGGACGGTGTATGAGACCTCACTGAAGTCCAGATAGGCCATGTCCACCACCACCACCCTCCCTCCCGGTCAATCATCCGAGTCACCCAGTCAGAGAACTGAGTTAGGTTTGTCTGGCAAGACTTTCTCTTCATGAAGACATGCTGTTTGCTGTCCTGCAAGCCACTCTCCTCCAGGTAATCCACCACCTCTCCTTGATTAATGCCTCCATTACCTTCCCACCACTGACGTGAAGCTGACAGGTTGGTAGTCTCCTTCACCCCTTACTACCTTCCTTGTGTAAAGGCACTATGTCTGCCCTCTTCCAGTCCTCCGGCACTCTCCCATATCTAAGGACAAGTTGAAGAGCCTTGTCAAGGTGCGCCAACTTCTCCTTCAGTTCCCTGGATCACCCTGGAATTTAACCCATCAGACCCCATTGCCTTGTCCATCTTCAGTCTGTCTAGCTCTGCCCTATCCCTATCCACAATGAATGGGCTCAAATCCACCCATTTGCCCTCCTTCCCTTTGACTTTAGCTCAGGTCCCTTCCGTCCTCCTCCGTGAACATTGAGCTAAAGTACTTATTTAATAACTGCTTTTCACAGTCCCTTTCCAATTTTATTTCTCCCTCCCCTCAGCCTTGTAATCCCTGCCTTGCCCTTCTCCTGTCCCTCACATATCTGAAAATGTTTTATCCCCCTTTGGCCTTTTCTGCTATGCTTTTGCCCTTATGATCTTCTTCCTGCCAGTACTCTTTTTCCCTATACTCTTTCTTATCTTCCTCGCTGAGTGTCCTGTTTTCTGAAAGCCTCCTCCTTTCCCGACTGCCCCACAACCTCCTTTGTAAACCAAAGTGATCTCCTCCCCTTTGCTCTTTCTGACCTTTTTTATGCACATTTTCTGCAGCTTACAGTACCCCTCCCTTGATAGCTTGTATAAGTCCTCCACTGCCCTTACATTCTCTGTACCCTCCATTGTCTCCCTTAATATCCCTTCTCACCTTGTCAGAGTCTGTGCGTCTGAAGCCCATGACTGTAGTACTGGTTTACTTGTCTCCCTCCCTGCCTGACCCTTACCGTGCTGTGGTCGCTGTTGCCCAGGCGTCTCCCACCTGCACCTCCTCCACACTCTCCCGTTTGTCAGGACCACATCCAGCAGGTTGTTGCCCTTGTCTGCTCCTGACTAGCTGTTGAAGGAATACCCCTGAAGCGCAGCTAATATCTCGCTGCTCCTTGATGATGCTGCATCCGGATTTCCCAGTCTACATCTAGGAGGTTTAGATCCCCTACCAGCAGTAGCTGTCCTTTAGGGCCAGCCTTGTGACTGGCTGAATTAACTGTTGATCACCCTCTTCCCTTGCGTGAGGTGGCCTGTATACCACCCCAGTCGCAAGGATTCTCCAGTTCCTCCTGCCTAGCGTTACCCACAGGTAGCTCAGTCTCCCTGTCCTCCAAGTTACACTTATGCCTTCCTGATGTATAAGCAACACCCCTGCCCTCCCTATCCTTCTGAACAGTCTGTAACCTGGGATAGTTGTTTCCCAGGTGTGCAGTTCTGTCCACCAGTTCTCACCTACAGCTGCTATATCTAGTCCTTTGTCCCCATGATGGCCTCCAAACCCACCATCTTATTTCCTAAGCTCCTGGCGTTGGCTGCTAGCCCTTCCACCAGGTTCCCCTCCATCCCCCTTCACTATTCTCCCTCATGCCCAGTATTTTAGCATTAAGTTTGTACTTTATACATGGCTTCATGTCCCATAGATGTTTAAATCCTGTCTCTAAAAGCTCAGTATATAAGATAAAGGGACAGGTACCAGAAGCGCCTTCATATACCACATAGGTTGTATGTGAAACGTCGGTCCATCAGGGTCACTGAGCAGTTATATAGGTCACTCTGCTTCTGTGTGAGGTTGTTACCATGTAAGGTACACTGGAAAAAGCTCCTTTTACAAGTATGACCTGCAGTTGCTAAAAGACAGATACGTAGAACAAGTACAGTATAAAATATACAAAATACATCAGGCAAAACTTCCATACAAGGTATTCATCAATACTAGATGGCCAGAATACAAAATACTTAGATTATACAAATTAAACTTAGTAACATTTGCAAGTACTTTATTCTTGAGAAAATAACTTCTGTTCTTTTGTAAAGTTTCTATGATTTGGGATTCCTTTAAAGGGACACTGTCAACCCCTTAGGCTTTAAATTGTCTCTAGTCTGAAAACACATTTTATTATTGCTTACATGTTGTAGATATTCCTTATGTAGCTGACTGTTTGATTATGAGTCTGTTTTCTTCTTAAAGTGAAAAACAGACTGCGCAGCCATATTGGTGTTACCACACAAAAACTTGTTCGTTTACATTCCTTGATTAACTTCCTTTGCATCTTTCTTGGACTTGGGAACACCCCTACACAGTCTAGCCTCTCATAATGTGCTGGGAGGAGCTATTGCATCGTGAGTGGCTACACTGTTGGGGGTGTTCATAATGTTCAGGAAGTATGCAGTAAGAGCCGATCAAGGATTTGAAACAAAGCAAAATTGGGTATAGTCACACTATTACCATGCATTTCAGTCCTACTTAGAAAGGAAGCAGTCGGCCTGAAGCGCAGTGTTGGATTTCCGTTGGCGACCTGGGTTCTGGAACGGACCCGGGTTGCTGGAGGCCGGCCAGGGGAGAAGGATGGAGCATCCAGCGACAGCTCACCTTCTCCGGGAGGAGGTGGGGATGCGATCTGGCGCCTGCTGGCCCCTGGCAGAGGCCGGGAGCACAGCAGGATGTCAGGTCTCAGATGACTGGGGAGTGATGGACGCCGGCATACACCTTGACATCTGTGGCATGCCACTCCCTGGGGTGAAACGCGAAAATGATGGCCTCCCAGACCCTCATCGCATCTCCCGGACCTCCATCTGCCCCTCAGCAGCATCAAGGATCATTGGCATGGGCAGAAGGCTTATCCCCTATGAAGGTAAGGGACCCACCCATTGAAGGGATACATTGGGGTTACTGGGCAGGCTGCGGTGTGGGGTGGTGGGGTTGGGAGCAACCAGGTGACCAGGTCCATGCGAGGCCTGAAAGGGGATTGGCCAGGGTGCAGGTGGGAGCATTAAAAAAAAAAGGAAGCAGATGAAACAACCAGCAACGCCTGTGAATTTTGCAGAAGGTGCTATCATAAAATGTGGGTTTTTAACTAGAAATAATATGCTAAAAGGGTTAATAGTGTTTCTTTCAGAAAAGGTGACTGGTTATTCCAGTGTTTCACAGAACTAAAAGTGAAAGATCTCTGACCAGTGGACATGTTCGTGTGAGAAAGCTTTAAGTCTTGGTTAGTAGCAGACCTGAGTTCTGTACTGAAATAGCCAATTTTATCTTTTACACTGTATTTGGTACTTCAGTAAAGAATCGCTTTGCACAAGCTAAAATACAGTCTTTAGTGGTTTCTGTGGGTACTGTTTTTGCTGTCATTAAATATTCTTTACCTTACCACGTGAGCTGAACCTCTTCACATGGAAAATGTTTTCCTAGTGGCCATCGCCACAGCTTCTGGTGTCAAGAGTTGCGTTATACTACATTCTATCAATGTGACATAAAGTTTCTGCATCACTAGATCAGTGTACCACAGGCAGTCATCTCAGCTGTTTATTTGCTATGCTAGGATCCTGATGCAAAGAGGGACCTATCTCCAAATGATTTTAGTAACAAGTTTATTTTATTGAAAGTTTTTAATAGGGTAGGACCCAAGAGCATTAGGCGCCTTTTCAAGGGGCCTGGAGATGTAAGCATAAGCAAGAATACAGAATGAATATACGGTACATCAGAGTACACAGTAATTGGGTAACATTACACTTGCTGTTGACAAATCCAGAAAGTATTTTTTAACATCATTTTAAGCGTACTTTAGGGATTGATAATGTGTAGCGCCAGCAAGTAAATTATCACCGAATGTAATGGCTTTATAAATAAAAGATCCTTAGCCCTGGGGAGGAACGGAAGAGTTGGGGTCTTATGAAATGAGTATGGCAGGTCTAGTACGTGAAGCCAAATAGGACATTTTAGGAAACTTCTAAAACTGATAAGTAATTGTAAATCAAAAGAAGGCCAGCTGTTTGTAAAGAGTGCGTGGTGAGAAAATCTGGGGCTGGAGGTAGCAAATACAGTATGTGTATGGAATTGTATAGCATTTTAACTCTTTGCAAGTCAGTGACATTGGCAGTGGCATAGATCAGAAGTCCGTAGTCCACTAATGATAGGTTTAGGGCTAGGCTAGGACTTTCTTAGAACAGTGGGACAAACATTTTTAAGCCTATAAAGCTAACCAGGGCGAGCACATACTGACTTAAAGCAGCATTATTTATTTATTTAGTTTTGTTTACCGGTAGGTGCGCTAGCCAGCAGGTGACTATTTTCAGGCACGACCCGGAGAGTACAATACATCATAACACATGGAAGCAACAATACAATTGAGGCAACAACCATACAAGTACATTCCAGACATATAGAAGCGGTTCCAGCTAGTCTAACATGATTTAGGCTATACTAAGCAGTGACCAGCAGGCCAAGAGCAAGGAGGTGTTTACAGGGGAGTGTTGGTACAGGTAAGGGGTAAGGAAGGGGTATAGGGCAAAAGGACTGCTACGGCTACGGGGAATGCTGTATGGAGACTGCCGGTTTGTGGTTCCCAGCCAGGCAGGATGATGTGGAGTGACAGGGAAGGGGTGCAGGCAACAGGAATAGCGGGAGAAGTAGTCGGCCAGTGCATATCGGAGGCCATATGTGGAAACATATAGAGCACCCAGCAGCGAAAAGTCAGGAGGAGGGGTAGAAGGGCCGTAACCTGGCGGCGGCAACAGCCAGCCTGAGCAGCAGCAGGGGACCCAGGGGAAGTAAGGGAGGATGCAGAGACATCCCGCGGTAGGCTAGAGGGATGCCAGGTTCATGGCCCCACAGTCAGGGATGAAGAATATGGAGGGGTGGATGGGAGGAAAGGCGGCATGAAATACGTGCTTTGGCGGTAGGGAGGCGTAGGTGCAGCTGGGGTCGTGGTTCCGAGACTGGACATGAGGGCCGGTGGCAGTCTCTGGCCTTGGACATCCTCGGCAAATGGTAGACAAGAGAAGGGAGGGAGGAGGTGAGGCCTTATTTTACCAACATCCACCTGTGGCAAGTTTGGGCAGTGCCCAGGTAGACGAGAGGATAAGAGAGCGGAAGGAAGGGTGAAGGAGCGTAATCTGTCGGCCGTCAGCAGCCAGCCAGAGCAGCAGCAGGGTGCCCAGGGAAGTAAGAGAGGATGTCAGAGACATCCGGCGGCAGGCTAGAGGATGCCAGGTTCATGGTACCACTGTCAGGAAGAAGAAAATGGAAGGGTGGGTGGGGAGTAAAGGCGGCTTGAAATCGGCTTTAAGCGGTAGGAGGTGGGTAGGTGCAGCCGGCTCGTGGTTCGAGGCTGGGCATAAGGGCGGGGGCAGCCGCTGGCCATGGACATCTTGCGGTAATGGAGGACAAGTGAAGGGGAGGGAGGAGGTGAGGCCTTACAGTACCAACATCCACCTGTGACAAGTTTGGGCAGTGCCTAGGTAGCTAGAGGATAAAAACAGTACAAGATACAACAGTAATGTAGGTAGTAGTAGTAAGTGCATACATTCATAAAACCTATACATAATTATAATTTAAGATAATGATAGGTGAGTTTGAGGAGAGGGGTTGGATTTAGGGAGAGAACAAAAGGAGGTAGTATGGAAACCAGTAGCAGGGGCGGGGGGATAGGGGCAGGGAAGATTCAGGGATCAGGTAGGATCAAAGCAGGTGCATGAATCTGAAATGGCCGGAGTGTAGTCTCAGCCAGCGTTTGAAGAGGGATGCGAGGGTGCTTGCCTGAGGTCCAGAGGAGCTGGTTCCGTAACATAGGGGCTGCGTGTTGGAAGGAGCCTGCCTTTACGCTGAAGGCGGCTGAGGAATTTCCAGCAGGTCTTTATCAGCAGATCTGAGCGTGCGGGTTTGGAATCGCAGGAAGAAGGAGCTTCGCCAGTGCAGCAGGCTGACTTTTCTCAGTATAGAATCATTTAGGCTGGCCAGGAAGTAGCTCCTGATGGCTGAGGGGAGAGCCACCCAAGGACCTCATATAGCTGGCAGTGATGAAGAAGTCGTGGGGATTGTGAGGCGTATCGGCATATGTTATTGTATGTAACATCCCATTTGTGCAGCGCAGATTTGTGGGCAGAGGAGGTATATAAGCGCACAGTAGGTAAGCCGCTGGTAGCAGGATCCCCTGGCTATGGCAAGTTTAGCGGAGGAGGTAAGCATATAGCTAGTTCTGTAGGCTGCCCCTAACTTGCAGTTTACGCTTTTGCAATGGCTTGGATATGAAGGTTTAAGTCAAGCGATTGATCTAGTAGGATGCCCAGGTAACGAAAGGAGGCAACTATCTGCAGAGGATTTCCATTTAAATCAAGGATGCTCAGGGAGTGGAACACCTTTCGGATCTTTGAGTGGTGCGAGTAGCATGGCATTGGTTTTGAGGAATTCAGAATGAGCGGTGGAGTTTAACCATTCTGGACACTGGAGTAGGCTCTATTAAGCGAGGTGTTAATTTGCTCTACATTGGGTGAGCTGGCATAGATAACTAAGTTGTCTGCGTGAGAGAGCGAGGAACAGGCAGGTATTTCATCTGGGAGGTTATTGATGAATAGAGTGAATAGAGAGGACCCAGAATGGAGCCTTGGGCACTCAATGTTAGTTACCAGTGGAGGAGATGGCTGAGTTGAATTTAACAGCCTGGGACCTGTTGGTCAGGTAGCTCCTGAACCATTCAAGTACAGGGAGGAGCAGCCTATTTTCCTTAGGGAGGATAGGAGCAGGGGTGGTCAACTAGGTCAAATGCCTTGGTTAGGTCTATAAAGACAGCCCCTGTGAGCTTTCCTTGATCCATACCAGTGAGGATGTCGGTGGTGATTTTGGCTAGAGCCATCGCAGTACTGTGGTTTTCTGAACCCATGTTGTGCATCATTGAGCTGCTTGGTAGTTTCGAGGAATTCCTGGATCTGTATGGCAACCAGTTTTTCAAGGATTTTGCTGAGTGGGGATAGTATTGCAATAGGCCTGTAATTAGAGATATCTTTTTGTTCCCTTTTTGAAGATAGGGAGATCCTGGCCATTTCCATAGTTCTGGGACTGCACGCTGGTGAGGGACAAGGTGAAAATTCTTGCTAGTGGTTTAGAGATAAAGTCGCAGCTAGTTTTAAAAGGCGAGGTTCAAGTTGGTCAGAGCCAGGACTGGTGTATTCCGATAATTTTTTAGATGGTTCAGAACCTGAGAGCTGGTAATAGCTTTGAAATAGAGGAGGTGTGATATAGGTTTTGAGTCACTTGTGAAGGTGGCAGAGTCAGTAAGAGGCACAGTGTCAGCAGTGGAGGCAGCTGGTGGCAGAGCGCTGGTATGGGGGAGAGGTCAGAGAACATGCTATTGAAAGCGTTTGCTATGGTGATGGGGTTATTGCAATGAGACCACCTATTTCCATGTCAGATGGTGTAACTGATTGAGGTGTCCCCAGGAATGTTTTATGTGGCCCCAAAATTTACGGGGTCATGGGCTGAGTTCTTTAGCAGGTTCTGATAAGATGCACTTTTGCCAGCCTTATGTTCTTCCTGCAAGAATTTCTTTCTTGCCTGTAGTTTATGTAGTCCTAGTCAATTGAGAGCTTTTGTAGGTTTTCCAGAGCTTGTCCCTGTATCTTAGTTGTTTTAGAAGATCTTTATGTAGCCATCTAGTTTGTTTTCCCTGACTCTGGCGTGGTTTTTGGAGCATGCTTGTTTTGTACAGGGAGAAAATGCTGTAGAAATGTGTTCAGGGCAGCCTCTACATTCCCTCGACGGTATATATCCGACCAGTCAATGCTTGAGATGTCCCGGAGGAAGGAGTCTGTGTCCATGTTTGCAAAATTGTAGGGTGACCTGCCGAGGTGGGGTGGCTGCCCTGCGTGCCACTGGCAGTAGATAGGGGAGTGATCAGTGATGGTATCTGCCAAGATCCCAGAGCAAGTCATATGTTCAGGTCTGTTTGTCAGGATCCAGTCAATAAGCTGCACTAGACTGTGGCCCAGACAGTCTAGTGTTTTCCATGATTTGTTGATGAAAATTTAGGCCTTGCACTAGTGAACCCAGGGAATTGTGAGAAGGACCTAGCCAGTTCAGGTTGACATCACCAAGGATGATAGCTTCATTTTTGTTGATGCGTTTTAGGGTGAGCTGGAGTGCTTCCTGGAGCCGTTTACTCCCCAGAGGAGGGTTATAAATACAGATTATGTGAAGTTTTTAGAGCCAAGAGACAGGAGTGTGCATTGATTCACTCGTGGTTTGGGGTTTGAGTCATTGATGATACTAACGTCCAGGTAATATTTGTGGTAGAGGGCAACTCCTCCACCCCTCTTTGACTCGGTCTGTCCCTCCGAATAAGTGAGTAGCCAGACATGGTGCACAGGTATCAGGGGTTCCAGGTTTCAGCCAGGTCTCCGACAGGCACAGTGTGTGTCGGGATCGTGTACACTGAGCCATGCTTCTACTTCAGGCAGGTGATTTAAGAGACTTCTGATGTTCATATGCGATATAGAAATCCCTTAGTTTTGCTGAGAGATCCTTCGGGGAGCCCCACTGCTGGGCGGCCTGGATTCAGTTCAGTATCCCCAGAAAGTATTATCAGGAGCGATGCTAGTACAAAAGCGGTGTGCTAAGGAGGTCTGGAGCATTCTTGCATCTCCTCCATTTAATTCTGAGGGAGGACAGAGCTCGATAAGTGCAGCCTTTGTGGAGGAGCAGGTGTTCCCAGGAGGGTTTCAGTCTAAGGTCTGCAATCATGAGGTTGAGAAACTGAAATCAGTGGCTGAGGGAGGGTTCTGAGAGTCTCGGAGCGCACTGACAGAGAGACTTCGCTTATGCCCAAGGCTCACACATGAGCAGGGACAGATCAGTTTCGGTGGTGTGCCTCCAGGGAGGATTTGCCCCATTGCCAAATGATGTAAAATAATCAAATCCACAGGAAAATAACCAGTAAACTGATCTATGGTAACAAGACAAAGGATGTGTTAAATTCCTGGAACACTGGCCTGGGGCATATGCAGAAGTTAAAACCCTTTGTCAGTGTCTTCCTTTGTTTAAATAGTTGTGAATTGTTCTCAAAGACATGCAGTTCCCTAGCAACAAGGCAGACGGAAATGTGGACTCAGTTTGCATTCCCAGGTCAGAGCTTGTAGAATTTCTTAGCTGTACTTACTTTGATTGTGATGGCTTCCAAAAAGTTGATTTATCATGAGAATCCCAATATCTGTTGGTGATGTTTTCCAGTTTCTTAGTCCAGGAAACTTTCTAGATCACATATCCAAGAATGGTCTAGTTCCTCCAAGCCAAAACACATGAAAATCCACAAAACTAAACTATTGACAGAGACAACACAAACACCCAGCCACAGCCCAAGTAGAGCGGAGCTATATTTGTTACGTACCATGTCATTTTTTCAGCAATAATATTTTTCTGACAAAAATAGTTACATAACCCATTTTCTTTTTCTTTTCTTTCATTCCTGAACCAAGATAAAGGATTTTGAAGTTTGTAAAAGTTCCTGCTCCTTTTTATTTTAGTTTATATTTTCCAGGTAGGTGCACTAGACAAACAGTTGTCTGTTTTCAAGCACGACCTTGGAGATCACAACAAGGAAAATGGACAATAATGGACAGTAAAGCACAATGACATTCATTGCAAATGTCCAAGATACAAAATAGAATTCAGGGATTGATAAGCGAGGTAGGAGGCAAGGTAACCTATAGCATAAACTAGTATAAAGGATAATTAGTGCAAAAGGCTCATGGCGTTGGGAGCTGATATCGGACACAAAACAGGATTGCCAAGTTCACCATGAAAAATATAAGTATCTTGGCACAGTACTGTGCTGTTTACTGTCAGAGACATATTGGTAACACCATCTTAATACAGTCACAGTATTAATCTAGTGAGTACACTAGCCAGCCCAGTGCCGTAGAGGGCTGAGGCATCATGCCTTACCTTCTGCCACGCCGGTGACCCATGTTTGCGGTATGAGCAGGTCGTTAGAGTTCGACCAGGAGGGAAGGGATCGAGCGTCCGGAGGACAGCCTCCTCTCCTGGGAGGTGGGGAACAGGACTGGCACCTTCCTGACACTAGCAGTGGCTGGGTGTTGACATGCTGGACCCTATATCTGGGGCACGGAGGAGGAGGGCAACAGCCGACTGGCGTGCTGCTACTGCAGCACGGCAGCTCGGCCCATTGTTGGCACTGCAAGTCCTCCGAGAAAGGCGGAAACTGGTCCCGGTCACAGAGTATGAAGGCCATCCTTCACAGGCATTGCCCTCAGAAGACACCTCCCTGAACTGGATCCGACCTGGTGGGTTGAGGGAGGCGGGGCCCCTGCCACAGAGAGTAAGTCATGGGAGAAGGCGGAGGTAGGTCTGAAGATCAGGGATGGGCTGGGAGGACGGCTGAGAAGGCCAACCGGGACAGGGAGAGACAATTAGGGGAAAAAATCTAGCTAGTACATTCAATAGGTAGCCCTTGCAGAAGAGAGTTAAAATTAGAGTGGCAGCCAACTATAATGACATGTCATTAATTACAAAGTTGGCTAAAAAGAGGTTTTAAAATATCTGAGAAACTAAAATACATTGAGGATAAACCTAAGGATGTCAGAAATACATTTTGTTAAAAGTATATGATGAAAATGTCACCAAATGAATGCTGCTGCTTTAACCAGCATAGACATACATTCTTTAAAAGAGAGAGTCTGGTCTATAGTAAAACCAAGATGCTTGAAACTGTTCACTGTGTCCACAAGGGTGTCACTTAAATCATAGGTTTCTTAGGTTTGTACTGAGCAAAGAAGACAAGTCCATTAGGCTCGCACTTAAAAAGTAGGTGTAACCAGTTGTTTTATTCTTATGCAGTAGTCATCCGGCTCAGATTCAGTGGCTGCCAAGTATGAAGAGCAGTTGACCACAGTGGTTCTGGGAGTACGGTGGTGGAACAGACACAAGCCCCAGTTGTACCTCTATGCAAACCATATGCCAGTCTGGCAGAGCAAGGTTCCTCATGATGGCACCCTCAGTGGAGACCAAGAAGAATGCTGAGGACACCCACAAGGGAGACCCACAGAAGGGTAGCAAGGGACACCACAGGGGAAGGAAACAGCTTCTGATAGGGGACTCAGTTGTTAGAGGGGTAGACCTGGGGAAGAGAGAGAGAAGGAAGTAAGATGCCTGCCTGGTGCCATGGCTTGAGGGACAAGAAGCGAATCCTCAGGATTGCAGAAGCAGCATCACAGGAGAGGGAACTAGATATCATTGTCCACCTTGGGACAAATGACCTAGCTAGGCATGAGATCAGTGCAGTGCAGGATGAAATTGTGGAGTTGGGAGGGGCCTCAGAAAGGTAGCAAGCACAGTTACCTTCTCAGAGTGCTCCAGTCCATGGCAGGGGTGAGGCTAGTGCACTACACACCATGCAGTTTAATGAATGGTTGCAAAACTGGTGCAGAGCACAGGGCTTTGGCTTCATTGGGGACTGGGGGGTACACCTGGAGAGATGAAGGTTTATACTGGCACGATGGTCTGCATCTGTTCATGAAGGAACCAAGATCCTAAGTGACAGGTTTAAATGCTTCCTTGGAAACTTTTAAACTAGCCATGGGGTCAGGTGCTAATAAGAGGCAGGAAATTTCAAGCCTCCCACAAAACATGTGGGTAGTAAGGTAAACACTGAGGTACAGTGCTCAACAGAGGGCAGGACAGGGTAAATGGAAAAATAGACAAGGGCAAAAGAGCAGGCATGGGGGTAAAAGGATAAAGCCAACATTAAATGGAGGGCAATGAGTACCAGTGCCCGGGATCTGGAAACAAGCTTCCTGAGCTAGTAGCCTTGATGGAAGATGAACATTTGGATATTGTGCAGTCACAGAAACATGGTACACAGGGAACCATGACTGGGATGTCAACATACTAGAATACACAGTCTACAGAAGGGACAGGGAGGGAAAAGAGGAGGTGGAGTAGCTCTATATATAAGGGAAGGATCAAAGCTACAGAACTAAAAAGTAAAGGGAGGACAAGAGGCACTCTGTGTCACCTTGGAGACAGGGAATGGCATCACAATCCGCACAGGGGTTGTATACAGACCCCCATCTCAAGGGGAGGAATGGACAATAAATGATAGAGGACATTCTCAAAATGGCTGAAAGCGGGAGATACTGTTAATGGGGGACCTGAATATGCCAGATGTTAACTGGATGACATGTACTGCAGCCACATCCAACAGCAGGGTCACTTCTCGATGATCCTGCAGAGCAGGCAACAGACAGCTAGTGTTGGAACCCACTTGGGAGGAAGCAATACTAGACCTGGTACTCTCAAATGGAGAGAGGATCACAAATTTAGAAGCAGTAGACATCTGGGAACAAGAGACCACTGCACAGTGTGCTTCACAAGCACAACCATGGAGACAAGCCATACAAAAACAAGCATACTGGACTTTAGAAGGGCTGACTTTGGCAAAATGGGTGAATACCTGAGGAATACACTAGCAAATGGCCAAAAGGAGGGTGGAAGAACAATGGAGAAAATCAAAACTGCCATCATAGAGGCAACAAGCCTTTGTGTGAAACAGATAAAGAAGACAAAGCGGGTAAAAACCACTATGGTTCTCAAAAGAGGTGGCAGGAAGGTTAAGGAGAAAAAGGCTGCATTCAAAAGTATAAGGCATCACAGAAGGAGCACGACAGGAACTGTATCAATTAAAGCAGAAAGAAGTGGGAAGGCAGTCAGAATAGAAAAGCCCAAACTGAGGAAAAAATAGCCAAGTCAGTTAAGAAGGGAATAAAACCTTTATAGGTACATTAGGGAGCATAGAAAGGTTAAGGGAGGAATAGTGAAGATTAATAAGGAGAGGGAGGTGGGTAGAGGAGACAGTGAAAAGGCAGAGATACTGAATGAATACTTTTGCTCAGTATTCACAAAAGAAGATGAGGATGAGTTACCTAAACCAGACAATAGAAGCACTCTGGGTAGGGGGTTGACACCTGTCCATTTACAGTAGAAAGAGTCCTGAAAGAACTCCTAAAACTCAAGGTGGACAAAGCAGTGGGGCCTGATGGGATTCACCCAGAATCCTAAAAAGAACAAGGAGGACCTAGTGACACCACTGACCACACTTTTAACAAATCATGGGAGGATGGGGTGGTACCTGAGGATTGGAGGAGGGCAGATGTGATTCCCCTTCACAAAACTGGGAGCAGGGCAGAAGCAGGAAACTACTGACCTGTAAGTTTGACCTCAGTGGTAAGGAAAATGATAGAATCACTTCTGAAAGAAAGAATTGTTGAGTACCTAGAGGCCAGCGGGGCACAGGACCCAAAGCAGCATGGATTTACAGCAGGAAGGTCATGTCAGATGAATCTAATAGATTTCTTTGACTGGGTGACCAAAGTAATAGACCAGGGAGGGGCTGTGGATATGGCCTACCTAGACTTAGCAAGGCATTTGACACAGTCCCGCACAAAGATTAATAATCAAGTTAGCCAGCTTGGGAGTGGGTCCCAGGGTGGTAGCCTGGGTGCAAACTGGCTACACAACAGGACACAGAAGGTGATAGTGAGTGGAATACATTCCGAAGAAAGGGGGTCACTAGCGGAGTACCTCAGGGCTCAGTACTGGGTCAGTCCTCTTTAACACCTTTATAGGTGACATTGCAGAGGATCTGGAGGGAAAGTATGCCTCTTGCAGATGATACAAAGATCTGTAACAGAGTTGATACACAAGGGGTAGAAAGGATGAGAAGGGACTTGGCAAGGTTGGAGGAATGGTCAGACATATGGCAACTTAGATTCAATGCAAAGAAGTGCAAAGTAATGCACCTGGGAAACAAAACCCAGCAGAAGAGTACACAATAGCAGGGAGGTACTAACAACAACAAAAATGGAGCGGGACTTGGGGGTAGTCATATCAGATGATCTAAAGGTGGGTAAGCAATGTGAGAAGTCAGCAAGGAGAGCCAGGGGATACTGGGATGCATAGGAAGGGCATCACAAGTAGAAAAAGGGAAGTGGTTATCCTCTGTACAGACAGTTGGTGAGACCCCATCTGCAGTACTGTGTGCAGTTTTGGAGACCTCATCTGCGAAGGACATAGACAGGATGGAAGCAGTCCAGAGG
Organism: Neoceratodus forsteri; assembly: GCA_016271365.2. Taxonomy (NCBI): domain Eukaryota; kingdom Metazoa; phylum Chordata; order Ceratodontiformes; family Ceratodontidae; genus Neoceratodus; species Neoceratodus forsteri. Next base: position 558,695,459 of record CM057456.1, on the reverse strand, counting down.
AGGGCAAGTAAAATGGTGCAGGGTCTGCATCAGAAATCATATGAAGAGAGACTGAGAGAGCTTAATATGTATACCCTTGATGAAATGAGGGACGGGGGACATGATAGAAAGTTCAAGTACCTCAAGGAATCAACAAAGTCCAGGAGGTAGCGTCTTTCAGAAAAGAGATGTGTAAGAACAAGGGACACAATTTAAAGATAGGGGGCGGCTCAGGGGTAATGTGAGGAAATCTTTTTCACTGAGAGAGTGGTGAATCCGTGGAACTGCCTTCCTGGGAGGTTTTCGGGCTAAAACAGTGGGGAATTCAACATGCATGGGACAGACATAAGGTATGTAGTGGGGGGTGGCAGGAAGTAGGCTGTTGGTTAAGTAGAATCTGCAGCTTATCCAGTAGGTAGGGAAATGGGCAGACTGGGTGGGCCAAGTGGTCCTTATCTGCTGTCAAAGTCTATGTTTCTATATCTTTACTACCACGATCTCCAATGAGAATGAGTTCCATAATGCTGCAACCCTTGTACCAAATGCTCACTTTCTTAAATGACAAAGATCCCTTAAGTTGTAGATCAAGATCTTGTGTTGTAGGGATGACTTTTTAGGTTAAAACCAAGCAATCCCAAAGGTCTTGATTAGTTAAGGCACCGAAGGCTAAACACAAATCTCCTTGCATTCTGCAGTATTCCAGGAGTACATCCCTAAGTGTTTTTAACCTTACCTTATAAGTACAGTGCCTTCAGAAAGTATTCACCTCCTTGGATTTTGTCACATTTTGTGATGTTGCAAACTCAAATTAAAATACATTTATATGGGATTTTTTATCACGTATCTACACAAATTACTCTATAATGTCAAAGTGGAATGAAACTTCTGGAATTTTTTGTACATCTAATTTAAAATAAAAATCTGAAATGTCTTGATTTGGTAAGTATTCACCCCTTTGCTATGATACTCCAAATTGAGCTCAGGTGCATCCAATTTCCTTGTGAGATCACTCTAAAACTTGAATGGAGTCCACCTGTGGTCAGTTCAAGTGGTTGCCATGATTTCAGAGGAAATACACCTGTCTATATAAGGTCCCACTGTTGACAGTGCATGTCAGAGCAGAAACTCTACCATGAAGACCAAGGAGCTGTGCGTAGAACTCCGTGATAGAATTGTGAGGAGGCATAGATCTGGGAGGGTATAAAAACATTTCTGGGGTGTTGAAAGTTCCCAGAGCACAGTTAAGTCCATCATTAGGAAATGGAAAGATTATGGAACCACCCAGACTCTTCCTAGAGCAGGCCGTCCTCCCAAACTGAGCAACTGGGCAAGAAGGACCTTGGTCAGGAAGTGACCAAGAACCCATGACACCCTGGCTGGAACTACAGAGTTCCATGGCTGAGATGGGAGAACCTGTCCAGAGGACAACAATCTCTGCAGCACTTCACAGATGTAGCCTCTATGGGAGAGTGGCTAGACGGAAGCCACTCCTGAGAAAAGCCACATAATAGCATGCCTGGAGTTTGCAAGAAGGCACGTGGCAGACTCTGAGACCATGTGGCAAAGATTCTCTGGTCTGATGAAACAAAATTGAACTCTTTGGCCTGAATGCAAAGCTATGCCTGGCGCAAACCGAACACAGCTCATCACCCGTGTAACACCATCCCTACCATGAAGCATGGTGGTGGCAGCATCATGTTATGGGGATGCTTTTCAGCGGCAGGGACTGGGGCACTTGTCAGGATAGAGGAACAATGAATGGAGCCAAATACAGGCACATCCTTGAGGAGAACCTGCATCAGTCTGCAATAGACCTTGGACTGGGCGAAGATTTACGTTCCAGCAGGACAACGACCCGAGCATACAGCCAAAGCAACACTGGGTGGCTTCAGAACAAGAAGATGAAAGTCCTTGAGTGGCCCAGCCAAAGCCCAGACTTGAATCTCATTGAGAATCTGTGGAAAGACTTAAAGATTGCAGTTCACCGACGCTCCCCATCCAACTTGACAGAGCTTGAGTAAATCTACAAGGAAGAGTGGGCGAAAATCTCCAAATCCAGATGTGCAAAGCTGATATAGACATACCCAAGAAGACTGAAAGCTGTAATTGCTGCCAAAGGCGCTTCTACAAAGGATTGACTCAGTGGGGTGAATACTTAAGTAAACAAGATATTTCAGTTTTTAGTGTTTCATAAATTTTGTTACACAATAAAACTATTTTGCCCCTTTAAATTGTTGAGTATGCTGTGTGAATCAAGGGGAAAAATCATTTAAATGCATTAAAAATTCTGGTAGTATCACAACAAAATGTGACAAAATCCAAGGGGGTTGAATACTTTCTAAAAGGCACTGTAAGTCCTTTGAGATCCCTTATTGTCCTGGTTGCTCTTCTCTGTACCCTCGAGGTGCTCTGATCTCAGTTTTGGTGCTCAGTGCCCAACATTGGGCACTGTACTAGATGTGGCCTAACCAAGGACTGATACAGGAGAACTAAACCTCCTTTCCCTGCTTTTAATATGCCTAAGTATGCTATTGAGGACCCCATTGGCTCTCTGTTTGATGTTATAGCAATGTTTTATAAAACTAAGGTCAATAGATAATCACGCCCAAGTCTCTTTCCTGGGACACCTCCTTCGGTATCTTACCCTAGAGAATACTGTGCACAACTGAGCACTTATTGGCGTTAATGTCCAACCTATATGTTCTAGCCCATTGCTCCAGGATTGCCAGGGCCATCTACAGATTCCTTATATCTATAGTTTTGACTGTCGTTCCAGTTCTGGTATCATCTGGAAATTTGGACACCCAGATGTCCTCATTGCACTTCGTAGATGACACACAAAAATTAGCGGGCATGGCCAGCACCAAGCCCTGAGGAACGCCTTGTCACCTTTGCCCATCTGGAGGTGATGCCTCTAAGACTCACCTGCTGTCTCCTGTCTGTTAACCAGGAGCTAGTCCATGTTTCTAGCCATTATCATGTTGTTTAGGGCTACAGCCAATTCTTTATGATAAACCTTGTCAGAGGCTTTGGTAAAGTCCAGAAATGTGATGTCTACAGGTAAATTCGCTCCAATGCATGACTAACTTTACCATGAAATTAATCAGGTTAGTTTGACATGGTGTACCACAGGGAGTCTATATTGGGGCTGGTGCTTTTTAATGTCTGTGTCAGTGATATAACAGAAGGTATGGGAGGGAGGGAGAATATGCCTGTTTGCACATGATGCAAAACTCTGTATGGAGGGGGTGTGGACAAGATGAGGGCAGACTTGGGAAGTTGGAGGAGTGGTCCAGGAGGTGGCAGCTGAGATTCAGTGCTAAGAAATGCAGAATCACGCACTTGGGGCACAGGAACCCAGATGCGGAATACACACTTCTCATTCCAGGAATCCTTCAATGCAGCTTCACTAATGCAATTATGCCAGCTGGGTTCAGCTGCTCCAGGTAGAGTTTATGTTCCTTCCAACTGGAGGCCCCTGACGGGCACTCCCTCCTCCTCAGCACCCTCGCCTCAGTCTTCCCGATGGCTATCCTCCTCCAGGCACTGACCACACAGAGCCTGCTTGCCTGCCTAACCAAGAAGCTGGAGGCCCTTGACCGGGTGCTCCCTCCTCCTGAACCTGCTTGCCTCAATCTTCCTGCAGGATGGCTATCCTGCTCCAGTCGCCGACACACACAGCCTGCTCGCCTGCCTAACTAAGAAGGTATGCATCCAGGAGAAATTGAGCTCTGCAGCCGCTTGTATTCTGGTGCCTCTCCGACTGAGCACCGATTGGCTGCCTGATCAGGCCGGAGCTCCCCATTAGCCACGCTGTAAACCCTTTCAAAACTCTGATGTCTTTAAACTTTTTTAGCCCTGGCTCGAAATTAATTTATGACTTCAGGCATACAGTGGGTTTTATGTATTAACCTTAGTTGGCCTTAGACAGATATTATATGTATCTGTTTTACTGCAAATTCATTCACTGTTCTGATCTTACTGCTAACAGTAGAGGTGATATATTGTAGAGGTGATATATTGTTAAGGGTTTCTCTCCTTCACTTCTGTTAAGTGCCTCTGACTACAGTTTGGATTTTCTTCTGCCCTCCACCCCCAAAAAACATTCATTAAATAGGCTTTCTTCCCTAAGCGCCCCCTCCCCGTTTCAATCAGTCACGAGTGGAACAGCAGGCAGCCTGCCCTCCTTAAAGGGACTGATACTTTCAATTGTTTAATCTAACTGCATTATTTCACCCTCCGCACCTACTCCATTCTCTCCCTTTATTCTCTTCTTTTCCCCTGACACTCACGCTGTGTTTTCTTCTCTTTCTCGTCTGGTCCCACACCCTCCCCCAACACTGATACACGCAGAGCAACAGTACTCCTATCCCAGTCCTCTCTTGGAAACTCTCACTTCTAATGCAATGTGGTCTCTCCTGACAGCAGCAATACTGACTGCTTTTATTCCATCCAGCGTCTTAAGAAATTACCACCTGCATTCCTCCCTACTACCATACCTAGCTGCCTCTCTCCCACCCTCTGCTTAGCATCCCCTCCCCTTCTCCCTACCCCTGCCTCCCGCCAACCCCTCACGCTCTACCTCAGCACCCTCTCTCTCAATTTTCTACTTCCTCCTCCCTGCACGAGACTCACTGCACAAGCCTCAACCAGCACCTCTAACCTTGGATTCTACTTAAACTCTGCCTCCTTCACGAATTCTCCCACTCCTACCACTTTAGACCGGTATCACTCAGCAAGGTACATGGATTAGATCACTGAATCTATCTATCTTTGCTTATAGCAGACACAGTAGGCTTCTCCTTCTTCTCATCTCCGGGTCCATCCACCCTACCCTGAACCACCTCATATAGCTATAAAAACACCATTATTCATACTGGGCACTCCGGACACCTCAGAATTATGCACCTTAATGTCCAAAGTCTGTTAGAGAAAAACTTTGCTTGAATCATGGATATCTGCCAATACACGATACAATACAGTACATTGTCTGAGGGAGGGTGGAGGCATTATGGGTTTAGTTAAGGTCCAATAGAGGAAGAAAGGTGAGTTTGGGGTGGTTTACAGACCACCCAATCAGGATGAGTAGAGGGACAGGGGAACTGAGCTCACAAATATTGGAAGCTGTGGGAAAGGAGAGGTGGTAACTGTGGGGACCTCAACCTGCGAAGGTGGACTGGAGCACATACCCTCCACAACATGGCTGTGAGTCGAGTGATCCTGGAAGGACTGCAGAGTGGGTTCCTGACTCAGAGTGTCACTGACTCAACAAGAGCTGAGGCAATTCTTGATCTGGTGCTCACAAATGGGGAGCATGTACAGGAAATAATGGTCAGGGAGCCACTGGATAGAAGTGACCATTGCACAGTGTGGTTCCAGTTGGATATGGGTAGGAAAAGCATCCCACTAAGACCAAAATCTTGGATTTCAGGAGGCGGACTCCGAGAAAATAGGCGCAGTGCTAAGGAGCCATCTGGCGGGCATCAGAGTAGATATAGGGGTGGACCAAGGTGGTCCATCATTGAGAAGGAATACTGGTTGCCATAGATGAGTGCGTTGGGCTCAGGGGAAGAACACAAGGGCCACAAAGTGCCCAGCTAATTCAGTTCTGGGGTTGCCCAGGCAGTAAGGGAAAAGAGGTTGGCCTATAGAAAATTCAGGAAGACCACAGAGAGGTGGATAGGAAAATTACCTAAAGTTGGATAGTGAAGCAAGTAAGGAAGTCCGGTGAGTAAAGGCACAGAAGGAGCTGCAGATAGCTGAAGGAATTAAGAAGGGGAGAAGGCTTTCTTTCTATATAAGTGAGAAAGGGACAAGAAGGAAGGAATTGTTAGGCTTTAGAAAGGGTGAGTGGGTGGAGGATAATGGAGGAAAGCAGAGATGCTAAATGAATACTTCTGTTCCATCTTCACCAGGGAGAAGGATGGACCAGTGCCTTCGGGGAGAGAATACAGATGTAGTGATAGAGGAGGATAGAGTGAGAGAGGGGCTGCTAGCATTGAAGGTGGACAAATCACCAGGCCCGGACAGAGTACATCTAAGGGTACTAAAGAAACTGGCTGAGGAGTTGGCAGGGCCACTGGTAGACTTACTTAATAGTTCACTAGAGTCAGGCGTGATACTGCAGGACTGGAGAACAGCACGTGTAGTGCCTCTCCACAGAAGCGGTCCCAAGGATGGCCCTAGGGAATTACAGACCAGTCAGTCTGACATCCATTGTGGGCAAGTTCATGGAGACCATACTAAAGGAAAGGTTGGTGGAACATCTAGAGGAGCATGGTCTCCAGAATGCGAGGCAGCATGGGTCTGGGGGTCATGTCAAACGAATCTGATTCATGTCTTTGACTGTGTCTCTAAGACAGTAGACAGGGTCAAGCGGTGACATCCTCTATCTAGGCTTCTACCAGCAAATCACCTCCCCACAAGGACTACTAAAGATGAATCCTTCTTTTTACTTCCCTCTAGCACTGTGACCGATCCCTCTCCAGGCTTCCCAATGCACCCCTCATTCTCATCATGAGGACCAGGAGGTTGCTCCTGTAGGTGCCCTGCTCCTGTACATCTCTAGAGACCTGGTTGTCCCCCTGGTGGGGCAGAATACTTCCTCCTACCTCCGGCAGTTCCTCAGTGGAGTGTGCAACAGAAGCTCTTCCTAGTTCCTCCGTGGTTGCCTTGATGCGGAGCCCTTGGCCTAGATCTGTCACGGGATTGTTTTCCTTTCTTGTCCATCCCTGCCGATGTCAGTGCTCGAGGAGGAACAGTGAGACAGAGGCACGCTGAGGCGATGCCTCCGCTCCGGTCCTACGACGACGTCAGCCCCTCCAACCTGTCTGCCTTCCCCCCGCACCAGCTCTGCCTGTGGTCACCCAGGCAGTGGTGGTATAGCGGCAGGGTGAGAATCCCACCCCTCCCAGAGAAGGAAAGCAGCCATTGGGCACTCAGTCCTTCAACCTCTGGCAACCCGAGTCCATCACCGAACTCGGGTCACCGGGCGTGGCACGAGGTGTAGCATCCAGCCTCAATCCTCAGCGCCACCGGGCAGATGATATGAATCCCTTCTTGACTGGATCCTAGTTTCCAACTCCTCACACGTCCACCGCCTCTGGTGTTCTCCCCAATTCTATTAGCGACCATTGCACGTCTGCTGCTGCTGGCCTGCCAAAACCCCACACCGAAACACAAATGCATCCACACCAGATAGTTAAAAAACTAAATCCAATAGAATTTCCAAACGTCGTCCTTTCCACTGACTGGTCTGTCACAGAATCCATTCAGGACATCGACTCCACCCTCAAAATGTTCATCAAATTCCTTGCCTTGTGTGACTCCCTTATCCCTTGAAAAAATCAGGGTTAAAGGTAACAGTCACAAATGGATCTCCTTAAACTTACAGAGAGACCAGATATGGTCTGAATACAGGAAACTGAAACTTCCCCACCTACTTCAACAGTACAAAACTCTCTGAAGCGGATGCATATCTGCGGTCTGGTCTGCCAAACTCCTTCCTCACTGAGAAACAGCGAAGTTCTTTGGGCAACCCTAAACAAACTTGGAACATCCTTAATGACCTTATTGGTAGAGGACATAACAATGAGCAGATCAGCCTCTCCTCTGGTAGAACAGCTGTCAATGATCCCTGAAATATCCTCTCTTTTTAATCACTATTTGACGATCGAGCAAATGCAAGTCCAGCCACCCCGTCCCTGGTCCTCCCTCCACCCCCTCCTAACCTCCACCCCAGTTTCTATTTTCGATACCTCTCCTCTCCGAAGTGCTCAAACTCATTAAAACAAATGACCCCAGGCCTTACATCGGGCTAGACAAAACATCGACTACATGGTCCTTAAATTGGTTTGCGAATCCTTAGCCATTCCTCTTACCAACATCTTCAACCATTCCTCTGCACCAGATCTTTTCCTCTTAAATGGAAGTGCGTTATCAAACCACTCCATAATCCGTCCTAAAGATGAAGTTCCCAACTACAGACCCATCTCCTTGGCTCCCCTATCCAAAATCATTGAAAAAATCATACATAAGCAAATCATCGACTTCCTCAAGAAACATAACCTGCAGACCAAGGCACAACATGGTTTCAGAACCGCCATAACACTGAGACCGCTTCATAAAATTCACCAACTTCATCAATAAAGCTAGTGACAAAGGCCTATACACTGGGTCAGTTTTTGTTGACCTCACAAAGTGTTCAACCTCGTTGACCACAGTGTCCTACTCACAACCCTAGCAGACCTTCATTTCTCTTCCAAGTCATTAACTGGTTTCAAACTACCTTAGCCTCAGGTCGCATCAAATGGTTATTAATGGCATATTCTGTATGCCAACGATATGCCCTTTTTGCAAGGACAAGGACCCTCTTCCCTACTAAACAAGCTACGGCTCAATTTCCATAGGCTCCACCCTGGTTCTCATCTAAAGAACGTGTACCTGATGCCAAAAACAAGGCCCATGGTCTTCTCCAGCTTCTGTAAACCACTAGCCTTTGATTCCTTGCATGATGACTGCAACCCGATTAAGAGGGTTAATGAATTCAGATACCTTGGCTTTCTCCTTGACTGCCACCTAAACTTTCAATCACACATCACTGTGACGATTAAGAAAGCCCACTAATGGCTTAGTATGCTCCATAGAGTGAAACCTTTCCTAACCACGGATTCCAAGACCCTCCTTGCCTGCAGCTTCCTGCTCCCATTATTCAACTATGGAGCTCTAGTGTACTTCCCACCCCTCTCCCAGAAAAATATTAACAAGCTCTGGAGCACCTACCATAACATTATCCGTTTTGCCTCTGGCCTCCCAGACTTATCCATCATCACGATCTATTCAGAGTCTCAAACTGGCCCTTGCTCGAGGACTGACTCTATAGCAAAATTGTCTCATTCTTTCACAGACTTTCCTTGGGACTCTTTCCGACAGCATCTGATTCCTCTTCTCTAAGTCAGCCCACACCAGAACCACTAGGCGGTCCACTATCCTCTCCTCCGTTCCTTTCTGCCGCACCACCCAAGGCCAAAACACCCTCTCCTACAAGGGCTGTAAACTCAATAATCTCCCCGGCTTTCGTCAATGTCCCTTCACCCTTCTTTTAAGTATAACCTAGGAAGCACCTGTCCCTAGCCTCCCCATGCAGGTATCCTCAGTCCCGATCGTCCCACCCCAGGCACCTCTCCTTCTAACTGTGGTATAGTGCCCACACACTCCAGTATCTGGTTTACATGGTCTGTGAACATGCTGCATTCTTTGTCACTCTATAGCACCTTAGCTTACCTAGCACTTGCCTCTGATCCTTTGATCAGTTGTATTATTTTCTTTTTTGATCTGGATTTGTACCTGTGTTTGTTTTATAACCAGTCGTTCTGTGTTTACAGTCCTGCTGTATTGTACTCCTGGTTTGCACTGTAACTAGAATAATTTGTGTGGCTAAAACTGGACACTTGTGAAAATGGGCAATTTACGCTCACATGCCTTTCCAGTATAATTAATAAACTGTAAAAACTTAAACGGTATGCTAATGATGAAAAAGAATTAGCCTATCAGAATGTAGTAAAGAGTGCTGCCTGCAGGTGCTGCTGTAAGCCAGTCAGATTCATTTCTTCGCTGATTGTACAAGACTGCCTTGGAGCTCTCTCTTCAGACCTTCACTGTAAGTAGTTTATTTTCTTTTAATAATGGTTACTGTTATTCTGTGCTGCTTTTAGAGTGTTTTACTAAGCTTTTAGTGTGTGTTGCTTAGTTCCCAGGAGCTGCAGAAAGTCTCCTTTTTTCCGTTCCCACGCTTTTTATGACAGAAAAATATGCATCTGAGGTTAAAAAAAAAAAGGCAGGTTTTATATTTTAACATTTTTCCACAGATACCCATTTGTAAGAGTGTCCTGTGATTTTCAACCATGTTTCATTTTCTCAGCTAAGAGCCATCTTTTCTGTTTCCACAGCACTGGGAGCCTTCTGAATTTTCTGTTTGGGAACAAGCTTTTCTAGATCTTCTGACAAATTGGCAGGTCAGATAGACCGAAAGGCAAGACTGGTCCCTTTGTCCTTCAAATTCTTAAAGTCCTAGGCCGCCCAGTAAGGTGCTGGATGCCACACTCTGCTCCACCCCTGACTGCACCCGGGTTCAGAACGAGCCTGGGCCGCCGGGTTGGCAGGGGCGAGAGGAACGAAGCCCAGAGGACTGCTCTCCTCTCTTGGGAGCGAGGGAGGAACTGCCATCCCACCTGCTGATCGCCCTTTAGCAGTATCTGGAGGGAGATACTGGTCGGGAGGTACGCAGCCAGATGACATCAGAAGGGGGAGGTCAGGAGAAAAAGCAAAAATGGAGCAGGCAGGCTTTTAGATGGCACTGCTGCACTCTGCGCCTAACCCCGGAATCTGGACACTGGCTATCTGGGGGAGGGGAGAGTCGACATTCCTTGCCCCTGGCCCTGTTGGGGAGGCAAACAGAGGGGATTTCCTGGGAAGATCATTGCAGGATGTCGCGGGCCGGAGATGAGCTCCCGAGGAGGAGCCATAGCCACCTGCCAGCCCCCCATAAAGAGAGTATTATAAAAAAAAATTGTTAAATCCCTTTACATTGTTGCCAGGGCAAACTGCCACAATACTGTTTCACCCTTTCCCTGTCTGAGTTTTACATTTTAAATTGCTGGAGATGGGTCCTGCTCTCATCCTCTAAGGACCCCATAGAAAATAAGTCTATAAAAGTAATAATGACCAAGCCAAAATAAAAAATATTCTCAGAGGCTTCTTGATTCAGTGCCTTCTACAAAATCAGATATTAAGTTGTTAAAAAAAAAAAAAAAAAAGACATACCAGTGCCCCTCCGCTGAGAAGCCAGTGTTGCAACAAAATATTCCCTCTGTGGAGGGAATTACAAAGCTTGGCAACTATATAATATCTATATTCAAGCTGTGGGTAGCCTCTTGGTTCCTTGGCTGATTCTTCCTCACCTAATCCCTCCAACCCTGACTTTGGCCAGGATCTTTTCTTGAGAGAAGTGATGATGAAGAGGATGGTAAACCCTTAGAGCCTATGTATCCCTGACCAGATTTTGGCTGTCCTTCACTTGGCCAGGAGGATTTTTCCTCCTCATTACACTTGTGTCCAACTCTTGATCTCCTATTCTAGAGGTCACTGAAGATGATTAGAGGCAGACTGTTTGGATATGATGGGTTTCCTCTTCCAAGAAAGTTACTCTTTCCAATTTATAAGTCCTTTTATGGGCTATTTCAAGTTTCTTCACAATCCAAGCTCCATTTCAGGGGTGGAGAGAGATATATATAGCTCAACAAATATCAGTGTGTGTGTGTGTGTGTGTGTGTGTGTATATTTTATTTATTTAGTTTTGTTGACCGGTAAGTGCGCTAGCCAACAAGTGACTATTTTCAGGCACGACCGGGAGGTACAGTTACAGAACACAGTGATACATAAGAGATTACACAAAGCAGGATATATTTGCAGGATACATAAGAAATTACACAGAGCAGGATACATTTGCAAAGGACAAGTCACACAGTGTAGTCAACATAGCAATAAGGATAAAATTACATGTATTCAGTTGTTGAGAACTAGGGGAGAGGTGGTAGGGGACAGGTGTAAGGGTAGGGCAGGAGGAGGCGGAGACAGGGGTGGTAGGGGCGAATAGCAAAAAGGGGAGGACAGGAGGGAGGTTAAGGCACCAAGTGCGGCATTAGGCGGGAGGGTTACCACCTGTGGCGGGACGGTGGAACCGGAGTCGGCAAGAGAGACGGAGAGGTTGGGGAACAGGACAGTGAAGCTATGGGTGCAAAAATAGAGAGGAGAGAGGGTGATGTGCAGGGGAGGCGGTGGGGGACTAGGTGCAAGGGTGAGGAGGATTTGAACTAAAGGAATGTGGGAGGGAAGGGTAGGGTGGGAAGGGCAGGGTATAGGGGAAAGGGATGAAGGCACGGAACAGATAGGGAAATGAGTGGGGTAGAGATAGAGTGCACCCTAGTAAGGCGCGGCAGACAGAAGGAGGAGGACAAGGCAGGCAGTGAAAGCGGCATTGGCGGGGTAGAGTAGTAACCTGCGTCGAGCCGGGTGGAACCACAGACGGCAGGAGAGAGAGGGAGTCACGCAACTGGTGGGAGGCGGATAAAATAGGAGAGGGAGGGGTGAGGACTGAGCAGGGAGAAGAGGAAGAATAAAAGAAGGAGGGAAAGCTGGCAGGGAGAGGGCAGAAAGGTGAAAGAAAGGTAGGAAGGGTGGCGGCAAGTTACGGCATTAGCGGTACAAGGTAGCAACCTGTTACGGGCGATGGAACTGAAAGATGGCAGAGGGGAGTGGAGGGCGGTTAGAGGGGAGTGAGGCGCAAAGAGCAGGGAGGGGCAGGAAAAGGAGGGGGTAATGACAGGGGTACTGGAGAAATGGCTAAGTGGGAAGGGAAGAGAGCAGGGCTGGGAAAGTAAGTGTTACAGGAACAGAGGGTGCAGGATAAGGAATGAAGGTGGGGAAAACAGCTCAGGAGCGAGGGCAAGCTAAGTGACTAGGCAGTAATTAGAGAGCTTTACAATTGGCATCAGAACAACAATGTTATACAGTATCAACAAACATGAAACATAAAAGAAAAAACAACCAAGAATAAAAAGCGCAAGTGCCTATAATACATAATAGGGAGGGAGGAGAACAGGTTAGGAACATGGGATTCAAGAGGATCAAAGCAAACACATTTGTCCATCGAGGTAAGGAAAGCTCTGAGATTGTGCTTAAATGCATCGTGAGAAGGAGCATTTCTTAGTCCCTAGGCAGCAAGTTCCAAAAGTGAGGGGCAGCATAACTGAAGGCTCCTGAGCCCTTTTTGTGCGGCAGAGAGGAATATTCAATAAGGACTTGTCAGAGGATCTAAGGTCCCGTGAAGGTATAACTGGTTGGAGTAGTTTTGAGACCTTCTTCGGGAGGCTGGGAAGAATATATATAAGTATCAGTAGGATAACACAAATGCTGGGTGCTTTTTCATTCATTCAGACCATGAAGGAGTCATGCAGGCAGCAGCCTGTGACAGAGCTTTGGTGCTCTTTCTTCCCAGCCTCCAGAAGAAGAGTCTAGGATACTGGATGCTAGGGATAAGACATCTTACACCACCACCTTTGTACTTGTAGGGTGTACACAGCTTATTTTTAGAAGGCCCTGTGGGACTCTGCCCTGGCTATCATCCAGAAACCTCCATATAACATTGCTCTGGACAGGGTAGAAACTGTTAAAACTGTCCTAAAAGACACAGAATACCAATTTCATATGGCTGTAGATGCCACTGACAAGTAGGGAACCACCTATCCCTCCCAGGACACCCAAACTTAAAACTATGGGTTTCCTTGTAGAACGGTCCTCTTGGGGAACAAAATACAGGCTTGTAGGAAAAAGGCAGAGGAATTTTAAACAACCTTTCACAATAGTGCAGCTTAAGAGAAAGCCCCTACTTCCTAAGCCTGGGGACACAGTAGAGGCTTTTATTCCATGGCCTTATACCCTTTACAGTGCCCATGCCTTTGGAATACTCACAGATGAGAGGATTCTTCACAGAAAGAGGTAGAAGGGCTCAAAAACGTGCCGACCCCACCCTCAGCAAAACTTGCAATCCCCTCCCCGCCACTAGGGAGGAAGGCCATCCCACAACCTCCATCAGTGGCATGTAACAGCTGAGGGTGGTGGGTCATTGTCTTACGCTGCAGTTCAAGAAATTTCCCACACAGCAGGGTCACAGGAGTCTCAAGCAGTTCCAGCTCACACAGAAAAGCTTCTGTTACAGTTGAAAGTAAAGTCTCTCCTATCAACAAATTTAGTACAAAGAGTTCCCCTCTCACAATGGGGGAAAAGCCTCTACTTCAGATCCTTTCTCTCCAAAAGGAAAAATTGGTCTTTTCTATCCCAAATTCAAGATGGTCACCTCCTCAGTGGTGATGCCTCTTTGCAAAAGGGAGACTGGCTAGCCTTTCTAGGCCTCAGAGATGTTTATTTTCACATTCCTATCAGAAAGTATCTCTGATTCAGGCTGCCCTCTGGCCACTACCAGTTCACAGCTCTACCATTAGGGTTATCTTAAGTTCCACAGCACTGCTTTGAAAGAAAGGAGGCCTCTGTCGCCCTTATCGGGAAGTCTGCTGGTTAATAGACAAGTCTCCCCAAAGGTCAGAGACTGCTCAGCCTTACATAACATGCTCTGGAGTTCTTGGACTTCATTTCAACACAGTGAAGTCCCACTTTGAACCAGTTCAACTCCTGGAGTTTATGGGAGCAGACCTGGACACACTGCAAAGGCAAAGCCCTGATCTTCTAGACAGGGTAGAGAAACTCCAGGCCCTAGCACACTTGTGTGTCCCCGCCAACCAAGGCCAGCCAGGCACGCCTCAGACTTATAAGCCACATGGCATCTGCAGCCCTTGAAGTCCCAGCTGCCAGGTTATGGATGAGCCATTGTCTCCAAAATGGGACTCCCTATCAGTGCTGGTCCCAGTCGCAGGACAGTCTTCAGGCCCTGTACTTCTGCAAGGACAGGGACAACCTCAGGAGGGAACTCTTTTCAACAGAATGACCCTCCACAGTCGCCTCCCTCCTGGGATGGGGGTGCACCTGGAGGATCAGTCCCTAACTGAACTGGGGTCTCCCAGGGACTCCAGGGGTCACATAATCTTCACGAGCTCAGAGCTGTGTACCTGGCTGTCTAAGCTTTTACCTACCAGCTAAAAGAGTCTGTCCAAATCAGGACAGATAGCACCCTGCCATGTTCTACACCAGCAGACAAGGGAACACAAAATCCTCAAAGCTCTGCACAGAGGCCATGAGGATCTGGCCACTGGCCTGTTCCCTGGATTTGCATCTGACTGCCACTCTCCTACTAGGCAAGGACAATTTGCTGGCAGACTCCCTCAGCCGCACCAGTCTGGGCCACCATAAGTGGTCCCTAAACAAGCAGGGGTTGTTTACAATCTTCATAAGGTGAGGCAATCCAGAGATAGATTTCTTCGCCTGCAAACATAATTATCAGATTTCCTGTACTGTTGTAGGGCTGCCAGTGGATTCTCTTACTCTCATGGTGCTCCTCAACTTCAGAAACCAGCCAGCAACAGTATTTCTGGTGGCTCGAAAAGTGGGCAAGGCAGCCATGGTACTTCTGCCCCTTGTCCTGGCAGCTGAACAGCCTGTTTGCATGTCCGTGACCCACAGTCTCCTGACCCTGCTTCAGAAAGGAATTATATACCTCAGCATAGAGTCTCTTAACCTCAAGGCTTGGTACTTGAAGAGCTAAGGTCCCTGGACTCAGTATTCTAAACAAGCTCTCAGAATTCTGCTATTAGCCAAAAAAAAAGTACCAAAAGGCCTATGCTTCCAAGTAGAAGAGATTTCTTCTGGTGTAAGGCAAGGAGCTTGACCCCTACAAGCTAACCTGTCCTCTATACTAGGCTTTTTGGTACACTTGCAAGCATCAGGCCTTAGAACTTCATCCCTGAGAGTCCATCTGACAGCTATTGCAGGCCTATTTGTTTGCCAAGAGAAATCTATTTCTCACCCTAACTTCATGAAGTTCTTAAAGGCCTGCTGCACCTTCAACCCCACTCTTAAGGAACCTGTCCCTCCTGGGATTTGAACCACTGTATGGCAGAGTTCATGTAGTCTCCATTTGAATCCATGGCTACTGCAAACCTAAAACACATCACCTAGAAAACGGTATTCCCAGTAGCAACCACTTTAGCTGGAAGGATTTCAGTGCTGCAAGTTCAATACACTGAACTAAACTATACTATACCCCACGTGGATAAAGTAGTTCTCAGAACTAAGACAGTGTGGTGTCTGAAATTCACCTTAATCAGTCTGTTACATTTCCTGGCTTTCTCACAGACCAGTCCACTTCTGGTGAGTGCTTCACAGCCTAGATGTCAAAAGGGCACTGACCTGCTACCTAGAACACACCTAACACTTAAATAAGGTCCTTGCACACCCAGCTTTTTCTCACCCGCGTGAGGTGCACAAAGACATGCCAGCCTCTAAGAGGACTATCTCTAGATGGATAATATGTTTTCACTTCTGTTACAGCAAGGTTGGCAAACAGTCACCTCAAGACCTCAGGGCTCATTCCACTAAGGGCACTGCAGCCTCAGTGGCAGAAGTATGAGACATACCCTTGCTTGACATCTGCAAAGCAGTTTCATGTAATACTGTACACAGCTTTATGAAGCACTACTGCTTGGATGTACAGTACAAATCAGATACCAGATTTGGCACTGCAGTCCTGCAGAACCTGTTTCCAAAGTTAGTTTAGTTTATTGTTCTAGGAATTAATACCTTTGAGCCAAAGGCTCTTTACAGAGGTTCCACATCAATTGAGTACAAAACAAGTGTAGTTTCAAAGAAAGGCAAATAAGTTAAGTATTGACAAAATTTCCAGATATGAACACATTACCTTAAAATTGACAAAATTAGTATAAGACAGGGAAACAAAATACTTTTCATATACAAAACAAAATAGTTTATGGGAAAAAGACTCACGAGAAAATGTACCATTGAGAGAGCAAAGAGGAGGAAAGGGAAGCAGTCAATAGTGAGAAGAGAGCCTCACATATGCCTTTGTCAAGAAATGTAGTAAGGAAAGAGAAAGAGAAAAATAAAAGAGAAAGAAGTAATTTAATCAAGGCAGTCACAGGAGCTGGAGGCAGCGAGGTGAGAGTGGAGCTGAGATTTGAAGACTCCTAGGGATGTGGAGGAGATGAGGGTATTTATGACATTTATCCAGCTAGGTGCACGGTAAGCAAATGATCGTTGGCCCTGTTCGCTCGTCCTAGCTACATCGCTTTGTAGTTTGTTTTAGCTAAGCATACCGAGGATTCCTGGGTGAAAAGAAAAAAATACCTACCATAATATTGTTTCTTCCAGGGATCCCTCAGTATGCTTGACCTCCCACCCATCCTACCCTTACATAACCTCACTGAAAATGGTCCAGCAGTCCTTGCCATAAGCCAGATTTCTTAGTGGGGAGCCTCAACATGTAATGTTTCACAGTTATACATGGTGTATATAGTTTGCCTGTAGGCAAGTTCCTTTTTCTATTTATTATTTTTCTAAAATGTTTCTGTATTATCAGGATAGGTTTAGGGACTGTGGGCCTTTTGCTCCTCGGCTACAAAGTGAATCTGACTGGCTTACAGCAGCACCTGCAGGCAGCATGTGACAGGGAACTCCTGCCACTCGAGGACTGATCTTTCTTAAAATCTGTTGCAACTCTGTTTCTTAGCCTGATCTATCCTTTACAATTTCTAGTCCATAAGATTGGCCACCTGTGGGCACCCCTTTCACTTTCTTGACTATGCTTTAGTGTCCTCTTTAAATTTCCTCTCAGGTCCTCGTACAGGGAGGGTATTGTGGTGACCTCAAGCTTATGTAAAACAGGTTGTGTTGTTGTTGATTTAGTATGTAATAGCACTATGTCATAAAATACCTTGATGTATATACTTTATGTTTATGAAACTTGTAAATGTTGAAAATACCATGGCACTAGGTGTTTTTGATAGTGGTAAAAGTACTAGGTGACCGTTATAGAAATTAAGTTAGCTGTGCTATTTAAAATGCATGTACATTGCTGTAAACTGAACAAGTCTAAATGTAATGGAGATTTACATATATCCCATGATACTTTGCATTATAGAAGTAGGTATGATGTTGTATTTCTTTGAAATTTGATTTGTTGCCTGTGCCCTTTGGGGTAACCCTTCTTTCAGTGTTTGGGCCCTCTACCCAAGCAAATGGGGCCCACATGGGGTGGAGGTTGCATCTCAACTGGTAAGTTGGATCAGAGATCAGTGTCAGTAAGTGCTGGCTAAGTGCAGAGAAAAGACATTCATAGTCTGTTGCTGCAAACTGGTGTACTGAAGAAGGAATATGGCATTGCAGACGCTTATGTCCTGTATTTTGAATAAACATCACACACAGCTTGTGTGTTGAACCTGAAATTCGTGTCTGGTCCATCTGTTATCCCACAACCCCTCCACACAGCACTATTTTACTACATTCTGATAGGCAAATTATTTTTTCATCATGAGCATAAACTCCACTTCCAGAGCAGCTGAACCCAGCAGGCATAACTGCATTAATCAAGCATTCTGAGGGATTCCCTGGAAGAAACAATATTACTATAGTAAGTAATTTTTTTGGGTTGGGGGCAGGTGCTGGAGGTCACAAGGAAGGAGAGAGACCTGGGAGTACAGTGAATTCTGCTTGTATGCCCATGTCTCGGACTGTGGTAAAATGGCATACAATCGAAATGGCATAAAGCGGAGCATGTTGTTCCATTCAGTGCGACGGTGTTATAAAAACCCAAACAATGTACCGTAACTGTGTTGAAACTAAACAAACATAGTGTAGCCGCAAGTGTCTGGAGAAATGTGACAGTACTTTAATAAATAAAATCATCATAAAACCACTACTTAAAACTGATAAAACATTAAAACAGCACTGTTCAATTTTAATTTGCACTGACAATATTTGCGATGTTTGTTGCACTTTCAGTCTCAGTTTCACTGTGCTCCCCGAGTCCCGCTTTCCTGAGTCAGCCAGCGATCGATAGAAAGCTGTTTCTTCCCACGCCACAACAAAAGTTCCACCGCTTTCAAAACAGTAAAACCACTCATAGTCTCTAGGTTCCCTGGCTGCCACACAACTCTTACTTTCCCATTATTTGCCATGACTCAGCGGTCGATGGAATGGATCCCGCTCTTCCTCCCTTTCTCATCTTCGTATTCACAGCCATTGTTGTGCCGCAGGATATCCTCACAAATCTCTGCTTCTGTTACACCGCCTGAGGTTGGTTCATCAGTCCACAGCCACGTAATCTGTGAATTCAGTGTCTGCATTCTGATTGGCGGTACCACAAAGTCCTCTGTATCCATTTCTTCACCTTGAATGATACTAGCCTTGAAGAAACAATTTTAATAGTCTGGGGCTTTACCTCTTTCCATGAATAATGGACTAAATGTATGGCATCAAGGATGGACATTTTATTTTTACCTTTTCATTAAACATTTCAACAGAAGTTGAGCTCAATATCATCCAGAAGCCTGCTGACAATTGACTCAGGATAATGAACTTTTAAATTGTGTATGACACCCTGATCCATAGGCTGGATCAGGGCAGTACAGTTTGGTGGGAGGAAAATAAGGTTAATATGGGACAGTGTTATGCTTTTGTGGGCTGGGCAAGTATCAACAAGAATTGCAATCTTCACCTTCTAGCCACATTCTCTTGTTAAAGTCTCTCAGCCATTCATGAAAAATCTCAGCTGTCATCCATGCGTTGGCTGCTACGGTAGTGAACAGGTAATACTCGACATTTTGCTTTTGCAACAGCGAGGCTTCCGGATTTACCAATCACTAGCAATGGTAATTTTCACTACCAGTACTGTTACTGCAGACCATGATGGGTACTGCCTCTTTAGCTTTGTACCCTGCGGTGTCTGGCTGCGAAATAAGGTGCCGTCTGGTTGGCTCTAAAAAGAAAGCCGTCTGTCTCCATTAAAAATGTCCTCTGGAGCGTAGTTTTGTAGCAGGGTGGGTAAACTGTTCAGAGCCACTTCTCAGCTGCGGTGGTGTCATTTTCTGCTTTTTCACCATGTATGTGCCGATAGCAGATGTTGTTTTCTCTTTCCACTTTGATAGCCATCCTGCTATCTGCTCAAATTGAATGCCAAGGGATTGTGAGAGGCTACAGTCTTTCTCCATTAACAGGTTCCCTGACAGAGGCACACCACGTCATGAGAGGCAGAAACCATTGTAACAGAGCCTCCTCAACCAGAGGGTCCTTTACCTCTCTTTCTCTTCCTGCTAGTGTTGCCACTTGTGCTCCACCTTGAAGGATGTGGTCACGGTTTCTGAGGAATCTCCCAGCACTGGAGATATCCACTCCATATTCAGCTACTAATTCTTTCCTGGACACACCAGGGACAGCAGACTTCTCTATGAGCTCAGCTTTTGGGCCAGAGAGAGACATTACGCTTACTTTTCTCCATGCAGAGTGCTGTTAAATGAAACGAGGTGCTAGGAACATCTGAAGCAAGTTGTGCTGCTATTTAATGACTTTTGACGTCTGTGTAAGAGCAATTAACACCTCGTTAAGTAAGCTGGCTCACCCTGAAAACCACTTTACTACCTTGAATGGGCAAAAAAATGGGCATACAGTCGAAAAATATAGAGGCATATAAACAGAACAAATAACATTACAGGCATACCAAAAGAATCGGACCACAGCAAAATGGGCATATATCCAAAAAGGCATACATCCGAATGGCATACAAGTTGAATCGACTGTAATTATTACTGATGACCTTAAGGTGACAAAATAGTATTGGTAAGCAGTAGGAAAAGCTAATCAAGTGCTCAGATGCATAAGAAGGGGATCATCAGCTGGAGGACAGATGCTTCTCCTCTGTATGCATCACTGGTATGACTGCACCTCGAAAGTGGTATGCAGTTTTAGAGGCCCTATTTCCGCAAGGATAAAGACAGATTGGAGGCTGTGCAGAGAAGGAGCATCAGGATGATGATGGCTATGCAAGGGATGTCCTATGAGGAGAGGCATGAGGAATTAAACCTGTACTTCCTGGAGGACAGGAGAAGAAGGGTGATATGATTGAGACATTTAAATATTTAAAGGGATTAACAAGGCACAAGTGGAGAGTCTGTTTCTCTGGAGCATAGCTTCAATGCTAGGGGGCACAGTATGAAGTTGTTGGGAGGCAGGGTCCGGGGCAGTGTGAGGAAGTTCTTCTTCACTGAGAGGGTGGTGAATGACTTGAATCGCTTTGCTGGAGGAGGTGATGTGGGTGGCAGCGATCACACAGTTCAAACATACATGGGAGAAGTACATGGGTATACTGGGGATGGGAAGGGCAGGCTTGAGGGCCTCCCAGTAGATGGACACTACTTTGGGGGTCATGGGCAGACTAGGTGGGCCACGGTCCTTATCTGCCTAGTACTTCTATGAATCTATGAACAGCCCTTCATAAAGCCATGTTGTAGATTGTATTTTTTTTTTTTTTTTTTTATTTCGAATTTGGATTGATACATTTGAGCACATAGGGCTCTTCAACAAAGGCTTCAGGTCGAGTGTAGTACACAGTACAAACCAGTGAAACATACACAATAATATAATATAAACAAAACAACATTTACACCCATTAAGCAAAGACAAAAATAGTTACAGAACTACATAATGGAAAAGTAACAGCCTACCTATCATATGGCAATGACTTTCAACTTAAGTGCAACCTGTGGACATATACAGGCAGCGTGATACAGGCGTTGTCAGGATAGGGTGGGAAAAGGGGGGTAGGTGGATTAGGTGGGTTCATTGAGTATGGTGATGGAGACACTGGACAGTGGGGAAAAAGGAGAGAGAGAGGGAGGAGGAAGAGGAGCAAAATATGGCAGAAAATTGAATAAAGTAGAGATGCAGAACTGGGAGGGGATTGCAGGCTAGGGGTTTATAGAGGGTCTGTATCTGAGTGCAACTGAGGCATGCCTTGTCAAATGGTAAAGGAAGAGCCAGGGAAGAAATGGTAGGGTGAGGAGGATCAGGTGTGGGGTGGAGGGAAGACCAAGGGGGAGAGGGGGGATACATGGGGTACAGAAGTACTAACCTGCAGCCTACACTGGGGTGCTTCAACTCAGAAGGGCAATCACAAAGTTTCTCTTGTGCCAACATGTTAGTCTTCCTGACAAAATTGTCTATATAATCCTTTTATTATCCCTCTGAGAATTTTTCCTAAAATGAAAGTAAGGCTCACTGGTCTGTAATTCTTACACTCTTTTATTACCCTTTTGTAAATGGGTACCACTGTGGCTCACCTCCAACATTCTGCCACCATGCCCAGATCTAGGGATTGCTGAAATAAACTTGTAAGTGGCTTTGCCAGTTTGTTTGCCAGTTCTCTGACTGCCCTTGGGTGAACACCATCCTGGCCTGGGACTTTATAAGGATTGATCTTCTTCGGGGGGCTCTTGTAGCAGGCAACACCTGTAGGCGTAAGTCGCTAGGCACTAGGACCACATGGAAAACTCTAGCTAGCAGTCTACAGCGGGGGACGCCCACCTATGGGTATAAAAGAGAGGTCCCCAGCTCTACCTCAGTTCTTTTCCCATTGTCGACCGCGTACGTCAGGACCTTCATGGATGCCTGCTTCAGTCGACCACCATTTTGCTACATGTTTTATCTAGCATTTTATTTTCATTTTAATATTGCATAATTTACCTTTTATGCATGTCTTCTTCTCCAGCTTTGTCTTCGACCAGTGTACAAAGTGTGCTTGTGGCAAGCAGCTTCCTCCAAGGATGGCCACTCTTCTTGGCTGCTCTGTTTAGGCCCTGACCACGACACTGAGGCCTGCCAGGACGCCAACTAGGCCACTCGGAGATGTTGTTTGAAGACCCTCCAAAGTTTCTTGCTACAGCAGAAGTTGGCTCGATGGACAAGGAGCTCCAGAACAAAAGTTCTTCTTCTTCCCAGTCTCAGGGCATCCACTTCTTCTCCTGCCCAGAAGGAGAACAAGTTTACCGGAAGCACAAGCACAGGGACTGTCCCCAGTCAGCTTCCTGCTCTCAGCAGCCCTCACCCCTTGGGGCTACTAGTTTATCAGCCGCCCACCCTCATTTCAGTTTTGGGCGGCAGCTATTCAGGGCATCAGACTTCGCCCCTGCCTCCCAGCTCCTGATGCTCAGGCCCTTGCACCCAGTGGGTCCTCAGCCAGGCGGATCAACTGGGGTCGCCTCCATGGGCGGCAGGTCTTTCCCGTCAGTCCCCTGGTCCTGGTGTTGCCCATGTCATTCCCCAACACTGGGACTGGCGCTCTTTGCAACGGCAGGAGCAGCGTTCGCTGCTCCACACAGGCGTTGTCTCTGCCTCGTCCGGGAGCTAGCTTGCCTTTTGCAGGTGCCCACTTCCTTCGGGCTAGTGGCACCTGTCTCACCGACTGGCAGCAGCCTTCACCCATCCGACTAATGGCTGCTCTTCGACATTGACACTGACGCTACCTCAATCAGTGTCACTTCAGCCAGTGCCAGCTGGTCCTTCAGGCAATCCCAGCCGACACCTGAAGGACCAGCACCTCGATTCGATGCCTCAGGGACCGACGCCTGGGAACTCGATGTCTCAAGGGCCCATGTCTTGTTACCCTGCACCTTTTGGACTAGCACCAGAGTATCACACACCCCAAGGACAGACGCGGGTACCTGACAATGCCTCCCGGTGTCCTTACCCACCTTATAACCTACCTCCGTGGATTATAGTGCACTTTTTTCAGCCTGGTGAGCTGTCATGAAGGACAAGGATACCCCAGGAGGTCCCTTCTCCGCCTCAATGGGACCCTCCTCCTCAGGACTCTGGCCAAGCAGGTCCTAGCTGCCCCTGGTCTCCAGGACCCTCTCCGGGTTGAACGGACCAACGCAAGGAGGAACGCCGCCCACCAACGCCAGTCCCAGAAAGCGACCCATCTGGCAGGGATTCCTCCTCCTCCTCCTCCTTTTCTACTTCAGAGGACTCTGATGATTCCAGGGGCCTTCTGACAATGTTTAAACCCCAGGAAATTCCCAGACACCCCCAGACGATCCTACATTTATGGATGTCATGAGGAATATTCAGTCCTTGATGGGGGAGATGGAAGAACTAGACCCTGAACATCTCCGCCTGGCGGTCTGTCTCCGAGAAAGGAGACACCCCTTAGTGGTGCCACCCTTCATTGAATTATATGAGGACGCCACCAAGGCCACCCGGACCCATCCCTCCTCCACTCCAGCCTTAGCTAAGAAGTCTGACTACCTTATTATGTCCCCATTAGCAAACCCCATTTGGGGACCAGCGGAGGTGGACTCGGTGGTCATGAATGTGGCTCATGACTTCACCAGGAAGCCTAGGCTCCTCAGCACCACCCTCCTGATAAGGAGTCTCATCTAGTCGACCAGTTCGGCAAGCGAGCCTACGTTTGGCCACACTTGCCATCAGAACTCAAAATTACCTGGCCCATATGGTGCAGTATCAAACGCCTGTATGGGACAAGGATTTGGCTCTGTGCAGACCCTTCTTCAGGACCCTAAGAAGACCCAGCTGGTTCAGCTCTTTAAGTCGGCCTCGGACGTGGACAGTTGTTCTCGGGCCACTTATGACACAGTGGAGGTAGCTGGGCGAGCAGCAGCAACCGGCATTTGCATCTGCTTTCACTCCTGGCTCTGGGTATCTGGGTTTCGCTAGATGTGCAGGCAGAAATCGGATGCTCCCCTACCGGATCTGTCCTTTGGCGGAGACACTCAGGAAATTTTCTCTTGCCTACAAGAATTTGGGCAAAGCCTTGAGATCAGTGTAATCTATGTACCATTCTCAGCCCAGGTCCTACCAACATTGGTCCTTTCACCCGGACCCTAGACGGCAGCCAAGGGCCAGCAACCCACAGCGCCTTCAAGACAAAGCTTCCACCCAGTCGGCTGGAACTTCCACCCCTAGGGCCCCTAGAGTGTCCCCAGCCACTCTGTCCACCCTTGTACCACCGCCTGGCTCCTTGCTCTCCTCCCTCCTCCAGCAGAGGCCTTGTGAGAGCGGTGTGGAGTCGCTTTTCCTATACCTCGATGGGTGATGCGCTGTAACTTCAAGCCAGTGGGTACTTAGACTTCCAGTGACGTTACAGCCTGAGTAGCAGTTTAAGACTAGAGCTCCTCCCCACGATCAGAGTCGCCTCCCAAACTTGACAAAAACAGGAGAAGTAACCTTTGAAATGTCCAGAAAGGAGATGCTTGTGCCACCCGATTGAAAATGGATAATAAAAACAAACTGAGGATGGATCCATATCTCCTACTTTACCAGGAGTGCAGCCGCAGCATGTTTCCAGGAGGACTGAAGGCCTAGATTATGAGACCGACTGGGAAGAGGAAAAAACTCTCCCAAAATAGATTCGAATGACTTGTACAGGAGATGCAGATATCAAAAGTTGGAATAAAGCGGATTTCAAAAACTCCAAGAACAACTGACCGGATTAGATAAGAGTGTTGGAAACGGAGGAAAGGGTCGCAATGGTGGAAGCAAATAACACCCATCTCACCACAGCGATAGATCTCTCACCCAACAAACAGAAGTACTCCAAAATAAATGCATTGATTTAGGCGAGATCAAGAAGGACAGCCTGTGGCTTTCAGGGTTACTTGAAAACTCTGAGCCTGCGCAACATGGCCGCTGAATTGCAGGGACTTGTTAGTGGAAATTTTAGATCTCCAAAAGAAACAAACATAAAATCTAAAGAGCACACAGAGCACGTGGAAGCAACCTAAGACCTCAAAGCCAGGCCTCATCAAATCTTTATAAAATTTGCAAGTTACAGTGTAAAGGAGATACATTGGAAAGCATGGCAGAAGGGCATGGTAGTGTATAAAGGCATTCGACTCTTTTGAGCAGGATTACCTCGGGAGATTCACCAATAAAGACTGCAGTATCTCCCTGTATTCAAGCACTCCAAGTGAAAAAGTTAAGTTCCAGACACCTTACCCTGCTCTGAGGAGGGTGGTTTGGGAAGAGGGATCCCAGACGCACACGGATCCTGAGAAGGCCAGAGCTGCACTTGCAGCCCATGGTATCCAGGAACAGGCCCGAATCCAAAACTCTAGAGAACAGCAGCCTGGAACCTCTCAATGGCAGCAGGAGTCCAGGAGAAGCAACGGAAAAGGATCGGCAGGCCCAGCGATGAGAGACATAAGAGCAATACCACACGCTGACCCACGTGGAGCATAGCAACACCACCACGGAGTTTAATAATTGCCAGCAATGCAATCACAGTGTGCTGATACATCGGTGAAAAGACTGAGAAGCAACCAGGCTGCACTTAGTAAAACATTAGCGTACAATGCATGTGGATTTACCGCTTCAGTTAAGTAGCTGTTCCTAGTCTTATTGACTTTACTCACTGTAATTCAAAGACGAAGACCAGAACTGATTGAACATATTGCAGAGAAGGGGGGGCAGTTTTACATCACGAATACTTAAGAATGGCACACACAGGAGGTGGCGGGGGGTGGGGGACTATGTTAAGAGGCAAAATGTGGGGAGAGAGAAAAAAGAAAGGTAGACACAGTAGATGGTGGGGTGGCAGTGGGAACTCATGCTGACGTTAAGGCACGAGCTGAAGATGGAATCAGACCACATGAAGGGGAGGAGGGGACTAAGACCAATTCAATGTAATCATAAAGATGAACAAAGAGAGGGTAGAAGAAGGAAAGGGATGGTAGATCATACAACACTAATACCTGGAGAAGGATAAAGTAAAGTTGCTCATAGAGAATCGAGCTGGGAGAGATGAGAACTGATAGCAGGAAAACAGAACCATAAAGAAATATAGAACATAGGACAAGCTCAAAATAACCCATAAGTATAAGAAGGGCAAGAAACATTTAAGGGGAGGGAGAGAGATAAAACGTAAGGGAAAAGCGAAATAAGACTAAACATAGGAATGCACAGTTACGGGGTGGAGGTAGAGGGTACTGAAAGGATTCATGTAATGAAAATGGTATTTACTGTTTCTTTTTCCTGTAATTGCTTTCATCAACACTAGGGTTCTGGAAGAAATAGACTTGCAACTGAATTTGGGAGGAAGTTCTTCCAGCATCAAGATGCTCTGACCATCGGTGCTGCGAAGAAACATGGAGGGACACTGCATGTGCCTGGAGGGTGAACCAGCTATGATTCTACCCCCATAGACAGGTAAGGAAAGGGAGGCAATGAGGGAAATACAAAGGAACAGAAAGCGACAAACTCTATAAGGTAGTGGTGGAGGAAATACTGAAAAGGCCACACAGTGGAAGCAGTACATATTCAGAAACAGTATGGCTATACCTACATACCGCAGCACACAGAGGAAGACAGAATGTAAAAGGGTAATTCTAACAGAATAATTAATGGAGGAATACAAGAAGAAGAGGAGCTGTAGACCTCAAGCCTGCATAGCCGAGCAGTCAAATAGAGGAATAGGAAAACTGAGGGAGAAGGGAAAGAAAAGGAAGAAGGAACAAAACAAATGCTACGGGGCTGTGGCATGTAATGATAGCACTTAGTCTGATCTGGCGGGGGAAGGGAGAGGAGGCACCCCAGCCCAGGTGACTCACGCCGAGGACCCCTGGGAGCAGAGGGACAGAAGACACTACATCTCTGGATGCCGACGGAGGAAGAAGGGCAGACACTCCAGAGAAAGATGGGTATTCAGAACCCATCCTACCTTGGAGGTAAAGGTTATTACTAGTTTTAGGAAAGAGAAGCCCAGTTGGCACCCTCACCCAAGTTATGAAGTTTGAAAAGGTTATAATAACAGAGAGCTCTGAATCAGATAAAGGATTCAAGATGCCAGTAGAGTTAGATGACACAGACCATGGAAGGAGGAAGAGGGCCCAGCGAATAAACCAACCATACATTAATGGCAGCCAGGCATGAGTACTGTCCTTCAATGTGAATGGGTTGAATAACCCAATAAAGAAAAAAGATGACATATATTAGGCAGACAAAATCAGATGTGGTATATTTACAAGACACACACCTGACCGAGGATGAACATGCCAAATTAAAACAATTCAATATTTGACCTCTATGCCTCATCATACAAGACGGGCAAACAGAGAGGAGCAGCCATTCTTATACCAAACTCCACCCAGGTCGAAATGTTACATCAGGAAAGTGACAAAGAAGGAGTTATGTTTTGTTAAAGGGAAATTACAGGGCAAATGGTAACCCTACTATCACTATAAGCCCTCCAGGCTCCCCATACACATTTTATTGGAACTTAATGATGAAAGTATCTCAGCAGTTGGAGGGTTCTGATCTGTGGGGAGACTTGGAATCTAACTTTAGACTCAAACTGGACAGTACATCCCAAGATTCCTAGAGTTGGTCATCAGACAGCCAGGAAAGTTAGGACACTACTACTAAAGTTAGGAATGGTGGATGTATGGCGTCATATGGAGGGCCAAACAAAAGGGTTCACATTCCACTCGGCAGCGCACTAGATGTACCTCTAACTAGACCTATATTTAATGTCAAAGAGGATGTAGGTAGAATACAGAAATGCAGTATTGGAACAATAGCACTTCAGACCATGCCCCATTAATATTAGAAATTAAATTGCAAAGCTCACCCCAGACACCTTCTGGAGACTGAATCTTGCCCTGTTGAAAGATAAAGAAATCATAGAAGAAATCCCACACCTAACAGAACAGACATTGCAAGACCACAGGGATTCAGAAGCTAAAATGAATATACTATGGACACTATTAATGCAGTACTGGGGACGAATAGCCATTGCAACAGCCAGACTAAAACAGAAGGGAGAGACAACAAACAGAACAAATCAAGGTCATAGAAGCACAACAAATAAAGATAGAACGAAAGGGCAGGGGTTGTTGAAACTTAAAACAGAACTCAACACAATCTTGAATTATAAACTAGAAAGAAACATCCAGTTTTAAAACAAAAATATTATGAAGGGGACCCAGGGCAGTAAAATTATTAGCATGTCGACTAAGGGCAGGAAGAGCTAAAGCAGATCACAGAGATACAGCACCCGGAAAGGTAACCCAGTAACAGAAACAGTAGAAATACTAGACTGCTTCACAAATTACTACAAAGAACTATATGCCCCAGCTCAATACACAGAGGGAAAACAGGACAATATCTAAGCAATTGAATCTACCAAAATAACTGAAGACATGGCCCAATCTCTAAAAAGTCCCATCACATCGGAGGAAATAAAAAGCACTATAGGACATGGTAAACAGGGAAATGTCCTGGCACAAATGGGTTCCCTATGGAATTTTATAAAAAGTCCAGAAGCCGGTTAAACCTCTACTGCTAAAGGTATACCAGGAGGTCATTGAAGAAGGGGCAGAGTCCCTTCCTGGACATAGGCAGTGATATCAGTAACCCCAAACCAGGGAAAGACCCACAAAATGCACATCATACAGGCCCATATCGATATTGAATGTAGACTATAAAATAATTGCATCAAGATTAGTAAAAAGATTAGAACCCCTACTACCCAGAATAATTAATATAGATCAAACAGGATTTATTATAGGAGACAGGCGGATAATGTGAGGAGAGCAATGAATGTGATAGACTGTTTGCATGCATCAGACACAACGGCAGTAATCATGAGTCTAGATGCTGAGAAGCAGATCAACAAGGTGGAATAGCCCTACTTACAGGGTGTGCTTTCAAGATTTGGTCTGGGGAGACTTTTCAAAAATTATCTTTAGGTTATACGAAAACCCAACCACCTACATAAGGGCAAACAGACTTATATCAATGAGGATACAGCTAGGTAGAGGCACAAGACAGGGTGCCCTCTTTCACCCTACGTTTTGCATTGTATATAAAACCCTTGGCTCATTGGCTTAGACAGGACAAGGAAATAGAAGGGATAACACTGGGACAGGAGAAAAGAAAATAGGCTCGTATCAGATGACGTCCCTAATGTTCCTAGCCAACCCGGACAAATCCATCCTCAGACTGATGGCTCGGATATCAGAATTTAGAACAATATCCGCTATATGTTAAATCAGGAAAAAACTGAAATCCTAACATTTAACTACCTCCCTCAAACCAAATTGAATGGAACTACCAAATGAGATGGGCCTTAATGAACTTAAGTACTTGGAATAACCCTATGTAACTTAAATCAACACATATATCAAGATAATTACCTTCCCCTCCTGAAAACATGAGGACATTAAAAGATGGGAAATACTACCCAACCACAGCATGACAGGATTCAAACTACCAAGATGAATATACTTCCATGCCTTTTGTACCTCTTTCAGTGTGCACCAGTGACACTCTTGAAACAATGGTTCAAAGATACCCAACAACTACTTAGAGTTATATGGGCAGATAAAAGGCCACAGATAAGAGGATGGGTGTTACAGACTGGGAAGAAATGAATGGGGGAAACTGACTTGGGATACTGACTAGCGCCCAAGTGAAATGGGCATTACAGTGGGGACATCACAGATGCCAGCCCATTGGCAGAGAAGGCAGAAAACAGATTACAGATAGAAAACCTGAGGCAATACTACTGGGGATAGGGTCCACAAGCGATCAGGAGCAGTGGTATACAGCTATGAAAGTACCACTAAAGGTCCTGGGAACACTCCATAAACACCCCAGAATACAGAGGACAGGTAAATATAGCTGGTTAACACATAGTGTAGAGTTCCAACCTGGGAAAATTCATGTCCGTATAAACAGCAGACTTAAAAAAGGCTTTCAAACAATTAGCCAAATAATGCAGGGAGGGAACTTACTAACGCTTGATAAATGTAAAAGGAAATATAATTGGCTAGAAACTGATAGATTTGTATACCTGCAGATGCAAAATTACGCACAAACACAAATAAGAAAATCACAAACCATACAGGTGGCAGGGAGGGGAATGAGCACTGAACAACCAATAATATATCCAAGGAGCCCGCCTCGATATGTAATTATCTTACATCTAACAGGAACACGCAGCGGATCATATATAATTGTCTTACATCTAACAGGGAAGATGCAGCGGATCATATCATTAAAAATGGGAGGAGGAAGCGGGTTTCACCTGTCGAAGGAGGAGTGGGAGATCATCTGGCAGGTGGCAGCCCAGACCACCTCAGCCCTGGATTGCTGGAATTTGCATGGAAGATCCGGACTAGGTATTTTATAACTTCACATGTAAAGCACAGTAGGGAGGGATGGGGAAGCTGCTGGAGACAATGCGAGGAACAGAAGGCAACTCATGCACATGTATTTTTACATGCTCAACGATACAGACATTTATAAGAGAAAGTGGGAAAGGAAATACAAACATTGTTTCGGTATTCAACTCCCTATCTGTACAACATTTAATTCTCGGCTCCACCGAGAGAAATAAGGGAGCAAATAACAGGTACCTATGGGCAGTACTGGTGGCAGCGGCCAGTAAGGCCATAATGAAGAGATAGCTTAATCTCACTCCCCAGACAAGCAGGAGTGAGACGATTTAAATCCCGTGAGTACTGGTTGGCGAAAGCTGATGGCCATTACCTCAGCAGTACTAGACTGGTATCAGGACAAAGCTATGGACCAGACAGAGTGAATGGACTGTAAGTCTTTTTCTGCCTGCAACATTCTGTTTGTGTTTCTGTGACCCGTGCTTTAACTATTTGGGTCCCAGTCACAACTTCCATAATTGTGACCTCTGCAGCGTTTTCTGCCCTAAAACAAAGAAAAAAAGGGCAGCCAAACTGCAGTTGTCTGCACCAGCTTCTGTCATCAAACTGTTCTCCTGTGCAGTGCATGCACATACATTTTTATGGTTCCTTGTCCTCACAGCATCCCCAAATTCAAAAGGGCTGGAAAATTATGCAAACAGTTGTCTCTGCTGAAGGAGACTGATAAGCCTGCAGAGACATCCATGGATCTCAGTAAAGAATACAGGGTATCTTGTGGGGTAGGAGCCCTGATGCTAATGATGGCAAAAAACATAAGTACTTCTGATCAGCCGTTGTCCACAATATTTGGCAAAAGAAGCAAAGCGAAAAGCACCTTACAGTTCCTCTGCCTGAGAAGCATCAAGAGGAACCAGTGCTATGGAATATAATGCCCTTCGTGGAGGGCATTAAGCAAATGTGGCAGTTTTTCAAGTTTACAGGCTGTGGGTATCCTGCTGCTACCCCCAACCCATTTTGTACACTGAAAAGGGTGAGGAGGAGGAACTGATAGTGCCCAGGGTGTTCCCAGAATGTACGTGTTCCCCACCCCAGGACTGAGCCCTATCACCTGGCCTCTTTGGGTTTTAGTTTCATGCTCCAGTCTGTCCTTTGCCACAGAAGTTCTGGAGTTGCCCAGTCACCAGTGTGGGTCCAGCAGGGGACCAACCACACCGCAATCCATCCATGGCTAGGTTTTCTTTGTGCTGTTTCCTTCTGTAGGGTCCACAGTGCGTGCAGTGATGGATTGTGCTTGCTCTGCCTCTGCAAAGATGCCCCTCCCACCGAAGTCCTGTCGGTGAAATCCTTCCCTTGTGCTGTGCTGCCCCTCCCCCAGATTCCTCTAGATGGCAGCTGCCGAGCTGGAACATATGTAGCCCCTCTAGCTTTTCTTGGATGTTTAATCCTCCTCCCATGTCCATCCCTGAAGTGACCCGTGTCCATTCCCTAACCCTTATCATAGGTGGTGTGGCACTCAATGCTTTAGCCCACCGCATATCGGGCCAGCTTTCTACTCTGCATTTGTGAGCCAAATGGTCAATATGCTGAATTTTCCATCCACTGAAACTGATGTGGCTCTTTAGGAGATGGTATTTATGAGCATACTGGGGCTGGCTTCTTCTAAAAGAATGTTGAATCTTCTTAGAAATTATGTATTCCATTAGGTTGCATCTTTGG
This sequence comes from Neoceratodus forsteri, assembly GCA_016271365.2. Lineage (NCBI taxonomy): Eukaryota > Metazoa > Chordata > Ceratodontiformes > Ceratodontidae > Neoceratodus > Neoceratodus forsteri. The sequence continues at coordinate 558,663,054 of CM057456.1, read as the reverse complement.
AACTATACCCACATCAGCAGTAGCGCCTAATGAAACTTCTGCTAGCTGGGGGTCACTTATGATAATGTCATGTGTCAGCATCTATAAAAATGTGGGCGGCCCCATCACTCCTCAGTTCTTTTCCGCCATAGATCATTCTGATGGACCTACTGTAGGAAACATCAGCTAGACATTACTGTTTATTTTTATCTAAACCAAGTGTTCTTTGTTGTGTCTGCATGCTGCTGAAATCGAAGAAGTTTTATTTCGGTACTATAAGTGCAGAGACAAAATTTACAAAGAAGATAAACACACAGTACCTCAGTGGTTCAGCATTAAGATCAGGAAAACTGTAAGTAAAAGAAAAGGCATACATCAGGTATAAACAGAACCACACAGACAAACTGGTTAAAGAGCAGCTTCTAGTAGCTGCCTGCCCCAGCCGATTTGATTCCTTACCATTTCAGTAGCGAGCTGCTGAAATGTAGCATCTAAATTCCATCTGTACAAAGCGTTATATCCTCGTGTTTTCAAACATATTTATACCCTTTTTTTGCTTAACACTTTTATTAGAGTTTTGCACATATACAAACAAGTACATACATTAAAGTAAACAAAGAAAAATCATACAGACACTATACACTTACATAAACAAAACAGGCTCTACTAACTATTTACATATGTCCACATATTCCTAGTAACTCATATGCTCTAATCCATGCAAATCACTCCATATCTTTATTCATTTCATAAGCTTTAGTTGAGATTTCAAATCCATTTATGTCTACATTTCCCATTTTTCCTTTAGATTAAACACCCTTAACCCTACTTTCATGCTTCAGGCCCCGTCCTGTAGGATCACCGTCCTCCATAGTTAATGTTGTTAGGAAGGGGTTCCACAGACACAAAGGTCTCTATTCTACCTTTAATTTGGTGGGACCTTTTTCCATTACCAGGGCCCCAATGACCAGAGCACGCCACTGCTCAGTAGAGGGTCCTTTGCCGACACCCAAGTATTCAAGATGACCGGTCTGGCCTATGAAAGTAGAACCTAACCCACTTCTTATATGGGGCCCTCCTCTTCCTCTCGTCTCTACACCAAACAATAGATCAATTGGATGAAAAGGAATGTCCACCCCATATTCCCCTCATATTCTGCGCTACCTTTTCCAAAATATTTGCAGTCAGGGGAAGTCCAGAAGCAGTGTAGGTATGTGCCCTTCTGTTCATTGCATCTATTGCAGGTATCCGGCACTTCCGGCTGGTATCTGTGTAGTACCACGGAGGCAGAGAATCTATGTATAAATCTGTAGGCTGATTCCTTATATTTGTTTGACAGCAAAGGCCCATATTCGTTCCTAATATGATTCCCCAATTGTGATCAGAAATTGGGATTCCTAAGTCCCTTTCCCACAGCCCTTGGTGTTACTTATCCTAACCCGTGAGACTGTCCCGAATACATGGGCCACAGCCCTATCATTCCTTTAGGGTCCCTCCTGGCTCTACAAATCAAGGCCTCCACCTGTTCCAGTGAAGATGACTGTGACCCTGCTTCCTTAGTTGCCTACAGTAGTCCTGGCCTGAAAGAATCTAAACAAATGATTATTAGGTATCCCTCTACTCTCCTTAAGCTCCTGAAAGAGCATATGTCCTTCCCTTTAAGGAGGTCCCTATACAATGCACCCTCTAGTATTCTACTCCACAAATCCTTGGTCTTCCAACCGAGACAAAAGAAGGGTTCCCATCTAGCGGTAGAAGTATCGTTTCAGCCTCTGTACTTTCCAAAGCTTTCTTGATCTGTTCCCAGCTCTCCAGAACCATGAGCACCAATGGGTTTATTCGACTCTGTGCCACATATGCTTTTCCCTCCTCTAGTTAAGTATGCGATAGTCTGCCCTGGCCCTCCATTTCTTCCAGGTCTATCCAGCTAGCTACTTCAGGTTTGTAGCCCAGTCATATGACTCTCACTTGGCAGCCAGATAATAACTTTTATATCCGGAAAATTTAACCCCCTCCTTTGTATTTAACTTTAATCTGCCCAAACTGATCCTGGCCCTTTTCCTTGCCATAAAAATTCAGAGAAGCCCTCTCTAGTTTCTTAGTGTCTTTCTTGTTCAGGCCCATTGGGAGCATCTGCAGCAGGTAGAGATCCTTGGCAAAACATTCATCTTTATAAGGTTCATGTGTCCGATCCAAGATAACAGTAATGCTGTCCATCTTCTCATATCTGCTACCATGCCCCCAACCAACGAGGTATAATTCAAACCGTAGAGTTCGGAATAGTCTTCCCAATATTCACCCCAGATATTTAAGGATGACCTAACTTCTCTCAGCCCCCAAGACTCCCTCCCTCTTACTCTCCCCTTCCCAGATACATTATCTCTGACTTATCTAGGTTTATCTTGTACCCTGAAAAGAAAGCAAACTCTCTATAAGTTCTAATAGCAGGGGATGGAGTTCTCCAGAGTTACTCGGGTACAGAATCATGTCGTCCATAAGCGGCAATTTATGTTGTTTGTCCCCAACCACCACTCCCCTCAATGTTTGGGTTTTGCCTTATAGCTATGGCCAAAGGTTCAGTTGCCAAATCAAATAGTAGTGGGGAAAGCGGACAGCCCTGCCTCGTTCGATAACATTCCATTAGTCAGCACCTTGCGCCTGCGGAGAGGCATACAAAGCCCTCAACATTGCCACAAATCTTTCACCCAGTCCAAATCTGTTCAGCACCTCAGAAGGTATCCCATTCAGTACGATTGAAAGCCTTCTCGTCAGGGACAGAACCGCTGTCATCCCTGGGCCGACAAAGCTAATGCACCACATTTGGGACCTTCCTCACATTATGATAGGAGTGCCTGCCCTGTACAAAGCCCCTCTGGTCCGGATACCATCTGCGGCAGCAACCAGTCCAATCGGCCGGCCAGTACCTTAGCGTAAGTCTTAGCATCTACGTTCAACAAGGATATAGGCCGATATGCGATACAGTCCTGTGGATCCATTCCAGGCTTTGGTATGACACAAATCGCCATCCCCATGGTAGGCGGAGTAGGTTCTCTCCTGGGCTCTCGAAACACCTCCCAAAGCAAGTCCACCACCTCCTGACCCAATCCTTTATAAAACTTGGCTGGGAGGCCATCTGGCCCAGGCCTTACCCGGCTTCATATATTGTATGGCCCTTCTGATCTTTTCCTTAGAGATTTCTTTATCAATTCCTCCCTCTGCTTCTCAGTAATTCTTTGAAATTTGGTCCCGTCTAGAAATTCTCTTGCTCTATCCAGTTGACCCTTGCACTCAGTCTTATATAAGGCCTGATAGAACTTCCTGAACCTTTCCCCTATAGCCTAGGGCTCCTTCGAGTTGAATTCCTCCCTCCTCGTACCTTCTGAATTCTCGCTATCCTTCCTACCTCTGATGAGGTTCACCAGCATGGGCCCTGGTTTATTACCCCATTCATAAAACTTTTGTTTCAACCATGTCTGGTTTCTTGCCTGCTCAGCCAGCATATTATTAAGTGTCCCTCTTGCCGTTGCCAGCATCTGCATACTCTCCTCACCCCCAGCTACCCTGCACTCCAATTCTTTAACCTGTCAGATGGCTCCTCATAGCAGCTTGGTCTGTTCCTTCTTATATCCTGCTACATATCCTATAATAGCCCTCTTAAATAGGCCTTTCCGCGTCCCAGAACACCTGTCTGGATGGTGCCGTCCCTCTATTGAGCTCCACATACCTTCCCAGTTGTTCTTTCAGGAAAGTCGAAACTCTTCCTTTCCATCAGGTATAAGGGAACCTCCACAAGGCAGGCTTTACCCTATGAGCCTCCAGTTCTGTTGTCATAATCACCATGGCATGATCTGAAATGTGAATGGGTCCATGTCTCACGTCTGCCATCTTATGATACCAGCCCCCTCGATGTAGATGTGGTCTAATCTGGACCACGTCTTGTGGAGTTGGAAAAAGAGTATATTCTTTGAGTGTTGGGTTAGCTGTCCTCCAAGCGTCTAGCAGATCTAACTCCACTATGCCCTCCCTCCACTGTTTCATGCAGCTTCCCCTCTGCCCCTACCTCCCAAGTGATCCATGAATGGGTCCGGCGCAATTAAAATCTCCCCATCATCAGCCCCTGGAACTGCTCCCTTGTAAGCAAATCTAGAATATTCCTGTAAAATGAGGGCTCAAACACAGCCGGGGCATATATACACCCAAATGTTACCTGTGTCTCATGCAGCATTCCCTCTACAAACACATATCTCCCTCCTTTTTATCTTGTAGCTCTTAAAACCTTAAATGGGAGTTGCTGTATCAGTATTGCCACCCCTCTTATGTGAAGAGAGGATGCAGCATGACAAGTTCAACCCAATTCCTCACCAGCTTCTGGTGCTCTAAGGAGTCAAATGTGTCGCTTGTAACAAAGTGACTTGAGCCCATCCCTCTTGAGGGCTGTGATAATACTAGTCGTTTAATCAGGAAACGCCTCACATGCCATGAGACCACATTCACCCTCTCTTTTGATCCATCCTGTTAATAACAGCCGAGCTGTCCTCCCTCTGACCTGAATTCGCCTATGGCCAACTTAACATGTAGCATTTCTCTCATACTTCATCTCTTACTGTGGACTTAACATATAATTCTACAACAAAAACATAACATGTAACTGAACTTCAACCCCCCACCTATATACAGAGTGTAAACTCCAGTTCCTCCTTTCATAACATACAACATTTCTGTAAGTGGTATGTTCTCACCTCTATGATATTTCTAAAGGGCTTGATTCAAAAAATTTTGATCAACCTCCTACCCCGGATTATTATCTTCTTTTACCCACCTGTCCCTCAATCCACTATCCCTTTAAGCATATAGTGAACTCTATCTGCTTATTATCCCTATTCTCCTTACTCAAGTCAGAGAATGGTACCGTGCCCCAGTCCCTGCTTTTCCTTGACTAACCTCCTTGTCTCTTAACTGGCTTTTCCTTCTCTGTATCAGTCCCCAAACATAGAACTTCCTTTGTGTGTCCAATCCCCATACTCTTTTTATCTAAGATGCCATTTTCTTAATCTTCACTCTATTCTCCCCCCACCCTTCCTGCTGACAAAGCTAGGCCTGCGATTCAAGCATGCTTACAGGCGCCCCTAAATGATCACTTCTCTATCCCCCATTTCCTTAAAAGTGTATGACTCATCTCACCACCCATCTGCCATTACCACCGCTTTTACCTCTATTAGCATAGCTTAGCTCCCTCTCCTGCCCTTTCTACCCATCCTTCCCTTCGGGTCCAGTATCTAAGATCCTCTCTCCCATTCGATAAAGTGAGACTGCATACCTTTATTTCCTGCTCCACCAGGCTAGGCCACACAGTCAGCATCAGCATGAGGCCCTCCTTGTGGATCGGATCTCCCCAACTTTTTCCTTTCAGTGTCCTTGAGTCTGGACTTGCAACTGTCCCAGCTAACGAACAGTCCTGAATGGCAGACTCGAGTAGCTCGCTCTCAGTTCATTCTTCGTACAGTACATTTCTCCCCAAGCACAGTCACAATTAATTCACAAGGGAACAAGGAAGTTTCAGACCAGCCAGGTGCTCTGAAAGGGAACTCCTTGACTGCTCCTCTCACACTCTAGGCAGTGTCAGGCTAGGCACTCTCCATTGCTCCCTCCACGTTACTGCCACTGAATTTGACTCGGCATACTAAAGAAAAGTCCAAAACTATTTACAGGGCAAAACCGCAAATCTTCTCCTCATGACCCCCATGGGCTCTCCTCCTTCTTTCTTAAAGGCAGTCACCCAGTCTTCTTTTGCAGCTCCGTCACAAATTTATTTGCTTTCTCAGCTTCTCAGAAACTGTATGTTGAGCCCTCATGCCTGGTCTTCATTGTGGCCGGAAAACCATATACCATTCCAACTTTAAGCATTGACATACAGCAATCGCCTCGTTAAATTCCCTCTTCTTTTACCGACCCTCATGAGTGATCCTGGGAAATGTATGGCAGCGCTCCCTCATATTTCAGTTCAGGTATAGCCTTATACACCTTCCACATTTCCTGTCTATCCTGAAAGTTATGGAATCGGAATATCACCTGCCTTGGGGGTGTCCTCCTGGGGTCATGGCTGGACTGCTCGGTGCGTACTGCACGCTCAATTTATAGCCACCTCCTTTTGGTTTCAGGCCCAATAAGCTGGTAAAATTCTCTGCACAAAACCCCAGCATGTCTGTACCTTCTTTACCTTGGGGGCCCAGGCCGAAGATGGACCTCCGCTGATAATTTTCCTGGTAGTCAGGGCTTCCCTCATGTCCTGCAATTGCCTCTCCAGTTCCCAGACTCGCTTCTCCATGGGGTGCAATGTGTCCTCCATGGCTGAGATCGCCCCTCCGCCTCCATATGTTCCTGTTGTCTCTCTAATTGTGCCTCCATCGTGACTAGCCTGCCTCAATTTTATTCTCCAGTCTCTCTAACTGGGGAGATAAGGCATCCATGAGCTGATTTTAAGTTCTCTGCCTAACGCTGTCATCTCCGCCGCTGAAATCGAGATGGGCCCCATTGCCCATCTGGCCCTTAGCTGGTGGCTTTCTATTATTTTTAGCGCCCGACCATTGCGATCTGCTCGCCGCCGACACAATAAATTCATCCATGTTGTTCCGTATGTCAAATACACTATGCCCACTTTTGATTTATAAGGGATTCCGGTGGATTTTCAACTTTAATTTACCTGGGGCTCGGAGCTCGAGAAAGGCACGTCCTCACGCCATGAAGCGGTCACGTGACCCCATATTTATACCCTTTAGTGCTGGGATTTCAGTATATCAAAGCGATCAATCGACTAATTGTGTCCCTATTAATCGATCGATCAGCTTTGATATAATCCAACATAAAAATATCATATTTAACTCTGGCCATAGAACTGAATGAAGTAGCGCTCATGCAGTCTTCGTTTTGTGACATCTCAAAACAGGGCTGCGTGGGCCGACGATGAGGAGCATGTTTTTCAGACTGGGAAGTCGGTCTTTTTTGGCCAGCATATACATTTACAAAATTACGAGGATATAACTTTTTGTGCAGATGGAATTTTATGCCAAACTTCAGCAGCTCGCTAATGAAACGGTAAGGAATCAAATGGGCTGGGGAGAGTAGCAACGCAGAGTAGGAATCTGCTCTTTAAAATATAGAAAACTAGCAAACCTCTGTAAACAATTAATTAGGAAGGCAAAAACAAGAAGCAGAATTTAACATGGTAGTAAAAGTAGGGATAACAAAAGCAATTCTGCTGTTATGTAGGGAGTTTAGGGGATACAGAAATCTATTGGGCCGTTAAAGAAGGGGATAGCATAAGTGAAGAAACATATAGTGACAGAGTTTAACAACTAGTTTGTCAGTGAATTTTAACTAAGCAATACTATGGATGACATACATTTGGATCACCAACAATTAATAGATGAACTAAGAATTATTCGCAGGGAGGTATTGGAAAAGTTAAAGGGTCTAAGATAAATCTACGGGACCAGATGGCCTGCACCTCAAGTATTGAAAGAATTGGCAGTTGAATTTTGTGGACCCCTCTCGGTCTTATTTAACTGTTCCATAAGGGAGGGTAGAGTTATAATGGAATAGAAGGAGTGACGTATCCCCAATTTTTAAAAAGGGTGATCGGAGAATTAAATATTGGCCAATCAGCCTTATATCTATCCTAGGTAAGATCATTGAGCAATTTATCAAGGGAAAAATAGAACAACACTTACACTGCATGGGTCTAGATGATATCACACAACATGGTTTCAGCAGGGAATTCATATCTTACCAGTCTGCTCCAATTTTTAACCCATAAGTAGGGCCCTGGATAATGGATTGCCTGTGGTCATGGTATACCTAGGCTATTCAAGGCCTTGATACAGTCCTGCACAGGGCTGATTGATACACTAACCAATATTAAACTGCATCAGAATCTACTGTCATGGATAAATACTTGGCTAACAAACAGGAGATAGATAAAAATGCAAAAGGATTATTGGTTGTATTTTCAGTAACAATAAAAGTGGGGATGTAAGGGTTGTTGTGCCACTATTTTCATCCTTAGTGCAACCCCATTTAGAATACTGTGCACCTGTGTGCACCACAGAGTGTAGTGTATCAGGTTGGTTTAGGGAGTATGAAGAATGACTACAAAATTGAAAACTTAAAATATAAAACATGGTGAGAGAATGAAGGAACTACAGTTGTTCTCCTGGAATATAGAAGAACAAGGGGACCTATGCCTAATTTATATTGCACACCATGATGATCTTATCTGGAAAGCATTGGATTGAATAGGTATCTAAGTAACAAAGCAGTTAGATCGAATGATATGAGATTGCGAGGAGATAACTATAACACTGTAAGGAGAAGAAAATGGTTTATCCAAAGGGTGGTGGATTGTGGAATGCCTTGTCTGCACGTGTTTAATAGTGGATCCATGGATATATTTAAAAATCATTGGATAGTCACATGGGAGAAACAAATATCAGAAGGATCCACTAATAAGTGGCGAATCATACATAGGTTATTTACCGCTAATTTGTACCAACTCTATGATAGTTTGTGTGTGCTGTTTGGGCCTTTCTCACAACATGAGTACTTGTGAGATATACACAGAGCTTCGACCTAGCAACAAAGCAACACCATAAAAAGTTTAAGAAAATTTCCTTCTCCAAAAAGTCTTCACAGCCATACAGAAGCAGCAAGGTCAAAATCTGTGTTCTTTCATGTCAGCCAAGACACAGCTGCGAAGTTGAAGGACTGAGACAGGTAAAGGTCATCGTCACGGCTGTCCTTATTGTTAGGCCATAAGCGTAAGAATAGAGGCAAAGAAAGTCTGCTTCCTGGCTAAATCCTGGTTGCTGTTGAGACAAGGTAATCCTACAGCGTCATCGCCCACTCTGGCGGCGTTAACAGCAGCCCTCCCGACCATCACTGAGACACCAAGGTCAGGGTCTGGCTTTGTTGCTGCTGTACCTACTGTGGATGGTACAAGCGCCATCATCGTCAGTCAAGGCCTGTCATCAGTACATGTAGTCTGGCCCCTGGACAGGGCATCATTGACTTTCAAGCTGTGCTGGTGTCGTCTTCAGAGATGATACAACTTATTCTGCCTGGCTTACCTGTGCAGGCAGTTCTCCCATCGATGGAGCCAATAGGCACTCCAAAGCCATCGGCGACTGCTTCCAGTATAGAGCAAATTCTTCTTTAGCTGCTGCCATATCTCCGGCACCTTCTCGGCTCCTGTCATTGACAGAGACATCAACGACGAGCTGGGATATAATTCTGACCTTGTGATATTAGAAGAGGATTATGAGGGAGAACAATATGTAACACCTTATTATAGTTCTGTCTCCTCTTGCAGTGAGGACTCACTGGTATATACACTGAGATCTCCTCCTGAGGCTCATACTGTCCAAGCCATGATGCAGCAAATGTAAACTGCCATGGACTTTGCTGTGGAAGAAGATTCCACTAAAATAATTTAATGGAATATTTTGAGATCCTTGCACACCCACCTTTATAATTCCACCAATTTATCCTGCATTAGAGGATGCTTCTTTTCTACATGGTACAGACCTAACTTCTACCTGCCATTCCCAGAAAGGCAGATCGCATGTATCCACCCCTCTACTAAGCCTTATTATGCAAACCAGCCAGAAACTGACTCAGTCTTCGTTATGGTTGCTCATGATGGGTCTAAAGCAGCACATGAGTACTTGGCCTCTGACAAAGAATGTAGGTGGCAGGATGTGGTAGGCAAGTGTAACTACACCTCTGCCTCACTGGGACATAGAATTGCAAATTATTGGGCCCATATGATCAGACACCAGAACAGCCTGTGGAAAGCTGCAAAGGCTGCAGCCCAGGCTTTGCCTGAGGGTTCTGCCAAGCATGATATAATAAAAACTTTTAATTTCTGGGGTTGAGGTTGGCAAACATTTGCTACGATCAGCCTATGACATCTCCAGTGGTTCTGCCAAGCTGCTGCTACGAGCATATGTCTGAGACGCTATTCTTGGCTCAGAGTTGCTGGTTTTGCTAATGATGTACAGCAGGCAGTTTTAAATGCTCCTTTTAGAGGACAAAACTATTTGGTAATGATGTTGAAGAGGTGCTTAGAGGTCTTCAGACATCCAAAATGACCCATAAATCTGTCAAATCCTCTAGCTCACTCCTAGGGGATGTGGGAGGGGTTCTTTCATCAACCTGTTGCTAGAGGTGGTTGTGTCTGCCGTCAACAAGGCTGAGGTAGGGAGGTGGCCATTTTCCAGGATCTCTTCCCCATGTGCCCATTCAGAATCACCCAAAACAGTCGGTGTAGGTGGCTCTGCCCACACCAGTTCTGCATGACTGTCTTCTGACTACACCCTCCTCCACTGTTGCCTCCAGTGGTGGTTGTGAGAGCTGAATCTCACTGCATCTAAACCAGTGGTGGAAGATTTACAGCAGATGAGTGGGTTCTGGAGATAATTGCAATGCGTCTTGCTTTAAAGCTGCGGAAACCCCTCCATATCATCCTTTGCCCCTTCCTGTTATCCTTTGGGACATTTGTCTCTTCTAAGATGTGTAGTCATTCCAAAAACATGCTATAGAACCGGTTCCTTTGAAACAGAGGAACAGAGGGTTCTATTCGATACTTTCTCGTCCCAAAATGGAAAGGGATCTGCGTCCTGTACCAGATCTCAGGGATCTCACGTTCCACATAGAATACAAGAAGTTTTGCATGGTATCCCTGCAAGCTCTGATTCCCCTTCTGGCTGTGCTCCATAGGTGTGAAGGGATACATACCTTCATGTCAAGATTAAAAATGCCCATAGGCAGCATCTCTGCTTCATGCTGGAAGGAAGCACTGTTAGCTCAGAGTATTGCCCTTTGGCTTGTCTTCTGCACCACTGGTCTTTACCAAATGCTTGGCAGTGGTGGCAGCAGCCCTTGCAGGAAGGTCTATATGTGTTCCCCTACCTGGATGACTGGCTTTTGAAGGCCAGCTCCAGAGAAGCTTAACTACATACTGTATCCTGTTGCAGACAAGGCAGTTGTTCGATGACTTGAGGGTCACAGTGAATGCGCTCAAGTCTGTCGACTCCCTGCCAAAGACTGCAGTACATAGGAGCAGTCTTGGATAAAGAGAAGGGATGTGCTTTCCTGCTCCAGGAAGGAAACCTGATTAGCGCAAGCACAGCTCATATACAGAAGTCACTATATCCCTGCAAGGACAATGTTATGTCTTCTGGGTCTCATGGCTGCGACCATTGTGACAGTGCCATTGGCATGCTTACACATGAGGATACCACAGTAGACACTCTGGGTCCAGTGGAATCAGCTGATGGGCGAGCTGAACCAATTGTTCTCTTCACATTTCCATTACGCAGGGTATTGCTATGGTGATGGATCATAAGTCTTTTACAGGATGTTCCATTCCTTGTACCAGCTCCTGTACAGATCCTCACCACGGGTACCTCGGGCTCCGGATATGGTGCTCATCTGGGCCCCTACCAGATACAGGGGTTATGTTCCCAGGTGGAGGCCAAATACTTATCAGTGCCCTGAAAATGAGGGCTATACTATACAGCCTCCAAGCATTTCAGGAGCATCTAAATCTAGGCCCTCTGTTAATCCAGATGGACAATGCTAGTGTGATGCATTACATCAACGAACAAGGGGCACCATTTCTATCCCTCTGCAGGGAAGCAATGAGTGTGTGGTACTGGCTCTGTCTCACGGCCTGCTACTGTCCACTGTGCATCACCCAAGTCTCCAAAATGTCTTAGCAGGCAGGCTCGCTCTTCATAGTCTAAAGATGTACAAATGGGAACTGCTGCCCTAAGTAGTAGATGATCACCTTGCAAGATGGGGTTGTGCATAGTTGGACCTTTTGCATCCCACACAATGCAAAAATGGTTGCGTTCTGCTCACTCTCAGGGCCTGGAATTTTCTGGCGAGACACATTGTCCGTATCTTGGAAAGGAAATTCCTGTATGCCTTCCCAGTTTCTTTAATACAGAGGTTACTGCTCAAACTGAGGATGGAAAGAAGGTGCCACCCCATCCTCATTGCTTCATTTGGCCTCACCAGATATGGTTTTCACTCCTGCAGCAACTGACAGAGTCTCCAGTACGTCTACTGTTGTGTTGGAGTCTGTTGTCACAGGACAAGGGGTCCATGGTCCATCCAAACCTGAAGTCCCTACATCTGCAAGAATGGCTTCTGAAAACATAGCCGTGGCACATTATGGGGTATTCCCTAAAGTTGCTGATGTTCTGGTTGCAACCAGAAAGCCTTCTGCCAACATACTTATTCCTTGAAGTAGAAGAGGTTGACTTTATGGGCTGCTTCCAAGAATTTGGACCCTTTACATGTCCTGTAAATGCAGTGCTGGAATACTTGCTATCCTGTCAGTCTCTGGTCTGCAGTATTTCTCACTTAAGGTGCATTTGGCCACTGTACTAGCTTTCCATGTCCTTTTGATGGGCGTATGGTTGCACAACTGAAGGTGTCCCATACTTTCTGAGAGGTAGCCTGCATATAAAACCTTCATTTCACAATCCAGTCCCTCCTTGGGACTTGTATTTTGTTCTTGAGAAACTGACGTTGGCTGCTTTTGAGCCATCCATGAGTTGTTTGTTTCCTGTCATGGATAAAATTATTTTGGTTGTACTCACTACTGCTTGAAGGATTTCAGAGCTGTCGGCTCTAATGTGTGAACTGCCTTTTGACTTTTCACAAAGATAAGTGTTTCTTTGCATATGAATCCAAGCTTCTACTGAAGGTGGTACAGTAGAAGCCGCTTACTGGGGATGTCCCTGTGGTTGGCTGTTTGTCCCGTTAAGCTACTGTCCCAATTATCAGAAGTGCATATTTTACTTATGTGCAATGAACCCAAGTGTTGCGATATGTTTATTAGCTGCAATAAAATCTTTTCTCTGTGTGAGCAGCTTGCTGAGCCACAGTGTGGTGCTAGAGCCTCAGTCCTTACTACTGTACAGTATGATCTACTTCCTGATACCTGAGTGCTGATCTGGTAGGCGGTAGTACTGACAGACAGTAAGATGGGTCAGGGTAAGACAGCATGTGTTTCTTGGCAGCAGGAGGTATGGAAAGAATGGGAAAAAAATGGTTCTTCTGGCGGCACTTTCCGAATTCTGTCTTCTCCTGCTGTTCTGTCGCTCTCTAGCCAAACCTAGGCTTAAACATACATGTAACCCCTGAAACTTCCTGTATCAGCGCCTGCAGCATTTCCATACCATCAGTAAAATGTTATTTCGGGAGCAGCAGCAGAATAGATAGAACTGGGAAAAGGACTGACACAGAAACTTTTTATGGCAAAATAAGAACAGAAAACTATGGTCGTACAGTAGTCAGGGGAGCCGCTGATGAGTGTGGAGAACAATTCACACATATTCAGTGATCCATTGACAGGCCACTCAACAGCAACAGTGGGTGAATTTAACAGATTCAGACCCAAATCATCTAATAATCCAGCATCCCGTCTCTATTAAACAGATGGGGATGCCATTGAAACTCTATAGCCACTTAATCGGTGCCCAGTGGGATGTCCTAATAAAGCAGACATCCCGTTATCCGCGTCGATTAAGTGGCTTGTACTGTATCTGAATTTACAGTGTCAGACAATGCACCTTCCTGTTTACTACCCTGAGTGTGCCAGTCAGCGTGAGGCACTGCTCCACACTTTGGATGCACATAGAATTCTCATACTATGTGAATCGCACCAAGGACTGCATAAAGTCCTCTAAGCTTTTGTTTCGTTCACCCCAGGAAAGAGGCACCCATGTCTAAACAGTGCATATCCAAAGGGCTGGCAATTGTATTACATTCTGTTATAGAAGTACTGTAAGGAACTTTCTGGTGCTGTTTGTAGTTACTCCACAGTGAGGATGGCCACTACTGATGCTTATTTGAAAAGTGTCCCTGCTGCTCACATCGTGCTGCAGCCACATGGAGCACTGTTAATATTTTCACTAAACATTACAGTCTGGACATGTCTCTCATAGATGTTTGACTTTGGGCCTGCCGTACTGCAAGGCCTTCTGTCTTGATTACATATCAGACAGTGCCATTCTCCCAATTTACTTTGTATTGCTTTGGAATAATTCCAAAGGTGAGGCCTAATGGGGAGATATCCTCAGTGAAGATAGAACATTTACATAAGAACTTACCGTAACAGATAGATCTTACTTGAAACCGCTCGTGCAGCGAGTTTACACCATTAGGACTGAAGCCAGCAGGCACCAGGACCCCACGGAATTTTCTAGCTAGCAGTATACAGCGGGTACCGCCCCTCCGACAGCCAGTTCCGCCCCCGACATCAGGCGTATGTAGTACAAAAGGGCGGTCCCCAGAATCCCAGTTCTTTTCCGCCGTTGACTCGCCAGCATCGGCCTCTCAGTCTCGTGGCGTCACGCGACTACAGAACTTTGTGTGTTTTTTCGCTGATGTCCTCTCCAACTCCTTCACTTGAGGGTCACCTTTCTAAGTGTGCCTGCGGAAAACAGATCCCTTTCAAGGATCCTCACTCCTCCGCGTACATTGCCTAGGCCGGACCATGATACCAAGGCCTGCACCTTTTATCAAGGGTTCAATAGCCGCACCAGGATCCGCCATCAGAAGGCACTACAGGCGCGTATCTTTGAAGAAATGCTCAAAAGGATGGACCAAGAACCTTCCTCCAGGGAGAATCGCCCTCGAAGGCCCATAAGCACCGGACAAGCACCGGAGAAGGTTAGGTCTAGATCCCCAACCCGGCCTCGGACTCCCGCAGCTCAGGCTCCACCAGATCGGACCGCTCTCCTCCAGGGCTCGGTCACAGCCCCCGGTTAAAGTCCGGCTCTAGGCGGCTCTTCGCCCAGCCGATCAAGACTTCGAGGCACCGGCTTCCTCCACTCCATCCAAGGCCTCTTCCGAGCGCCATAAATCTTCATCTGCCACCCGATGTCAGGACACTGACTCCAGGCTGGTCTCCCAGAGGTCCTTCCACCTCCAAGATGGACTAAGGACCTGGCGTCCCTGAAGCAGGCGTCGGACCGGCGTCAGCCAAGCATCAGAAGTCGGCCAGGCGCCACAGGAACCGATGACACCAGCCAGACACCCGTCGCCAGCCGGCGTTCACGGATCTGAGGGCATTGGCAAGAGCGATGTCGGCCAAAGGCCGGCGTCGGCATCCCATTCTCGGGCGGGAAGGCCATGCCCCCCGTCACGGCGGAAACCAGTCACAGGGATTTGACTGAGGAGGATGCTACACTGCCTCAAGACCAGGCGGGCAACACCGATGATGCCAGGCTCCTGCGGAACCTTCCCCAAACCGGAGACACCTGGGGACCCGACCCGCGCCAGACCACCGCGCCAGGCCCATCGTCTGGTATGAATATTGAAGAAGTAAAGGAGCTCTTTTTGGTGGGACACCATCCGAAAGGATGTGGTCCCTGTTAAACCTCCTCCTCCTCCTCCTCCTACTCCTTCGCCTCCCACGCCTCCTCCACCAAAGGGCCAGCAGGGCGACCACCAACCCCAAGGAACACACTCCACCTCCTAGGGGCAGATCTAAAGACAGGAGAAGGCCTCCTCCAGATCTCCATCAGGTCTTCCAGCCCAAGCATCAGGCGGCGTCGGTGTACTCCGTCAGGAGGACTCCAGATCGGACACCCGGACTACCCAGATCTTCTCCGCTGAGCATCTCCTCTCCTGACCCACATGACCTCCCCAGGTCTCCTCCGGATGATCCCTCTTTCGCTGAGATCATGAGGCACATCCAGGACAACATGGGGCGAGATGCTGAAGACCTTGACCCTGAACGACAACGCCTTGCCTGCTATCTTCGGCAGAAGACCCGAAGCCTGTGGTAGTCCCACCCTTGCACACTTTTGCAGGCGTCACCAAGGCTGCGTGGAGCGTCCGCACTCCACTCCCGCAGTGCCAAGAAGGCTGACCGCCTGTACAAGGCTCGAGAGACGACCAGTACCCGGCTAAACAACCTCTGGTAGACTCCTGGTCATCACGGCCTCGCATGACCAGTCTCAAAGACCTCAACACTTGAGCACAAGCCACTGGACCAGGAATCCAAGCAATTGGATGCCCTGGGGAGGCGACGACGTGGCTGCTATATGCGCCATCAGGTCCCTGAACTATCTTACCCACATGGTACAGTTTCAGAACGCCCTGTGGGAACAGGGCCAGGACCTGGTAGATAAGCCTCCCAATGGCGATCAAAAGGCAGAGCTCCTCAGTCTTCACACAGGGTCAGATGTGGGTACCCAAGTGCTTAGAGCCGCATATGATTCTGCGGACTCATCTGCCAGAGCTGCAGCTTCAGGCGTTTGTCTCCGGCGACACTCTTGGCTCCGTGTCTCCGACTTCACCCCGGGCGCACAGAAGAACATTCTCGACATCCTACATAATGGCAGGTACTTTGGTGAACCGGAGAAGGTCATCACCAAACTCCAGGATGCAGGGAATGCAGTCCAATCTGTACAGGCCATGTACAGATCCAGGCCTAGTTCCTTTCAGAACCAGAGCTGCTTTCGCAGCCAGCAACAAAGGCAGCAGCCACATTCCGCCAGCAGCAAAGGGGCACTTTTCAGCGTAAAGCCCAGGCCAGAGTCGTCCCCAGGCAGAGGCCAGCGTTACACAAAACCGGCCCAGCCCGCGGGGACAGTGCTGCCACAGCATGGCTCCTTCGGCCCCGCTCCTTCTCTGAATCAACGGACACAAAGGTCGGGATCGCGATCGCTCGCCAATTTTAGGGTGGCAGTCGATCACCACTGACAGGTGGGTTCTTCAGTTGGTCAAGAAAGGTAATTTCATAGAATTTCACCACCCACGGCAAGACCTCCCCTGCTCCCCTGTTACTCTTGTCAGCATACCCTGCTCATACAGCAGGAGGTGCTCGTGCTTCTGCAAAAGAAGCCATAGAGCACGTATCCGGAACCAGAGGGTATAGGATACTATTCTCACTTCTTTCTGGTTCCAGAAGACAGGGGACCTCCGTCCGATACTGGACCTCAGCGACCACAATGACTCGGTCCTGTACAAAGCGCTTCCGCATGGTGACCTTCCCAGGTCTGATTCCCATGCTCAAGCAGGGACGCCTTTCTAGCGTCCCTAGACATGCAGGATGCCTACCTGCATATACCTAGTGCTCAGGTGCACAGGAAGTTTCGCGCTCGGGTTTCAGGGGCGCCACTGTCAGTTCGAGCCCTCCCTTCAGGCTGTCATGGCACCTCGGGTGTTTACGAAGTGCATGGCGGTCGAGCCGGATCTCTGAGGAGACAAGGCCACCGTGTCTCCCTACCTGGACGATTAGCTTCTCATGGCGCCTCGGGAGGCTCTGTCATCTGCTATTCACTGCACCGGTCTCTGTTCAGACATTGGGCATCATCATCAATCACGAGAAGTCACGCCTGGTTCCATTCCAGACTCTGCAATTCATAGGCGCAGTTCTGGACACCATCCAGAAGCTTTCCTCCCCGGACAGGCGGAGCATCAGATCCCTCATCAGGGACGTTTGGCGAAAGACCGTTCCTGCCAGACAGGTCCTTGCCTGCTCGGACACATGGCTGCGGCCATTGCAACAGTCCTGTAGCCCGCTCCAGATGCGGTAACCCAGTGGATGTTAAGGGTCCAATGGGACCAAAAGCAAGACCATCTGCAACATTCAGTCCAGATCACGAAGGCCGTAATCCGAGATTGGCAATGGTGGCTAGATTCAAGGAATCTTTCAGCGGGAATCCCTTCATCGCGCCGTCCCGACTGTGACACTCTCCACGGACGCCTCAGGACTCTGCTGGGAGCACACCTCGGCAGTGTCTGGTCTCAGGGCCTGTGGACAGACCAAGAGATTCATCTCCACATAAATATCTTGGAAATGAGGCAGTTCTTTATGCCCTGCAGGCCTTCCAGTCGGAGATCCCACTGGGTACACTTCTGTTACAAATAGACAATTCCACGGTGATGTACTACCTCAACAAACAAGGAGGCATCCATTCCTACTCACTTTGCAGGAGGCCATGAGTGTGGGATTGGGTCTTGCAACAGGCGTAAACCTCATTGCCGTTCATGTTCTGGGTGTGAACAGTGTCGCCATGAGCGGCCTGAGCCACTCTCAGGCCAGAGTCCACGAATAGGAACTGCTTCAGGAGGTAGCAGAGGATCTGTTTCGCAGATGGGGTACTCCAGAATTAGACCTTTTCGCCATTCCCCATCCAACGCAAAACTGCCCAATTTTTGCTCGCTAGATCCAGGGCCTGGTGTTTTCTGGCAAGACGCATTGTCCCTCTCCTGGGCGTGGGCAGATTCCTCTATGCCTTTCCCCTTTCCCGTTGATCCAGAGGGTTCTTCTGAAACTCGCAGAGCAAGTGACACTGATACTGATCGTGCCCTTTGGCCCAGGCAGATCTGGTTCCCTCTTTGCATCAGCTGTTCCGGGAACCTCCAGTGCCATTGCCAATCAGCTCCCACTTGCTGTCTCAGGAGGCGGGTTCCTTGGTCACGGACCTACATTCCCTGAACCTACCGGCTTGGCTCCTAGAGACATAGCCATGATGCGACACGGTCGCGGGAGGTAGCGGACATTCTTGCTGCCACCAGGAGCCGGCTACCCATCGACCTATGCCATGAAGTGGCACAGGTTTTAGTTGCCGTTACCTCGGCCAGAAGAATTTCTGAACTCCATGCACTTATGTGCAAGAACCTTATTGGTTTTCACCAAGACAGGATATCCCTACGGACTAATCCTAAATTTCTGCCTAAGGTGGTCTCAGCACTCACCCTTGATCAGGATATCGATTTATCAGTGTATTTCCCTAAGTACTCTAATCGAGGAGAAGCCCTTCTGCACACTTTAGATGTACATAGGTGTCTCAGATACTACGGACCAGAACCAAACACCACGCGATCGGACAGCTTTTTTCTCCTTTGCCCACGGGATGATGGGAGCTCCTGTTTCAAAACAATCGCTGTCCAGGTGGCTCATCCAGTGTATTACGTTCTGTTACCAAGCGCAACAAACCCCTACCGGACACGGTTAGGGTCATTCCACCAGAGGGTGGCTACCTCTTTTGCAGCTTTAAGACGTATCCACCTCAGCTATTTGTGCTGCAGCTACTTGGAGCTCTGTTCACACTTTCATCAGGCATTACAGCCTGGATATCGCATCGGTGAAGAGCAGGTTTTGGTCAGCAGTCCTTCGGGACTTCTGTCTAGGCTCATGTCATTCAAAGGATTTCTGCCTTCCCTCCTCCGATGGTGTGTGATTTCCAGGATTGGCAGGAATCAGTCCTAATGGTGTAACCTGCTGCAAGAGCTGTTTCTCGGAGTAAGATAGTACAGTTCACGTAAGAACTTACCGTAACAGTAGATCCTCGAGAACAGCTCGTGCAGCAGAATTTCCTCCACCATCCCGCTGGAGGTAGATTCTGGTTCCAGCATCCTTCTCCTAGGATAAAGCGTTCACAGCCTTTTTCTGTTGCCATTTGATGGCAGATCCTCAGTCTCCTCTTCTGATATCATCCAGCGGGAGTCTCCGGTGGGAGAACTGGGGATTCTGGGGACCGCCTTCTTTTGTACTCGCCTGATGTCGGAAGCGGGACCAGCGTCGGAGCGGTCCTGCTGTATACTGCTAGCTAGAAAATTTCCGTGGGGTCCTGGCGCCTGCGGCTGATCCTAATGGTGTAACCTGCTGCAAGAGCTGTTCTCAAAGATCTACTGTTACAGTAAGTTCTTACGTAACTGTACTATCTTAGAGAATCTCCTCCATTAGGCAATGCCATACCTTCCCTCCTTCCCTTTTGCTTTCATTGAGGGTTATATCAGATGCTGTGCCTAAAACCTTATTCCATGTATCCTGTCTGGACCCATGCGGTTTGCCTGGTGCTGGTCCTATCTCCTGGTTCTTCATGGCTGGAAGTCCTCTGAGGCTAGCCTCCAGCAGGGAGCTAAGGACTGGTGGAACCGCCCACATTATAAAGTAGATGATGCACATCATTGTGGGTAGCTCCGGCTAGCAAAAAGTTTCGAGTAGTTCTGACTCTGACGATTTATAGTTCCAAGGTGTGGTCAGTGGTGGAGATTCTCTCAAAGATCTACTGATCTCACTTGAGGAGCTCTTGCAGCAGGTTACACCATAAGGACTGAAGCTGGCAGGTGGGGACCCCACTGAAACTTTCAGCTGGCAGTATACAGCGGGGACCTCCCCTGACATCAGCCTGCCTCCGCTAGATTGGCCAGTGGTATATAAGGGCGGTCCCCTACTTCTACCTCAGTTCTTTTCCCACCATTGACCGCACATTGGCTCTACAGGCGCCTTCTGCTCCAGTCGGCCGCCATTTGTCATGATTACCACGCTTTATTATTTTCACGAAAAATTTGATTTTCTTCAGTTTCTCTGCATGTCTTCATCACCAACCTCGTCAGTGGAACTGCGGCTATCCAAGTGTCCTTGCGGAAGGATGGCCACTCTCTCTGCCTCTTCTGCCTAGGCCCAAAGCATGAAAACTGAGGCCTGGTAGCAGTGCTTGAAGTTCAACCAAAGGACCAGGATCTGCCACAAAGGCCCTTAAAAGCTTCTTGCTTGACAAGAAGGTTGCAGCAATGGAGAAACAAACCCAGGCAAAGTTTCTGCTCCTCCTTTCTGATATCTGGGGCCTCCACCTCTTCATCCTCCTACGGAAGAAAGGTCGAATGGAAAACATAAGCATAGGGAGAAGCACAAGAACAAGTCTTCCTCCGTTCCCAGTCTTCTCATTCCAAACCGATCGGCTCTGGCTCGTCCTCCTGCAGGAGGCGGACTCTACACCCGTAGTAGTCCTCTCTCCTACCCGGGCTCCTGTGGTGAAATCCGTCCTCATGCAGATGTCAGGCTGTGGTTCATCGGGGTCTGGGGCCTCTGCCTCCCAGCCCATTGCTCCGGCTCTTCCATCAACCTTCAGGCCAGCAGCCAGGCGGCTTGGCGGGTCTTCCTCAGGCGGTGAGTCCTTGCCCATTGTCCACCTGGCCTCGGTGCATGCTAAGTCAGTCCCCAGCACCAGGGCGTGTATCCGCCTCCCGGCAGGCGGCGCCTTTACCCCCCTGAGTCAGCTCCCCTAAACAGTCATCCTCCAGGCCGACACGGCGGCATCCCCGACTGGTGTCAGTCCACGCTTGCCCGGCCGGCGCCGCCACCCCAGCGTTGGACCGGTGACACCTATTCCATCGTCGCCGATCACCCTGCATCACCTACTGGACTCGACATTTTGTCCAGTTGATTCCAGGGGCCTGCTATTGGACCCAATGACACCTACCGGGCTGATGCTAGATATCCTGATGGCTGCTGAGCGGCGCCAGTCAGCCCGACCCCTCAAGGCCCAATGCCGGGTTGCTGCCTCTGAAGGAACTAATGCTGGGACGTCCGCGTCCCCAACCGGCGCCAGTTAATCATTCCAGTCTGCAGAATCCTCTGCTGGACCTGACAGCCCTGTTTACTGCCTGGTGGAATACAGTTAAGGTCGATTTGCTTCTAAGCGGCATCCCTCCAAGGATCATCCTCCTTCGGGGTTCAGCCTCAGGCTCCTCATCAAGCCTTAGCGCAGCCAGAGGCTACCCCGCAACCCAATTACACACTAGGGGAGTTGCTCCAAGCGTCACGGGAGGAAGCATCCCTTCTCCTCCCAGTCTTCAGACAGGCACAGGCGTCGGTGGCGTAGCTGCCAGCACTGACATTCAACCTCTAGGTCTTCTTCCTCAGAGTCAAGTCGCAGCTCTTTTCCTCCTCTTTGGGGTCTTCTGAATCTGGGTTGTCCCTCTCTAGTGAGACCAGGGGCACCCCCAGGTCACCCAATGATCCAACCTTTATGGACATAATGTAGCATATCCAGTCTAACATGGGCTGGGATACAGCTGATTTAGATCCAGAGAGACACCGGCTGCCAGAAGGATCCAAAGCCTGTTGTTCCTCCTCTGGTGGACACCTTTATGGATGTCAGTAAATCAGCATGGAAATGCCATCTTCCACCTCTGTCATTTCAAAAGCTGACCATCTCTATACAGCTCCCCAAGGATGAACCCTATTTTGGGGAACAACCGATTGCAGACTCTATGGTCATTGGCAACTCATGATCGGGTCCAGGAGGCTGCACCATCTAACACACAGCCTCCGGACAAGTACTCCAAGCAGGTGGACCAGCTCGGCAGAAAAGGTTATGCCTCGAACACCTGTGCCATCTGCTCTTTGAATTTTTTGGCCCACATGGTCCAGTACCAGAGCGCCCTGTAGGAAAAGGCCATGAAACTGGTCCAGACTCAGCAGGATAGACTAACATGCTAACATGCAAAATGCCAGAATAGGCCTAACAGTCTTTCGTGTCTGCTCGTTTGGTCAGCCCCACCCTGGGAGCTGACCTTGCTAGCCTCGCCCTCTCTGGCTTCTCCTTCCCAGTCCTGGATAGTTTCACTGCACTGGATTTGCTTCCAGAACCCTTCCCTGTACTTGTCTCACCCCTCTTGAACCCCTCCACCAGCCCCTGGGCAGCACATTCCATGGCTCCACCACCCTCTCAGTAAAGTAGCACCTCCTTCTCCTTTCTCCCTGATCTCCCCGCTCCAGCTTCCACCCATGCCCTCTAGTTGCCCCCTTCCTTGAGCACCCTGACTGCTCCTCCCTGTTTACCCTCTTCATGTACCTGAAGACCTCTATCATGTCCCCTGGTCCATTCTCTCTTCCAATGTGTACATATTTAGCTCTTGAGCCTCTCCCCATAGGTCCTGTCCTCCAAACCCCAAATCATTTTGGTTGTCCTCCTCTGGACTCTCTCCAGGAGTTCAGTGTCCCTCTAAGTGTGGCCTCCAAAATTGCACACAGTACTCAAGGTGCAGCCTCACCAAGCAGTTATACAGAGGGTATCACTTCCCTCCTTCTGGAGGTGATCCCCAGCGATGCATCCCAGCATCCTGTTGGCCTTGGCCGCTGCCCTCCTACAAGTCTCCAAGTTGTTCATTTTGACATCCACCACCACCCCCAGGTCCCTCTCAGCTATCATGACTTGTAGCATCTCCCCTCAGGGTGTACATGGCCAGTTTCTGGCCCCCCAGGTGCAGTACCTTGCATTTCCTGCATTGAACCTCAGCTTCCACTTTCTAGACTACCTTTCCAGAGCCTCCAGGTCCCCTGTAGGGCCACCTCCCCTCCTCCCCATCCACCACCGCCCCAGTTTTGAGTCATCCACAAAGAGACTCATCTCACTCCTGATACCCATCCTTATATCAGAGACATAGGCGTTGAACAGGAGGGGCCAGAGACCGATCCCTGTAGGACACTACTAATGACCCTCCTTGGGGATGAGACTATCATGCCAACTTCCGGTCCTGGAGCCAGTTGCCTATCCATCTGATCATCTGGTTCCCCACCCCATTTCTCCCAGCTTATCCAACAGGCCCCTGTGAGGAACAGAGTCAAGCGCCTTGCTGAAGTCAAGAAGAGGGCGCCCACCAGTCTACTCTGGTCCAAGGCACTCATCACCCAGTCATAGAACCCCACAAGGTTTGTCTGACACGATTTCCCAGGGCGAATCCATGCTGTCTGTCGTCCAGTCACCCCGACTTTCCAGGTCCCCCAGCCGCTCTTGACAATGTCCTCTAGCACCTTGCCCACCACCGATGTCAGGCTGGCGGGCCTGTAGTTCCTGCCACCTCCCTTGATCCCCCTTGTGGATGGGCACTATATGCGCCACTTTCCAGTCCTGGGGCACCACCCTGTCCTCAGAGAGATGCTGAAAAGCTCCGCCAGAGGTTTCACTAGGACATCCGCCAGTTCCTTCAGCACTCTGGGATGTAATTTATCCGCCCCAGTGCTTTCTCCGTCTTAAGGGACCTGAGGCTTCCCTCACTCTCTGCCATGATTTCCACCTCCGCTACCCTCGTCCACTGCTAGCCCTCCCCTCCTGCCAGTGATGCCCCCCAGACCCCATCGGTAAGGTTCCCTCCTCAGTTTCAACGTTTTCCATGTATGATGCAGCCCCCCATTTCCTTGGTGAAAACTGTGGTGAAGTACTCATTTTGTACCTCAGCCTGCTCCCCGGTCTTGTGCCTATCCTCCCTGTTTTAATCCTGCCAATCTGTCCCTTCTCCCATTGTTTTTCGCCAGTGTATCTAAAGAACCCTTGTTCCTCCTAATTTTCCTGGCCAGGTTCTGCTCCTTCCTTGCCTTAGCCGCCCTCACCACCCTAGTGGCCCTTCTAAGCCATCAGCTCATACTCTTCTTGATCCCTTTCACTCCTTGAGCACTTGAATTGCCTATAGGCCGCCTTCTTTCCCCTTCTGGACCCCAAAGGCTGAGCTGCTCCACATTCTAAAATCCGGTTCAAATGTAGGCACTGAAGTTCTACATTCCTCCTATGACACAGCGGATGCAGCAGCCAGGACAGCTGCCTCAGCATTTGCCTTTGGCACTATTCTTGGCTCTGGGTCCCAGGTTTCACCCCGACGTCCAGGCGCGAGGATGGAGCGCCTCTTTCAAGGCTCGGTCCCTTTCAAGTAGATTCTGAGAAAATCATGGCTCACCTCCAGGAGTCTGGCAAGGCGTAAGATCTGTACACCTATGTACAGATCCAATCAAAACAGATCCATCGCCAGCCATTTCGGCCGGGTCGTCCGGGCAACAGCCCTGAGGCCAACAGAATAGAGGAGCTTTTAGCGTAGCCATTTCACAGACCGCAGGAGGCTCGGGTCCCAGAGCCCTTAAAGCCTCCCAGGCCTCTCTGCCTGTCCCAGGTTCCTCGGCCTGACTCCTTACCTAGTCCCTCTCCTCGGCAGATTCCCTGGGGAGGCGGCAAGGGTATTTTTCTCTATCTAGAGGAATGGCAAAACATCATGACTGATCATTGGGTTCTTCATCTGATAAAGGATATATCCTGCAGTTCACGGAATGCCCCAGACAACCCTCCTGTAACTCCACTACTGTGTCACACTTTTCCTTGTCAGGAAGAGATCCAGCGCTCTTGCTGAAGCAGGCCCATAGAACCAGTTTACGCCAGCTCAAAGGGGACCGGATTTTAGTCGGACTTTTCCTGGTCCTGAAGAAAACAGGAGACTTGATGGCCCATCCTGGACCTCAGACACCTGCACGGACATAGAGTACAACCGATTCAGGATGGTCATCCTTCCAGGCATGCTCCTTACTTCATCAAGGGGACTGACTGTGCTTCCTGGACATGCAGGACGCCACTTCCACATTTTGGTTTTTCAACCCCACAGGAGGTTCCTTCACTTCCACTCTCTCAGGGCAATTATCAATTTCAGCCATGCCATTCGGCCTGTCCTCCGCTTCCCGAGTCTTTACAAAGTGCCTAGCAGTAGTGGCTGGCCCTCAGATGGAATGGTCATTCACGTCTTTCCCTACCTGGGCGATTGGCTCCTGGCAGCTCCGTCCAGGATCGGCTGGTCAGCACCATGACCGACACCTTTACCTTGTTTCAGGACTTGGGTATAACCCTCAACCTCCCTAAGTCCTCCCTGTGGCCCAGCCAAAGATTGCAGCACATTGGGGCAGTTCTGGACACCGCCGAGGGCAAGGCCTTCCTGCTCTCAGACAGAGCAGCATGCCTACAGCAACAGGCTCACCTAGTCTCCTCGGCATGCCAGGCCCCAGCCAGATTATTCCTGTGACTGCTAGGACACATGACAGCGGCCATCGCGATGGTCCTCTTGCATGCCTGCACATGAAGGTTCCCAGTGGACCCTGTAAGTCCAGTGGGATCAATGCATGGACGAGTTGGAGCAGCTGAGGTGGTCTCCACTCCGGTGAGCCAAATCATATCTTGGTGGTTAAACCCTCCAGTCTCTCCACAGGGGTTCACTTTCGAGGAGTCTCCTTCCCAGATCATGACGACTGACATGTCCGGCCTGGGCTGGGGTGCTCATTTGGCAGGCCATCAGACACAAGGCACTTGGTCTCCCCAGGAGCAACATCTCCATATCAACATTTTGGAACAGCAGGCGATTCTTTATGCCGTTCAGGCCTTCCAGACAAATCTGCTCCCAGGCCCTCTTATCAGACATGTATGCGGTGATCTTCTTTATCAATAAAGGGGGGACTCACTCTTACCCCCTCTGCAGGGGAGGCAATGAGAGTCTGGTATTGGGCCATCGAGCATCATCTGGAACTCACTGCCACACGCGTTCCAGTGCACAGAACACCTTGGCCAATAGCTCAGCTGGTCTCAGTTCAGGAATGCGTGAATGGGAACTCTTCCAGTCTGACCAAGAGCTATTCAGCAGGTGGGTCTGGCCTGAGTTGGACCTCTGCACGTCCCCACTCAACGCCAAACTGCTTGGTTTTTTGCTCATGAATCCAGGGCCTGGTGTTTTCTGGCGAGATGCATTGTCCCTCTCCTAGACAGGAGGTTTCATTATGCCTTCCCTCCTTTCCCATTACTGCAGAAGTTCTTCTCAAGCTGCAGTCGGAGCGCAGGGATGATCCTGATAGCTCTTTACTGGCCACGTCAGATTTGGTTCCACTACTTCAGCAGCTGGCAATGGAACTCCGATTCCCTGCCCCTGAGTTCAGGCTTGCTCTCCCAGGAGCAGGGTACCCTGGTCCATCCGGATCTCAAATTTTTGCACCTGCACATGGCTCCTGTAGACCTAGCAGTTGCTCTGTTTGGGGTTTCCCAGAGTGGCGAAGTCTTGGTGGCAGCTGAAGCCTTCCACCAAAGCTGCTTACTCTATGAAATGTAAACTGTTCTGCCTCTGGTCTTCTGCTCGCCATATTGATCCCTTCACATGTCTGGTGAACTCTGTTTGGTGTATCTCCTTTCTCTATCAGACTCAGGCCTGAGCTACTCATCCATTAAGGTGCACTTATCGGCCATTTCTGTGTATCATGTACCTGTTGAGGGCAACACTCTTGCCCAGCTGGATCTTTCCCTCAGAGTTTTGTGGTTATCCTGCACTTCAAACCTCCCATCAGGAACTCTGTCCTGCCTTGGGATCTTTTATTTCTTTTGGAAAAACTTGCGCTTACGTCCTTTGAACTGGCGCTAAGTTGCAAGCTAAGCTTTCTGTCATGGAAAGTGTTATTCTAGGATCATGGATATATGTTCATCCACACTTATTGGCATGTCCTTTCCCTTTAAGAATCGCTGGAAGTCTTCAAGCTGGCTCCTCCGCCCCGGGTGTATAACCCTCGGCTTCGCCCCATGACACCAGACCTTCCTTTTCGCTGGAAGATTAAGGTTGCCGCTAGTGCTCCCGCATATTGTGGGCTCCTGGCTTCTAAACCTTCCGGTTATTCTGAAAATTCATCTAGTACGATTAGCGATCGCGACTGATTATCTTCGATTATGGAAGACAAGTCTTCACCCAGATTTCGCGGTGTTTGTCAGGAAAAAATGCTTTTCGATCCCCACACCACGTCGTCTGTTTGCCTGGGTCGACCATGACACCTCGAAGTGCGATTTTGTCTTGCATTTCACCTACGCCTTGACCATCTCGCACGCCTGAAGTTGGGGAGGCCAGAAAAATGGAACCCTCCGTGAAATCAAAGGAGGCTCAGTGGCGGTTTCTGTGCCACAGGATCCTCCGAGCAATTGGAACACATGCAGGCCTTGAGGAGAAGTGAAGCGTGCGCAGAATCCTCCTCTCGGAGCTTCTTTATTCCGCTCAACCTGGGCTCCACCTTCTCGGGTTCCTTCCGAGAGCTGTGCCAGTCTTTCCCTACAGGAAGAGGGTCCTGCGAGACGCATTCCTCTCCGGTCCCGTAAGTGGGAAAAGGACCGGGATCGTCTTCGTCTCCGGTGAAGACATTCTGTGGATCGGGAGATCTGGTCTCAGGAACCGGCAGACTTGACTTTGGTTGAATTGCCTCTTCGGCCGCTGGCTTCTCTGCTTTGCCGTGTGGCCAGTTGACCAAGTGTTGATCGCGAGGTTGAAATAATCATTGACCCAATTGTTGCCGACTCAGTTGCGATTCTCTCAGTTGGACTTGTCATTCTTTCCCCAATGAATAGACCGAGCCTGCTGGGAATCCTGCCGAAAAGTGGTCCCCGACCCTGGGAAATCACCGTCCCGTTATCTCCCCAAGCGACTGGAATCAGCCTGTCCAATGTCGTGAACGAGGTCTAGGACCCTTCGATCAACAGGCCAGGAAGAGCCACAAGCCTTCCAGGCTGAAGCCAACTCTTTCGGAGCCGATAAAGTCGGCTTCCCTGCCCGCTGGAGTCGAATAAACCTCCGTCCGGCCTAAACCGCCCTCCACCGATCGTGGTGGAACCACCACCCAAGCAGACTGTGGAGGTGTCCTTCTAAGGAAGATAGACCAGACACCAGAGCTTCCCGGTGTCTTCGGTCACTGTCACCCCGGACCGCCTCAAGTGGTCAAGGTGACCTGGGCGACTGTTGTATCCAGATTCCTCTGATTCAGATGAGACTGGCCTACATTCTCATCATGGGATGACGAATGGCTGGTGGGATAGAGACAGAGGAAGGTCCTTCATCCTTTCAGGGCATTCTTCGCCTCATCTCTGAGTCTACAGGGATGCCCTGGAACCTATCCAGGAAAGGAGGAGTACCCTCTCAAGGACATCCTCAGAGAGGATACCCGACAGAGGCCTTTCCTGTGTCGAACCATAGTTGGCCTGCCTTAGAACTTTGGCAGCACCTGCCTCCTGTCCAGCTCCTCGCCTGCCAGCATGGTTCTGCTAGTATGTGTGCCCATTAGGTCCTTTGTGGTCTGACATAAGCACCTTCGCTGAGAGCCTGGTGACCGCCTCTATTTTCAAGCATACTGGCAGTTCTGCCGAGACTAACTGACCTCCGAAAAAGAATCCAAACTCTTGTATCATTCAACTCTAAAGGTCTATGCAACCTCATCTTTAGGCCTACGCCAGGCAAGTTCAGCCATCATCATGGCACACTTCTCCCATGCCTTCTTGGGGTCTTTGGATGAAGTCCTGCCACATTTCCCCACGGACATGCAAACCACAGTCAAAAGGTCCGGATCAGGGCGGGATGTTTCCAGACAGCAGCTCAGACAGCCCTGAACATTGGAGATTCTTGTGCCCGCTCGATGGCAGCGCAGGTTGCCCTCATCGCGGGGCTTGGCTGAGACTCTTCCTCTTTCCAGGCAGATACTCAGCACAAACTAGCTGATGTGCCTTTCCTGGGCACTGACCTTTTCGGCCCAGGTGTGGCAGATCACCTTCAGTGTATTGAGCAGTCCAGTGCCACCTTGAATGCTACTTCTGCTGAAGGTTCTTCAGGCAGAAACAGCAGAAGAAGAAGCCTTTCGGCATTCTTCCCTGCGACACAGCAACCCTCCTTTCAAGGAGGGCAGCAACAGGCTCAAGCTTGGCCTCCCAGGCCCGTAAAGGAGGCTGAGGTTCAGGTCCTGGATCATCCTCCTCCAAGCCTGCTCAGGGATGGAGCGGCTGCCACCCCTCTCCCGTCATGCCAGCTCTGGGTCCTCCGTGGGGGCCGGCTCTGCCATTTCTTTCCACCTCGTCCGTTATTACTACAGACAGGTGGGTTTTGGAAAGTGGTCAGTCAGGGACTGCCTCTGGAATTGAGCAGCACTCTCCAGCCGAGCCTCGCCCGCAGGAGAAAGAGTATTCATCCACTCAGTCAGCTCTCCGAGAAGACATCACTCACCTCCTTCTCAAGGAGGCAGTAGCTCCAGTGTCGGATTCTCCAGCAGACCCAGGCTTTGTCTCCAGGTATTTCCTGGTGCATAAGCGGACGGGGGCTGGTGCCCCATCCTAGATCTGGATGACCTGAATCAGTATGTCAGGTCACGCACCTTCGGATGATCACTCTGTCCCAGAACATACCATCCTTAGAGCGAAACTGGTTCTGTTCATTGGATTTGCAGGCCTTTCTTTCACGTCTCAGTCAGTCCGTCTTACTGGCAGTCCCGCCGCTTCATAGCTGAATGGACACTATATGAGTTCCAAACCATGCCATTTGGCCTGTCGTCGGCCCCATGGGGCTTCACCAAATGCATTGCAGTGGTGCCAGCCTATTTCAGGCATGGGGGGTGGCAGGGTTACCCTACTCGGACGATTGGCTCTTAGCAGGTCCCACCTAGCAGGAGGTGGAGAGGTCCAGGGACCTGGCCCTCCAGGCCTGCTCCCAACTCGGTCTTTTGATCAACAAGGCCAGGTCAGAACTCGTGCCTTCTCAGGTGATGTGCATCAGCGGGCAGAACTCAACTCGTCAGCCAGAGCTCAGCTAACGGTAGACAGAGGGAGGTTCTCTCCTCCTTTTGCCCAGTAATTTCTGGTTGGGCAATTGCGCCCTGCCGGGACTTTCTGCACCTTCTGGGTTACATGGTGCCGTGAACCTCCATGGTCTGTTGGGCCGGTGGCACCTGGAGCCTCCTACAGTGGGAGCTGGCGCCTAGTGGTCTCTAACGCCACGGTCATTTTGACCAGCTGATCACTGTAACCCAGAAGATGTGATGCTGTCCAATGGTGGACCGCCCAGACTGGTTGCAGGAAGGGATCCCATGTGTCCACCCAGAGCTGACGGATGTTCTCATGACCGATGCCTCTCTCATGGGCTGGGGAGCCCACATGGGGACAAAGGATCCATGAGTTCTGGACCCCGAGGAGTCCTGTTGCCACATCAGCCTGTTAGAGCTCAGAGCAGTCAGACTGGCACTGTCAGCTTCGCTCCCCAGCTCCGAAGTCAAGTGGTTCAAGTCCAGACAGACAATAACATGACCGTGTACTACCTCAACAAACAGGGCGCACGCACTCCTGTCTGCTTTGCAGGAGGCGCTCTGCATCTGGACCCTCATCAGCCATCTGGAGGCGGATCTCCTAGACATTCATGTGGCAGGAGCCTCAAACCATCTGGCGGAAACTGTCAGTTGCTTAGGCAAGACATCCCATGAGTGGTCTCTCCATCCAGAGGTAGCTTACAGCCTGTTCTCCCACTGGGGCAAACGATGGTGGACCTGTTTGCCTCAGGGAAAACACCAAGCTGAGGCTGTTTCATGCCCCCCCCTCAGTAGGGCTTGCTGCAGGGGGATGTCTTCTCAGGCCGTGGACCCCAGGCCTCTTTACGCCTTCCTCCCTTTCCTTTGATCCACAAGGTGCTCTTCAAGGTGAGGAGGGACATTGCGAAGGTGATTCTGGTATCCCCAGACTGGCCATGCCAGTTCTGGTATCCAGATCTCCTCAGCCTCAACTGCAGGCCCCGAGCGGCTTCCAGCACACCCAGACCTGATCTCTCCAATCAGGGAAGGTATACCATCTGGACCTTCAATCCCTGTACCTCACAGCCTGGTACCTGAGCTACAGTTCCAGGCTTTGGGTCTTTCTGAGGATGTCTTCACCGTGGTGGAGGCATCCAGAATAGAATCAACCAGGAAATGTTATGCCTTCAAATGGAAAAGTTTTCCATTTGGTGTCAGAACAAGGGCCTGGACCCTCTAGCCTGTCCAGTGGCTAACATTCTCGACTACCATTGGTCTCTGTCCAAAGGGGTCTTTGGTCATCGACCCTTAGGTGCACCTGGCAGCCATTTATGCTTACCAGGCTCAGGCTGGTCAGCCGACATTGGCACAGGAGACAGTGGCGGGCGCTTTTCAAAGGCCTGGATCACATATCTCCTCCGTGCGTGAACCTCCACCTCCGGGATCTACTGCTGGTACTGGCAAAGCTCATGGGCAAGCTTATTCGAACCAATACACAAGTGTGCTTGTCACACTTGTGGAAGACTGCCTTCCTGATAGCTATCACGTCTGCCAGAAGGACAGGAGCTCAGGCACTTTGGTAGACTCCTTATCTGGTCTTCCACAGGGACAAGGTTGTCCTCGTCCCCACCCAAAATTCCTTCCGAGTGGTGTCTAAGAGTTTCACCTTAACCAGGTGTTGACTCTGCCAGTATACTACCCTAATTATACCTCGGAGGCGGTACAGGCTCCATACTTTGGACCTGGGCGAGCTCTCTCCTATTATAAGAGGACGGAAATCGGGGAGAGGTTCTGCCAGTTGTTTGTCACCTACGCTGAAGCCGCTCTGGCAGACCTGCAGCAAATGGACTATTGCAAGGTGGATTACATCTTGCATAAGTCTACTATGAGTTGGTGGGCATGGAGCCTTCCAGAGGGATAAGAGCTCATTCTACCCACCATACCACTGCATCGGTGGCTGCTTCCAGGGACATCCCTATTCAGGAGATCTGTCAGGCTGCTCCTGGAAGTCAGCAAACACCTTCATTACCCATTGCCACATCGACCTTGAGTCACACGGGATGCTGGTTTTGGGGCCTCAGTTCTCAATCTCTATTTCCCAAGTGAGTATCAGTGGAGAGTGCGCCTTGCCTCCTCCTTCCGGAGAACTGCTAGAGTCTGCCAATAAGTGTGGATAAACAGCAATATCCACGATCCTAGAAAAACAGGTTACTCACCTGTAACAGTAGTTCTAGGAGTGGTATATATTTGTTCATCCACCGGACCCTCGACCTCCTGGCTGCGGACACACAAACCTGGCTTCCAGTGGGCTAGATCTGGCATCATAGGCGGGCAGGGGTTTATACCACCCGTGTGGGTGGGAGGAGCCAACTTGAAGCGTCCGCGATTCTTAAAGGGAAAGGGACGTGCCAATAAGTGTGGATGAACAACATATACCACTTCTAGAACTACTGTTACAGGTGAATAGCCTGTTTTTTTTTTTTTTTTTTTTTTTTTTTAGTTGCTCCTCTTTGAAGAATTTCTGAGCCTAGATTCTGATGTGTAAAGAGCCTTATTTAGTTTTCCACAAGGACTGGTGTCCTTGCGACGAATCAAGTTTCTGCCCAAAGTGGTGTCGAGTTTACACTGAATCAGGACATCCATCTGCCTGTTACTATCCAGAGTACTCTAACTGAGGGGAGCTCTTCTGCATACTCTAGGCGTTCATTGGGTTCTTCATTACTACTTGGATCGCCCGTGATATCCGACAGTCTGAACAGTTGTTTGTTTCTTTCGCCCCAAGAACTGAAGAGGCTCCAGTTTCTAAGCAGACTGTGTCCAGATGGTTAGTTAACTGCCTTGTTTACTGTTGCAGGAAGTATGGCGAGCCTTTGCCAGGACCAGTCAAGGTCATTCTATCAGGGTATGGCTGCTTCCGCATCCATGAAAATGTATCTTCAGCTGATATCTGTGCAGCTGCCACATGGGCACTGTACGCACTTTATTCGCATTGCAGTTTGATATTGCCTCTCTCGTCAGAAGGCTGGTTTCGCCTTGCTGTCCTACAGGGCCTGCTCTCATGGGCTTTCCAGCCGACTCTTACCCTCCCAGCCTTGGGGTTGGTTCTTTTATTGCTTGGGACTCTGTCCTTAAGGTGTAACCTACTGCAAGAGCTCCTCCTCAAAGTGAGATAGTACAGTTACGCAAGAACTTACGTAGTAGTAGATCTTCGAGAGGAGTTCTTGCAGCAGGTGCTGCTTTCCTCCCACCTTCCCCAGGTATCTGTTAATCCATTGACTGTTTTGCATTCCTCGTTTGGAGGAACCTCCTCTTTCTGTATTTCTGAGTTTGTTGGGGTCTCCGTTGGGAGAACTGAGGTAGGGGCTGGGGACTGCCCTTTATATACCATTGGCTGATGTCAGGGGCAGGCCATCAAGAAGCGGTCCCTTGCTGTATGCTGCTAGCTAGAAGTTTTCCGTGGGGTCCTGGCACCTGCGGCTCAGTCCTTATGGTGTAACCTGCTGCAAGAGCTACTCTTGAAGATCTACTGTTACAGTAAGTTCTTGCGTAACTGTACTTTACAGTGAGTTCTTGTGTAACTTTATATGAACAGACATTGCATGTTTTCCAAACTTTACTCATAATTTGGTAAATTGTGCAGATTTTGCCACACACTGTCAACATAGCCCTTGTGTTACCCTATCCCATGAACATGACATGTCATTTTCAAATCCCTCTGAAACATGTTGATCATAAAGTGGGTCATGAAAATACTGTCGAATATTTGGGGTCAAAATGTCAAAACAAATAGCAGTGTTATGAAGAAGTGTTTATTTTTCCAACTTTTACTCCTAGGGGCCCCGATAGGCAGCATGGCGTTGGTACCCTACCTCATGAACATGACAGGTGTCCTTTTTCAGATTGAACATGTTTTGCATTTGCACCACAAAATCACCTTTGGATAGGATTTAAAAATTCAATGAATTAGGTCATAAAAGACTATGTTGAGAATTTGGAGTCAAAATGTGAAAGAACAACTACGTTTATAAGACACACACATTTTCCAACGTTT
Source organism: Neoceratodus forsteri (assembly GCA_016271365.2). Lineage (NCBI taxonomy): Eukaryota > Metazoa > Chordata > Ceratodontiformes > Ceratodontidae > Neoceratodus > Neoceratodus forsteri. The sequence continues at coordinate 558,628,843 of CM057456.1, read as the reverse complement.
ACTCATAACTTTGTGCAGATTTTTGCCCCACATTTTCAGTGTAGCCCTTGATACCGCCTTATGAACATGATAGGTGTCATTTTCAGATTTCCTCTGAAACACATTTTGCAGTTGCACCACAAAATCACCTTTTGGATGGAATTTAAGAAAATTCCACCTGTCTGGATCATAATGTGAGGTCATAAAAGACTATGGTGGAAATTTGGCTCAGAATGTTGAAGCCTACTGAAAATTGCATATTGTCTCTCAGCTGTCTTATCCTGGGGGTACTTACATTGTAGAATGGGTAAAAACAGGACCCCACTGAAAATAAGATATGGCATTTCCGCTGGTTTGTCCAGAGTACATGCAGTCTAAAATTGTGTAAAATCAGGACACCATTGAAAATGAGATATTGCATCTCTGCTAAGCTATCCTGGGTAGATGTATTGCAAAAATGTGTAAAAGCAGGACTCAATTGAAAATAAGATTGCATCTCATCTGGTTCATCCTGGGTAGATATATAGTAAAAATGTACCCTCTGTTATGTATTAATTTGCTGATCTCACTGGCTTTCTGTAAAGATAATGTTTTTAAAAGAAAATCAATAAACTTTTTAATGGAAAAAGGTTCACTAAAATAAAATAAAATGGTATTATCAAAAGTGCAGTTACAATCATTACTCTTTACTGTAGCTACATGCACCTCTAGTGGACAGAAAGAAGCATTTCACCACATCTTATCCCTAAAGAGATGTCATGTCACTGAAGACCCAGGTTTGGGAGCAGAGCTTAGGTCATCATGGGCTGGCGGGGGAGGAAGTTCCGGGAGGGAGGGCAACCAGCTGCGCCACTATACTGCCATGTGGATGATCATAGGTGGCAGTGCAGTTGGGAGCAGCTCGTAGGGAGGAGTATGTTGTTGGAGCCACACATGCTTGTGCACCCTCGCCACCGATGTCCTACAGGATGGGAACCAAAAGCAGAAAATACCAGGTGGTGAGGATGATGCTGGCCATTCGCAGCCCTGCCTGGCTACTCATGCACCGTCTACACACACGGATCCATTCTGGGGGCCTTCCACCACCCTGCCAGAAGGGGGTTAAGCTCTGGGGAAACTCACGGAAGTGAAGGTAAGTCCTGGGAGACGCCATGATGAGGAGGCCAGAGCGGCCGAGCAAGAGGACGACCAGAGACAAGGGGTATAAACAGGAGTAGCTGCAAAGAACATTTGTAAAAGCAGGACTCCGTACAGCAGCACTCCACTGAATGTACATATGTGCTGCTTTGTTGTGGGAGAAATACTTGACCCCACTGAAAATGAGAAATTCTTCTCAGCTGGGCTACTCTGGGTAGGCATGTTATAAAATGGGTAAAAGCAGGGCCCCATCAGAAACTGGATATTGCATATCCGCTCTGTTGTCCTGGGGCAATACTGTTTGAAAATGGGTAAAGCAGCCCCCACTCCCCAAAATGAGATACAGTGCCTGAGCTGTGCTGTCCTCTCTAAATACAGTGTAAAATGTGTCAGAGCAGGATCTCATTGAAAATATGATATTGAATCTCATCCGTCTATCCAGTGTAAATATATAGTAATTAAAAATGCTTGACATTACAGTACGTGGAAACATGTGCAGCCTTCATCTTCCTGATCATTTAGTGGAATTATTTAATCAAATTTTCAGCATAGGCATTTTGGGACCTCCGCTCAAGAACAATGTCGCTGTGATTTCTTAATCTGTCCTGAACACTGATTTCCCACAGCGACCAGCTGTTGTGCGTAAGTGCAACATTTTGGCCAGGATGTGAAAAATGACAGCTGTACTGTTCATAAGGAGGTGTGAAAAATGGCAATGTTGAAAATCTGGATGAAAATATTACAGATTTGCAAAGTTACGAGTGTGCGTGAAACTGCGCACGCTCATAAGTCATTTTGGAATTTTTCACCAAATTTGCAACATAGGCTTTTGGGAGACCACCCATGAACAGTGACACTGTTGTTTCATTAATTGATCCCAAAAGGTGATTCCGCCCAGTGACTGCGAAATCACCTTTCAGGACCGAATAACCAGATGACAGTCACTGAGTTCATGAGATGGGGTCCCAAGACCTCATATTGAAAATTTGGTGCCAAAATGAAAAATGGCCACAATATCCACATAAGTTGAACCCCCATTTATGCCATTATACAGCTTACCGGCATTTCCTTTAAGTTAAGTGATGCGACTATGAAGGTACCAGACATGTCCCTGCTCACCGAAGATCATCGTGCCAGGTTACGAGGTAAGTATGGGGTGTGGGGAGGTCTGGTCGCAGAATGTGGGTTGGGGAGGGCACTGGACACAACAAAGGACCGTTTCTTGTTTACAGGGTTTAAAAATAAAAACAACACGGGAAGGTTTTTTTTTACAGGTGTTTGTACGCTGGGGTGGGCTCCCAGCGTGTCACCTGGATGTTTCTTGGTGGAGAGGCTGTAGCTGAGGGGGTTGTGCATCCCCTCAGCACACACAAATTTTTTGGGGGGACATTATGCCAACGAGGACGGGCTACCCCATCAGCAAATGTACTGGGAGGGCATGCGAGAAAGAGTTGGGCACCCTGTCGGCTTTCATGGGGACTGAGGCGGCCAGCGATAGCCGCTGCTTGACGTCCAATATGCAAACTGTGACACGCTACCACCTCTGATTGCAGCGGTGGTTTTCTCACGTACATGCCACTGCATCTGAACTGCTGTCATAGACAGCTCGCCATTCATTGGTGCGGTGTGGGCATGCCTGCAAAATTGATCAGGGCATTGGCAGGCGGGCGCACACCTCCAAAAAGTCGTATGGTGGCACTGTTTCTTGCATGCTGCAAGCAAACATAAAAATATGTACAAGCAGGACCCCAGTAGAATACTGTATAAAGTACAACTGTAAAGGTGAGGATGGATGCGGTCTTCAAATCAAATTATAAAAGTGACATGACTGCTATACTAAGGTGTGTATATATTGTACAATACTAAAATAAAAAGCGCAACAATTAAACATAAAATAAAAAAAAAAAAAGCTATATTGGCACTAGCCAAATCTTCTTTCTTTTTTTCCTTTGGTAACCAAGTAAGGTGGACACAAGGACCGTTTTCTGGGGTGACCGGGAGCACAGGGAGGTGAAAGGACTTGCTCAGTGTCACACAGCACTCAAGTGGAGGTTTTGGGAATCAAACCCAGGTCTGCTGAATGTACTAAGCTCATTCACAGCTCATTGCTCAGACCTTTAGGGTGTCCTTGCCGCCATTTATATTTATAGTAGGTAAGACTACTTAGTATAGATTAGGTGGGTGATCACAGTTCTCTTCTGGTCTTCAGCTATAAAACTGTGGTTAGAATGCTGACGGAAACATGACCACAGTGCAAAGTTTGAACTTTTCACATTTAAAGTTCTTTCTCTGGAGCAACAAAGGGCAGAGTATGAATCGCTGACCTAAGATTTTAAAAACAGGTTCCTACTTTCAGCATTGCTACTGTACCTAACCCGTTTGATTCCTTATGTGACTGGAATCGAGCTACTGACGTTTGACATGAAAAGTCCATCAAATTAGAAAGTTATATCCCTCAGTGATTTGGGAAATAGTAATGCTGCCAAAAAAAAAGACCGACTTCCGCTTAGACAAACGCCCCACATCTGCCCATGCAGCACTGGTTTGTGATGTCACAAAACAAAGGCTCAGGGCGCTTATTCAGTTCCTATGGGGCTGGTATTTTCTAATATATTTAAACCCTTTAGTGTTGGGATTTTTTTTATATTAAAGCGATCAGTCTTGTGGGGACCCTATTGATGCGATCGATTGCTTTGATAAAAAAATCCCAACACTAAAGGTTTAAATTATAATACCAGCCCATGGAAACTGAATGAAGCGGCTGCTCCGGCCTTTGTTTTGTGACATCACAAACCAGTGCTGCATGGGCAGATGTGGGGCATGTTTGTCTGAAGGAAGGGTCACTTTTGGCAGCATTATGATTCCCAAATTACGAGGGATATAACTTTGAATTATGGACTTTCATGCCAACGTCAGTAGTTCGATTCCAGTCAGGTAAGGAATCTAAAGGGCTCGGGCAGGCAGGTACTAGAAGCTGCTCTTAAGGTTCTCTCTCTCTTGGAGCAACAGCTCAAGGATGAGATGATGCAATAGTTACTACACTGAGTATTTGTTTCTTTCTCATCAGTTGGCTCGCCAGCTGCTGTCAACATTGCTACTTGCTTACAGAAAGCATCAGAAAGGCTGTTTGTGCCGGTTCCATGTAAGCAGTAGTTACAAATGTAGCTTCTCTACAAGAGGTTCCTGTGGTAGATGTTTGCACAGCCACAGCATGGTGTAGTGTTCAGTTTCACTGAGCAGTACACTTTGATTCAGTCTAAAAATGTGGGCGTTTTGGGTAGGCAATACTACAGTGTTTTTGCTCTCCTCTAGCTTCTGTTGTCTTACTGACCACTCTTATATGGGGATCTTTAATCTTGCCTCCGGACTAAAGAGAGTTCTGTGGAGGAGATTGACTCATAGAAGATAGGGAAGTTACGTACCTGTCAAGTATCTCTTCCATGGAGCATTATTCACTTGCCCACGTTCCCGGACACTTGGGCATTTAAAGCATGCATATTGTCTGGTGATCTCTGTTCAGTAAAGGGACTGAGGCAGTTGGGGCTGCCACTGCTGTATATGAAGATGGCACAGGCATTGTGTAGCTCATACTTTACCGGCTGAAAAAGTTCTGGTTCCTGCAGGGTCCTAGTGCCTCTGTGCTGAGACCAAAGAGTGTTGCTCTGTGGAGGCGATGCTCTGGAGCATCAAGAATTACAGGTAAATACAGTTACATAAGAACTTACCGTAACAGTAGATCTTGAGAGGAACTGTTGTAGCAGGTAGCACCAGTAGGACTGAAGGCGGCAGGACCCCATGGAAATTTCTAGCTGGCAGTATACAGCGAGGGACGCTTCAGTGTCGGCCGCTAGCGTCATGTACAGTATAGAGCGGGTCCCCAGCGTCACCTAAGTTCTCCTGCGGAAACTCCGCCACTGATGGATAAATGGAGAAACCAAGGATACTCCTCTGAAATAGGTCAAATGGTCATGCGAATGCAGAAGGAATCCCTAGCGGGAAGGCGGGTGGGAAACAGCACCTGCTGCAAGACCTCCTCTCGAAGATCAACTGTAATGAGTACGTTTGTACGTAACTGTACTATTTTTACTTCAAGATTGAGCTCTTGCAGCAAGTAACAGTTTCCCACTAGAGGTCCCCTGTTCGCTTTATGCATCTCAAACCTCCAAAAGGCTAACATTTCCTCCCAAAATAAAAAAAAAAAAAAAATAAAAATTTTTCATACTCTCTGCCTAGATACTTCACTTTAATCCTGGCAAAATTGAATAGGTTATCCTGTTCTAAACTGCATGCAAGAATCAGCTTATAATTTCGCTCTTCCTCCAAGGCAACTCCTCCTGCCATTAGGTCATAATGACCCCTTCATCGAGCCTCCTCATAATTCTCCTGCCTGGACCCTTGACAGATGCAGTGATGGCGGGTCTTTTCTCTAAAGAGGAACAGCAGGCGTGACCCTTCCCCTCCTTACTTTCTTCCTGGTCACCGGTAGGACCCTCCTAGCCCTTGGAGGATATTGAACCTAATCCAGGTCCTTTCTCCCCGAATCTCACTCTCAATAACCCCTCTAGTCCCCTGTGGGCGGTTCTAAAGGGATCAAACTTGCTCATATGAACATAGGCAGTCTAAGGCACAAATTCCATGACCTAGAGGCATGGGTGTCACTCTATAAGCCAGACGTTCTAGCCCTAACTGAAACCTGGCTCAAACCTCAGATCCTCCCCACAAGTGGAACTACGGACTACCTTACCTTTGGAAAAGACAGGGTAGGGAAAAAGGGAGGTGGCTTGATTATCTCGTAAGCACTGACCTTCAGGCTTCGAGTTGGACTTCCACTCCATAGTGACTCCCTAGCTGAAATGTTGCTCGTAAAAATACTACTTGAAACACCAAACCCCTTACTCTAGGGGTGTCTAAATCCCTCCACAAGCAGCTGCCTCCTCACTGGAATCCCTAACAAGCCTCCTGGAGGACCACACCTTGGGGAGACCATACTCCTTGGGGATTTCAACCTTCACTGGCCTTCCCTGCTCTCATCTCCTGTTAAAAACCCTACTTGGCTCTCCATATACACAGGTCATTGACATCCCTACATGACATAACCCCAAGACTGGAAACCACTCTCTCATTGACTGGATCCTTGTATCCTGCCGGGCCGGATTCTGTTGGCAGGGATTATGGCTGGCGCCCTGAGTGATCACTCGCCTATATTCTGTGTCTGGTCCAGCAAGCCTCCAAACATTACCTCTAAGGTAATTGAAGTGAGGAACTACAGCAGGTTTACCAGCCGACTTCTGCTCTGATTTGTGGAACATCGACTGGTCCCCGATTATGTCTGTTCCCACACTCGATGAGGCTTTTGAATATTTCATTTCAAGCCTTCTTGTCGGCATCAAATAAGCACCCCATAAAAAAGCTCAGGTACAGGGAAAATGCCACAAATGGTTGAACCCGTCTCAAGCATCCCATGCTCCTCCGGGACAGAGCATGGGGCAACTATAAATTCACTGGCAAGCAATCTGACTGGAAAAGTACAGAGAGCTGAGAAACCAGTGTAAAAAGCCTCAAAACAGGCCAAATCCCAATACTTACATGACCTCCAAACTAAGCACCTCTGGGACCCCAAAAATTCTGGGGCACATAAACATACTCCTCAAAGGCTCCACAAATAGCCAAACGGACTCCATCCTGGTAGGGGACTCACTGACCAATACCCGTCAGTAGTTCGGAGGCTTTTGGTGCCACTTCACCAACACTAGTGGACCTCCTCCCTTTACCCTCAGGCCCTCCCATCTCGCTGGAGATACTTGGTTGTACCCTCAGCCTCAGTTCCATTTAAAGCTGGTCAATCAATCAGAGGTACTACCTCTCCTGCACAAAATTAACCCCTCCTCCTCGATGGGACATGACCAACTTGAACCTCGACTACTGAGGGCTGTCGCCCGGCAATCGCCCGCCCAGTCACCCTACTCATAAATAGATAACTTCGGGGAAGGTGTTGTCCCAAAATTTGGAAAGTAGACGGTTGTCCCTGTCCACAAAAGCGGGTCCCGAGACAAACTGGGAAACTATAGACCAATCTCCCTACTTAGTCCCTTGGGAAAAATCCAGGAAAGACTAGTCTCTAACTAGCTTCAGGACTACCTGGGCAGCATCTTCTCATGGCTAAGATGCAACATGGTTTTAGGAAGGGCCATGGTACTGATACTGCACTCATACGGCTCACTGTGGACATCCTTGCCTCTATGGACCAAGGCTCCAGCGGGTGCCCTCTTCATTGACCTGTCCAAGGCCTTCGACTTGGTCAGTCATAACCTCCTTCTATCAAAACTCCTGCACTTAGGACTGGATTCCCTCTCTCTCTCCTGGTTTGAGAGCTATTTGAGTTACCGTGCCCAAAAGTCCGCTGGAAGGTACCTAGTCTGTCCCTAGACCGGTTACTGCAGGGGTGCCCCAGGGCTCAATCCTGGGCCCTCTGCTTTTTCACTCTTCCTCAATAACATTGAGGAACTGCCCCTCAGCAAACTCATTTTGTATCACGGATGACACCGTCATTTACTGCAGTGATCCCCAACCTAGTGTTATAGCCACGAAACTGCAGAATAGTCTCTCATTACTTGAGACCTGGTTCTCCATAAACTCACTTAAACTTAATGAGGATAAAACCAAAGCCGTACTGTTTGGTTCAAGGTGTCTGGGCCCCGACATTAGTAAGCTGCTCCAGATCTGCACTAACCAAGGAAAGATAGTCAAGGTCTTGGCCAAGCTTCAAATACCTTGGGATCCATCTTGACCGGAAATGACCTACCGACCCCACATTGATTCCATAACTAGGTCCGCCCACACAAACTTGGCCTCCTTTTCCGTCTGGGTAAATCCCTATCCTCGGTTGCAAGGCAGGGCAATTGATACCTGCAATCTCCTCCCTCCATCCTATGGAGCCCTCTACTGCAGTTCCTCCGAGAGACGGAATTTAGCAAACTTTCCGTGATTTATAACCATGTGGTTTGCTTACCACAAACCCTCTCCTAGGAGGCATCATTGTGAGGCACTAAGGATCTAAACTGGCCCACACTTGACACAAGCTAGCTTACCCTGTTGCGTGCCTTGCCTTCAGGTTCACTACCTCGGTCCCCCTCCCACCTTGAGACTACTCTCTCCAAAGAACAAATCCGAACCCTGCAATCATCAGCGAATCATCCCTAGGATTCGCTCCAACAAACAACGCTCTTTCAAATTTGCTGCCTCCCACCTATGGAACTCTCTTCCACCCAGCCTGGCTGACTCATCCACCTTACCCAATTCAAGGCTGGGCTCAAGCTATATCTTCTAAACCTCAGTCTCTGTGGCTGTAACCGTTAGCATCCCAAGCCCAGGTCTCCTCTCCTCTGCACTGCCTGAACCTCCCCTCATTCCTGGGAGTATCTCCTAAGCTTTTATGTCAATTTACTGTTATTATCTCCTCCCATACTAAATGGAGATGAAACTTGATGTCATAAGAGCCTGTCTGCGAATCATGTACAGTATATTGTTTCTACTCTACACTTGTGTACCAAATTGTAACTATTTGTAAATAACACTTGAGTCTGTACTGTGAATCCTTTTTACCCCTGTATACTGTCGATAATATATTCTGTCGCTAATGTCTAATTGTGCAACATATGCAACTACTGTAAAAAAAAAAAAAATCATTGTTTCTAAATATCTTCTGTAGGAGGCAGTATGGCGCAGTGGTCTAAGGCTCTGAGCTGAAAATTTGGTGACATCCAACAGACCTGACCTGGGTTTGAATCCACAGCTTCCACTTGCATACTGTGTGACCCTGAGCAAGTCACTTAACCTCCTTGTGCTCCCAGGTCGCTCCTGTAAAAAGCTTTCAGCTTAGTGTGCTATACCTGGTTAAACAACTAAATAAAAAAAATAAAATAATCCGGGTAGCCCTGAAAAGGGACCTCTGGTCTCAGTGGGTTTACCCAGTTATCAAAATCTAAATAAATACACCGCTAGGACTGAGTCCCAAGCAGTACAGAGGCCCTTACATTCAGGGTGGAGGTAATGGAGAGATAAGGCTGAATCCCTCCTGAGAGGAGTCCCTGCAGGACTGTGAGGCCGACGTGTGGACTGAACTCCAGGTGGCAGCTGTGCATATATCTGCAGCAAACATGTTCCTCAAGGAGCCGCGACTCCTCTGGTGGAGTGGCCTTTACTGCTCCTGTAAGGGCTTACTGTACTACTGGTAACAGAACACAATATGTCAACCATTTAGATAAGGTTTGTTTTGTAACAGGTGCCCCAAGCATTCTAGAGGCGAAAGAAACAATTGGTCAGATTGTCTGGATTCCCAGGTTCGGTTCAGATAATAACAAGAACCCAGTGAACATCCAGGGTATGCAAAAGAGCTTCCCTCGATTAGGTGCTCAGGGTAATGCAGCATCTCTTAAACAAGGCCCCTACTTTTCTGCAGCACATTAGAACCAAGTTCTGCGGCAAGATTACCATTTGCCTAGGAACTTCTGCAGCGCTAGTTTGTAATTTCTGGAAGCTTTTCATGGGCACTAACAAACTACTACATCACAGTGTCAATTTGTCATCCTGACTTCATGTCCATGGCAAAGGTTATAGCAGTCAGGATGGGGAAAGCACAGTAACACTGGTTCAAAAATAACAGACTTCTAGAAATAATTTTATGTCTAAAAAGCAAAAAAAAAAAAAATTTCCTTTAAGGTCCTATCCTATTGCATAAATGAAACAGGAGATCCTTATGTGATAAATAAGGTATTTCTATACTCTTGCTGTTCATACCACTCATGAGGTCCCCACTGTATCACTTATATATTCATATGCAATCTGCAACATATGTACAAGTATGGGTGTGTGTGTATATATATATATATATATATATATATATATATATATATATATGTATAGTGAGAGAAATTGTGTGTGTATATATTTTTCCATGAAATTGTATCCTCATTCATATAGGTCCCTTTGGAAATGTAATAAACAAAATAGAGAAGATATTGCAAAACTCATTTTCATGCCAACTCGCTGCCCCTGACCCACTACCTAACACAATCACGTCATGACATGCTATGAAACCATTGTGAGATGAAGCTCTCCAGTCCATCACAGTGTGTCCCTATGTGACAGAACATTGCACCATACCTTTCCAGACTCAGAGCAGTGCTGTGCTCCCCAGTCCTTGTGCTGCAGCCAGCTCCCAGAGCTTATCTCTGAACCTCAGTTGCCAGAACAGGAGCAATATGCTACCCTCTGGCCCAACAGCTGGCCCTGCACACAACATTTCTCCATAACTTTTAGGCGATTCTATCAACCAATGATAATATGCAATCAGTAGCCCTGGCAAAATGTGTACAGCACAGTCATTTATTTAACAGGTCTGTTGTTTCAGCAGGTCTGCACATAATTATATTCCACTTTTCTGGGCATAATTACTTTATTTTTTCTAAAAATGACGGGTGAATTCATTTTACCAGTTATTCATTTCAGATGGCATCACTATACCTTAAAGGCACTATTTAGTTTGTACAAAATAAGGTATGGACGTAAAGGTCTATGCTAATGTCAAGGGTTTAAGTTTGTTTTGTCAGTGTCAGTGGCTCAGTAGGTAGCACACTCTCTGAGGCCGGGAGGTCAGAGGGCTGTGGGTTCAGTTCCCACATCTGGCACTTGGGTTAATATCCCAGTACTGACACTGTAGTGCAGCATGAGAGGGTGCTGCACTTCTGAGGTGCCGTCTTTGCGATGAGGCGTTAAACAAGTCCCATCTGCCTGGATTGGTGGTAGTTCAGGTGGATGTTAAAGATCCATGGCACTTATCGAAAAGAGTAGGGGAACTTCCCGGTGTCCTGGCCAAATTTTCCTCATTCACTAAAAATACCACCAACAGCTTAATCTGGCTTAAGATCAGTTGGCATTCATCTGTATCCCCTCCCGGTCGTGCCTGAAAATAGGCAGGATTTGTCTAGTGCACCTACCCAGTCAACAAAACTAAATAAATAATAAATAAGTTGGCCTTAGTGTAATAACATAAGACTGAAAATTGTATTAGGCTGTAGTGCAGGTTGAGCAAATATCACCGAGCTGATGTGCTGTGCCACAGCCTCTGGCAGTGGGAGCTGTGGTAGATAAGTGACTATTCATTTTTGTGGCAGAATGCAGCCATTTCATTAGCTAATGTATAATGTTATAGCACTGATTCATCACATTCTGAGCATACAGGGGTTTTGGATATTAAAAAGGGGAAGGAACCAGGTTCTATGGATAAACGGAAATATTAATAAAGAATCGCCAAGAACAGTGAATTCTGGCACGGCAGAAGTTCGCTGGTAGGTTGCAAGTTCTGTGCAAAATCCTGCAGCCGCAGAAATCACGGGCCTTGCTCTTAAGAGTAAACTCAGACACCACCTTTGGCAAAAACTTAGGATTTGTTCGCAGAGACAGCCTGTCCCTGTGGAAAACCAAATACGCTCTCTACACATCGAGCCTGGGCTGGAAATCCTCTGATGGAGGTGGTACAACTAAAATAACCCTTTCCAAGAGAAAAACATAGCTCACAATCTATAGCTAGCTCGAAGGAGGTAACCTAAATTTCTCTAAAACAAAAAGAAGGTACCATGGGGGATGGGATCCTGATGGACAGTTTCATGTGTGGATGCCACTCAGTAAGGTGCGTGCTAGGTCCAGCTGTGCCAGGGTTTTGCCCTGCATAGGTGCGTGATAGGCTGACACTGCAGATTAGTGCACCTTTATGGATGAATAACTGAGACCTGAGTCTGAAAGGAAAGGAGGTACTGGAGGACAGAGTTCACCGGACAAGCAAAGGGTCTGAGTGGCAGACTGCTGACCTAGAGACAGAAGTGCTTCCACTTCATTTCGTAATGAGCCCTAGTGGAGGGTTTCCTAGTGGCCACCAGGCGTCAGCCACTCTGGCGGACCTGAAGCAGGAAACTGCAAGGTCCGTGAGAAGCCAGCATGCAGGTGTAATGATCTTAGGTTTGGGTGGACTGAGGTCCGTTGTCCTGCGAGAGCAAGCGTGAGCTCAACGGCAGCAGCAGAGGTGGTTCCCTTGCCAGCTGTTGAAGTAGGGGAACCACATCTGCCAGGGCCAGAAGGAGTCATTAGGATCATCTCTGGTCCTTCTGACTGCAATTTGAAGAGATCAGTATCAGTGGGAAGGAGGAAAATGTAAATGAACCTCCCTGTCCAACAGAGGGACAACACATCTCACCAGAAAACACCAGGCCCAGGATCTAGGAGCAAAAACTGGGCAGTTTTGCATTTGTGGGGATGCAAAGAGGTCCATTTCTGGTTGGCCCCATCTGTCGAACCGATCTTGTACAACAGGTTGATCTAGGTTGTGCAGCAGAGTTGATACGAGTGGGTCCCTCCCTGTTTGTTGATGTAGACACAATGAGGGGAGGGAGGTATCAACAACAAAATGAAAAGGACCTGGAGGTAGTCATATCAGAGGACCTAAAGGTAAGCAAGCAATGTGAGAATGCAGTAGGAGGGCTGGTGGGATACTGAGATGTATAAGGAGAGCATCACCAGTAGAAAACAGGAAGTTGTTATCCCTCTGTACAGACAGTTGGTGAGACCCCATCTGGAGTACTGCGTGCAGTTCTGGAGACCCCATCTCCAAAGGACATAGATAGGATCAAGTCAGTCTAGGGAGGGCAACTAAAATGGTGCAGGGTCTGCAACAGAAGCCATATGAAGAGAGACTAAAGGAGCTTAATATGTATATCCTTGAGGAAACGGGGACATAATAGAAACTATCAAGAACCTCAGTGGAGTCAACGAAGTCCAAGAGGGTAGCATCTTTCAGAAAAGAGATGTGCAAGAGTAAGGGGCACAATTTGAAGATAAAGGGGGACAGCTCAGGGGGCAATGTGAGGAAGTATTTTTCTGAGGGGTAGTGGACAAATGGAACAACCTTCCTGAGGAGGTCGTGGGATCAAAAACAGTGGTGGAATTCAAGAATGCATGGGACAGACATAAGGCAGTTCAGGTGGGGGTAGGAAGAAGTAGAATGTTGGTTAACTAGGATCTGCAGCTTATCCAGTGGGTAGGGAATTGGGAAGATTAGGTGGGCCAAGCAGTCCTTATCTGCCTTCAAAGTCTGTGTTTCTGTTGCTGGAGTTCCCACTGCTTGTGCTTTGGACCTTGACTGGCTTAATGCGTCGGCGGTGTTTTGCACCCTGTGACATGAACTGCCGAGATCACCAGATGGTGGTTTATGACCCACTTCCAAACCCTCATGGCCTCACAGCAGAGTTAGTATGCAGTGGGTTCCTCCCTGTTTGTTGATGTAGAACACCACCAACATGTTGTCTGTCTGAACCAGGAGGTGTCCCGGGAGCAGGTCGGTTTGCAAGGCTTGCAAAGCGTATGGGATAACCCTCATCTCCAATACGTTTGTATAAGGACTTCTGTGGCTCGGGCCGCGACCCTCGAGGTCCTCACGATCGTTCAGATGTGCTCCCAGCTTGTGCGAAGGTATCTGTTGTCGGGATCTGTCTGGTGGTGTCCTCAGGAAGGTAATTTTAGCCGATAGGTGGGATGGTGTGAGCCACCATCGAAGGGCCTGCAGAAAGGGTCTGGGATTGAGACAGGTTAGTCTAGGTCATCCCAGAGTTGATCCATTGGACCCTCGGTGTCCATTGGATCGTCCTCATGTACAGTCAGACCCAATGGCACTATGGCAGTGGCAGCTGCCATGTGGCCAAGGATTCCGAACTGTCCATTGGGGACCTGCCTTGAGGACAAGATATGAGGCCTTTCCTGAATGGTGTCCAGAAGGCTCCTTGGCCAGGGAGAGGGACTTTGGCAGGTTCACGGTGATTCCCAGTTCTGCAAAGAGGAAAGGTGTCTTCCATGGTGTGAAGGAACACTGTCTTGGGCCAGGGCTGTGAGAGCCAGTTGTCAGGTAGGGAAGATGTAATGGCCTGTCCTTTTGATGGCAGCTAACACTACTGCCAGGCACTTGATAAAACCCCTTGGTGCCGATGCCAGGCCAAGGGCAGAGCCCTGAACTTGTAGTGCTGACCCGAATCGAACCTCAGGAATCTCCTATGGTGCTTGGCTGTGAGGATGTGTAGGGTACGCTGCCCTGCATGTGCAGGGATGAGAGCCGGTCTCCTGGATGGATCATAGGAGAAGACCCTGTAGGGTGACCCATCTGGAAGTGCCTGTTATTTTGTCCCCACCCCATACTTCCCAGTTTGTTGACCATCCTTCTGTGGTGTATGGTGTGAAGGCCTTACTGAGGTCCACAGGTAGGCCACCTCCATGGGCTCCCACACCCAGTCTGTTACCTGCACCACCCAGTCTAAGAATTCAGTAAGATTGGACTGGCATGACTTCCCTTGTGAACCTGTGCTGGTTGTTGTTCAGTGATCCATTCCCTTCTAGGTACTGTGCTACCCTTTCCTGATGAGTGCCTCCATGACCCTCCCAACCACTGCAGTAAGACTGACTAGACGATAGTTCACCTACCTCTCTACTCCCCTCTCCCCCCTTGTGTATTGGCATGACTGTGGCTGTCCTCCAGTCCTCCGGCACTCTACCAGAGTCTAGGGATAGGTTGAATAGCCTTGCCAGGCAGCTAACTCCTCCTTAGCTCCCAGATCTCCCTCTGATGCAGTCCATCCGTCCCATGGTCTTGTCCACTTTCGCTCTGCCTAGTTCCTCCCTGACTTTCTGTATACTAAAGGGACCCTTTTCCACCCCTACCCTCTACCCCTTCTTCCTCATCATCAGACCCCTCCTTCATAAAATTTGAGCAGAAGTACTTGTTCAGCACTTCCGCTTTCTTGTAGTTGTCCTTCAGTGGCTCCCTCCTCCCTCCCCAGAGCCTTGCAATCCCTTGACTAGTCTTCCTCCTTTCTCTCACATATCTAAAAATGTCTCACCCCCAGGCCTGTCTTGCAATCTGTTCCTCCATGTCAGCCTTTGCCTTCCTAATCTCCTTCCTTGCTAGCCTCTTTGATTCCCTGAAGACTTCCCTGTCCTCCTCGTCCTCCTACGTTTCCTTATATTTCCTAAATCCCTCCCCTGCCCCTACCACCCTTGCTACACTCCTGTTGAACCACAGAGGCCTCCTGCTTTTTGCTCCCTCCCTTCCTTACCCTCCTTATACATGTGTGTGTGGCTCCTGACCGGTCTCTAACAGCCCCATGGGTCCTCTGCTTCCTTTATATCACCTATACCATCTATCGGTTCCCCACTAACCTTCACATCTTGTTAAAGTCTGCTCCCTGAAGTCTAGCACCATTGTGCTGGCACGGCCACCTCCCTGCCCGCCCTGCATTCTTAAACCTGATGGTCCTATGGTCGCTGTTACCCAGCTCCTCCCCACCACCACATCCTCTACATTCTCCCCATTAGTCAGGACCACACCCAGTAGGTTGCTCCCCTTGTTGGTTCACTGACTAACTGCTGAAGGAAAGTCTCCTGTAACACCTCTAGAATTTCCCTGCTTCTGGTTGAAGCTGCATCAGGGTGGATCAGTCAACGCCTGGGAGGTTCAGGTCCCCACCAGTAACTTTTCACCTTTACAGGTACCCGCTATGTCCTGCATCATCTTTCTGTCCTGCTCTTCCCCTTGGGTGGGTGGTCTGTACACCACGAAGCCTCAAGGACTCCTCTGTCCTTCTGCTTATCATTGCCCATAGTAATTCAGCCTCCCCGTCTCCCTCCCTCCCTCTCCTCAGTCACCTTCACATCTTTCCTTATATACAAGGCCACCCCCACTCTTGTCCTTCCTGGTCTTCCTCATCAGTCTGAATCCAGGAACCTCAGTCTCCCACGTGTGGAGCTCCATCTACCACGTCTCCGTAACTGCTATTATGTCCAACCTATCATGTGCAGTGGTGGCTGTTAACTTCTCCATCTTGCTTGCCATGCTCCTAGCATTGACTACCAGGCCCTTCCACAGTTTCCAGTGGCTTACTAGAGCCTATGTCTTCAATTTTTTTCGTGGTGGGCGGGGACTAGGGTCCCCAACCTCGGCCGTGGAGCCCGTGCTCACATCCAGCCCCTCCCACTCAGTTTAAATTATACTCCTTCTCAGAGAACTCCCCAGTCTGCACCTCAGCATGGCTGACCCATCCTTGCTGAGGTGAAGCTTGTCTGGGGTGCAGAACAAAGTCCTCCCAAGTTGCCCCATCCTCCTATCACTCCATACCCCATCTGCCTGCTCCATCTTGCCAGCCAATTGTTGAATTCTTTCCCTGTGCTTCCTCTCCGTGCTGCCCTTTGGCAGTACCTTTGAGAAGAGCTAGAGACTTAAAGCCTAGCCCCCACAGTATCTAGCCAGAGCCTTAAATTTTGCCTGTACCTCCATGAGACTGTTGCCGTCCAGGTCATTTGTACCCAGGTGGAACACCAGGTGTACATTCTTATCTTGGTCCATTCCCCATGACGGGATGTGGTGGATTACCTCCAGCCATCATCCTGGTATGCACTCCACCACCCGCACTTCCTCTGCCCTGCTGTTGATCCCTTCAAATTAGAATCCCCAATCAAAAGTATCCTACCCCTCCTTCCTCTGGTTTTGCTGTGTCAGTTCTCCCTCCCATGGCGCAGTTGTCTCTAGTTGCCCCTTCCCTGCCCTGGTCCCTTCCCCAGCACTGCATCTCCACTTTCCTTTTCCTATTTCCTTGCTCTGCCCCTACTCTCCCACCCCTTCTCTCCTTTGCCTAGCTCCTGCCTGCAATCCTCTCCGTGGCCTGGAGACGCTGGCAGCCCCTACCAAGTCCTTCTTGCTTCTTCCATTTACTCCAGTGTTGCCCTGCTTCTCCATCTGTCCTTCCGGTACCTCCCGTTCTAGCCCCCAGTCCAGGGTAATGTCCTTCTCCACTTCTGTTTGCTGGTCCCTTTTTCCTGAGCACACTCAACCTTCCTTGCCATCCCATCCTCTACCCTATCCTGGCCCACTTGACCTTCAACTTCCCTTCCCATACTTTCTCTGGACCCTCCTCGATCTGCCGCCCTCCTCCCATTCCCCTCTTGCCACCTCCTCTTCCCCCTGCCTCTGCCCTTGCTCCCCTTATTACTCTGAGTCCCTGTCCTGGTTCCTTCCAGCCATGGTTGCTGCCAGTGGTAGGTACCTATTCGACACTCGCCAACTCGGCAGAAGGCAATACTGGACCTTGTGCTCACAAACAGGGACAGTGTGATGGGGTAACAGTGGGGAGCACCTGGGAAACAGTGACCACCAGTCATTATGGTTTGAAATCACAGAAAGAGCAGAACCAAACCACACAAAACACGTATCCTGGATTTTAGGGGGCAGACTTTGGGAAAATGGGAGATACTTGAAAGAGGCATTAAGGGGAATGGGACAGGAATCAGGGTTGAGGAACAGTGGGCAGTATTTAAAATGGGGATTACAAGAACAACAAAATTATGTATTAAGCAGGTTAGCAAGAGGAAAAGGAGAGGAGACCATTATGGTTTTCAAAGAGGTAGCAAAGAAAGTGAAAGCCAAAAGATTGCATTCAGGCAATACAAAAGACACAGGCAGAAGGGATAGTGAGAAGTACCAGGAGAAGCAAGGGAGGCAGGGAGGTCAGTAAGGGAAGCCAAAGCTCAGACAGAAGAACACATTGCAAAATCAGTGGGTAGAGGGACAAAACCTTTACAGGTACATAAGTGAAAAAGAAAGACAAAGGAGGATAGTGAGACTGAAGGGGGAGGATGGGGCAGCGTGGAGGATGACAACAGTAAAGCTGACATATTGAACAGGTATTTCTGCTCAGTCTTTACTGAGGAAGAGGAGGTAATGGGTCTGAAGGGAGTACAAGGTGAGAATGGTGAAGAAATGGACACAAGTCCTTTACACGAGAAAGGGTCCTGAAGGAACTGGAAGTAATAAGAGTTGATAAAGCAATGGGGCCAGATGGGGTGCACCCAGGGTCATTAAAGAACTAAGAGAGGTAGTGGCTGAACCTCTGGCTATCCTGTTTAGCCGATCACTGGAAACAGGGAGGTACCCAAAGACTGGAGGACAGCAGATGTAATCCCCTATACAAAAGTGGGAACAAAGAGGAAGCAGACTACAGACCAGTCAGCCTCACCTCGGTAGTGGGGAAGATCATGGAAGCACTACTGAAGGAGAGATTGGTGGAACATCTGGTTGTCAATGGACTACAGGACCCAAGGCAGCATGGTTTCACCAGGGGAGGTCATGTCAGACCAACCTCGTTGAATTTTTGACTGGGTGACTAGGGAAGTGGATCAGGGAGGGCAGTGGACATGGCCTATCTGGACTTCAGCAAGGCCTTTGACACTGTGCCACATAGAAGACTATTACACAAACTGGGGAATATGGGTGTGGGCAGGACAGTAGTGTGGGGGTAGGTAACTGGCTGGGTGGCAGGACACAGAGGGTGGTGGTAAATGGCTGTCACTCCACAGAGGGAAGATTGACCAGTGGGGTATCACAGGGATCAGTGCTGGGACGGGTCCTATTCAACATCTTCATCAGTGACATGGCGCAGGACCTAGAAGGCAGAATTTCACTGTTCGCTGATGACACAAAGCTCTGTAACAGAGTAGACACACCAGGGTGTAGACAGAATGAAGCGACCTGCAGAAACTTGAAGAATGGTCAGGGGTTTGGCAGTTGAAATTCAATGCAAAGAAGTGCAAGATAATGCATATGGGGCACAAACCTGGCACAATATATCAGTTGGGGGTGAGGATATAGCATGCACCAAGCAGGAAAGGGATCTTGGGGTTATCATCTCTGATGACCTCAAGGTAGGAAACAGTGTGACAAGGCAGCAGGTAAAGCAAATAGGATGCTGGGATGTAGAGCAGGGCATCACCAGCAGGAAAAGGGAGGTCATAATTCCGCTATACAAGACACTAGTGAGGGCCCACCTGGAGTACAGTGTACAGTTCTGGAGACCATACCTACGTAAGGACATAGACAGGGTAGAAAGGTTCAGAGGAGGGCAACAAAGATGGTGCATGGATTGCATCACAAGTCCTATGAAGACAGGTTGAAGGAACTGAACATGTACTCCCTGGAGAGGAGGGAGGGGGATATGATAGAGACATACAAGTATCTTACAGGGAGGAATAGGGTGCAGGAAAACACTATTTTAAGCGAAAAAGATGTTCCAGGACTAGAGGGCATGGGATGAAGTTGGAGGGAGGATGATTTAGAGGAAATGTGAGGAAGAATTTCTTCACAGAGCGGGTGGTGGACAAGTGGAACACCCTGCCAGAGGAAGTGGTGGGGCTGAAACAATCACGAGTTTAAGAATGCATGGGATAGACATAAAGATTCTGGAGGTCAGGGGTAAGGGCAACAGACTTCTAGGAAAACAAACTGAACTTACAAGCTCAAATGGGCAGACTGGGTGGGCCATAGGCCCTTATCTGCGACACTGTCTATGTGTCTATGAGACCAGGATCCTCCCTGTAGTGTGCTCACCCGCTTCCCCTTCCTGTGATGCTAGGCTCCTTGTCATGTACCACAAAGTCCCCCTCCCCTTTCCCTACAGCCCCTACCATTTGCCATCCTTGCCTTCTCCCCAGTCCAGGCCCCTGGCCCCCTCTCATTCTCCCCCTCCCGTGCTGGCCTGGCCTTCCCTGGTTCCAGCTGGTCTCTCACCCATCCGAATCCTCCCTCAGCCTCCCTCCAGCTGTTGTTGGAGATACACCCTTGCCCCTTGCTCTTCATCCATCTCTCCAGCTCAAACCTCAGCCTACACAGTTCTGCCTCCAATCCGCCACATATAAGATAGTGCCCTGTTCTCCATAGTGTATTCATGGCCATAGTCGCCCACACACACTGCATCCCAGTAGCCTGCTCCCCTCCATCCTGTACCAGCAGTCCTCCCCTGCCCAGTAGCAGCCCCACTCAACCAGCCACTCCTGTTAGCCTTCCCTGCTGTTACCCCACCCTCTTCCCCTGAAGTGCCCCCCATCCATTCTCGGCCATTTGATCCCACAAGTAGTACCTTTCCTCAAGAGATGCACCTTAAAATTTGTTCCTTCCTACCTAGTTATTCCTGTAAACAGTTCAAAACATTGGTAGACTTTAGCGATATAAGCAATTCAGTCCCGGGTATAAGCTCAAACCACCCTGCCCCCCAACAACAAACCGTTTTAAAGTTCAAAATATTGGCAGACTTTAGCGATGTAAGCAGTTTCAGCCCCAAGTACAAGCTCGAACCACCCTGTCTCCCCACCAAACAAGCAGCGGTAGTACACAAGCTACTCTAGCAAGTAGCACAGCACAGTTTTGCTAAATTTCCAACCAATGCTCCTCTGTCCCAGTGCTCAAGTACCAACCAGTTCAAAGTTCAAGCAACACAGCACTTTTTGAAATTTCTAGTCCAGTGTTCCAATGCCCAGTTCAGAGTTCAAGCACAGCTCTTTTGGAAGTCTCAGTCCAGTGTTCTAGTGCCCAGTTCAGAGTTCAAGCAACACGGCTTATACCCACCCCCAAATCTTTTGGCCAATTCCTTTGTCTTCCTCTTGCTGACTCCTCCTCCCACTGGCATTTAATAGAGGTAGAGGTTGAGGCCGGGGAGCACGGGTGGTATGAAAAGTTCCTTCCAAGTACAGCTCTTTGTTGCAGCCTGGCTCCTGGCTTTTAAAGCCTAGGTGCTCTTTGTAAGTTGACATCTCTTGCCCTGATTGTCTGGCGCCGATGTGGCCAGTCAGGGGTGTCCTCACCACCAACTGTGGCCACTGGCTCCTCCTGCCGGTTTGGCTCGTCCAGCACCTGATGTGGCTGCCCTGGTACAGCTCATTGCCAACTGCAGTGTCTTCCCCTGCTGCTGATGCGGCTGATCAGCCTTCCTGCTGCCGAATGCGGCCTCCCAGACAGCTCTCCTCTCAAGTACAGCTCCTCCTTATTTAATAAAATACAAGTTTTTGCTGTCACCAGCAGAGGAGTGCAGCTGTTTGCTTGTTTGTTAAATTTTGGTAGTGTGGGCAGGCCTTGGTGTACGTGGTCTGGGCCTAGGCAAAGCAGGCAGCCTGAGTGCCCATCTTGCAACGGTGTCCATTTGCCGTAGGCACATTTCGACTGGTGCCGGTCGATGGAAGACATTGGGGAAGATGGCATACAGAAAGTAGAACAGAAGAAATTAACTTGGGTAAATAAAGCGTTGAAAATGCAGGTAAGATGGTGATCAGTCGTAGCTGAAGGCATCCATGAAGCTGATGCAGCGAGTTGATGGCGGGAAAAGAACTGGGGTGGCGCGCTGGGGACTGTACTGCACCCTTTATACCGCACATGACAGGGGCAGGCCAACGTTGGGGCAGTCCCCGCAGTATACTGCTAGCTAGAAATTTTCCATGGGTCCTGCGCAGTTCAGTCCTACCTGGGTTACCTGCTGCAAGAGCTCAATCTTGAAGTAAGATGATGTAACTTTACTTTTTTTTTTTTCTCCCTTCCTGTTGACACAGACTTTGCCCACTTGGGCAACCTCCGAGCCAACACAGGTGATGATCGAGCAGTGTAGGGCCTGTGGGGTTGGGGATATCAGCTTGCTTATGATACATGCTTAATGCTGGTAAGCACTCTAGACATCTGCATCATCCCCATGGCCCACCACTGGCTCACTACGGAATGAACACTGTGCCTCTCTTCCCTGGCTATGAAGT
Organism: Neoceratodus forsteri; assembly: GCA_016271365.2. NCBI lineage: Eukaryota > Metazoa > Chordata > Ceratodontiformes > Ceratodontidae > Neoceratodus > Neoceratodus forsteri. Next base: position 558,607,072 of record CM057456.1, on the reverse strand, counting down.
GCCAGTATTGACTGTATATCCAACTGCAGGCCAGCAAATAGCCAGAACACAAGTCGCTTGCAGGTACTGTGACACACTAACACTGGGCTTTGGGAAGTCACCCTGCTTTTTCTACATTTTTTTTTTTTTGCTTTTATTGTCTCAGTAGTTTGTGGTGTATTTCTTTTCATTATTATTTTGTCATGCCTTGCATTTGTAGTTCCCACTGACCCAGCCCTGATGTTGTGGTGATTGTGGCTGCACACTTCATCTGGTATCCTCTTACACTGCACTGCTGTCATGGAGGAGAGGTAGAACAGCATCAGCAGGGATGCTGTGCTGTGCAGTGGGGTGGCTACGACATATTTTTGCGTCCTATGACTTGGTGACCCTCCAAGCTGAACTAGCCATTCGGCCAGTAGGTACTTTTCTCCTCAGTTGTGAGGGGCTTTTTTTGGGGGTTAATTCATTGGTAACGGGTAGGCCCAGTAGGCACAAGTGCCTATTTTCAGGAGCAACCTGGGAGCACTTTGCTGGTTAAGTGACTTGCTCAGAGTCGCACAGTATGCAAGTGGAGGTGTGGAATCAAGCCCAGGTTTGTCTGCTGGATGTACCAAACTCATTCACAGCTCATTACTCTAACCTTTAGGCTATACTTCCAGCCGAGTTAAATCCACCTCCTTGGAATATCAGTAGCAGCTTGAGTGCGGAAGGGTGGAAGGCGAGAAGAGACTACATGGTCACCTGCCACGTTAATAACACCCCACATCCTCCACTCAGTATCACTGTTAGAGCCATAAGCATGCTGTAGCCTCCGCACTTTGGGAGGGTGTCCAAGTGCCTGTTCTGTGACTGTCCTACTGGCTTTGCTCCCGCTGTCCTGGGCTCAGGACACAAATCCGAATCATCGGCTTGCTGGAGCAGTTCCCACTGCACAGCACCGGAGCCAGCTTCAGTGGTGTATTTTTAATACTTGGTTCATCGAATAGCAAGGTTTTATTTTGTTTGTTTATTTTGAGGAGAGGATTAATAATTGGGTACTGTTGCCTTTTCTCCACAGTATATCACGCCATCTATCTGGAAGAAATGACTGCTTCTGAAGTCACTAGGAAGATTGCTTCAGTCTTTAACATCCCAGTGTGCCAGATCAATCAAATTTACAGACAGGGTCCCACTGGCATCCACATCCTTGTCAGCGATCAGGTAACGAAATTACATTGTTTTACCCCCATGGATCCTCATAAGGTTGTGCAAGTAGTTTTCCTGCAAGTAATTGAAAGCTTTGAGACAGCTGCTGAGTTGACATCTTGTTGGATGATTTACAGTTTGGAATGTACGGTAGTTCCATTTATGTAGTTGCTTTTTCTGGGTTTGTAGTCCAAATCAGTACTGGGATCGACTTTTCAAAATTAACACTGCATGAAGATGTCTGAAGGAGACATGCAGCTTTCTGTAGAATGGTGGTTCAAACCTAGCAGCTATGTACTGCCTCACCACCCCATTTTGTTTTTATTTTGCACTGAAGCACGTTTGGGTTTGCATAAAATTACACACAAAAAGATGTCATTGTTTCCATTGGCAAGATGATGCATATATAAAACGTCATGTATTTGTTATGTTTGTACACTACAGTCATTTGTCACTTAATCTGTACTGCCAACTTACAGGAGAATGGGGCAAGTTCAGTTCCCTCTACAGCCGATAGCCCCCACAATTGCTTTTTTTTTTTAATGCACGATCATTTTATCAGTAACTTCACAAATAATTTTAGGACTTTCTACCACACTGTAACTTCAGTGGTAAACCAGGGCCTGTAGCCACTAGTAGTCTGCTTTCTCCACTTGCTGTGTGCTGATGAGCACTGCCAGTAATGGTCAGGAGGAAACTTGTCTGCTGGGCAGGGACATCTAACTTGAACAGTTCTTATTTGAAATAAGACACCAATGCCTGGAACATTGCCCGGTTCGGGCCCTGATACCAGCGGATGACAGTTGCCACCCTAATGCATGCCGTCGTCATGTCTAGGTTGGATTACTGCAATGCTCTGTACCTGGGGCTGTCTGGAGGCAACCTCCGCCATCTGCAGCTGTTGCAGAGCTGGCGGCCAGGCTGTTGCTGGAGTGCATCGAGATTTGATCATATTACACCTGTTCTCCGCGGACTGCACTGACTGCCGATAAGTTGGAGGCTTGTTTTCAGGGTCTGATTACTGACATATAAAGCCCTGTACAGCCAGGGACCAGACTACCTGCAAAACTTCCTGGTTCCTCGCTGCCGGCTCGCTGTCTGCAGTCCTCTGAGGGATGCCTCCTGGTGGTCCTCAGGGCTAGGTTGCGACAGTGGAGATTGTGCTTTCCCCATCACCTCACCAGCCTTGTGGAATTCACTGCCAGGCTATTTAAGGAGGCTCCCTCTGTGGAAACCTTTAAGAAAGGGCTGCAGACATTTTATATTAAATCAGGCATACAATTTATATAACTGCTGAAAGCTTCATACTTTACTGTCTTGTTTTATGTGGTAGATAGATAGATGTATTACGATTTTGTTTTATTTACTCTGTAGTGTGATTGTTGGAAGTTCTTTGTGATGATGTTGTTTTTAAAGAAATTGTACAGCAGTCCGAGTCTCCGGGAAGGGTGCTTTATAAAGTGTCTATCTAATGCCGGCTCTCCCTGTTTTTTTTAATAATCCATTTCTTTTTAGTTAATGGATTTTCACATAAAGTGCAGTTGGTTTGATTTAATTATGTAATTTAACTTCCACATTTTAGAATGTAGAAACTGACATTTTTAACTGCTGACATACTTACGTTGATAATATTGGCATTTTGGTGGTTACCCTATGAGTTGTGTATCCGGAATGCTGTATGATAAAATATTTTGGGAAAATGAGTGACATATTTGTAACAGAGTCTGATGTGTAAACTGTACTTTAACTTGAGGTAGTGATATCATGGTAACTCATTATAATGGTGTGCCACAATATGTTCTAATGAAGATAACTGATCATCAATTAAAAAATAAATGTTGTGCAGCATGATATACTGTTTGAAATAATGTACCAAACTTCATGTAGCATGGTATATTGTGATATACCATGATAAAACTGTCTTGACTTTCTCAAGACTATTGCTCTGTCTTTGTGACCCTCTCTGTTCACAACAGAGATTCCTGATTGCCCACCTCTCCCAATGGGATTGTCATTCTTTGTCCCAAAATAAGAAATGCTAAAAATTAGTGTGATAATCAGTATATCATTTTTCTTTTTATTATTTTTGTGCAAGTGTTGCAATACTCTATTGTGACATCGCTAACTGGTGCCTGACGTATTAAGGAGTAGTTAACCCCTCATACCAGAGCGTTGGACCCAAACTTACTTGACATTGTAACTAACAAGGAGACCAGGGCCATGCCACTCATCCTACTGTCTGGTTGGTCGGTTGTGATGTCATAATGCTATTTATTTTATTTTTTGTACACTGTTTATCACTCCTGACACCAACCTCAGACTCTCTCTCTTCAGTGTGACTCTCGACTCGCCTCCATCCCGCCCAGCCTGAAGGCTCAGTCCTGCCGTTCAGTTGGCCCAGCTCGTTCCACCTCTCTTGATGCCCGTTCCCTGGATTTAAGCCCCCAGGGTGGGACCGCCATTCTCCTCTGGCGACCTTTCTGGAATCTGGACAGGCATCCAGGGAGTTTAAGGAGCACGAGGCAGCCGATGCACTCGGGCGTGGGGTGGTCCCACCTCGCCTACCAGGGATTGGGATTTTCCTATTTACTTGTTCCTTGAGCTCGGACGTACAGTGACATCCTGCACGTAGTGTGCGTGCTGTCACGCACACTCATAAGATGTCAGCTGCAGCTCTCCCTTCTTTGCAAGCCACTGGTTGCTGTGACCTCCAGCAATCGCTAGAAGCCCCCAGAACAGTGGCCAGCCTAACCCCTACCCTGGGAAAGGAGAGCAGTCCTCGGATGCTCAATCCTTTCACGCCCCTGCTGACCCCAACGCCCCAGGCTTGTTCCCAAACCCGGTCGCTGGCATGGCATGAGGTGGTGTCCAGTGCTTCAACCTCCCACGACTGGGCCAACTGTCATAATGCTATTGAGGTATGAAGGATTAAAAAAAATTTGCTATTTTTTAAATTAATAATAGTGGTCTCTGCCAGCTCCTTGGCACAGCAGTAGAGCTACTGTTCGAGCACCGTTGACCCAGGTTTGGAAATGAGTCTGGGTCATCAAGGATATCCAGGGTGAGGAGGACTGAGGTCCTAAAGATGCTGTTCTCCGGGAATGGAGGGTCGCTGTATCTGCTGCAGTACTGTGCCACCTGTGTGACCACAGATGGTAGTACAACAGAGGTACCTCGGAGGAGAGGATGACAGTGACCAGAGTCCACATGGCCACACTTTGCATGCATGTGTTGGATTTCCCCAGGATGCTGACACCTCAGGGCTGGGTATACAAACAAGGACCATACCCTCCCCAAGCCTGACATATGATGATGGTGTACACTCAAGCTGTGGGTCGAACAGTAAGTCACCCTACCCTGAAGGTCCTCATCTAGAGAGCCAGCAGCTTGCTTGGTGTGGCCAACCAAGAATGTTCAACCTTGGGCAAGCTGGTGTGTTGGAAACATGTAAGCGTGGCAGAAAGTTGAGTATGGGGCTGGGTGGTAGCCACCGTAGGGGCATACACAAAACTTAAAAAAAAAAAATGTAATATTCTTCAGTAGCATTTCTCAGATGCAGTCCCCTGCATAATTGTGCTTTATCTGTTGATCTTACTTCAAGAGGGCTCTTGCAGTAGGTAATAACTTGTAGGACTGTGCCCTGGCATCAGAACCACAAGGAAACTTTAGCTAGCAGTGTCTGGTGGGGGATGGCCCCCGCCCCAAAAGACCTCCAGCGTGCCCCTATAAAGGTGGCGGTCCCCACGCCTGTCTTCCAGTTCTTCCCTCTGTCGATCTGTAAACATCGGGATGAGATCGTCGCAGCAGTTCGACTGCCTAATTTCGGATGAGTATCTGTTTTTCTTATTTTGTAGTGTGATTCTTTATTCTTTGTGTCTTCTAATTCTTCAGTCGAATCAAATAAAACAAGTGCAATTCTTGCGGCGTTCAGCTACCGCATAAAGATCTTCACTCTCTGTCTCTTCTGCATGGGCCACAATGTCAAGGATTGTGAGACCTGCTCCCATTTCAACCCGCCACACAGAAACTGCGCCAGCAGTGCCTGGAGGTCCACCTTTGAAGAAAAAATTGGCATCCATGAAGAAAGAGCTGCAAAACTTAGAAGCGCCTCTTCCTCGCGTCCGACTCTACAAAGAAGAAGAAGAAGAGGAGGGACAAGGAGAAACACCGGGACTAGGAATGGTTCACCTCTCGCCTAAGGTCGCCTTCGGGCCCCCAGGCGAGCAGGGGCCCTTCCTCTGGGAAGATGGCCACAGCAACCAAGTCTGCCCTCTTTGGAGCAGACGTCGTCCTCGCCGTTACTTTATTATGGTGGCCGAGGGCACTCGCCGCATCCAAGTATCCACCGCCTAGGCCCTTATCCACCACGGGCTGTAAGGTGACAGGCAGGGCCAGGTTGCGTCTGCTCTTCCGATGTTCACTCAGTCCGGTCGATAAGTCGGTCGTTTGCCAGATGACTTCGACCACCGCTTTGTCCATCGCCCCGGCATGGTCCCGGCGATGCCCTGCCGGATAGCAGCTCTTCCCCGCCGACGAGCGAGGTCTCCTGGGATTGTGACCTAGGTTGCTCCCCTCTCCTCCACCCTGGAACCCCACCACCTTTTCCGGAACCACGGGACCCAGTGGAAGAGACCTTTCATCGGGTGCTCCTCTGTTAGCACCCGGACCTGACAGCGCTCTGCTGCTGGTCTTTTCGACACCAGATGAGGTGCTGTACCAGGCTGTTCGGGATCGCCAATTGGCCCTTGTGAATCCTCTGTCAGGGCCTCTGTCGGGCATCCCCTGTTGGAGCCTCAGTCAGGTCCCAAGCCATCAGGCTCTCCTGGGTATTATTCCTCCGTCGGGGCCTCAGTCAGGCCCTCTTCCTCCAGGTCCTCCATCTGGCATTCCACCATCGAGCCACCGTTGGATTTCCTCCCATGGGGTCTCCGTCGGGTTCCCAACGCGGACCCCTTCACGCCAGGCTTCCCGCATTTCCAGGGTACCTGCAGTGCGGGTATCCGACACCTCAATATCGACACTGGGCTGAATCTATACTACCCAACACCGGCTGCCCACTGCTTCGATTTCCAAAACCAGATGTAATACTCCCAGATGCCACCTAGGGTGTCGACCCTTCCACCCCGCCCCCGGCCTCTTCCTCCTCAGCCTCAGCGGCTTCAGGGAGATCCTTAAGTCATGGTGGTCTGAAACCAAAGGTCAGTCGATCTCGGGAGTTGGAGAGCCGCGGCCTCTGGAAGTACCTCAGCTGGACCCAGCTTCTGACCTGTCTCTCCCTCCGCTGCCATCTACGCCGGGGCTGCAAAGGCCAGACGACGGCCCCGACACTGGTAGAGGTTCCGGCTAGAGACCAGATCCTCCTGAGCCACCCAAGGGACCATTGATTCATCAATTCGAATCAATTCCGACCACTCTTCTGCAGGCTCTGGATTGAGACTCCTCCTCCTGAAGAACCGATTACTAGGAGTAGCCTAAGTCTCCTCAGAGGATCCTTTTTCTGGACCTGAATCTCAGGGCTGGAAATCTGATGCCCAAGATCCAAAATGTCAGAGATTACCGGAGCATTTAGATTTCCAAAAATCTTCCAGTCCTTACTCCTCCCTGGTTGGAGCCTCACAAAGATTTGTCCTCCACCATTTGGCAGATGCCATCTTCTGTCCAGTGATGGCAAAAAGCCAATCATACCTACCAGACTCGGAGGTAAAGACCACCTGAGTACCCATCCCAAGGCATATTCGTGGTCATAACTTGGCTCACGATAGGTCCAACAAACCCAAGCACCTGAGTTCCTTTCCTCCGGACAAGGAGTCTCAGCAGTCGGATCAGTTTGGGAGGAAGTTTTATTCCTTCTCCACTTTAGCTATTCGTATGTGGCACATATGCTGATTTTTCAAAAGTGTCTCATCCGCCAACTAGAACCAGTCATTGAGACCCTCCTGACTCGAAACCAAGACCCTCTTGGCAGATATGTTTCATTCAGCCAAGGTGGCAGGCCGCATTCCTCCGGGCTACCTATGACGCACTAGATTCCTCGGCCAGAGGCACGGCCTAGCAGCGGTCAGTCTTAAAGGGTTCGCTTGGCTGAGGGGTGTCGGGCCTCGGCCCCGATGTGCAGGCAGCCATCCTGGACACCCCTTTCTCTGGGGCTTCGTCCTCTTGGGGAGATGCCCAGGACATTATTACAAGCCTTCCCAGGCCCTAACGACAGATGTCAGGGTTAAGGTGGGTGCCCACCTAGGAGCCACAAGATGAAAGGGTTGTGGACTCCAGAAGAATTGACCCTGCATAGCGTGCTCGAGATAAGAGCAGTTCTCTGCGCCTCCAAGCATTCCAGCATCTCCTTAGGTCCAGGCACACGGCTGGTTCAGTCTGACAACGTGTGTAGTTTGGTACATCAACAAGCAGGGGCGCCCACTCATAGCCCTTTGCAGGAGGCCATGAGGGTCTGATATTGGGCAGTACTGCACCGTGTTCACCTCTCCGCAGTCCACGTCCCGGTGTACGAAACGTCCTAGCGGACAGTCTTAGCCGCACCAGGGTCAGTGCGCACGATGGGAACTCAAGTAAGACATGGTCGTTCAGATCTTGACCAGTTGGGTTGGCGAACTTCGATCTGTTAGCCTCCCCATTCAGTGCAAAACTACCCAGGTTTTGCTCAGCGATCCCATTCCTGGTGTTTTCTGGTGAGGCAGCGCTGTTGCTGTGCTGGACAGGGAGGTTTCTGTATGCCTTCCCTCCTTTCAGTACTACAGATGGTTCTACTCAAGCTGCAAGCGGAAGGGCTCACATGATCCTGATTGCCCCCTTTGACCACGGCAAATTTGGTTTCGCTATTGCAGCAGCTCACAGTGGAACCCGTTACCCCTGCCGCTGTGTCACAACCTTCTGACTCAGGAGGAGGGCATGCTAGTTCACCCAGGGCTGAAGTCCCTTTACCTTCTGGTGGCACCTCAAGACATAATTGCTTCCCAATTTGGAGTTTCCTACAGAGTGGAAGCGTCCTAGTGGAGGCCAGGAAGCCTTCCACAGGACTACTTATGCCATGAAATGGGCGGTTCTCTATTTGGGCCACCTCGAAGGGTTGGAGCCCCTTTACGTGTCTCGCTCCCCAGGTCATGGATTACCTCCTCTCTCTCTCTCTCTCTGACCTGAGCCTGAGTTATTCCTTGCTGAAGGTTCACTTGTCTGCTATTTCTGCCTACCACACCTTGGTGGAGGCAACACCTTGTCTCAATTAGAAGTGTACAAAACCTTCCTGAAGGGATCCTTCATTTGAAACCCCGATCGCAGCCCTGCGCCACCGGAACTTAAATTTTGTGTTGGAAAATCTGACTTTTCCTCCTTTTGAGCCAGCCAGTAGTTGTGATATGTGCTATTTGTCCTGGAAAGTGCTCTTTTTAGTTGCAGTTATTTCAGCTCAAAGGTTTCCGAGCTTCAGGCCCTGATGTGTAAGGAGCCTTACTTGATTTTCACAGAGACCAGGTGGCTCTGCGTATTAATCTAAGTTTCTTCCAAAGTTTGTTTCAGAAACCACATTGAATCAATCCATCAAACTGCGGTTTATTACCCTGAGTATTCCAGTCAGGGAGAGGTGCTTCTGCATTCCTGGATGTTCACAGAATCTTTCATTATTATATTAACGCACCAAATCTGTCAGAAATCAGACCATCTATTTATTTCTTTTGCACCAAAGAGAGGTGCAGCAGTTTCCAGACAATACCTTTCCAAATGACTGGCAAACTGCATTGTGTTTTGTTACCAGAAACATGGTAAAGCCCTCCGGGAGGTCAAGGGCATTCTGCCATGGGCATGGCTGCTTCTACTGCATGCTTCAGGAAGGTGTCAGCAGCTGATATCTGTGCAGCTGCCACTTGGAGTTCTGGTCACACTTCTATCAAACACTACAGTCTGGACATTGTCTCTAGGCGCAGAGCAGGCTTTGGACTAGCAGTCCTTCAGGGCCTCCTGTCTTAATTTCCCTGCTTTCACGCAGACCTGTTTCTGCCTCCGTGATTTTTCCAGTCCTTTGATTCCTACTGCTTTGGACTCATTCCTACAAGCTATTACATACTGCAAGAGCCCTCTCGAAGTAAGATAGTACAGTTATGTAAGAACTTAACGTAACAGCAGATCTTTGAGAGAGGCTTTGCAGTAGGTAACCTTTTCCTCCTTCCTTCCCCATACTACTGATGCTCTTTTCCATGAGCCTATTTCGGCTCCAGGGGATCTTTTCCTTTCTTCTGTCGCACCTCCTTAAAGGTCTGCGGCGGGAGAACTGGAAGGGCATAGGGACCGCCCCTTTATAGGGTCATGCTGATGTCGGTGGGGTGACGGGGGGTCTCTGAGACACTGCATAGCTGAAAGTTTCCTGTGGTCCTGACACCAGGGCGCGCAGAGCCTACAAGGTATTACCTGCTGCAAGAGCCTCTCTAGAGATCTGCTGTTACGGTAAGTTCTTGCGTAGCTGTACAGCTTACTTGAGAGGGCTCTGCAATAATAATACGATAGGACTGGCCAGCAGGACCCATGGAAAATTTCTAGCTAGCAGTCTCTGATGAGGTCCGCCCACTGGCATCAGGAGACGCCGGTATAAAGGGGCGGTCCTCACAAACCGCTTCCAGTTCTTTTCCTGCCGCTAGCTTATGCCAGTGCCTCGCGGAAAGCGTCTTGCTCGTCAGGCTCTTTCGCTGCTTTTTTAACTGAGTATTTTCAATTTTTCCTATCATCCATCAGGTATTCACCGGTGTATGCCGTCCCTTCACCCTCCGAGCACAAAAACAAGTGCGACTCGTCGTAACAACTCCCGCACGACAAGGACGGCCATTCCCTGTGCCTTTTGCCCAGGCCCCACCATCTGGTAGAGAAGTGCCAGCACTGCTCTTGTTTTAACGCGCCCGGAGAAGGCGGCAGCAGTCCCTGAAGGCCCATATTTTGAAAAAGAAATGAGCTCCATGGAGAAAGAATTGAAAAAGCTCGCAGGCGTCAACTTCCCTGAAGGCCATCGCAATAAAAAGGATAAAGAAAACACGGGACAAGGGCTCCTCACCACACCAACTTCCCTCCAGTCGCCGTGCTAAAAGTGCGCCCCGGTGACTCCCGACAGCCGCCTTAGAGGCTTCTAAGCGGCCTGGCGCACCTGCGCCTCTCGGGCCCTTGGGCGCCCCCCGGCTTTAGGCCTCTGCTCCCGGTAGAGCCGTGGTTTCGCTGACCTACTGGTGCGGCGCTCCGATAAGCGTATGTTGGCTCCTCCGGCCCGCACGGCGAAAGGTCGGTAAGTCGCCAGACCGCTGCGGGATGGCATGTGGCCTCTATTCCGCCCGACCGGGCCGCCCCTCCATCGCGGCCTTCCTCCGGCGATGGGTCCATTAAGTCAGACGCCGGCCCTCCAGTGCCCACCGGATCCACTGCTAAGCAGCGCGTCTGTTCACCCGGCGTCCGCACAGTGGATGAGCCGGCGGATCCTCCCGTCCGTCATTCCGGCTCCCTGCAGCCTTGCTGCCTCCGGGACCCTGAGTCTCCTCAGCCCGACCCAGGATTCCCCGCCCCAATCCCGGGTGGCGCTGAGGTTCCTCTTCCACCTCCGTCAGACCGTCCACCTGCTGGTCGACCGATCTGGCGTCAGCTCCCAGGCGCCAGCTCAGGCGCCGGTGTTGCTGACTCGGGCGACATCCACTCCCGGATGCTGCCCGACACCGGGCCCTCCGCCCCGGGCCTTCTGCTCCAGAACCGCCCGTGGGGCCTCAGGCGAGCCGTCTGCTCTGGCAGCCCCAGTACCCGACCCGTCGTATCCGATGCCGTCATACCGGGACCGCGGTATCCGGCGCCTCAGTACCGGCGCCGACCTATCCCGCTGCGAGTACCCGCGCCTCAATACGCCAGAGCTTCCGCCGTCGGGTTATGGATAGCGCCTTATGGGTATAGTCCATACTATCCCCATCCCCCTCCACCTCCCCCAGCCACCGGTGGACCTGCAGGAGACTCTGGCCTCCTGGTGGGCTGAGGCCAAGGCTCAACTCACCTGAGAGGTGGAGAGTCGTCTTCGACAGCGGTGCCAGTTCCTGTTGTCCGCACAAACTCCCTCCCACCTCCGGACACCAGGGCTAAACCCTCTGGGTCCAGAGAGGCAGGACACGCTTCCGAGGGCTTCCCAAGGGTCCGTTCCTCCCCTCGTCGGAGAGGAGTCTACTTCTTCCTCATCTTCTTCTTCCTTGGGCGCTTCCGACGGTTGTTCCGAGCAAGACGACGAGCCACGCTCTCCGTCCAAGCCCCGGCCAGGACTCCTCCGAAGTCTCCTCCGGAGGATCCTTCCTTCACAGAGTTGCTATGAAGATCCAGGAAGTACATAAGTGGCAATCCTTGAGCCAGACCCCACGCGTAAAAACTCGCTGAGCATCTGGATCTGCCATGACAGCTCCACTTTGGTGCCACCTGGATCGAGCCTCATGCCGACCTTATTACCACTATATGGAAACAGCCGTTGGCCTTAGCCCCACTTCCCAGGAAGTTGAGACAGGCTATACCAGGCTTCGAGGTTGCTGACTATTAGACTCCCACCCTCGAGCTGACTCGGGTTGTGATTAGCGCCGGTCAGCTCACCCCAAACACCTTAGCTCGTCTCCACCTGACAAGGAATCCCGCCTTCTGGACCAGTATGGCAAGAAGATTTTTCTTCTTCCACTCTGGGTATGAGGGCCCTGAACTATATCGGTCACATGGGGATTACCAGAAGGCATTCTCAGTGAGGTGGAATCTAAATTGGACTCCTTCCGGACTCTCAGGTCAAGCAGGAAGTAGCTGACCTTGTCCGCTCTGCACGTTCGGCCAGTCAGCACATCCCTCGTGCGACCCTACGATGCAGTGGACACTGCTGGTAGGAGCTCAGCTTTCGCCGTGAGGCCTACGGCGTCATGCTTGGCTCCGAGTGTCAGGGTTGGTCCGGAAGTGCAGTCCGCCATCCAGAAAGCGCCCTTCGGGTTCGGTGCTGTTCGGGGTGATGTCAAGGACATCATCACCGACCTGCAGGAGAAGGGGACGGCACTAATGTCTGTGGACTCTATGTATCATCCCCATCAATTGCAGCGCCATCCCTTTCACAGGCTGAATTGTCCCAAAGCGAGACCACAGGGAAAGAGAGCTACTAAACGCCGGGCCCCCAAAAAGCACAGCAGGAGCTTCAGCTGCGGTGCTGCAACACACCACCTGACTCCTCCCTCTCCCACAGCCTCGGGCTTCCCGGAGGAACCGGTCGGAGGAGTTTCCCTCCACCTTCCGGGCTGGGAGAGGATAACATCAGATTCATGGGTGCTCCAGCTAATGCAGAAGGACACTCAATAGAGTTTCTACAGAAACCACCTTGTCACCCTCCCCCAAGGTCATGTACTCTCAGGAACATCATCTTCTTCTAGTCCAGGAAGAGATTTCAGCACTTTGCTGAAAGAGGTGATAGAACCTGTCCCCCTTCCTCTGCAGAGGAAGGTTACTATTCCCACTTCTTCCTGGTCCCGAAGAAGACAGAAGATGTAAGACCTATTCTAGATATCACTTCCCTGAACCTGTTTGTGGAATACAAGAGGTTCAGGATGCTCTCACTGCAGAGCCTTCTGCCCTCCTCCGCTTCGGGTCGTGACCGTGTGCTCTGGATATGCAGGACACTTACCTGCACATATCTGCCGTCTCACCGCAAATATCTCGTTTTGCTTTCCAGGGGACCACTACCAGTTCAAAGGCACTTTCATTTGGCCTCTCCCCAAGTATTTACCAAATGCCTTGCGGTGGTGGCCTACCCTCTGCGTGCGGGTACAGGTTTCTCGTACCTGGATGATTGGCTCTGGCGGCCTCGTCCAGGAGGAACTCCTGCACTGCCTCTCCCTCACCCAGCAGTTTTTGCTGTCTGGGTATTACCATCAACCATTCCAAGCCTCACTTGATCCCATCCCAGAGGCTCCAGTTTATCGGGGCGATACTGGACATGACCCTGGGCAGGGCCTTCTTGACACCGGACAGGCGGCCACTCTCCAGACTCAGAGTAAGCCTGTTGTCCGGCCACAGGCGGGTCAGTGCAAGGTCAGTTCTAGGAGGCGTGGATATGTTGTTCATCCACACTGTCTGGCATTGTCCCTTTCACCTTTAAATCTTGCGAGAAGTCTTCAGCTGGCTCCTCCCACCCACCCGGGTGGTAAATACCTCGGCTCCGCCCATGACATCAGATCTTCCTTTCCGCTGGAAGATACAGGTTCCCTCGTGCTTTTTTGCAGCGATTGAGGCCTTGAGTCCTAATCGCGGTTTGCACACGATCGTCCTCGCCTTGAAATCGTAGAGTATACGATCGGATCCAATCCTTCGGACATGGATGACAAGTCGTCCCCTCGGGTTTCGCCGGTGTCCTTGTGGACAAAAATGTAGTGCACCGACCCCCACCTCGTCGTTTATTGCCTCGGTGCAGTGCAGATACCTCGCAATGCACTATTTGCTCTGCCTTCCATCCCACCATTCTGGAGGACCGTCAGGCGCGCCTGAAGCTGGGGAGACCAGACTTTTGCAATCCACCGGTGAAATCTAAGGAGGCCAGGTGGGCGGTTTCCGTGGCTGCAGGATCCGCCGAGCAGCTGGCGGCCTTGGAGGAAGAAGCTGCCCAAGCTTGACCAACCGAGCTTCTTCGTGCCGCTCAACTGGGCTCCACCTTCACAGGATCCTTTCGGGAGTTGTGCCAGTCCTCCCTACTAAGGGTGAGGCGCCTCAGGCTCGACTCCTCCCGATCCAAAGAAAGGATCAAAACCGTCGTCTTCTGGCGAAGAAGCGCTCCTGGGACTGGGCGGTCCGACTTCCAGGAGCAAGGGTCTCGACTACTGTCAAGATCGCCTCCTCGGCTGACGGTTTTCAGACCTTCCATCTGACAAGGCACTGAAGTCGAGGACACGGCTGAACCGGCCGAATTTCTCTGACCCGATCGGCCGTTGTCGCTGGCGCTGTTGGCGACTCTCTGGAGAACGCCTATTCTCTCTTTCCCGACGAAACCCGCCCGAGGTATCGATCGAGAGCAGAGGCCGGATCCTCGGTTTTCACAGTCAGGCGCCCCGACTGACAGAGCCAATGCCGTCGGTCTCGATCGAGGTAAGTCCTCTCGGTCGGTAGAGCCAAGAAGGGACACAAACACTCGGAAGAGCGCGCCACCATTCCTCATCCTCCTGTGATGAGGAGGAAGCTGAAACTCCGTCGGCGCAATGATGATCTTATGTGGCAGCAACTTCTGCTAACAGGCCAGAAGCCGGCTACCCCGGCAGTTCCAAGTTATTACTTGGCTCAGCCTCTTCGCTGACACCGACTTCTTCGGCTTCTAAGGCCCGGTCCTCAGGCCCCTGCGCCTTCCGGCTCGGCCGGATACAGGCTCCTCACCAATTTTGGTGGAACCCCACCTAAACTGCCCCTGGAGGGGTTCCCTCTAAGGGGACCGAGGTACTCGGGTCTTCCTCACAGACTGTCGACACGGTCACCCGATCGCTCTAGGCGTCGAGGAGATTTAGGTGGGAAGCCTTTGTATCTGGATTCCTCTGATTCGGATAATACCGCCTTCATTCTCATGATGAGCTGTCGGTGTCAGGCTTGGAAGAAGGACCTCTTCCTTCCAGGGCATCCTTCGACTCATTTCAGAGTCCACAGGAATGCCTCTGCAGCCTATTCAGAAGAAGGCAGAATATCCTCACGGATATTCTTAAGAGAGGATACCCGATGGAGGCCTTTCAGTGGCGAAGCCATAGTTAGCCCGGCTCTGGAACTCTGGCAGTGTCCAGCCTCCTGCCCGGCTCCATCCGCCGCATGGCCCGCAGAAATCGCGGTGCCCACAGGGTCCTCAGGGGTTTACTGAGCACCCCCGCGGAAAGCCTTGTGACTGCCTCAGTATTCAGGCGAACGGGCAGCTCTCGGATACTGACCCCCTCCGGACAAGGAGTCCAAACTTATGGACCACTCGGCCCAGAAGGTTCACGTGACATCATCCCTGGGCCTTCATCAGGCAAGCTCAGCAGTGATCATGGCACACTTCTCTCATGCCCTTTGGGGTCATGGATGAAGTTCTTCCTCACCTCCCAGCAGACATGCAGACCACGGTCAAGCAGGTCCAGGACCAGGAGCCAGGCTGTTGCCAAACAACAGCTCTGGACACTGGTGATTCCTGTACCCGTTCACTAGCAGCAGCGGTAGCCTCTCGCGCAGGGCTTGGCTGAGGTTATCCTCCTTTCCTGGATACTCGGCACAAGCTAGCTGGCGTGTCTCTTCCTCGCACCGACCTCTTCGATCCGAAGTGGCAGGTCATCTCCAGCGCATTGAGCAGTCTAATGCCACCTTAGATGCCACCTCTGCTAAGGGTTCTTCAGGCAAAACCAGCAGAAGCGCAAGAAGAAGCCCTTTGGCATTCTTCCGTGCGGTCAGACAGCCCTCCTTCCAGGGAGGGCAACAACAGCAGAGGCTCAAGCTTGGCGCCTAGGCCCAAGCAAGGTCCCCAGCACTAAGAGGCAGAGGTGCTGGTCCAGGTGCCTCCTCCTCTAAGCCTGCACAGTGATGGGTCAGGGTGACCTTCCCGCACCCGTCACGCCATCTCTGGAGTCCTCCGTGGGGCCGGCTCTGCCACTTCCTTTCCGCCTGGTCGGTATCCCCGGACAGGTGGGTTCTGTAAGTGGTTGGGCAGGGTCTGCCCCTAGAGTTCGAACAAGTACCCTCCCAGCTGAGCCCGTGCCCCACAGGAGAAAAGGATCTCAGCTGGCACCCAGTCTGCCGCCGGACGACATTGTGCTACTCCTCCTCAAGGAGGCGGTGGCCTCGTGCCGGATCCTCCTTCAGACCCAGGCTTCGCCTCCAGGTATTTCCTGGTGCCCAAGTGGACGGGGTTGACGCCATTCTAGATCTCCACGACCTGAATTGGTATCTCAGGTCTCGCACCTTCCGGATGGTAACTCTGAACCAGATCATACCATCCCTGGAGCGAAACATGTGGTTCTGTACACTGGATCTTCAGGCGCTTTTTACCACGTCCCAATCCGTCCCTCCTACCAGCGGTTTCTCCGCTCAGGTCGAGCGACCCTGTACGAGTTCAGAGCCATGCCGCTCGGCCTGTCATCGGCCCCAAGGGTCTTCACCAAATGCATTGCAGTGGTGGCAGCCCATCTACGACGCCAGGGGTTCGTGTTACCCTATCTAGATGACTGGCTCCTGGCGGTTCCTCCTTCAGGAGGTGGAGAGGTCCAGGGACCTGACCACCGAACCTGCTCTCACTTGGGCCTTCTGATCAACGAGGCCAAATCGAACTTAGTACCTTCTCAGGTGATGGGCTTCATCAGGCAGAGCTCGACTCTTGTCAAGCCAGAGCTCGGCTCCCGGCGGACAGGGCGGAGGTTCTCTCCTCCTTGCCCAATCATTTCTGGTTGGGCACTTGCGCCCTGCCGGGACTTCCTGCGCCTCTTGGGTTACATGGCGGCATGGTCCGCGGGGCCAGACTGCACATGCGCCCCTTCAATGGGAGCTGGCTGCCCAGTGGTCTCAGCGCCAGGGTCTCTTCAACCAGCTGATCACAGTCACCCAGAGGATGTGGGATGCTCTCCAATGGTGGACCGTCCCAAGTCACTTGCAGGAAGGGGTTCCATTTGTCCGCCCCAAGCTGGACGGTCGTCCTTCGACCGACGCCTCTCTCACGGGCTGGGAGCCCACATAGGGGATAACAGAGCCACGGGTTCTGGACCCGAGGAGTCCCGATGCCACATCAACCTGTTGGAGCTCAGAGCAGTCAGACTGGCACTGTCAGCTTCGCTCCTCAGCTCCGGGTCGAGTGGTTCAAGTCCAGACGGACAATACCGACCATGTACTACCTCAACAAACAGGGCGGCACGCACTCCGCCTGCTGTGCAAGGGCGCTCTGGATCTGGACCTTCGTCAGCCGGCTGGAGGCGGATCTCCTAGCCATCCATGTGGCAGGAGTCGCGAACCAACTGGCGGATGCTCTCAGCCTCATAGGCCAGACATCCCACAGTGGTCTCTCCATCCAGAGGTAGAATATGACCTGTTCTCCCATTGGGGCAAACCGTTGGTGGACCTGTTTGCCTCCAGGAGAACACCAAGCTGAGGCTGTACCATGGCCGCCCCTCAGCAGGGCTCGCTGCAGGATGCCTTCTTGAGGCCGTGGACCCCAGGCCTCTTTACGCCTTCCTCCATTTCCTTGATCCACAGGTGTTACTCAAGGCGAGGGTGATTCTGGTAGCCCCAGATTGGCCACGCCAGTTCTGGTATCCAGATCTCCTCAGCCTCAGCTGCAGGGCCCCAGGCGGCTATGTACACGCTCGGACCTGATATCACTGAACCAGGGAAGGTCTTTCACGGACCTTCAATCCTGCACCTCACAGCCTGGTTCCTGAGTGGCTAGAGTTCCAGGCTTTGGGTCTTTCTGAGGATGTTTACACCGTGGTGGAAGCATCTCGAAAATAATTGACCAGAAATGTTATGCCTTCAAATGGAAAGATTTTCCATTTGGTGTCAGAAAAAAGCCTGGACCCTTATCCTGCTCTGTGACTAACATTCTAGACTACCTTTGGTCTCTCTCAAAGGGGGTCTTGGATCATCGACCTTAGGGTGCACCTTGCAGCCATGTCTGCTTAACGGCACGGGCGGTCAGCCGGCGTTAGCTCAGGAGGCAGTGATCGGGCGCTTTTCAAAGGCCTGGATCACATACCCCTGCGATGCGTGAACCTCCACCTCCGTGGGATCTTTTGCTGGTTTGGCAAAGCTCATGGGCAACCATTCGAACCCATGCACAAGTGTGAGCTCTCGCACTTGTCATGGAAAACTGCCTTCCTGGTGGCTATCACGTCAGCCAGGAGGACAGGGAGCTCCAGGCGCTTTCGGTGGACTCCCTTATCTGGTCTTTCACAGGGACAAAGTTGTCCTGCGCCCCACCAAATTCCTTCCGAAGGTGGTGTCAGAGTTTCACCTCAACCAGGTGTTGACTCTGCGGTATATTACCCTAACTACACCTCGGATGCAGATACAGGCTCCATACTCTGGACCTCAGGCGTGCTCTCTCCTACTATAAGGAAGAGGCGCGGAAATTCGGGAGAGGTTCGCCAGCTGTTTGTCACCTACGCTGAAGCCACTTCTGGCAGACCTGCAGCTAAGCGGACTATTGCAAGATGGATTACATCATGCATAAGTCTGTGTTATGAATTGGCGGGCAAGGAGCCTCCCAAGGGATAGAGCTCATTCTACCACATGCACTGCTGCCAGTGGCTGCTTCGGGACATCCCTATCCAGGAAATCTAACGGCTGCTACCTGGAAGTCAGCCAACACCTTCATCACCCATTACCACATCGACCTTGGAGTCACAACATGATGCTGGTTTTGGGGCCCGGTTCTCAATCTCTTGTGTTTCCTAAGTAGGGGTGTGCCTTGCCTCCCTCCTCCCAGAGAACTGCTAGGAGTCTGCCAGACAGTGTGGATGAACAACATATCCACGCTCCTAGAAGAACAGGTTACTCACCTGTAACAGTAGTTCTAGGAGTGGTATATGTTGTTCATCCCCACCCTCCACACCTCCCGGCTTTAGGCGCACAACCTGGTTTCCAGCGGGCTAGATTTGGCGTCATGGGGCGGGCCGAGGTATTTACCACCGGGTGGGTGGGAGGAGCCAGCGAAGACTTCGGCAAGATTTAAAGGGAAAGGGACAATGCCAGACAGTGTGGATGAACAACATATACCACTCCTAGAACTACTGTTACAGGTGAGTAACCTGTTCTTCTTCACCTCCTCGGGCTTATGGCGGCTGCTATCCAGACAGTCCCTCGTGCTCAGCTCACATGAGGGTCTCTCAGTGGGCGCTTAGCTCCCAATAGGATCAGTTGGTGGGCGACTTGGACCAGTTGGTCCTAATCTCCTCTCCCATGGTTCGAGACTTGCAGTGGTGGATGGTTCGAGAGAACCTTCTTGGGGAGTTCCATTCTTCCTTCCTCCCCTCCCAGACTCTGACCACAGATGCCTCGGGCGAAGGTTGGGAGCCATCTCGGTCCTCATTGGACCTCGGGCTCTTGGTCAAGCTCGAACAAACACTTCACATCAGTGTGCTTCGAGCTTTGGGCGGTGCTTTATGCTCTCAAGCTCTTCATCTGCATCTTCTTCCCAGCCACCTAGCTGTCCAGTTGGACAATATGTGTGTATGGTACAACAACAAACAGGAGGGACTCGGTCCTACCCTCTTTGCAGGGAAGTGATGAGAGTTTGGGATTGGGCAGCACAAACGACCTTCACCTTACGGCGATTCATGTTCCAGGGGTCGAGAACACCTTGGCAGACAAATAAGTCGCTTCGTCTGCTCAAGCTCACGAGTGGGAACTGGATCAGGGGTCCTAGGCGATATCTTCCTCGTTGGGGAACACCACAAGTCGACCTGTTAGCTCCCCCTAAACAGCAAGCTTCCGTCTTCTGCTCGCTCATTCAAGGCGAAGTATTTTCTGGAGAGACGCTCTGTCTCTAGAATTGGAAGGACAGATTCGTCTGTGCCTTTCCCAATTCCTCTGATCCCAAGTCTTGCAGAAACTCTGTTCAGAAGGAGCACAAATTATTCTGATCACTCCTTTCTGGCCCAGGCAAGTTTGGTTCTCTCTTCTGCAACAATACTCAGAGGAACCACCTCTTCCTCTGTCACAAATTTTGCTGACCCAGGATCAGGGGACCCAGGTCCATCCAGGACTCAAGTCCCTTCAGCTACATGTATGGCTCCTGCAGACATAGCTCAAGCCGCTTTGGAGTTTCTCCTCCAGGTGGCGGAGATTCTGGTGGAGGCTAGGAAACCCTCCACTAGGTCTACCTATGCCATGAAGTGGAAAAGGTTCACAATCTGGGTGGCATCAAAAGACTTGAGCCTTTCTCCTGCTCTGTTGGGAGGCTGTTGGAGTACCTGCACCATCTCTTTGACCTGGGTCTAAGTCACTTCGTCTCTGAAGGTTCACATAGCGGCCATTTCGGCTTATCATGTTCCTTTGCAGACAGGATGTTTGCTCAACTGGAAGTCTCTAAAATTTTCCTCAGAGGGTTCTTCACCTGAGACCCCTATCCGAGTCCCCGCCCTCCTTGGGATTTGAGCTTTGTTCTTGAGAAACTTAAGTTGCCTCCTTTTGAACCGGCAGCTTCCACTGAGCAGAGTTCCTTTCATGGAAGGCTCTTTCTAGTGGCCATTACCTCCGCTGGAGGATTTCTGAGCTCAGGCCTTGTGGTAAAATTTCTTACTTGATTTTTCACAAGGAGCGTGTGGCTCTGCGCACCAATCTAAGTTTCTCCCCAAGGTGGTAGCGGAATCTGCATTGAACCAGTCCATAGAGTTACCAGCGTTCTTCACAGATACTCAATCAAGGGAGTATTTACTTCATACTATGGATGTCCACGGATTCTGAGATACCACACTAACAGAACAAAGGATCTCAGAAAGACCGATCAACTGTTTGTCTCTTTTGCACCCAAAAGAGAAGGCAATGTTGTCCAAGCAATGCCTGTCTAAATGGTTGGCTCATTGCATCACTTTCTGTTACAAGAAGTACAACAAGACTCTTCTGGGTCAAGTAAGAGGACACTCCACCAGAGGAGTCACTGCCTCAGTGGCATGTTTCAAGAACATGTCAGCGGCAGACATCTGTGCTGCCGTCACTTGGACTTCTGTCCAGTCATTTACAAAACACTACAGTTTGGATATTGCCTCGCCAGAAGCAGGCTTCGGGCTTGCTGTTCTGCAAAGCTCCTTTCTTAAGGCCTTCACAGCTAGAGGATCTACTTGAGTAGCTTTCTCCTCCCGTGTGCTTCTTCTTGTTCCAGACTGCTTGGGACTCAGTCCTATATGTAATTACCTACTGCAAGAGCCCTCTCGAGTAAGATAGTACAGTTACGTAAGAACTTACGGTAACAGTAGATCTTCAAGAGAGTCCTCCATCCCCTAAGCTTTTCAGCTCCTTTTCCAGTGAGGGAAATATCCTCTTCTCTCTCGTCCGGCCTCTTGTGGCCTGTGGCGAAAAAGAACTGGAAGGCGGGCATGAGGACCACCCCTTTATACCGAGCGTCTCCTGGCGCGGTCACCTGACTGGGGGCAGTCCTCACCAGAGACTGCTAGCTAGAAGTTTTTCCTTGGGGCCCTGCCGCCTGCCGCGCAGTCTTATATGTAAATACCTCTGCAAGAGCCTCTCTCGAAGATCTGCTGTTACAGTAAGTTCTTACGTAACTGTGCTTTTCTTTAATGGTGCCCACCCCACCCGTGCAACATGCCAGTTCACTGCCAGGTTCGAGTGCAGTTACCTGCAGCTTTATTCCCTGTACCTCTTGACAAGGCCGTTCTCACAAGCGATTCCTTGTCAATTCAATGAGAAGTTAATACAGCTCTGTGAATTTAGCCCGACGTCAATTCAGCTTGAGTCAGTTCAGCCCAGTGTCAATTCAGCTTCTTTAATTAAGCTGATGTGTCAATTTCAGCTCCTTTTGGTTCTGCACTAGAATAAACATAACTAACCACTTATGTAAACTATAAACTTTATTGAAAGCGTTAAAACATATTGAAAGAATATTAATCATCAAGTTCAAACATGAAATTGTGTGCAAGTCCTGTGATACACGCTATTTCCTTATATGGTATTCTGCAACTATGTGCAGAATTCTTTCATCCGTGTTCTTGTACACTCTCTTAGCTTCTTGTGGTAGGTGGCCAGCATTATGTTGCTCCATTATAGTGTCTGTCAGGCGCTGTTCCTTTTTCAAAGCATCGATTTGTTTCCACATTGTGGGGTGATCAGCACTAGAAAGCTCACAGAACTGTTGCACCATTCTTCAACAGCATTGTTTCTCCTTGGTTTGTTGCATTATAAGCAGTTCCACTGGCTTTGAGGAAATCTGGGCTGCCGTGGCCTTCATCTTCTGTCTGTCCTCACCACCCAAGCGTCTTCAAAATAGTCAAACATAGGCTGTAGCAGATCCTCATGCTCAGAGTAATACTAGCTGTCCATTAAAGCCTCGAACGCTTTCACTACATACATACATGAATGCCAGTACTGCCCACATTCTCACATTCAGTGATAACTCTGGATCAGCTCCATATTGCTGTTGAAGTTCACACTTCTGTACCTGCCGCCAGATACTTTGGCTGAAATGAAAACACAGTCATACATTGTTGTTCCTGGAACAGTGTCTTGGAATGCTGAGACAGCACCAATCTCAAAGTCCGTCATTATTGATTGTGGACTAAGGTCCGTTGTAGCTTTTAGCTCTTGCAACAATCGTAAGTACATTTGCTTGGTCTTATTTAGCAGCAGTGCATATACAGCAGGAAGCACTTTATGATGAACCCCATGAGTGGTATACATCTGCTCGAAGAGTGGCGGGAAGCCTTGAGGTGCCATCAGCGTTACCAGTGGGGTGACATGCTGAGGAAGCGTAACTTAACACTGGTATTAAATAACAAGACTCTGTCATTTCCTGGTCCACTATCAAACAAGCCAGCCTCACTCCGCTTGTCCTCGAGCTTCTTTTTTCTATGAAAATGCTACCTTCCTGTACCTTATTAATACCGGGCAGACTTTCAGGACACATTGAAAAGAAAAGGATGTTCATAGCGCCACAACACATACAGTGCCTTCAGAAATTTCACCCCTTGGATTTTGTCACATTTGTAATGTTGCAAACTCAAATTAAAATACATTCATATGGGATTTTTTTGTCAAGTATCTACACAAATTACTCTATAATGTCAAAGTGGAATGAAACTTCTGGAATTTTTGTACATGTAATTTAAAATAAAACCTGAAATGTCTTGATTTGATAAGTATTCACCCCTTTGCTATGACACTCCAAATTGAGCTCAGGTGCATCCAATTTCCTTGTGAGTTCACCTGTGGTCAGTTCAAATGGTTGACATGATTTCAGAGGAAATACACCTGTCTATACAAGGTCCACTGTTGACAGTGCATGTCAGAGCAGAAACTCTACCATGAAGACCAAGGAGCTGTCCGTAGAACTCTGTGGTAGAATTGTGAGGAGGCATAGATCTGGGAGGGTATAAAACATTTCTGGGGTGTTGAAAGTTCCCAGGAGCACAGTCAAGTCCATCATTAGAAATGGAAAGATTACGGAACCACCCAGACTCTTCCTAGAGCAGGCCATCCTCCCAAACTGAGCAACCGGGCAAGAAGGACCTTGGTCAGGAAGTGACCAAGAACCCAATGACCACCCTGACAGAACTACAGAGTTCCATGGCTGAGATGGGAGAACCTGTCCAGAGGACAACAATATCTGCAGCACTTCACAGATGTAGCCTCTATGGGAGAGTGGCTGACGAAGCCACTCCTGAGAAAAGAGGCCACATAATAGTATGCCTGAGTTTGCAAGAAGGCACGTGGCAGACTCTTGAGACCATGTGGCAAAAGATTCTCTGGTCTGATGAAGCAAAATTGAACTCTTTGGCCTGAATGCAAAGCGCTGCATGCATGAGCAAACACAAGCTCATCACCCTGTAACACCATCCCTACCATGAAGCATGGTGGTGGCAGCATCATGTTATGGGGATGCTTTTCAGCGGCAGGGACTGGGGCACTTGTCAGGATAGAGGGAACATTGAATGGAGCCAAATACAGGCACATCCTTGAGGAGAACCTGCATCAGTCTGCAATAGACCTTGGACTGGGGCTAAGATTTACGCTCCAACAGGACAATGACCCAAGCATACAGCCAAAGCAACACTGGAGTGGCTTCAGAATAAGAAGGTGAATGTCCTTGAGTGGTCCAGCCAAAGACCAGACTTGAAACCCATTGAGAATCTGTGGAAAGACTTGAAGATTCGGTTCACCAGCTCCCCATCAACTTGACAGAGCTTGAGCAAATCTGCAAGGAAGAATGGGCGAAAATCCCAAATCCAGATGTGCAAAGCTGATACAGACATACCCAAGAAGACTCAAAGCTGTAATTGCTGCCAGGCGCTTCTACAAAGTATTGACTGGGGTGAATACTTAAGTAAACAAGATATTTCAGTTTTAATATTTCATAAATTTTGTTACACAATAAACATATTTTTGCCCCTTTAAATTGTTGAGTATGCTGTGTGAATCAAGGAGGAAAAAATCATTTCAATGCATTAAAAATTCTGGTAGTAACACAACAAAATGTGACAAAATCCAAGGGGTGAATACTTTCTGAAGGCACTGTAAGACTACACATACCATCATTTCTGGGGCTACTCAGGGCCTTTTAAATGCGGTTCTAACACAGCTGCCGTAGGAGCAGAGGATGAAAAGGACAGTACAGAGACACAGAGTAGCCATCTCTGGTGCACCACGTAATCCAGTAGGTCTGCAGGAGCCGAAATCCCAACTCCTTACAGTGAGACAAGTGCAGGTGATGCCTTCTTTGTTTGACAGTGGACCAGGAAATGACAGAATTGTGGACTTCAGCAACAATACGGAGCTGATCCAGTTATCCCTGAATGTGAGAATGTTGGCGCGCTTGGCATTCATGCCTGTACACAATGTAGTGAAAGTATTTGAGGCTTTAATGGACAGTGAGTATTACTCTGAGCATGAGGATTTGCTACAGCCTATGCTTGACTATTTTGAAGACATTTGAGTGGGGAGAACAGACAGAAGATGAAGGCAACGGCAGCCCTGATTTCCTCAAAGCCAGTGGAACTGCTATGATGCAACAAGCCAAGGCATCCCAAGACAAACAGTGCTGCCGAAGGATGGCACAACAGTTTCACTAAACCTACTAGCTGATCACTCACAATGTGGAAACTAATCAATGCTTTGAAAAGGAACCGAGTCTGACAGAGACTATAATGGAGCAATATATTGCTGGCGCCTACCACAAGAAGCTAAGAGAGTGTACAAGAACTCAGCAGTAAGAATTCAGCGCATAGTTGCAGAATACCATACAAGAGAAATAGTAGAGTACCTGAGAGGACTTGCACACAATTTCATGTTTTAACATGATGACTAACGTTCTTTCAATATGTTTTAATGCTGTCAGTAACGTTTATATATGTTTACATATGTGCTTAGTTATGTTTGTTCTAGTGCAACCCAAAAGGAGCTGAACTGACATATGAGCTGAGTTGACGTTGGGCTGGGTTGACTCTGGCTGACTTGACATTGGCTGAATTGACTGGCCACCTCCATAACTACTGTTAAGGGTGGCACTTGCAGGCCTGAGTGTTCAGTCGGAGGGCAGAAACATCATTAAATGGCTGCAGTTCACTTGTAAGGCCAAGAGAGTGCATCAGCACAACAGAAATGAAGGCACTTATGAAACCTTGGAGCTGTAAAATGGTTAAAACTGCCAGAAAATAAACTGAAATTAATTGCAGGAAAGGCTGAGAGAGGCCAGATGAAGTTAGAGAAGGCACTGTGGTCCAGTGGTTATAGAGGGCCAGATTAGAACTGGAGATCCCAGGCCCAAACCGACCAGAGCCAAATATCTCTGTGGCACCTTGGGTAAGGCACTTAACCTCCCTGTGCTGTAGTCCACCATGCTGTGGAAATGGGTAACTGCAGAATCCCACGGAAACAAGGTGTTGCTGGGCTATCCTAATGCTGACCTAGTGTAGTAAGAACTATTGAGAGAGTTTATATCAGAGAATACAAGTTATCAGAGCCTCCAAAGGAATGTTGCAGCTTCAAAAGCCTTGTGTACCTTACAAAATGTTTTTTCTTTCCTTTACAGATGGTCCAGAACTTTCAAGATGAAAGTTGTTTTTAGTCATCACCGTAAAGGTATTTTTATTAAAAATTTTGAATTGTAGCTGATACAGTTTATGAAACCGTGACAATCAAGAAAGATGGAGCTAGCTCAGTGGCTTGGTAGCAGCTAGTTGTGGAACATGTCGCCTTCTCGTTTGGACAGAGAGACAGATCTTTTGCTCACCTGGGCAGGAGGCCAGATCTGTTGTGCTTTCACGTGTTTATGGAATAGCTGTATCAGCATTCAGCACCAGTGCTGTCAACCACTTCCCAGAGCAACAGTGATGTTGTTAGTCAGCCCATTGGCTACTGGTGGCCTACCGCTTGTAACACTGGTTTGGGAATGAGCAGAGTTGCTGGAGGGCTGGCGGCAGAGGGAGGGACTGAATGTCCCTAGGATGCTCTCCTTCCTCTGGAAGGAGAGTTGCATTCCCTGCTGTGTCACCTCCAAATGGATGACTATTGGGGTAGTGCAGCAGGGAGTGAGAAGGAGGAGTAGTTGTGGGACAGGTGTGGAGTGCGGCAGCATGCAGCAGTATATGTGCACCTGACCCGCCGATTGCTGGCTTTTGTGTGGAGGAGATCCAGAGCAACAAATGCAAAAAGTGGGGAAAAAAACAGGGCGACGGCAGGATGATGGGCATACAGTGGGTCTGGGCTCAGTGCCAGTCACCCCACCCACTATTAGGTCCTGTGAGGGGACCAACTGATCCCTGACCCACTCGGGGGACCTTTAATGGCAGGTCAAGGATTCAGAAGGAGGGGTTTTGAGTGCCAGAGATGCCAGGATATTGGGCTGGTCATAGCCACTGATGGGAGGTGGGGAGTCACCTGGAGAGGGGCACATAAGGATAAAAACACTGATGTTGGTTCTGAAGGCAACTTTTGTCTACCTCTCAAGGCTAGAGGATTGCTCTTGTGACCCGTGGTGTGGTCAGGGTGGGTCAGATTTAACCCCCCACCACCACCACCACAACCACAAAACAAAAAATATAGCAGAATCCAGAGTCTTGACTTCTATTGGAAATAGATTGGAGACCCTTGTCCAGCAAAGTAAGGGCAGGCCATATGCATACCTATTCCTTTTCTTTCTGTTTTTATATCATTCTAAGGCAATATAAGTTTGTGGGGGACACCTTTAAAGATTATTTGTTTGCCAGTGCCATGATGGATCTTAGCTGTTTGGGTGGTGCTCTTCTGCTGGTCATCAAATATGAGGACTAACACCATCCTCTACATTCCACATAATGGATTCAGCATGCACAGATAATGGTGAGGAGACTGCTAAAAATGCTGGGGCTGCCATGGATATTTTATGTTGCTTTATTTTTGTTAATTGAGTAAGTATACTGGTCCAAGGGACCTTTTCAGTAACAACCTGGACCTAGGTAGGCAAAGAAAATGGTTAAGATAGAGAAACTTGGTTGTAGATAAGCTGGAAAATATATATAGTGTATGATGGAATGCTGTTATGCATGGAATTCCATGCCTGAATATGCTTATAGTGTATGGTGAAACACTGTTATGGATAAAAATCCTAACTCCAGTAGTGTTGTTATGCTGTAGTAGCTACTTTCATTGTAGCTGTTATGCTGCACTAGATACACCGCTTCTGCAGCATAACAACCGCGTAACGTGCATTGCACGTGGAGGGTCTCTCCGTCAGTGGCCGTGGTGGTGAGAGTGGGAGGCGAGGAGAGGCGAGTCTTAGGCAGAAAAAGTAAAGGTAAGGGCTATTTTGTTAATCTTGAACCCTCGGAGAGTGCACCATACACTATAAAAGATAATGTATGGTCTACAATCCATGCTAGCGTATATCTTCATCTCGAGGTTGTCGTGGTGACTAACCTCTTGAGCTGCGCCCCGAGGTTCAAACCGTCACCACGGCAACCTCTATGAAGAATACCTTATTGCGGATTGCAAACTGTACATTGTCCTCTGTGTTCTGCTGCAGTAGTGACATCATTATGTTGTTCTGCTGCAGTAGTGATGTCACTACTACAGCAGAACAACTTGGAATGCTGCCATACTGTTTTCTTCTGTCCAGTTCTTTGGTAGAACAGCATTCTAGAATCTCTCGAGACTCCACAAGTTAATTTCAGTGTGAAAGAAAAAAAATACAATATACACATTTCACTACTATACACTAAAAAATACGGGATGAGCAACTTTATGCATAACCAGTGTGTTCTGTTACCAGGGTTGTGATTCCCATGGACCTCTTGAGTTTCGGCTCAAGGTCCAAAGGAATCAGAACCTCTCTGTGGCAGAACACACTGGTTGTGCATAGTTGCCCATCCAGTATTCTGTATATACTGGCTCATGTGAAAGACCTGACTTTGTGGCTGGGGAGGAGGGCTCAGTACCGCAATGCTATCTAGGAGCAGCGACCGCTATTCAGACAAACATTTTGGGGGTGGGTAATAATTGATATTTTATCGCTTTCAAAAGTACCAAAAATTCATACATGCAAATGATAAGGATTTAACATAGTAATAGTTTAACAACCTTAAAACTGTATACAGATAACATGAAATTGTATATAGAACAGCAAACATCTTATCATAACTAATATGGTATGCGTGGAGTTATCTGCAGTAAGTGGTATAGGAGAGAAGGATAAAATACTAAGGATCCTAGTAAAACTCTGTTTTAATTGCCGAGATTCTGTTTCTAATTTCCTTCGAAGTCTTAGACAGAGGTGAGTTAATGTAAGGGCTCCATAGTTCAAAACTTTATCCATTCTTCCCTGTAATTTTAGCAGATTTCATAAGCCGTAGATAGCTAGCTCCGTAGTCCATTCTAAAACGGGTGGATTGGTTTGTTTCATTGTCCTAATAGGATATTTTAGCCATGATACATGCCATGTGTAACCACCTTTTTGACTACAAGAGAAGTCAGAGTTAAGGCCTTGTGTGATGAATTTGGCACGTCTTTTAAAACTGCATTTTAACACCAACTGGCATACTAACCAGACCTCTTCCCAGAATGTCTGTGTACCTTTGCATGATCAGATTGTCAGATATGGTGCCTTCTGTTATACATCTCAAGCAAAGATGACCTTGTGATTCACCCCACTTGTAAAGTCTAGCAGGAGTATAATGCCACCTATTGACTATTTTGTACTGTGCAAGTCTACCTTGTATTATGTACAGGATTGTCATGTTAAATTCAACTATTTTCCCACTCATCCTGAGATACAGTCATGTTTATTTCATTTTCCCATTTTGACTTCCAATCTTGCAAGACATCTTTTTCCCCATCTAGTAGCATCTTATAAATCACCTACCAGGACAGGTGCTCCTCCAGGCAGTTTTTTTTTTTTTATTGTTTATCTGAACTGCAGTTTACTGTTTGTCATGAGTGCTTCAAAACAGCTGATCTCTTGCTGTATGCCTTATTTAGAGATATATTGCTGTTTGAAAGTGCCTCACGGTCAGCTGTGTATTCTGATCTAGTCCCAACATTTTGAGGGCTGGAATGATGGAAACTGGAGACTCCATGGGTTCCTGGTTATGCTCCTTTAGTTGAAATAAATACCGATGATGCTCCTGGAGTGTAAATACATTTTGTTTTCACTCCAGGAGTGTCACCACCATGACGAAAGTCAGTAGGTCGCCTGGTGGCGCAGATGGCTGAGCGCTGGTGCCTTACCTCAAACCATGCTGGCTGACCCGAGTTAGGAGCGGACTTGGGATGCCAGGGGCTGTGAGGGAAGGAGAGGATTCTTGCGTCCATAGGACTGCTCTCCTCTCTGGGTGCTAGTAGTGGGACGGCGTCGTTTCTGCAGCGCCTCCAGTGAGACCGCGGGCACTGCAGACACGGCGAGGCGGGAACATCACCAGAAAAGTGGAAATGGCCCACTTTCAGACGGGTGATGGCCACCTGGCTGTCCAGTGCCATCAGTGTCCTGCAGAGCCATCCATCTCCAGCAGCACTCCGGGGCCAAGTTTGCGCTGGTCTCTGCCCCCTCGGTTGGCTCCTTCCCCCTTGGAGGGGACCCACCTGGCAAAGGGTAACACTGGGTTACCCTGGGGATGGCTGCCATGTGAGAATGGTGGCCGGGACGAGATGGGTTGGATACAGCCTGAAGGAGTGGCTGGAGTGGCAGCATAGGGGGGAAAAGATAAGGCAAAAAAAAGTCAGTAGGTGACCCAGAAACGGATTTTTTTTTAACTTTATTATATTTTTCCAGATAAAACAAGACAATACATGTATACACATACAACATACAGTAACCATAAATAATACACATAGTGCCACTTTATATGAGTAAATGAAATACAATATATGTGAGGAGACTCTATGAGAGGAATCACTATTGGAGGAATTTATGTAGTTCCAGGTAAATCAATACAACTTTCCAGATAAAAACCTGGCCACATTTATGATTAAGGGGCAGCTATAAGGAAAAACTGGCGTAACAGTTTCAGTTAATCTGCAGGGTCTAGTAGAAAATAGGGTAATTGCTTTAGATTTCAAATTGTAGGAGCCCACTTCCTATGTAGGTGGAGAATGACATCCTGCTGGGGAGGGGATAATGTAACAGACAGTAGCAATTACAGGGTGCCACAGCTTCCCGACCCACCCCAATCACGGCACAAAGTCAGGTCTCTGTGCCTATAATGTAGATGACCCGTCTTCTCCAGAGCAGTTCAGATTGTGACTGTCTTTTAGTAAGAGAAGCCGTGAGACTCTCCATCCTGTAAACAGAAATCATAAGATCTTATCTGTGTCAGTCTTCACCATTCATCACCTTTGGGTATGTGGCGGTCATGACCCTGAGGAGCTTTTTTTTGAGGATGGCTGGAGTCGATGCACGTCGGCACGCCCACCTCGAGACAACACTGCATGGCACTCTGCATGTTGGCGTTAGGTGCTGTCGGCTCTGCCCTCCCGCTAGTTCTTCATCTCTTGCCGTCGAGGTCACCTCGTGTGATGCTTCAAGAGCAATTTTCAGGCCTACCTGCTACGCAGTTTAATCTTCGACTCTGTGTCGACATTTCTTCCATGCCAAAGTTCGTCGGGTCCTTCTGCCGGTTCTGTTTGCCATACTCGGCGTCGCCCGTAAGACCGTTCCAATTATTCTATTTTCTGCGATGTAGAGTCTTTTTTTCTCCAGCGGTCATGTCTCGGTCGGAGGGCAAGAAATCTTCCAGACGGGCGGCCCCCATGTGACTGTGCCCATGTGGCCGAAAATATTCTGTCACTGACCAGCACAACTGTTGTCTTGCGTGTCCTGGCCTGCTTCACGACATGGATTAGATGCGATGCCTGTTTCTCCATAGATCGGGAGTAATCAAACAGCAGCGTGGAAAGTGGGGCGGGCGTCACACTTTCAGGGGTCGGGTTCACATTCACGCTGCCATACCGGCCTTTCCTCCGTGTCCCTCCTGGCTCTGTATGAACCGAGGAGGAGCCTCGGCTTTTCCCAGCCTAGCCATGGCTGAGGCTCTTTCCATGGTGCAGGAGGACCAGTCTGTTCCCCCTTGGGGATGGATGGAAGTGCGTTATGGCAGTCGTCCCTTCCGGGGTGAAACCCCCAGTGTCGGACCCAGCGGCTTGGAAGGCCTGGGTGGCGCCATCTTGGACGCAGTCGGTGGCGTCCTTTGGAAGCGCCATGGCTGCTGTCGGCGCTGTTCACAGTGCCGATAGTGCTAGCTGCGCCATTGGGTTTCTCGGCGCTGTCTTCATATTTTGCCTCTGCGCCGTCCGCGGCGCGAGGTTGAGCATGGCACCATGTCTTCCTCTGGAGTCATTGGGCTGGAGCGAGCTCCTGGCGCCGTGGGGTTCCAGATCTCGTGCCATTGCGGCTCGAAACCGCTGTCGGCGCTGTCGCCAGCGCCACTTCTGCCCTCGGCACTGCTTGCAGCACCATGGGGCCAGGCAGCTGTTCGTGGTGCCGATGGGGCTGTTGGAGCCGACGCCGGCACCGCCTCTGTCCCTGGAGCCATTTGTGGCGCCATGGGTCAGATGGCACCATGTCAGGTTCTGACACCAGGATTGCTGCCCTTGTTAGAGCCATGCCTCCTTCTGCCACCGTTTGCAGTGCTGGGGAGGGCACTGGAAGCGTCTCGGGTGCAGTCTCCTTTTCTGGGCCCCATTTGGTCAGGATGGCGTGGAGTGCCCACCCACTGTCTGGCACAGAACTTCGATTTCCACTGGAGGAGTCGGAGTCGGATTCTTGTCAGACAGGCAGTCTGGCTCCTTGGAGCTAGTTGACCAGGTGGGCACTCTAGTAGTTTCCTCAGCAGTCTGTGACCAGCCCCTCTGAGAACGGACAGCGGCTGCCTTGGCCAGGGTCAGGGTGCTGACCAGCAGGCAGTGGTGCAGGCCACTATTGCTCTGCAGCCTGGCCTCGGAGAGTTTGCTGACCCTCAGTGGTGGTACCCCTCCAGTAATTTGCCTGGATGCCAGCTTTGGGGCCAATCGGAGCACCCACAGGAGGGGAGGGCAGTGCTCCTTGGATAGCTCCTTGGGAGGCTGAACAGGTTGCCAGCTGCCTAGGCTGGCTCTTTCGAGGAGGAGGCACTCTCAGATTCCGAGGGGTGAGGGTGTGAGTTCTGCTCGGCTGCCTTTTCGGAACCCACCGGGCTCTGGGAGGAGCCGTAGTGTGGATCTCCGCTCTTCCCCTCGATTTCTTTGAGAGGCCCCATTCTTTGGAGGTAGGAGACTGTCCTTCTGGATATACGGCCCGGTCACCTACCACGGGGCTTTTTTCGGACACAGCCAAGGCAGTTCGGAATGGTTGTTCACCTGTCGGCGTGGAGTCTTCTGGAGCTCTTGGTCCGCCTCCCCTAGCCCAGGCAGATGTCAGTCGACTTCTCTTCTCGGCTCTGTCCCCATCCCTCTGCCGCATTGTCCTGCACTTCCTGGTATACTTGGTCCTTCCGGCCTCTCACCTGGGAACAGTTCAGAGCCGTGGCTGCTCAGTTCCCGCTTACGTCAGGGCCATGGACAGACAGGTTTTTCAACCTCCTCCTGAGCAGTCTCGCTCCGAATAGCCTAGGTCCTCTGACTCCTCCTCCCCTCTTCTGGGAGAGGAGCCTCCTGTCCACATTTCTCCAGCTGCTGATCTGCAGAGTGTCAGCGATTCCTTATGAGGTTGTTGGAGGATCTGTGTATCACCCTCCCACTCAAACCAATCCAGAGCACTCGCTCGCCTTTTTAGGCGATTTCAGCGAGGACACCCTTGTGGTGCCCCCGGCCTGCTCCCTTTCGGGAGGTGTCATTGCATTTCTGGCAGAGACCTTTTCCAGAGTTCCTGCCCCAGGACCTCTGCCAGCTGTATTGCACGCAGCCCCCGGAGTCTCTAGGTTCCATGCCTCATCCTCTGTCAGGATTGACGAACTGGACACTCCCGGTGGGCTTCACGCCCTTCACCATGACCGGCCCCCAGATCAAGACTCTTGATTTTGACTTCTGGGGTAGGGGACTTTCTACTTGGCACGGTTGCTGTTCTCTATTTCAGCACATCAGGCCCCCACGCAACCTATGACAGATTCGTGTGGTCCAGGCTCGGTCAACTCCTAGCCTCAATACCTGACACGGAGCAAACCAGACAAGACATTGCACTCTCTGCACATGGCCTGGAGCTAGCAAGGCACCAAACAAGGGCATCGTGCGATGCCAGCGAGGTAGCTACCAGGGTCATAGGGACAGTGATCTGCACCAGGCGGACGGCATGCATGCCTTTTCCCGCTGTCACCCTTGGCCCAGCTGTGGGTGATTAACTCTGCTCACCAGAGAACCTATCTCTTCTCCCATAGAGCAAGACGGTGTTTGTTGAGCAACTTCCTTCGCCTGGGGTCCCCATCTCTCTCCTCCACTCGGGCTTCCCAGGCCGGAGGTTCTCCTCTTAGTGCGTCGCCCACTGAGGAGCTAAGGGACCCTGTCCCTTAGGGTTAAAGTGCTGGGCACTCACCCAAAGTGTAAAGATGGTAAAGGTTGACACAGATAAG
Organism: Neoceratodus forsteri; assembly: GCA_016271365.2. Classification (NCBI taxonomy): domain Eukaryota; kingdom Metazoa; phylum Chordata; order Ceratodontiformes; family Ceratodontidae; genus Neoceratodus; species Neoceratodus forsteri. The sequence goes on along the minus strand of CM057456.1, from coordinate 558,573,212 downwards.
ATATGAAAATTACATACCTACCGTAATTATGATCTTTCTGTGTATCTTCACCATTCATCATAATGCCACCCTCCATCACCCTGGGGCCTCCAGTTTCTGGGTCCTCCTCTCTGTGCCCAGCCTCGCCCCCTCCTTCTTTTGTTAGGAGTTGGGTAGACAAGGGCACATGGGGATGTTGTTTCTAGAGGGAGAATGGTTAGAGTGGGGGGCACTCCTTCTCCAGTGCTCTAGCTCCACCCCTGTGGGGTGGGAGTTGGCAGTTGCCCTCCATTCTCTCCTCCTCCTTGATTCCCATCCATCTTTAATTTTTCCTTGTCCAGTGGACATATCGTTTAAAAACAAAAATTTTCTTTCACCAAAACTCTTTTCCTGAGAGAGGGACAATTTCCTGTGTCCTGTCTTTCTTCCAGAATAGGCGTTTTCTGCTTTTGGAGTTTTGCCAGTGATTCCGTGCCTTGAATTCTGGCAATGAGCCCTTTGGCTACTCCTTGCAGTTCCTATACAGTCTTGAGATAAGTCAAGGTCCAGGGTGTGGTTGTCACCTTCTCCTCCCCTCTCACACTTATCCTAAATCCTTCCTCTCCCCTTTTTCCTATTTCCAGAGATTGGGGCCCCTTCCCAATACCCATAGAATTCTCTCTTAATCTGTCCTCTCAGTCGTTATTTCTCTTTCATGTTATATATCTTTTCCTTTATCTGTCTCTTGGACTTCCTTGTCCCACCCTCCCAACCCTTTCCTCACTTGGCTCAGAACTGGCGGGAGGCGGAGCCGACAGCACCGCACGGCCAACCCACGAGTGACACTCAGTGCGTCGGCCTCGACTCCGCCCATCAAAAAAAAGCTCCCATGGGTCATGACCTCCGCCATATACCCAAAGGTGATGAATGGTGAAGATACACAGAAAGATCATAATTACAGTAGATACGTAATTTTCATGTCATGCCATTGGTCTTTGGAAATAATCTTATTGGTGAGCCAGTTCCTAGTGATTGTTTTCTGGGCTGCCAAAGCAAGATTCTTAGCAACTTGGCTGTTCCTAGGTTTCTGTGTCCAGGTGGAGATCTAGGAAAAACTAAAGTGTTGGGGTTAAAGCAAGGCTCGGATCAAAATGTTATGTATGATTTGTCACTCCTGGAAAAAAGGGGCTAAGGAGGGACAATCCCACAGGATATGGACCAGGGCTGCCAGAGAATGGCCACAGTCCCTCCAGTAGGCGAGGCCCCCTTCCATATTTCCCTTGTATTGCTGGGGTCCAGAAAATCTGGAGAACACTTTCCAGGAGAATTTCCTCCAACTCGCTTCAGCAACTCACCAGTGTATTCTTTCTAAGGCTCTGTACCAAACTATTTCAGGTATTGCCATACCCAGATCCTGTGTCCATGCCCTTCTGATTGTTTGTGGTGTATCTCCTTTCCATTGGAGGAGAGCTCTATATAATAATAATAATAATAATAACAACTTTATTTTTATGTCGCTTTTCACAATATCAAGCGCCTAACAAATTTAAATGACACATCAGATATCCAGAATCATAAAATAGTATAAAACAGTTAATCCAGTTACAGAAAATTAATTCACCAAAAGCTTATATATATGAGACAATCTTATCTTGTGGAGCTCGCTCTCCAATGCTGATTTAATAAGGTGTATAATCTGTGGTGGAAATCTCTCCCAGGGGAAGACGGAGACTGAACATGATCCCTGGCTTGAAAATATCTAAATCTATCCTGCCACGGTATACAAAACTGGGTTACTAACTCCTGAATTAGCAGTACCCCTCACTCACCCAGGAAATGCCATACTAAGAAGAGGCCCCTTTCCTCCCATCTACGGAATCCAGAGTCCCACTTTGCTGGAATAAAGGCCTGCTCATATGTTAATGGTTTTAAAGGGATCTCCACAACCGTAAGGATTTATCATCTAATATCTCATGCCAGTTGGTTAGGGTATGTTCTGTGTACAGGCTCCCTCCCCAGAGCAGAGAAACCTTCCTGCCCGTAAGAAGAAGCTTGTTCAGGTTGGGGAGACCGTCCCACCCCAACCTCCAGGGCCTTCCACTTGGCAATGTATTCTCTACTTAGCCAGTAAAAAGTACAAAGTTGGGCTGCCTGGTGGTATAACTTTAAATTTAGGAAGTGATAGCTCCCCTTTTTTTTTTTGAATTTGCAGCACTGAGAAACAAATTCTAGGCCTCGCAGGCCCCAAATAAAGCAAGAGATCCCCTATTCATTTTGTTAAAAATGTGTTTGGGATATGTATTGGTAGTGTCTGCAATAAATACAAAACTTGAGGAGCAGTACCATTTTGACTGCATCTATTCTCTGCACCAAAGGGATAGGAATGAGCCCATCTCTCCAAGTCTGCTTGTAGTTGTTCCAGAATAGGGATAAAATTAAGTTTAAAAATCTGGGCACTGTCCCAAGATAGGTGGACTCCGAGGTGTTCAAGATGATCTCTATTCCATTTAAAGGGAAAGTCTTTTATTCTATTGGAGGAGTAAGAAACCACCAGGACCTCGGTTTAAGCAGTGTTTACCTTATATCCCGCTAATAAACTAAATTCCTTCAGAGTATCCCAAACTGGGACTAGCCCTTCTCTGGATTGTTAAGGTAGATCAAAAGATCGCCTGCATACAGGGCTAGTTTATAGGTCTCCCCTCCCTAAGTGCAGACCTCTGTTTCTTCCCTTTGCCTCAAGTCCTGTACTGGTGGCTCCAAGTATAAGGCAAATAGGAGGGAAGGGACACCCTTGTCTAGTACCCGAGCAAAGATATTGGGATAGACACCTCCCATTTATTTTAATATAAGCTCTTGGGTCGGAGTAGATTTTATTTATAATTTTGATAAATGCAGCCAAGAAATCAAATGCTCTGAGTGTCTGTCCAAGGAAATTCTACGGCACCTGGTCAAGGCCTTTCCACATCCAAACTCGGTAGTAGGAAGGAAGATCCCAACCGGGTGGCGTGGTGGAGGAGAGACAGGGTCCTCCTGATGTCCTGTGTCTGTTGGCGGGGTCAAAGCCCTTCTGATCATAATCAGTTAGCCTGGGAAGGACCCTCCAGATGCTTTGCTAGTAATGTTGTGTATAATTTATAATGTATATTCAGTATAGATAAAGGTCTATATGACTTGCACTGAGTTATATCTTTGGCCAGTTTCGAATACTGGTGATAACAATACTTCAGGTCTGAGGCAAGTCCATCCCACCCTGAGAGACTCTACAGACAGCCAGGAGAGGGCCTCCAATTCCTTTTAAAGAACTTAAAAAATTCAGGCGTGTACCCGTCAGGGCCTGGAGCCTTACTGGATTTTAATGAGCTTATCGCTCTGGTCAGCTCCAATAAGGAGAATGGTTTATCTGTTTGTGACCTAAGTTCAGGCGTAAGCTTCTGCAGTCTCAGCTTTGAAAGATAAATCTGATTTGTGAGTCACTTGCTGTTTGCTCAGGGTGTATAGGGTGTGGTAGTATTCCTAAAGGAGTCCAGGATCTGCTTAGGTTGCCTCCCAGATGACCTGTTTTGGGGTCCCTAACCTGAGCTATCATGAATTGGGAGGTCTGCCGCAGGCGATGGGCCAACAGATGGGTTGCCCTTGGTCCTGTCTCATAATATTTTTGACGGAGATGTTGTAGGGCTTGTTCCGCTTTAATGTCAATTATTTTTGGATCTGTTGTTTGGTGATTTGTAACAAGGGCCAGGCAGCTTGGTCTCCCCCATGTGGGCCGTCTGCAGATCCATTAACTGCTGTTGAAGCTGCTCCAGTCGCATGTTTTGTTGTTTTTAAGATGTGCTGCATATTTAATCATATCTCTCTCAATGCAACTTTTATGGTATCCCAAAGTGTGGCTCTAGAGGTCTGCAGGAATCATTGTCCTGGATAATTTGGAATATGTTTCTTAATGAGTTCTGTAAATTCCTTCAGGTTTAATAAATAATTATTGAACTTCAAAAGATTGCCTCAGGTAGAACAATCCAATTTCAGAGAAAGTTGGGAGTGGTCTGACAAGGTCAAGGTAATATGTGTACAGTTTGCCACCTTGTGACGATGTTCGCCCAAACCAAAAAGTGGTCAAGTTAGGACATAGGAGCATGGGGATGTGTATATTCTTTTTCACAGGATGAAGAAGTCTCTAGGTATCTACCCACAGGGCCCTTCCATGTATTCCTTTATTGTTTTACTAGCTGGTGTTTTTTAAGATGTCTAGGGTTAGAAGAGTCTGTCTGGTCTATTGTTTGATTTAAGTCTACGCCTACCACTAAGGTTCCTGTGTGCAGTTCAGTAATTTTATGCAGCAGGGCCTTTATTGTGACAACAGTGGATCCTGAGGGATATAGAGCAAGGTGAGAGGAATTGGTGTTCCAACCAATATTGCCAGGCATCCTCTGGGTCTGAGTAAGTGGAGGAAATATTCAACTGAAATCCACGGGTGACTAATATGGCAGTACCCTTCTTTTCCCATCCCATACGATGAGGCCACTACTTGAGAAAAACAAACTTCCCTAACTTAGCATGTTCTGATTTGCTAAGATGTGTCTCCTGTAGGAGCATGGCAAAAGGGTCTGTTTTTGAGGGCCGAGAGAACTTTTCACCGGATTATTTAATCCATTTACTTGTAGATAATAGAAATCAGCTGTTCATGGATCCAGTGCCCTGATCAGGCTCGCTTTCTCCCTTAATCCAAATTTGATTAAAGGCCCTACGCCCCCAAGGGTGGCAGTTTTCATTCTCCAGGTTTCCCTTGTCTTCCGTAGTCTCCATTTCTATATATATGGCACTAAATTGAGAAATGTCTGAACAACATTTAACAATAACAAGCAATAACATTTGCAACATAACTCCCTTATGATGGCACTCCTAACCTGAGGACCACCTCCAGAGAAAAACTATGTACAATATGACTTCCAAGATGGGGTACCTTTGGGAGGCACCCTAAAGGTCCAGGTGAGCTGATGTAGGTTGTGCTCTACCTGGAGAGGAGAAACAAGAGTCAAATAATTGGCTCTGTTCTCCTGGACTCTAGGAAATTGAGTCCCAGCTGTATCAACACGGATGTGATCTGGAGCAGGGCACAGGACCCAAGACAGCATGGATTCACAGTGGGAAGGTCATGTCAGATGAATCTAATAGATTTCTTTGACTGGGTGACCAAAGTAGTAGACCAGGGAGGGGCTATGGACATGGCCTACCTAGACCTTAGCAAGGCATTTGACACAGTCCCACACAAAAGATTAATAAACAAGTTAGCCTGCCTGGTTGTAGGTCCCATGGTGGTAGCCTGGATAAAAATTGGCTGGACAACAGGACACAGAGGGTAATAGTAAACGGCCCACTCAAGAAAGGGGTTACTAGTGGGGTACCGCAGGTTCAGCACTGGGACTGGTCCTTTTAATGTCTTTATAAGTGACATTGCAGAGGACTGGAAGGAAAAGTATGCCTCTTTACAGACAACACAAAGATCTGCAACAGGGTTGATAACAAGGTGGGGTGGAAAGGATGAGAAAGGACTTGTGCAGGTTGGAGGAATGGTCAAAAGTATGGCAGCGTAAGTTCAGTGCAATGAAGTGCAAAGTAATGCACCTGGGAAACAAAACCCAAGGGAAAAGTGCACAGTGGTGGGGTACTAACAACAAAATGGAAAGAGACCTGGGGTGGTCATATCAGATGACCTAAAGTTAAACAAGCAATGTGAGAAGGCAGTAAGGAGGACTGGGGGATACTGGGATGTATAGGAGAGGCATCACCAGTAGAAAACAGGAAGTTGTTATCCTTCTGTACAGACAGTTGGTGAGACCCCATCTGGAGTACTGCATGCTGTTCTGGAGACCCCATCTCTGCAAGGACATAGGATGGAGGCAGTCCAGAGGAGGGCAACTAAAATGGTGCAGGGTCTGCACCAGAAGCCATACTGAAGAGAGACTAAAAGAGCTTAATATGTATACTCGTGAGGAAAGGGAGAGAGGGGTGACATGATAGAAACTTTCAAGTATCTCAAGGAATCAACAAAGTCCAAGAAGGTAGCATCTTTCAAAAGAGATGTGCAAAACAGGGGGCACAATTTGAAGATTGGGGTGGCAACTCAGGGCAACGTGAGGAAGTATTTTTCTGGAGAGGTGGTGGATGCATGAAACAGCCTTCCTGAGGAGGTCTCAGGGTCAAAAACTGGGGAATTCAAGAATGCATCGGACAGACATAAGGCAATTCTGGTGGGGGTTAGGAAGAAGTAGGCTGTTGGTTAACTCGGATCTGCAGCTTATTCAATAGGTAGGAAATGGGCAGACTGGGTGGGCCATCAAAATCTTATGTTTTATGTAATATCATAAAGCAGACAATGAACTATTGAAAGAAAAAGGAACATTCACTTCAAAGTCATGTGCATGGAACACATTTGAACAGTTCAGATCAATCCAACTGACTAGGTCCTCTCCCCACACTCTTCTCTGCCAACACAACTACTGTAAGTCAGTGGCAGTAAATGGACCTCTATTGCTGCATGTCCAACTGTCCCTACATAGCAACATGGTGTGGGAGAGGAAGGCAAGTCTTTTAGCGCTGTCAGATTACAGTATTCTTGCTCTAAATTTCCTGATCCTCCTGCTCATCCTCCTCCAAAGCCAAGCGGGTCTCCTGACAACTGTCTTCTCCTTTTCTTGACCCAGTTTCAAAATAAGTTTCCATTTATCCTGTGAGTTTGAAAAAGCTGTCTTTGTTCTCAGTCTGACTTTTGTGGCAAGAGGGCAGATTCTATGTTCTAGGCTGGAGTCTGCACTTAGTCAACTCAAATTCCTTCCTACATTGTTGCGTAGCAAAGGGCAGATCAAGGTAAAATTGAATGATAGCGTGTCCTACCAGTAGTTCTTTCTGCCTCTGGCAACCGCGGAACACAATTCTCCAGCTATAGTGAGGTAAACATAACCAGAATTGTTTGAGGAAGGTAAGCATCCACTGAAGCCTTCTGGAGATTCACCTGATACACCCTCATATGTAACTGCTTTCCAATCATTGGCCAGGCAGGGAGCTTGGGCAACAAAAATGTTGATGGTCTCCACAGTTTCATAGTTTTAGGGAGACCCACCAGGTGCACATTGCATTCCTGTGTCTTGTTCTTTTTGGTCTCTAAGCATGTGTTTCTTATTTTGTTCTGAGCATTAAAATTAGATGAGGCTGCCATCGCTGTCTCCACCTGCCTCGCTACTGTATCCACCCGTCGCCAAGCAGGTACTAAAAGGTCAAATTCGCATTCAAGATTTTGAATAGAGTTGCACAGAGCTTTCAAGGAGTTTTAATATTTTGTCCCTCCATGTTAATTAGTAGTTGTTGCTATGGAGGGTGCCTCAGTGGTGTGGCTTTGAGGTTCCAGCAGGCACTGATTTTTTTTTTTTAAATATTGTTGCTTGTGCCTGGATTCACTGCAGTTGTCCCCTTCTGAATTTCAGTAAAGATGGTCAGTTCGATGTCGTAAATCTGGATATTCAGTTCAGATACAAGAAACTATGCTTAAAATGTGTGTGAACTGTGGTTAATTAAAATCTGCTGTAGGAGCTGACCAGGTAGCCCTTCCACTCGCTGCTTTGGTGACCCAGGTTGGGAACAGACTCTGATTGCTGAAGGTTGGCCGGGAAGGAGCAGTGAGTTTCCCACAGGACAGATTTCTTACTTGGGGAGGGATTCTGTTCTCCACTGACCAACTCCTGCAGGCCCCACATTGCCGAGCAGGCACCCGTCTCCAGACTGGATCCTGACCCTATCAGGGCAGTAGCTTTCTCTGGGACCCTGTCATGAAACAAAGGAGGCTGAGGTTAAGTACCTGGGGAAGGCGGGTGATGGGGCTGGAGGGGCCAGTTAGATAGGCCACCCAGCAGTCAGGAAACAAGCAGGACAATAAAGATTTTGTAACACATGTTTTCTGAGCCAATGGCTGGCACCACCCTCAATCCCCACCTTGAGCATTTCTTTTAGATTTGAAATCATTTGAAGGAAATCTCTTTTTCTAGGGCATGGATATGTTGTTCATCCACACTGTCTAGCAGGTTCCTTGCCGCTTTAAATCTTGCGGAAGGTCTTCAAGCTGGCTCCTCCCACCCACCTGGGTGGTAGAACTCTCGGCTCCGCCCCATGGCGCCAGATCTTCCTTGCCGCTTGGAAGCTCAGGTTCCCTCCTTAACGCTCTGCGTGATAGACTGGATCTAATTCTTGGTTAGCCCGAAACTCATTTAAAATTTTCAAGACTTGGTCATCTTTCTCCCTCGCAGCTGCGGCGGACTCATCGACCAGTTCGGCGGTGCCCGCTTGTGGGCAGAAGATGTCCAGGGCGGAACCCGCACTCACGTGCGTCTACCTGCCTCGGCCTTGAACACTACCCGCGGGCTCGCGAGTCATGCTGTTCGTTCTCTGCCAGCGTCCTGGAGGACCAGCTTGCCTGGTTAAAGCTAAGCGCCCGAGAAGCACTACCCGCCGGTTAAGTCGAAGGAGGCCCGTTGGGCGGTTACTGCGCGGCTGGCTCGGCTGAGCAGATGATCGCCCTCGAGGAGGAGGTGGCACAGGCCGCATCATCCTCTCTTCCTCGATCGCGGCATTTATCCCGCTCTCTTTGGGTACCTCATATTCAGCTTCTTTCACGGAGCTTTGCCAGTCCCTTTCCACGAAGGGAGAGGGGCCATCGGACATTCCTCTTGGTCCAAAGAAGGACTCTAAGGGTAAGTCCCATCGTCGGCGTTCGTGGGAGCGGAGAGGTCCCCTTCCCTGGACAGTCGACACTCTGCTTGGTCGAGGTTGCGGCTAAGGCCGCTGGCTTCTCGGCGTCCCCATCAGGCCAGCCGGCCGAGACCCCGCCGATCGCGGTCAAGATTTTTCTCGACCCGTCGGATGGGCTGTCGACTGGTGAAGCCGACAATCCTTCTTCATCGGTTCCCGGTGGAGACCGAGGATCTGCTCGCCCCAATGCAGCAGTCCGGTTAAGGTGTCCTAGCCGAGGGAAGAGCGGTGTCCTCGCTCCTTCCTGACCCGTCCTCGGAAACACCGAGGATCTCAGTCTCAGTCTCGGACTTCTTCTCGGTCCAGCCATCCTGCCGACATCGCAGTCTCAGTCTCGGCACCGAGGTAAGCGGCGCGCTTCGCTTGTCCTCGTCTTCCTCCTTGGAAGAGGAGGCTTGGCACAAATTGCGTCGACGCTATGAAGACCTGATGTGGCAGCAGTTACTCTGTCCGGGAGCAAGTCGATCAACGCCTTCCCCGGCATCATGGTTGTCACTAGCCGCCGAAACAACCTTCGCCAGAGTCGAGATGCCCAAGCCTGGGCCGGTTGTTCGGCTGAAACCTGCTGCCCCACCGATTGTGGTGGAACCTCCGCCTCCACAACCGAATCGGGCGCCGACCAAGGACTCTCGGTCGGGTCAAGGCCTGCTCCACAGGTTGTCGGTCACCCTCACTCCCGACCGTCCTCGGCAGGTGGAGGGTGGCTCAGGCCCTAAGCAGCTCTTGCGGACTCCTCTGAGCCAGCGGCGACTCCTCCCTGTTCTCCAGGCCGGTTGACCTGGAGTCCTCCGGGGCCAGTCGTTGGACGAAGCCCATCCTTCATGGGTTTGCTCGCTTATCTCGGAGTCTACCAGGATGCAGCTCAAGCCCGTGCCCAAACAAGCCAAAGTATCCCTAGCGGAGATACTGGACCGAGGATTCCCCGAGGCCTTTCGGTGGCTGAGGCTGTTGTTGGCCCAGCCTTGGAGCTTTGGCAGTGGTCTGCTTCCTGCCCTGCGCCCTCGGCCAGGATGGCCAGGAAGTATCGGTCCCTACCGGCTCTTTGCCTGGGTTTGAACACCTCTCTGCCGGGGTTGGTCACCGACAGCGTTTTCTGGCGTTCGGGAGCGCTAGGGGCGTGGACAAGCCCCGACAAGGAGTCCAAAAAGCTGGACTCGCCAGGCGCAAGGTGTACACTGCGTCCTCCCTTGGCCTCCGCCAGGCCAGCTCGGCCGTGCTGATGGCACACTTCTCCCGCCCTCATGGGCTCCCTGGATGAGGTGATCCCTCATCTCCCGGCCGACCTGCAGACCACGGTCCAGCAGGTTCAGGACCAGGGTAGAGGCGTGGCGAAGCAGCAGCTCCAAACAGCTCTGGACATAGGGACTCCTGTGCCAGATCGGTTGCGGCAGCGGTGGCCATCGCCACAGAGCATGGCTGAGGATATCCACCTTCACGGCGGATACCCAGCACAAATTGGTGGGACGTCCCTTCTTGGGGACCCACCTCTTCGGCCCTGGAGGAAGGTCACCTCCAGCCGATTGAGAAGTCCAGTGCCACTCTGGACTCTGTCACCTCCGCCCAGAAGGACAAAGGCGCTGACAGCAGCAGCACAAGACCTTTCGTCTTCTGCGCCTCTGCACGTCCGCCCAACAGCACCAGCACTAGGGCCAGCAGGCTCGTGCTTGGCATCCCAAACCCAAGCCCGCTGCTTCCTCTAATAGGAAGCAGGGAGGTAAAGGCCCAGCAGGTCCCTCGGCTGGTCCCTCCTCCAAGCCTGCCCAGTGACGGGTTGAGGGTGTCGCCCCAGCCTCGTCACTCCTCCTTGGTTCCCCATGGGGAGATGGCTCCTCACTTCTTTTCCGCCTGGTCCGCTATCACCACGGACCGCTGGGTGTTGGAGGTGGTAGGAAAGGGCCTGCCTCTGGAGTTCAGTAGGCCCCACCCTTCCGGGCTGTCGCCCCTCGTGGGGCCACGGGTCCGCAGCCTCGCTGTCAGCCTGCCGAGCCGATATTGCCTGCTCCTCGAAAAGAGGTGATCAGGAAGGTGGCGGATCCTCCCCAGACCGGGGTTTGTGTCCAGGTATTTCCTGGTCCCAAAGCGGACGGGGGGGCTGACACCCCATTCTCGACCTGCACGACCTGAACAGGTTCCTAAGGTCTCGGACCTTCAGGATGGTCACTCTGGCTCAGATAATCCCATCCTTGGAACGAGGCGTGTGGTTCTGTTCCCTGGACCTTCAGGGCGCGTTCTTTCACGTCCCGATCTGTCCGTCCCATCAGAGATTCCTCCGCCCAGAGCGGAGGGATCCCTTACGAGTTCCGGGCCATGCCCTAAGGCCTCTCCCTAGCTCCCAGGGTCTTCACCAAATGCATGGCAGTGGTGACAGCATTCCTATGAGGCAGAAGGGTCCGGTGTACTCCTACCTGGACGACTGGCTGATTGCAGCCCCTCCAGAAGCGAAGGTGGAGCGGTCCAGAGATCTGGCCCTCCAGGTTTTGCTCTCAGATTGGCCTCCTCATCAGCGAGGCCAAGTCAGAACTCGTGCCAAAGCAGGTGATACATTTCATCGGGGAGAGGCTCGACTCTCTTGAGCCAGAACCACGGCTCCAGTGGACAGGGCCTAGGTTCTTTCCTCCTTTGCCCAATCATTTCAGGTTGGGCAATCGCGTACTGCCAGGACTTCCTCGCCTCCTGGGCCTCATGGCGGCCTGCACCAGCGTAGTCCGTTGGGCCCGCTGGTACATGCGTCCCCTTCAGTGAGGATTGGCCAGCCAATGGTCACAGCACTTGATCCGCTGGATCAGCTAGTGATAATGACCCAGGGGATGTGGAATGCTCTCCAGTAGTGGACCGTTCCAGCACATCTGCAGGAGGGCATCCCGTTGTCCGCCCGAGCCAGGCGGTCTCTCTATCGACCGATGCCTCTCTGATGGGTTGGGGTGCCCATCTGGGGAGCACAGAGCTTACGGCCTCTGGTCCCCTGGGAGTCCCGATGCCGTATCAACCTGCTGGAGCCGAGCGGTCTGCCTAGCCCTCACCGCCCGCCTGCTTCTACGGGGTCAAGTGGTTCAGGTCCAGACGGACAATACCACCACTATGTACTACCTAAACCTCCAGGGCGGACGCGCTCCATGCCTCTGTGCAGGGAAGCTCTCCGCATTTGGTCTCTCTGCAGCCCTAGAGGCGGATCTCCTCGCCATTCACGTGACAGGGCCTCCAACACCCTGGCCGATGCCCCAAGCGGATAGGGGCTGCATCTCACGAGTGGTCTCTCCTGCGGAGGTAGTACAAGATCTCTTCTCCCACTGGGGCACGCCTCAGGTGGACCTGTTTGCCTCCAGAGAGAATGCAAAGCTGAGACTGTTTCATGCCCGCCCCCTCAGCAGGGCTCGCTGCAGGGGATGCCTTCTCGAGGCCGTGGACCCCGGGCCTCTTCACGCCTTTCCCCATTCTCTTGATCCACAAGGTGCTTCTCAAGGAGGAGGGACAAGGCGCAGGTGGTTCTGGTAGCCCCAGGCTGGCCCGCCAGTTCTGATATCCAGATCTCCTCAGTCTCAGCTCCAGGCTCCCAAGCGGCTTCCAGCCCACCCAGACCTGATCTCAGTCAATCAGGGAAGGTATTCCATCCGGACCTTCAATCCCTGCACCTGACGCTCTGCTCCTGAGCGGCCAGAGTGCCAGGCCTTGGGTCTTCCGACGAGTTCCTCAACATCATTGAGGCGTCCGTGAGGTTGACCAGAAAATGCTACGCCTTCAAATGGAAGAGATTCTCCATTTGGTGTCAGAGCAAGGCCTGGACCCTTTCTCCTGTTCCTTTGCAAGCATTCTGGACTACCTGTGGTCCCTTTCTCAGCAAGGGCTTGATTCGACAACCCTTAAGGTGCACTGGCAGCCATCTCTCTGCTTGCAGGCGCGGGGTGCCGGGAAGCAGTCGGTGGCACAGGAGAAGGTGGTGGGGCGCTTCTTCAAAGGCCTAGATCACATATCCCTCCGATATGAGAACCTCCACCTCCGTGGGATCTACTGCTGTATTGGCTAAGCTCATGGGCAGGCCATTCAACCAATGCACAGGTGTGACATCTCTCAACTGTCGTGGAAGACCGCTTCTTGGTGGCTATCATGTCAGCCAGAAGGATGGGAGAGCCCAGGCGCTTTCCATCGAGTCTCCTTATCTGGTCTTCCACAGGGACAAGGTTGTCCTGCGCCCCCACCCGAAATTCCTTCCGAAGGTGATGTCGGAGTTTCACCTTAACCAGGTGTCGACTCTGCTGGTGTTCTACCCCAATCACACCTCGGAGGCCAAATATAGGCTCCATACTTTGGAACCTAGAAGGGCCTCGCTTATTATAAGGAGCGGACGGCTGAAGTTCGGGAGAGGTTCGCCAGCTGTTTGTCACCCACGCTGAAGCCGCACCTGGCAGATCTACAGCCAAGCGGACGATAGGCAGGTGGGTCATCTCCTGCATAGATCTCTGCTATAGGTTGGCGTGCATGGAGCCTCCCAGAGGGATAAGAGCTCATTCTACCGCCATACTGCTGCATCGGTGGCTGCTTCCAGGGACGTCCCTATCCAGGAAATCTGCAGGGCTGCTACCGAAGTCAGCACACACCTCATCACCCACTACCACATCGACCTTGAGTCATGCCGGGATGCTGGTTTTGGGGCCTCGGTTCTCCAGTCTTTATTTCCCAAGTGAGGGTGTGCTTGCCTCCCTCCTCCCGGAGAACTGCTAGGAGTCTGCCAGACAGTGTGGATGAACAACATATCCATGTCCCTAGAAATACAGGTTACTCACCTGTAACAGGAGTTCTAGGAATGGTATATGTTGTTCATCCACCACGACTTCCACCCGACCTCCCGGCTCAGCGCACAACCTGGCTTCCAGCGGCTAGATCTGGTGTCATGGGCGGAGCCGAGAGTTTTACCACCCGGGTGGGTGGAGCCAGCTTGAAGACCGTCCGGCAAGATTTAAAGGCAAGGAACCTGCCAGACAGTGTGGATGAACAACATATACCATTCCTAGAACTCCTATTACAGGTGAGTAACCTGTATTTATGTATGCTTCTCTAGGGTTTCATTGGCAGTCTCAGCTGTTTCTAAACACCAGTCACTTTTCTTGTGACTCTGGTGAACTAGCATGTGATGGACATGGCTTCCTCACCTGATAAAGACAGTGGTTTAAAAAATTGTTGAGAATACAGTTGACTAAATGCTGAAGCAGACTCAAAATGTTGGGCAAGGCATCACACCAGACTGGAGAAAAGGGTGATCTAAAATGGAAGAAAGCGGTACACAGCAGCACCAACCAGGATGCAACACAGTACCTTGTAGTGTTACTGCAGAATGCTGCAGTATCTTACATAGAAACATAGAAATTGTCAGCCGATAAGGACCACTAGACCCATCCAGTCTGTGCTTAAGCCCTACACTAATTTGTGGCCTCTAACCTACCTGGTCAATGGCTTTTCACCCTCCTTCCCACCTCTAAGATTCCCTATGCCTGTCCCAGGCATGTTTAAATCCTTCACTGTGCTCGCTCCCACGACCTCCTGTGGGAGACTGTTCCATGTATCCACCACCTCTCTGTGATGAAAAACTTCCTCACACTTCCCTTAACCAGACACCTTCCAATTTCATATCATGTCCCCTTGTTCTTGTACTTCTCCTATATTGGAAGATGTCTGCCCCTGCACCTTGTTTATGCTCTTAACGCACTTGAATGTTTCTGTTATGTCCCCGATCCTCCTCTCCTCCAGTAAGTACATATTGAGTTCCTTTAATCTCTCCACACGTTTTCTGGTGCAAACCCTGTACCATCTTAGTCGTCCTTCTATGGACCGTCTTCACCCTTACAAAGGTGTGGCCTCCAGAATTGCACACTGTACTCTAGGTGAGGCCTCACCAGTGTTTTGTACAATGGCATCACTACCTCCCACCTTCTGCTGGAGATACCTCTGCCTATGACCCCAGCATGCCACTGGCTGTTCCTGCAGACTTTGTGCTCTGCCTAGACACCTTTAGGTCATCTGAAATGATAACCTTCTGTTCCCTTTTCTTCCTTGGTGATGGCAACTCGCCCCCCAAAATCCTGTAGCTCACTCCAGGGTTCCCTCATCCCAGGTGCATAATTTTGCACTTCTTTGAACTGAACCTCAATTGCCACACCTTAGACCATTTCAAGCATCCCCAGGTCCCTCCTCATTCTCTCCGCCCCATCTGGCAGACCTTCCCTGCAGCCCTACTGCAGTGTCACTAATGAAGACATTAAACAGGACTGGCCCAAGGACCGATTCCTGAGGTTCCCTGCTAGTCAGCCCCTGCCAAATTGAACCCCATTGACCACCACCCTCTACTTCCTGTCCATTAGCCAGTTCCTAACCCATTTGACCACCTTGTGTGCTCGCCCAGACTACCCATCTTGTTTACCAGCCTTTTATGTGGGACGGTGTCAAGGCCTTGCTGAAATCAAGGTAGGTGATGTCCGCCCCCTACCTTGGATTTATTTCTTGTATGTCATCCAGTCAAAAAATCAATCGGGGACTTCCGTGCATGTACCACCCTAATGGCAGCCTGAACATGGAGCTCTGCACTACCGCTACTTCAATCCACCACAGTCTAGCATTGATCACACCCATCTGAGCCTCCAGCTAACAAAATTGGATACTAATAGCAGCCTGGAATAAATCCAGAGACAAACGGGTACTGGTACAGAAAATGCCCAAAACTTTATTGACTATATACGCAACCAGTACAGGCCGCAACATCCACCGCTCACTGTGTTGCCCCAGACCCGGATGCTTCAGAGGACAGCCACTGTACTCTAACCTCAAAAGAACTATGTGCAACGTGCAAAAAATAAATGATACTCTGAGAGATTGGAAACTGGAGTATTAGAGGACCATCAAAAACGAGCACCTGGAACAAAAAACAGATAATATGGAAGAAGGCTCGCGGAATGCTCAGCCACGGTTGATATCCATAACACAGCTTTGTTAGACCTCCACAGGAGAGAATTTCAATTAGAAAGGAGACTAGAGGATCTCAAAAACAGAAATAGGAGAAACAACATACATATCCATGGATTGCCAGAAGACATTGAACCAACCCAGTCCCCACCTTTATGGAATCTTTTCTGCAAGAAATATTAGGCCTGCCACCAGATAAACCTCTAAATATTATAAGACCTCACAGGTCTCTGGTACCTAAACCCAAGGATCCAAAAGTTCGACCGAGGTCGCTGATCCTGGCCCTTCTAGACTTTCGAGTTAAGGAAGAGATTTTAAGAACAGCGTGGGGAAAAAAGAGATACTATTTAGAGATACCAGACTGTATTTCAAACAGGATTACACCCCTCAGCTGTTAGCTGAGAGATGCAAAGTCCTTTCAATAGTGCGCCTCCTTCAAAGTAAAGGTGCAAAAGTCTTCCTAGAATATCCAGCAAAACTTAGAGTACTCACAGAAAATGGTACTGCTAGATTTCCAGACTTGAGGCAGCAGCTCGCTTTCTGCAGTCTTTGAGAGCCCCCTTCCACCAGATGTCTAATTCAACAGAAGAATGCTGTGAGGAACGTTTGTGGCAAGTGGTAGGAACCAAAAGAAAAGGGCAACAGGACAACACGAGCACTTCCGGACGTGGGACAGGATCCGACATCATAAGGAGCCATATTCCTCGACTGATGATGGCGCTGGACGAGCTAACAACCCACCAAGCCCAGCAGAGGAGTCCCGACCTGAAAACCAACCTGAGGGACAATCAATTAAAAGTCAGAGACTGATTTGTTGGGACAGTGAGTGTTCCCTAATATAAGACTTGGATGGGTAGTGATCTTAAATACTGCACAGATGGAGGGTATACGCATAAATGTTTTGAGCAAGGTCCTAGATCTTAAATAGTATGCCCTCTTTAGAGCCTTACAAACCTTTTATTTTTCTTGGTGGTTCAGGATAAATGACTGGGGAGAGTTGACTATGGAGGGCACTTCCTCATCTCGTCTGACTCTACTTGGTGAGGGCCTTTCCGTGTGGAGTGGAAGGCTGACCATGCTAACCAGCAATGTCAGTGACAGCGGGGGGCATATTCGTCGGACGGAGGGTCTAAAATGTCAAGGAGGAGCATATCTAACTTTGATCTTAAAGTCTGCTACAAGGGACCTGGTGGCCAGGTTGTTAACCACGTGAGGTGGGCACTGTGTAGGATCCCATTTTGGCTAAAATAGCTTTTCAGGAAACAAGTTTAGTAGACTCTAGAAGCTAGTTTGGAGTTGTGGTATAACAGATCCACTGGCGAAGAGCCTCGAACACATAAGCAAATCCTCAAGACAAAATCTGGTTATTTTTGGCTCATTTACTTGCTCTGATGGCCGAAAGTTGTTTAGGACTGACTAAGAAATAATTGTAAAGCTGGGGATGGTAGCTGCATCTCGGCTGGGGAGCTCTGTCGCCCTGTAGCGGGTGGCTGGGACGGTATTATCTGACCTCCCCCAATGGAGGAAAGCTTCTCCTTCGGTATGGAGGTTTCTCCCAGGGTCATTAAAATTGTCTGACCAATAAAATTTGGCAGTTAAATGAATCTCTTTGGTTGTAAGGCTGCTAAATACATCAGGCTGAAGACTTTGCCTTAAGCGATGCGAAATACATAAGCGGCCCCACCAGCGTTAGGGCTCAGTAGTAGCCAAGTTGGACTGAATCCCTAGCATTATAGGGAATTCAACCACACCACATAGCACCATCTTACTGCAGAGTGTGTATCTGGGGCAAGTACACCTGAAGACACAGTTAAAGTTCATTTGTTTGTTGGTTGTTGCAAAATATGTTTAGACCGAGTTAGATCACACTGTTCTACAAGATAGACGACTGGTAGATTATAGTAAGTTCCTTCCTTCTCGATTTGGAGGTATTCACCCTTCTAAAAGATTATGGCTGACTTAAAGATTGTTTCCTTAATGTTAGGGGCATCAATAATACAATTAAGAGGACGAAGATTTTGTAGGAACTCCTAAGACAAAGATGCATATTGACTTTCTTACAGGAGACTCACCTAACTCCCTAGGAACATCAGAAACTAAGGAGACAGGGTAGGACAAGTTTACTCTTCTCATTTTGAGGCAGACCTCATCGCAGGGGGTCGCCATCCTGGTGTAAGAAGAGGTACCCTTTAGAGGTTAGTGAAGTGAAACAGATCCAGAGGGTCGATATGTGCAGTTGAAGGGCACTTATAGAGGGCAGTGTGAAATTGTGTATTGGTGAACCTGTATGCCCCAAATGAAGAATCCTCGCTAGAATTTCTAGAGAAACCGACATGAATGTGTTACAGAAACCCAGAGCCTGATGATAATAGATGAGGACTTGAACGGTTATAAACCCGGGAGGATCGCTCTGGGGCAACGGGGAACCACTACTAGAACAGGTAAACTCATTCAGAGATTGAACCAGAGTTAGGCCAATAGAGACATGGTGGTTTTGCACCCTAGAAGTAAGGATTTCACCTATTATTCCCTCGACACCAAAAATATTCCGGTTTGATTATTTCTTAGCCTCAACCAATTGGATTCCAAAGTCACTAGTTGTGATATAGGAAATATCTCCCTCTCTGATCATGCCCGGTGACCCTTTCCCTTTTCACAGTCAAGGTATCAATTGAGTCTTGCTGGAGATTGAATGTTAGCCTCCTTACTAGGGAAGACTTTAAAGAGATGGTCTCAAACTCATTAAAAACTTTTATACAGGAAAACCCTAGTGGAGACACAAGGAAAGCATCCACTGGGATGCCTTGAAATGTTGCCTCTACGGGACTAATTATTAAATACTCAGCTGGGTTAAAAGAAAACAAGTCCAGCAGAGAGTGACTTGGAGCAAAAGATAAGTAGTTTGGAACTTCAGCATAAATCCAATCCAGCTGTCCAGATGAAAGAAGACTTAGAACAGGCAAAAGAGACCTTAATAAGATATTAGACATACAGAGTGAAGGACAGATAAGATATGCAAGGCAAAAATTTTTCAAACGGGAATAGAGCAGGCAGACTATTAGCATGGCAACTGCGCAAGGAACAGGTGAGCAGGGCAGTAATAAGCCTAAAGAATAAACAAACCTCACCCCAGTAACCACCCGTCCAAGATAGTTAAAACTTCTGCTACATTTTACACTAAATTATGAGTCTGGCACATCCCCAGGTCATCAAGAGAAAGTACAACAGTTTTAGACTTCTTACCCCCAAATTAGATGAAACATCCAAATTGGTCCTAGAAGCCCCTAGCACTAAACTAGAGGTGCAGGCTAAGATCAAAACCTCAAAATGGGAAAGCACCTGGCCTAGATGGCTTTCCGGCCGGTACTATAAGGAATTCCACCCCCAAATGTCAGATCTGATGCTTTCTACATACAACAAAACATTCCAAGAACGACACCTTCCTCCTGGAATGTAGCGCAAATATCAGTGATTCTGCAGCCGAGCAAGAATGCCCAACTCTGTGGCTCATATAGACCGATTTCCTTGCTCCCGTAGATATGAAAATTCTAATGGGAATTATGGCGGATAGACTTCAGACATGTATATCATCCCTGATCCTCCCCAATCAAACTGGCTTCATAGCAGGACAGTTCCTTCAGGACAATATAAGGAGGCTGCTTAATATCATTTCTGCTTAGAGGCATTCTTCTTTATTTCAAGTGGCCATCAGCATGGCGCTTGAAAAAGCATCAGCGTGGATTGGAGTTTATGTCCTCACCCTGACGAAATTTAGACTAGGGGAGAATTTCACCTTAGCAGTCTCCGCTTTGTACCATAAGCCAGAGGCCAGGGTCAAGGTGAATGGCCACCTGTCAGATCATATACCTTGCAGAGAGCACCAGACAAAGTTGCCCTCTTTCCACTCTGATTTTTCGCCTCACCTTAGAACCACTTGCAATCTGGATCCGTAATAATCCCAACATTACGGGGTGGGTGGGCAGGAAGGAACAAAAGTGGCTCTGTACGCAGAGTCTTTTTTGTTTTTTAAACCCACACTTTACCATACCTTCTAGATACCCTAAAATATTTAGCACACTAGCGGGATATAAGATAAATCTTTCAAAATCGGAGGCCATCATACTAAGTGGTACCCCTTCAGCAGAATTTAAAATAACTTCCCTTCACTTGGGCAAGAAAGAATACCTTCCGATAATTAGAATTCAAATTTTGACAGACACCTCAAAGTTATTTCAGCATAATTATGATAAACTATACAAAACATTACAACAGATGTAGCCCGATGGAAACTGCTCCCTCTCTCCCTATCTGGCAGAATTCACTCGATCAAGATGAACGTAGTGCCCGATTTTTGTTCTTGTTCCAGACGCTTCCATAGATGTCCCAAGACAGTTCTGGCTCCAGTTACACAAAACACTGACAGATTTAATCTGGGAGGGAAAAAGACCAAGGATTCCATGCGCATTCTACAGAAGGCTAGAGAGGAGGAGGCCTAGGCCTTCCTCATCTACACCACTATTACCTGCAGCCCAGGGTCTCAACTCTACACTTGGGCTAAGCGAAGACAGGAGTCGGGTGGTACCCTTTGGAGCAAGAGACCATGAAGGGCTCAAATTATGGACTGTCCCCACTAATGTAATATACCCACCATTTGGTCCCTCACCCAAAATATGGGTGAAACATTCTATAAGGATCCTTCTTAGGATACGTAAGTAACAAATACCCCTAATCTTATAGGTCCTCTTTCCCTCATTCGGCATGAAAACACATTTACTCCCACAAAAACAGACGTGGGATTTAATTATTGGGAGGGTAGAGGACTATCTAGATTCGCTCAGCTGACAGACAGTACGGATGTCTCCTTTCTGACCCTACAAGAAAGGTTCTCCTTACATAGATAGGACTTTTCAGATACTTACAGGTCAGACAATTAATTTGGAGGATAATTTACAGCTGATCCATAGGGATATGACCACACTAGAACAATACTGGTGGGACCTTATTAAGATTACAGATAAATTAAGTTATATATCACTGCTGTGTAGGGTATTCCTCCCTCCACAATCCCACCAGTTCTGGAAGATATTAGGACAAGTTGGGAGGCAGATAGTGGTGAGGGTATACCACAGGCACAATGGGTTCAGAGGATTCAAAGGGGATGGCAGGTAACTTCCTCATCTAGTTGGAGGGAGTTTATTTGGAAGATCATAACCCGATACTTTAGGACTCCAGTCATCACGAAGCATTTCAACCCCAGGCATCACAGGCCTGTTGGTGTGAATGATGGGGCCCTAGGGCCACACATTATCATATATTTTGGGAATGCCCTAAACTGCAGAATTTCTGGCAGCAGATACATGCCAGTATTGAAAGCATGTCAGGTTTCCCTCCTTTTACATTTCAGGATTTGGTCTTAGGCCTACCAACCCTTTCATCCAAAAAAAGGAAAGTGGTCGAGTTAAGTCAGATTTTAAGGGTAGTTGCATTAAAATGCATCACAGCCAAATGGTTGAAACAGAACCCCCATGAGAGAACTGTGGATCTCCAAGATGGAAGTAGGTGGAGAGTATGGAGAATATTACCTCCACGATACACTTGAAAAAGAGAAACATCAAGAAATCTGGAGACCATGGCAGATATGGAGGAGACCAGAGAGAAAGGAATTAAGACCTTAGTTCAGTAGATAATAGGAGGATCGTTCCTGGAGGAGGAAAGCAGGTAGATAGGATTAATTTAACTGCAAAAATTTTGGTCATAACACAGTAAGGGAAACTAGGAAGGACTAGTATAGTATAGTAAGAAGAGTATTTTAACTTGTAGAAAATGTAAATAATATTTTGGTTTTATATTTATCAGTTGTTGTAATTAGCAATGTGAGGTTAGCTATTTGGATGTATTAAGGAACTGAATGTTAATCAGTTATTTTTATGTCTGAGTCTTGTTTACATATTGCTATTTCATGGTAGGATTCTGTTTATATACCAACACCCTGCAAGAATAGAATTAAAGCTTGAAAATATTTTTGGCAAAATGCTTAAGTGAGGATCACGGATCCCTGCACTGGACTGTATCCAACTTATGAAGTCCTCAGACTCAATGCGGCATGGACAGTGACCTCACTAGGCTCTCCTAGAAATGGACTATAAGATTGGAGCGATTAAAAAGGAGTTAATTTCTTTTAAAAGATTGAGCTGATAATGTTAGATAAAGTTAACATATGTATGATGTTTATCGAATATGCATGTAAATCCGATTCTTGGATATTTCTCCTACCAATAAAATGATATGAGTTAAAAAAAAATCAATCAGACTTGTCTGCCACGACCTTCCTGCTGTGAATCCATGATGCCTAGGATCCTGGGCACGCTGGATTCAAGTGTGCTACTGTTCTTTCTTTAAGCAGTGCCTCCGTGATCTTTTCTACTACTAAGGTGAAGCTGACAGGCCTATAGTTCCCTGCCTCCTCCGTACTACCACTTTTGTGTAGAGGGACTACATGTCCCCTTTTCCATTCCTCTGGAATCACCCCTGTGTTAAGTGATTCGGTGAACATGGCTGCCAGAGGCTCTGCTATCTCTCTTCGCAGCTCTTTCAGTATCCTCGGGTGTATATCATCTGGTCCCATTGCTTTGTCCACCTTCAGTTTTGTGAGCTCCTCCACTGTGAATGGACTTGTCTACTTCTCCCTCCCTTGAAGTCAAATACAAGCTGTGGTCCTGACCTCCCCTCTTCAGTGAACACGAACAGAACTATTTGTTCATTATTTCCACCTTTTCCAGGTCTCCTTCTCTACACTCCTCTGTATCCTCTTAACCTTACAACTTCCATACAAGCTTTCCTTCTTTCGCTGATGTACCTCCACTTTTTCCATCGTCAGTGCTAATCTTTCCTCAGTCTGCACCTTTGCACTCCTTACAGTCTTCCTTAGATGCACCTCCTGTCTTCCTCCCTTTGAGTCTCCTTATATTTCCTGAAATTCATCCTTTTAGCCCTTACCTTGTTTGCCACCTCTCTGAGAACCATAATGGTTTCCTCCATCTCTTGCCTTGCTTACCATCATGATGCATTGGTTCGTCACCTCCTGTATGGCTCCTTCAGGTGTTCCCACTGATCCTCAACTCTCCCTCCTATCTTCCTCCTTTCTACAAAATCCATTTCTTCAAGATCCACTCTCCTAAAATCTAAGACCCTTGCCTTGAGTGTGACTAGAGTGTCTCTGTCCCTATGCTAAAACTCACTATGTGGTAACTGTTGGATCCCAGATGACCTTTCACCTTGACATCTGTTATTCTGTCCTTGTTGGTCAGTACTAGGTCCAGAATTACCCTGTCTTTGGTGGGTTCAGTCACCATCTGCCTGAGGCCTGCCCCCTGCAGGCAATCCAGGATGTCCCAGCTCCTAGATGAAGCAGCTGCTGGGATAGTCCAGTCCATGTCTGGGATATTGAAATCACCCAGCAGTAGTACTCACCTTATGTCGTCATCTCTTGAATTTGAACCTCTGGCTCCTGTCCACCTCCCTGTGCTGGAGGCCTGCAGATCACCCCTGTGTGAATTGCTATTCATTGCCTGGCTCCAGGGTAATCCACAGTGCCTCGGCCTCCCCTGACCACCCAGTACTTCCGTGGCCATTATATCCTCACTGACATACATTGCCACCACCCCACCCCATTTTACTCCCCTGTCCTACCTGAACAGAGCATACCCTGGTACGCTAACATCCCAGCTATGATTTGCAGTGTACCAGATCTCTGTTATTGCTACTGTGTCCAGGTCTGCCTCTACTAACAATGCCTCCAGGTCTGGGATTTTATTCCAGGCTGCAAGCATTTGTAACCATGGCCTTCCATGTTCTGCCTGTTTGCGCTCTACTCATGCCTTTGCTCCACTGCTTCTTTCACTTCCCCAGTTTACCTTTCTATGCTGCCTTCCTTCTGCCTTCTCCTCTGTTTTATTTTTATTTATTTAGTTTTTGTTGACCGGTAAGTGCACTAGACAAATCCTGCCTATTTTCAGGCACGACCGGGAGAAGGATAGATGAATGCCAACTGACCTTGAATCAGATGAAGCTGTTGGTGGTATTTTTCGTGAATGGAGGAAATTTGGCCATTGCACGGGAAATTCCCCTGCTCTTTTGAGAAGTGCCATGGGATCTTTAACATCCACCTGAACTACCACCAGAACAGGCAGATGGGACCTCGGTTTAACGTCTCATCCGAAGATGGCACCTCAAGTGCAGCACCCCCTCATGCTGCACTACAGTGTCAGTATTGGAATATTAACCCAAGTGCTTGAGCTTGGGATAGAACCCACAGCCTACTGATCTCCCGGCCTCAGAGGCGAGTGTGCTACCTGCTGAGCCACTGACACAGTATGTGTGGTATGTGGTCTATGTCTGGTTTATGTGTTACTGTCAGCACCTTGCCTTCCTGTACCTCATTTCTGTCTTCTCTGTCTTATGGGGTGGGCTGCTAGAGTCACCTTGCACCCATTGGCCCTCCCACTTGGCTAGTTTGAGACGCTCAGCAAGGAAGCAATTAAACCATTCATTTAGGACCGCTTTCCCATCCTGGACAGATGTAGCCTGTCACTCAAATGCAGGGCCTCATCCTTCCAGGTGGGTCCCCAGTCCCCAATGAAGCCATACCTCTCACTGCACTGCCAGCCCTTTAACCATGTGTTGAAGGTTCTGATACAGAAATTCCCTCTTCCCCCTGCTGTGGACCTGCAGCGCCTCCGAAAAATGTCACAGAGCTGGCCACCTTCCCCAGGTGCCCTCCCAACTTTTAAATCCTCCTGCACCTGCTCCACGTTAGTCCGGTCCTTGGATAGGTTGTTCGTTCCCAGGTGGACAATGACCTCCAGCCCCGCTCTGTTGCCACTGCCTTAGCAATCCTCTGGATCCTCTCTCCCTCCTCTGTGCTGTGTCTCTTGGGAGGCACTAACCTCCTTTCTATGATTGTGGATATGTTGTTCATCCAAACTTATTGGCATGTCTCTTTCCCCTTTAAGAATCGCGGAAGGTCTTCAAGCTGGCTCCTCCCACCTACCGGGTGGTATAGCCTCGGCTCGCCCATGACTCCAGATCGTCCTTTCCACTGGAATATTCAGGTTGCCTCCTCTGCTCTCCTTTATATAGGCCCTGGCTTCAAAACCTTCAGTTATTCCAAAACTTGACTCGTTCGAGAGTTAGCGATGGTGATTCTCATCGTTTCATCATGAAAGATAAATCTTCCCCGATTTACGCCGGTGCCCGTGTGGCCAAAAAATGTTGCGCACTGATCCGCGCCACCACATGCGTTTACTGTCTGGGTGTCGGCCATGACACCAAGACTTACAAGGTATGTCTCGCTTTTCACCGAGTGTCCTGACGATTGTCTCACATGCCTCAAATTGGGCAGGCCTGAAAACTAAATCCTCAGGTGAAATCTAAAGAGACCCGTGGGCGGTCTCCATGGCCGGGATCAGCCAAACAGCTGGAGGAATGCAGGCCTTGAAGAAAAGCGGCAGCAGGCATGAAGTCTTCCTCTTGGTCATTTTTGTTCCTCTCAACTTGGGCTCTACCTTTTCGGGTTCCTTCCGAAAGTTGTGCCAATCTCTCCCACTAAGGCGAGGACCTGCGGGCTCTCTCCTCTCGGTCCCGTAAAGGGATAAGTTGAATCCGTCGCCATCTCGGTGAAGATGCCCTTGAGATTGTGAGCGATCTCGGTCCCAGGAGCCAGCAGTATCGACTTCGGTTGAAATTGCCTCCTCGGCCACTGCTTCTAAGGCCTTGCCATCTGGCCAGTTGACCGAGGTCTCGATCAACGAGGTTGAGATCATTCATGAGCCCATCGATCCGTTGTCTCCCATTCCGATCAGGCGACTCTCTCAGTAGGACCCGGTCCTGTCTTTTCCGACGAGGAGACCCAGCCAGCTGGGGATCCCATCGAGAACTGGTACCTGATCCCGGAAAGTCACCAGTCCCACCAGTGTTTCGGCGACCAACTCAGCCAGTCTGATCGAGGTCGAGATCTGAACCCCTAGACCGACAGGCCGAGGAAGGCGCACAGCTCCAAAAGAGATGATGCTATCGTCCTCCTCGGATAAGGCGAGGCTTTGATGAAGCTCCACCAATGCTAAGAGGATCTGATATGGCAGCAGCTGATCCTGTCTGGGCAGAAGCCGACCACAGTCTCTACTCTAGCCATTACTTGGCTTTCGCCTCCTGAGGCAAAGCCGACTCCTTTGGAACTGGTGAAATCGGTTCCGCCACCTGCAAAGCTGGCTAAACCCACTCCGGTTCGTCCGATCTCGGTTTCTCCTCCGATAGTGGTGGAGCCGCCGCCTAAACAGCCATTGGGAGGGACTCCTCTACGAAGGAAGCTCTCGGTCAACCCGGGTCTTCCTCACAAGATCTCGGTCACCTCACTCCTGATCGCCCCAGGCACGTTGAGGGCGACTCTGGTGCCCGCCGTTATATCTGGATACCTCGGATTCAGAAGACACCGACCTTCACTGTCACCTGCGTGATGATGAGTCGGCCAGTGATCTGTCAACGGAGGAAGGCCTTCCGTCCTTTCAAGGATTCTCCGCCTTATCTCGAATCCATGGGATGCCCCTGGAACCAATCTAGAAGCGGTGGAGTACCCTCTCAGTGACATTCTCAAGAGAGGATACCCCGACAGAAACCTTTTCTGTGGCTGAAGCCATTGTTGGCCCGACCTTGGAGCTTTGGCAGCATCCTGCCTCCTGCCCAGCGCTGTCTGCCTGGATGGCCCACAAGTATCACGGTGCCCATGGGGTCCCTCTTGAGGTTCACAGAACATCCCTCGGCCGAGAGCCTTGTGACCACCTCTGTGTTCAGGCGTACAGGCAGTTCTGCCGACACCAATAGACCCCCGGACAAGGACTCCAAGAAACTGGACCACTCTGCCAGGAAGGTCTATCGGCCTTCTCTTTAGGCCTCCATCAGAGAAGCACGGCCGACATCATGGTGCACTTTTCCAGTGCCTTTCTGTGGTCCTTGGATGAAGTTCTCCATATCTCCCCACGGACCTTCAGACTACGGTCAAGCAGGTCTGGGACCAAGGCCGTGCTGTTGCCAAGCAGCAGCTTCAGATGGATTGGGGACTCATGCACCCGTTGGAGGCAGCTGCTGTTGCCTCACGCCAGAGGGCTTGGCTGAGGCTTTCCACCTTCACGGCAGATACCCAGCACAAACTTGCTGATGTTTCTTTCCTGGGCACCAGTCTCTTCGGTCCAGGTATGGATGGTCACCTTCAGCGAATCAGACAGTCCAGTGCCACCTTGGACTCAGCTACTTTGGCTCAAAGCGCTTCTGGCTAAGAGCAGCAGCAGCAGAAGAAGCAGCCTTTCAGCACTCTGCTGCTGTGGCCCAGCAGTCCTCCTTTCCAGAGAACAGCATCAGCAGACACAGGCTTGGCGTCACCGGCCCAAGCCCGGACCTCCACAGGCCCGTGGGAGGTCGGGGTTCAGTCATGGACCCTCTTCCTCCAAGCCTGCCCAGTGGCGGGACAGAGGTGGCCACCCCTATTCCCGTCACGCCAGCTCTGGGTCCTTCCGTGGGGTCTGCTCCGCCACTTCCTTTCCGCCTGGTCGCTGTTACCACGGACAGGTGGGTCTTAAAAGTGGTCAGCCAGGTCTGCCTCTGGAATTTGAGCAGTACCCACCCAGCCAAGCCCACACCTCACGGGAGGAGAGAGTGTCAGCCAACACTCAGTCGGCTCAGAGGGCGACTAGAGCCCACGCCTCCTCAAGGAGGCAGTGGTCCAAATGGCAGATCCTCCAGTCAACCCAGGGTTCATTTCCAAGTACTTCCTGGTCCCGAAGTGGACGGGGCTGGCGCCCATTCTAGATCTGCATGACCTGAATCAGTATCTCAGGCTGCGCACCTTTTGGATGGTAACTTTGTCCCAGATCATGCCATCCCTGGAGCAAAATATTTGGTTCTGCTCACTGTATCTTCAGGACACGTTCTTTTTATGTCCCAGTCCGTCCGTCTCACTCGCGGTTCCTCCGCTTCAGAGCAGAGGAACCCTTACGAGTTTGAGCCATGCCATTCGGCCTGTCGCCGGCCCCATGGGTCTTCACCAAAATGCATTACCAGTGGTGGCAGCCACCTCAGGCGTCGAGGCGTCAGGTATACCCTTACCTCGGCGATTGGCTCTTAGCAGGTTCCACCCAGCAAGAGGTGGAAGGTCCGGGACCTGGCCCTCGGACCTGCTCTCAACTTGGTCTCCTGATCAATGAGACCAAGTTGGAGCTCATGCCATCTCAGGTGATGTGCTTCATCGGGGCAGAGCTCGGCTCCCGGCAGACAGGGCGGAGGTTCTCTCCTCCTTTGTCCAGTCATTTCTGGTTGGGCATTGCACCTGCCCAGGACTTTCTCGCCTTCTGGATTACATTGTGGCCTGCATCACTGTGGTCCATTGGGCCAGGTGGCATATCGCCCCCTTCAATGGGAGCTAGCTGCCCAGTGGACTCGGACACCTAGGTCATTTAGGCCAGCTAATCACTGTGACCCAGAAGATGTGGGACCTCACCAGTGGTGGACCGTCTTAGACTGATTGCAGGAAGGGATCCCGTTTGTCCGCCCTGAGCCGATGGTCTTCCTCACAACCAGTGCCCGCTCATGGCCTGGGAAGCCCACATGGGGAACAACAGGACCCAGGGTTCTTGACCCCCAATGAATCCCAATACCATATCAACCTGTTGGAGATCAGAGCGGTCAGACTGGCATTGTCAGTTTTCACTCAGCAGCTGGGTCAAATGGTTCAAGTCTAGACAGACAATACCACGACCATGTACTACCTCAACAAGCAGGCGGCATGCACTCCCTGCTGCTGTGCAGAAGGCTCTGCATCTGGACACTTGTGAGCCGACTGGAGGCAGATCTCCTAGCCATCCATGTGGCAGAAGCCTCACATCAACTGGCAGATGCCCTCAGTCGCATAGGCGAGACATCCACAGTGGTGTGTCCATCAGGAGATAGATTACAGCCTGTTTCTCCCACTGGGGCAAACCGATATTGGACCTGTTTGCCTCCAGGAAAACACCAAGTTGATTCTATATACAAGAAAAGGCACTCCGGCCGTTTAAATCTTTAAGAATTATTTATTTTATTATTTGTCTCTATATTTAGACAAAAGCATATTCTCGATAAAAAGCACTATTTTAATAAATACATATATCAAATATGTGATCAAATTTCAAAAACACAATGTGCAAGATTCACATACCACGTCAGTGCTTGAGGCCACGAAGACCTCTTAGTCAGGGGTGTCGCCTCTCACAGCAGTGTTCAATTATTATCCTCATAATCTTTAAAGCCCAATTAACAACACTCTAGTTCCATTATCACCAATATGTAACTGAATCAGTTTTATATATTAGTTAACTGATTACTAAAGTGCTAAACAACCATCATATGTATAAGGAATGATTCATTTACTTTTGAAAAATCCTTAACTTACTCAAAGGGAGGTTAGTGACTGCTCTGTGCTGCGGGCTCTCCTTAGTCCAACTGGGGCATCATTTAATGGCATATTTCCAAACTTAGAGCCTCAATTGAACTGCCGGACAGCACACTGCAGTCACCCAACCCACCAAATGAGACAGACTTAAAAGAAAACAATATTCAAGCATATAAAATGAAATACTGAACATAAACATCCAAACACATCCTTTTATTCCTTGTTTAAATACTCCTAGAGAGTCTTTCAGTCTGCTTTAAAACAAATTCAAAATATAATGCTCCATGAAGAACTATCCTGCTCCTGCTAACTTTCACAAAAGGGTTTCCTGTCCATGTAATCATTAAACCCTGCTGGGTTTAGTGTTTTCAAACAAAAATGAGTCTAGATTCTTTTGATCCAAAATAGTTTCCTATCCCCACCTATGCAGAGAAGTACGTGATCTACACCATATAGCAGATGACATGTTCTCTTATCTTCTGCCATTTCATGTAGGTGTCTGGCAATAGGATGTTGTAAATTTTGTTGTTCAATTGCCTAAAGTGTTCCTGCACCTTTCTTGTAGCTTACGTATAGTCTGTCCTATATAAACACCAAGCTGAGGCTGTTTCATGCCCACCCCCAACCCCTCAGCAGGATCGCTGCAGAGGATGCCTTCTCGAGGCCGTGGACCCCAGGCCTCCTCTTCACCTTCCCTCCATTTCACTTGATTCACAGGGTGCTCCTCAAGGTGAGGAGGGACAAGGCGCAGAGTGATCCTGGTATCCCTAGACTGGCCACGCCAGTTCTGGTATCCAGATCTCCTCAGCATCAACAACAGGCTCCCGGCGTCTTCCAGCATGCCGGACCTGATCACTGTCAGTCAGGGAAGGTTCTCCATCTGGACCTCCAATCCTGCACGACAAGCCTGGTACCTGAGTGGCTAGAGTTCCAGGCTTTGGGTCTCTCCGAGGATGTACTCCCAGTAGTGGAAGCATCCAGAAAGAAGTCAACCAGAAAGTGCAATGCCTTCAAATGGAAAATATTTTCCATTTGGTGTCAGAAACAGGGCCTGGACCCTCTGTCCTGTACCGTGGCTAGCATTTTAGACTACCTTTGGTCTCTGTCAAAGGGGTCTTCAACCTGAAGTGCCCCAGGCAGCCATTCTCTGCTTACCGGGCACGGCTGGTCAGCAGATGGTGGCACCAGCAAGGTGGTCTGGTGCTTTTCAGAGGCTTGATCACATATCCCTCTGCTGCGTGAACCTCCACCTCCATGGGATTTACTGCTGGTCTTGGCAAAACTCATGGGCAAGCCATTTGAACTGATGCACGAGTGTGAGATGTCACACTTGTCGTGGAAGACTGCCTTCCTGGTGGCTATCACGTCTGCCAAAAGGACAGGGGAGCTCAGGCGCTCTCGGTGGACTCCTCATCTGGTCTTCCACAGGGACAAGGTTGTCCTGTGCCCCACCTGAAATTCCTCCCAAGGTGGTGTCAGAGTGTCACCTTAACCAGGTGTTGACTCTGCCTTTGTTCTGTCCGAACTACACCTCAGATGGCGAATGCGGCTTCATACTCTGGACCTGAGACAAGCTCTCTCCTAATATAAGGTGAGGACACTTGAAATTCAGGCGAGGTTCACCAGCTATTTGTCACCTACACTGACCGCCTCCGCTGGCAGACCTGCAACAAAGCAGACAGTCACAAGATGGATTACACCTTGCATTGATCTCTGCTATGGGTTGGTAGGCAGGAGCCTCCCAGAGGATAGAGGTAATTCTACCCACCATACGCTGCGTCGGTGGCTGCTTCCAGGAACATCCCTATCCAGGAAATCTTCGGACTGCCACCTGGAAGACAGCAAACACCTTCCTCACCCATTACCACGTCGGCCTTGAGTCATGCCGAGATGCTGGTTTTGGGACCTCAGTTCTCCAGTCTCTGTTCCCAAAGTAAGGGTGCGCTCCTTGCCTCCCTCCTCCCAGGAGAACAGCTAGGAGTCTGGCAATAAGTATGGATGAACAACCTAGCCACCATCCTAGAAAAACAGGTTACTCACCTGTAACAGAAGTTCTAGGAGTGATATATGTTGTTCATCCACAGACTCCCTGACCTCCCGGTTGTGATGCACAAACCTGACTTGCAGCAGACTAAGATCTGGCGTCATGGGGCGGAGCCAAGGGCTATACCACCCAGGTGGGTGGGAGCCAACAGAAGAACTTCTGGCGATTCTTAAAGGGAAAGGACATGCCAATAAGTGTGGATGAACAACTTATACCACTCCTAGAACTGCTGTTACAGGTGAGTAGCCTGTTTTCCTCCCTGCTGTCTGTTCTCAGATCCATTCCCAGACAATGGAATCCCCATCAGGAGTAACTTCTTCCCATGTGGTTCTCTTCTCCCCGCCCCCAACAAACTGGGTCTCCCTTCTGGAGGACCTCACATCCTTCCTGGTCACAGCCTCGGGTTCCATTGCAGGATTCTTCATTCTTCCAGAGCGGTGTAGTAGTTCTTAAGCTAGACTGTGTGGGGATGTGTCTCTGCCCACCTCCCTGAGCCCACCGTAGTCCATCCACCGTCTGCCTGGGCAGCCGTTGTGAGCAGTGGCTGGTGACATGGTGGCCTCTGTGTGGGGCGAAGGTCTCCAGTGCTCCTGCCAGCTCGGCCGAGACTGCCGACCTCCTCCAGCCTGGAGAGGTGCCTGCATATGGGGCAGCACCACAGTACCTAGAGCGTCGTCCTGAAGACTGCTGCTCCACCTACTCCCTGCATCATCTCCTCTAGATCTGTCTGTATCCCTCCTTTACTGCTATTTCTACTTCTTTCTGTTGCAGGGAACAGTGCAATTCAATGCCAGTTTATCCCTGTTTGGCAGTATTTTGTGACATGTCATTTACTGCAGAGGACTGCATTGCATCCTGGCTGGTTCCGCTGTAGCTTCAAAATTTCCACTCTGACATGCAACGCTGCTTTAATACATTTTGTTACAGTCAGTTCTGAGCAGTTCATCTCTGTTACAGTAGAAGCTTAGGAGGATTGTGTGTGTAGCTGTCAGTAGCTGCAGTTCACGTAACAAGACCTTTCTTTGAACAATCTGAAACAGCACATTGTTGTCCCTTTCAGAATTGTACTGAGCAGTCCACTAAACATATGACCAACAAACTGACTTCACAGTGTGGACATTGCTTATGCAGGTAGCTCTTTGCAGGATAATGGTCATGGGGTTTTAATATTTCCTTTTGGTGATAACTACATGTGATTGGCACAGTTAAAGCTGGTTCAAGTTGGCAGCTGGGGTGGTGGAATCTGGCGTTTAATTTATAGTAAAATATCACAGACATCTCCTGATTTTTCATTGTGTGATGGTCAAAGTACACTGATACCTAAATTCCTTAAAAATTATTTTCTCACAAAAATATGGTGGTTTGCCATATGACAGGTTTTTTCTGACTAGTAGTTACTGCTCCTTTAAATGTTTGGCTTTCTTTCTATGCCCTGCTAATCGTCCAGTCATAGTCCCTACAAGTCAAGTCCCATACCCAGGCAACACTAGTCAGATGCCTAAAAGTTGTATTCAGCTTCCAACAAGGTGGCTGGAACGTGGTGAGCCAAGCAAGAGGAGACTGGGTTTTATGCCTCAGTCTCCTCCATGAGCTACACCTCTTTGGCCTTAGCATTGGAGGCACTAGGACTTGCTAGGCTTTATGTACAAGCACCGACACATGACCTAGCTAGCTGGCATGTGCAAATAACTTAACAATTGACATTGCTAGCCCCATCCACCTCACTTTCATTTTTTTCTTGCCATAGAGAAACAAAGTTTGTGTTTTGCTTGGGTTGGCCCCGTTCGATTATTACTCTTTTTCTTGTGTATGTTCTTGATGAGTAAGCCACCATTCCAGTTTTGTTTGTGCAGAAATAAAACTGCCTGTACTGACCCTCATCCTGTTTTTCATGCTTGGAAACCGATCACATCATCTTGTGCTGTTTCTGCCGCCACTTCACTCCCTGAACCCTGAAAGATAGGGCCAGGAAATGAGAAAAAGATCATCCCAGACCACACTGCATTTCATGCAAACCGCTTTCATTCAGTCCTCCTCCTGCCTGGCCTTCTCAAGTCCAGGAAGATCAGATTGCTGTGAAGTACAAAGTCTGCAGTGTCAAACACTTTTCCATAGATCTGGTGGTTTGTTTCTGATTTGAGTGCTCACTTTCCCCAATTCCTGGGTTATTACGATGGACAAGCACCAGTTGGTATTTGCTTCCACAACTTTGACCCCCTCTGGCCAGTCACTTGCGTTCATGCCAGGTCCCCACGATGGCTTATCTCTCCCTTATTGCATTCCCTGTTTGGGCATCATTGAGACAGAGTACAGCCTTGCCCACTTCCCACATGTGCCAGGGACCAGGCAGAGCTGTTGTATCCACCTTGGTGCTGTCCATGGTACCATTGATGGTGCCAGGTACAGTACCGTCATTGGTGGTACTATTATTAGTGCCATGCCAGGCACTGCCATCAGTGCATGTATGGTTCTGTCACTGATGCGAGGTCTGCACAGTCATGGGCACTGCCACAGTGCCATTGCTAGCATCCGCACCTTAATCATTTGGGCCAAAATCAGTACTGTTGGGAACAAGAATATTTCTTTCATCAGTGAGTAAGATAATACTGTCGCGGATTACTGCTTGCTTTTCCAGCACCCACTATGGCTTCTCCTCACCCTGGCCTGCCTCAGACTATGGCCTCCTTGTGACAGGAGCTGCGGAATGTATTAAGGCTTCAGTTCCCTATGCCACTGGTACAGTCAGAGGCTTTTGAAACACACCTCCACACTTTTCCCCTTTCCAACATGGTGCCTTCTCCTTTGTTCAGCCTTTATTCTCTACTGCCTGATATACTTTCTTAGACATCCTGGGTTGGTGACTGACAGGTACCTGGCATCTCCTAGAACTCTGGGTCAGCACACTGCCACCACGTTAGGATAAAGTGCCTGCGCACTGTTAAGTGCTTTATCACATCCCCGACTGTCACCGTTTCCTCCAACTTTGGAATCAGAGTGGTTGGATACTTCCATGAGAAAGGCATGTGCTTCTGCTATGGCTGCTTTCTGAAATAGCGTTTATTAATCCCATATTATAAGCTATCAACTCAGTTTATGGGACAGATTCATACGGTATCCTTGACCATACAGAATGCCTGTACTGGGCTTCCCTTGGACATAGCTGCTAAGGTTGCAGGTGTCACAAGACATCCTCAAAGCAGCAGCTACAGCCCCTCTGCCTGTAGATAATTCATGGTGGCGTGGATATGTTGTTCATCCACACTCTTTGGCATGTCCCCTTCCACTTTAAGATGAACGAAGTCTTCAAACTGGCTCCTCCCACCCACCGGTGGTATATACTCGGCTCCACCCCATGATGTCAGATCTTCCTTTCGCTGGAAGATTCACGTTGTCTCCTAGTGCTCACGCATCTTGTAGGCCCTGGCTTTCAAACCTTCTGGTTATTCTGAAAATTTGCATTGTTCACAGTTAAGCGGTTTCAAGTTTGCTGCTTTGATTATGGAAGACAAGTCTTCCCTGGATTTCATCGATGCCCTTGTGGCCAGAAAATCTTAGCACTGATCCCCACACCACGTGTGTCTTTTGCCTCGGTGTCCACCATGATACCTCCGAAATGCAGTATGTGTCTGTGCCTTTCATCCCGCGTCCTCGGCGACCGTCTCCTGCGCCTGAAGCTCGGGAGGCGGAGAAGAGGAACCCTCCAGTGAAATCCAGGAGGCTTGGTGGGCGGCTTCTCGCCTGCGGATCCGCCAAACAATTGGAATGCATGCAAGCGTTCAAAGAGAAGCGGCTCGTGGTGCAGAGACTTCTCGGAGCTTTTCGTTCCACTCAGCCTGGGCTCTACCTTCTCGGGTTCCTTCCAAGAGTTGTGCCAGTCTCTCCCGACCAAGGGGGCGGCACCTCGGAGCTCGCCTCCTCTCGATCCCTTATCGGGAGAAGGATCCAGGATCGTCTTTGTCTCGTCGGAGGCGTTCTTGGGAACAGGAGATCTCGATCCCAGGAACATGAGGTCTCAACCTTGGTTGAGATCGCTTCTACAACCCACTGGGTTTTCGGCTTTGCCATCTGGTCAATCGACGGGTTATCGATCGACCATGTTGAAATCATTGATCGAGCCGATATCGCAGACTCTGATGCGGCGATTCCTTGATCGAACCCGTAATCTGGTCTTTCCAGATGGCGAGACCCAACCTGCTGGGACTCCCATCAAAGTGGTCCTGATCCCGGAAATCACCGATCCCGCCGGTGTCTCCTGACGACGAGTCGGCCCGTCTGATCGCGATTGAAGTCTCAGACCCCTCAACCGACAGGCGAGAAAGAGCCATAAGCACTCTAAAAGAGGCAACACCATCAGTCGTCCTCATCCTCCTTGGATAAGGAGAGGCTTCAGCGGAAATTCCGTTGGTGCTACGAGGACCTCATGTGGCAACAGCTAATTTTGACGGGCACAAGCCGATTCCGGCTTCTACACTGGCCATTACCTGGCTTTTTGCCTCCTAGGCTGAAGCCAACTTCTTTGAGCCGATTAAATCATAGAGCCAGCAGATCCACCAGTTCAGCCTGAAACAGTCTCCCCACCAATTGTGGTGGTACCAACCCCAAACAGCCTGTGGGAGGGCTCCTTCCAAGGAAGACAGACCAGACACCCCGGTGATTGTCAGTCACGGTTGTCCCTGACCGCCCTCTGCAGTCGAAGGTGACCTGGGTGGCTGGCCGTATACCAGGTTCCTCAGATTCCAGATGTCACCGGACTTGCATTCTCATCCAGGCGATGATGAATCAACCGTTGGCTTAGAGGCGGAGGAAGGTCCCTCGTCTTTTCAAGGGATTCTTTGATTCCTCACTGAATGTACAAGGATGCCCTGGGTCAATCCAGAAGGGCAGAGTACCCTCTTATGGACATTCTTAAGAGAGGGATACCCTAGCGGAGGCCTTTCCTGTAGCCGGGCTGTGCGGCCTAGCCTAGAACTTTGGCAGCGCCCTGCCTCTTGTCCAGCTCCATCTACCTGCATGGCCCACAAATGCGCGGTGCCCATGGGTTCCCTTATGGGTTACAGAGCACCCTTCGACCAAGAGCCTGGTGATTCTATGTTCAGGCGTGATTGGCAGTTCTGCCAACACTGACCAACTTCCTGATAAAAGAGTCCAAGCTTCTACACCATTCAGCCAGGAAGGTCTGTGCAGCTTCCTCCTTGGAGGCTTAAGTCAGGCGAGTTGGTTGTCATAATGGCACACTTCCCACACCCTTTTAGGGTCACGGATGAGACCACGGTCAAGCAGGTCAGGGATCAGGGCCGAGCTGTTGCCAAACAGCAGCTTCAGGTAGACATTAGGATTCTTGTGCCCACTCTATAGCTGCTGCAGTTGCCTCTCGTCGCAGGGCTTGGCTGAGGCTCTCCTCCTTTCAGCGGATACCCAGCACAAACTAGCTGATGTGTCCTTCCTCGGGACAGACTTGTTCGGACCAGGGTGGCTGGTCATCTTCAGCGCATTGAGCAGTCCAGTGACACCTTGGATGTTCTTTCTCCCAAGGGTTCTTGGGCAGAACCAGCAGAAGAAAAAGAAGCCTTTTGGCATTCTTCCCCTGCGGCTCAGCAGTCCTCCTTCCAAGGTGAACAGCAGCAGCAGGCTCAAGCTTAGCACCCCCTTCCTAAGACCGGACCACAACAGGCCCATAAGGAGGCTGAGGTTCAGGTCCTGGAGCCTCCTCCTCCTCCAAGCCTGCTCAGTGACAGGCGAGGCTGTCAACCCCTCTCCATCACCTCAGCTCTGGGTCCTCCTGTGGGGGCTGGCTCTGCCACTTCCTTTCCTCCTGGTCCGTTGTCACTTGGGACAGGTGACTCTCTAAGTGGTGGCTCAGGATTGCCTCTGGAATTTGAGCAGTACCACTCAAACAAACCCACGCCCCTAGGGAGGAAAGAGTATCTGCTCAAACCAGTCAGCTCTCCAGACATCACTCAGCTCCTCCTCAGGAGGCAGTAGCTCCAGTGGCAGATCCTCCAGCAGACCCAGGCTTTGTCTCCAGGTACTTCCTGGTGCCCAAGCGGGACAGGTGGCTGGTGCCCCATTCTAGAGCTGCATGACCTGAATCAATATCTCAAGTCACGCACCTTTTGGATGGTCACTCTGTCCTAGATAATACCATCCTTGAGGCCAAACATGTGATTCTGTTCACTGGATCTGCAGGGCGCATTCTTTCACGTCCCAATCCGTCCATCCATCAGCAGTTCCTCTGCTTCAGGGGTCAAGGGACCTATACGAGTTCAACCTTGCCATTTGGCCTGTCACTCGGCCCCATGGGTTCTTCACCAAATGCATTGCAGTGGTGGCGGCCCATCTCAGGTGTCGGGGGGCAGGATTTATCCTTATCTCGACGATTGGCTCTAGCAGGATCCACCCAACAGGAGGTGGAGAGGTCAGGACCTGGCCCTCCAGACCTGCTCCCAACTCGGCCTCGTGATCAACGCAGCCAAAATCGGAACTCGTGCCTTCTCCAGGTAGCGGGCTTCAGCGGGAGACCAGGCTCGACTCTTGTCAAGCCAGAGTTCGGCTCCCGGTGGACAGGATGGAGGTTCTTTCCTCCTTTGCCCAGTCATTTCTGGTTAGGCAATTCTCGCCAACTTCTGGGTTACATGGCGGCGTGCCACGTCAGTAGCCGTTGGGCCGGTTGCACATCGCCCCTCAATGGAAGCTGGCCACCCAATGGACTCAGCACCACGGTCATTTAGACCAGCTGATCAGTGTAACCCAGAAGATGTGGGACACTCTCCAGTAGTGGACCGCCCAGACCCAGTTGCAGGAAGGGAGCCTGTTTGTCCGCCCTGAGGGCAGCGGTGGGTCCTCAGGACGATACCTCTCTGTGGGCTGGGAGCCCACATGGGGACAAAAGGGCCCCAGGGGTCCTGATGCCACAGCAACCTGTTGGAGCTCAGAGCAGTCAGATTGGCACTGTCAGCTTTCACTCCTCAGATCCACAAGGTGCTCCTCAAGGTGAGGAAGGGACAAGGCAAAGGTGATCCTGGTAGCCCCAGACTGGCCGCACCAGTTATGGTATCCAGATCTCCTCAGCCTCTGCTGCAGGCACCGGAGTGGCTTTCAGCATGCCGGACCTGATCTCACTCAATCAGGGAAGGTATTTCATCCGTACCTTCAATCCCTGCACCTCACATCCTGGTACCTGGGCTAGAGTTCCAGGCTTTGGGTCTTTTCGAAGATGTCTACACCGTGATGGAGGCATCCAGAAGGAATCGACCAGGAAATGTTATGCCTTCAAATGAAAAAGGTTTTCCATTTGGTGTGAGGGCAAGGGCCTGGACCCATTGTCCTGTTCAGTGGCTAACATTCTTGACTACCTTTGGTCTCTCTCCAAAGGGCATCTATGGTCATCGACCCTCGGGGTGCACCTGGCAGCCATCTCTGCTTACAGGCGGCGGCCCGGTCAGTCGGCGCAGGAGACAGTGGTGGGTGCTTTTTCAAGGCCTGAATCACATATCCCCCTCCGGTCGTGAACCTCCACCTTCGTGGGATCTACTGCTGGTACTGGCAAAGCCTGGTGCAAGTTCATCTGGACCAATGCACGAGTGTGAGCTGTCACACTTGTCGTGGAAGATGGCCTTCCTGGTGGTGCTGTCTTGTCTGCCTGAAGGACAGGGCAACTCCAGGCACTTTAGTGGACTCCCTTATCTTAACCAGGTGTTAACTCTGTGATATACTACCCTAATTACACTGGAGGCCAGTACAGACTCCATACTTTAGACCTGAGGACATGCTCTCTCCTATTACAAGGAGAGGACGACGGAAATTCAGGAGAGGTTCGCCAGCTGTTTGTCACCCACGCTTGAAGCCACTTCTGGCAGACCTGCAGCCAAATGGACTATTGCAAGATGGATCACATCATGCATAGGTCTGTGCTACAAGTTGGCAGGCAAGGAGCCTCCCAGAGGATAAGAGCTCATTCTACCACCATACTGCTGCATCGGTGGCTGCTTCCAGGGACATCCCTATCCAGGAAATCTGTCAGGCTGCTACCTGGAAGTGAGCAAACACCTTCATCACCCACTGCCACATCGACCTGGAGTCACGCCCGAGATGCTGGTTTTGGGGCCTCTGTTCTCCAGTCTCTGTTCCCTAAGTAGGGGGTGTGCACCTTGCCTTCCTCCTCCCAGAGAACTGCTAGAGTCTGCCAAAGAGTGTGGATCAACAACATATCCACGCTCTAGAAAAACAGGTTACTCACCTGTAACAGTAGTTCTAGGAGTGGTGTATGTTGTTCATCCACACGGACCCACCTGACCTCCCTGGCTGCGGATGCACACAACCTGGCTTCCAGCGGGCTAAGATCTGGTGTCATGGGGAGGAGCCGAGATATATATACCACCGGGTGGGTAGGAGGAGCCAGCTTGAAGACTTCTGTTTGATCTTAAAGTGGATGGGGAACATGCCAAAGTGTGGATGAACAACATATACCACTCCTAGAACTACTATTACAGGTGAGTAACCTGTTTATATCTTGTGATGTTCCACAGTGCAACTCCATACTAAACTCCTACACCTGTGTTTTGTAGTTAATTATAGTGACACACGTCTCTTTATGTACTATAAAAGTGAGGCCCTAGTCCCATGGCAGTAGTGACACTCTGTAATTCTTACATTTCTTGCTCAACGTTCTATCAACTTTCATCAAACATTACAGTTTGGATGTGCAGTCCAGATCTGATGCAAATTTGGCAGGCGGTTCTGAAGAGCCTCTTTCTTAAGTAGGTTCTCTGCCTACCTCACACTTTTGTACTGCTTTGTAATCTGCTATTGTTACTGATGCTAAAGGACTCCTGAGGTGAGAAGAAAAAATTACCATAGTGATCTTTCTTCAAGGGGTCCTTTAGCATCAGTAAGCTACCACCTTCCTCCCTGTTCACTTTTTAAAAGGGCTCTGTTCTCAGTTTTATTACCAAATTTGTCATTTGAAATGTTTCTGCTCAGGTTTTTGATATCTGTTTTTAGTCTGGACATTTGCATGTTTTTGAATCCTGTTGGTTCACTTTTGGGGCATGTGCCCATTTATCTTCGAAAAATTCTGAAGCCCTTCAGGCTGCTCTCCCTCCACACACTCCCTACTCTTTTCTGATTGGCTGATGCACTAAGCTCATTATCTTAAAGGCATACCTCCGGGGCAGTTGCACCTTGCCAGCTAACTGCTATTGTTACTTATAATAAAGGCTCCCTTGGAAAAAGAAGATTACTACAGTGAGTAATTTTTTCTTCTTGATCAACATTATATCAGCTGTGCCAATTTCATGCATTTTCCTTATACTAAGATGTATCCCATTTCAAATGGAATCACTTTACTTTTCCTACAGTGAAGTGCTTTTCCTCCACTTGAAACCGGTTCTAACAGCTGCCACATTCTTAACTAGTATATACAGTATTTCTTTGTACTCATGAAATCTCAGGAAAATATTCAAGCCTTTCAAATGTAAACAAGCGTTCCCTATACCTTATTTTCTCATATTGTACTCCAAGCCGTGTTGTTGTGCATTTCTTTTTTCAAAACATGCTCCATCTAAAAGTGACACATGTAGTTAACTCCTTACTTATCTCTCTAGTTGTTTTTTATAAAAAAAAAAACTAATTACCCAGTGTACTCAAACCATGGTT
This sequence comes from Neoceratodus forsteri, assembly GCA_016271365.2. Taxonomy (NCBI): domain Eukaryota; kingdom Metazoa; phylum Chordata; order Ceratodontiformes; family Ceratodontidae; genus Neoceratodus; species Neoceratodus forsteri. The sequence goes on along the minus strand of CM057456.1, from coordinate 558,532,341 downwards.
TTAACTGCTCACCTTTCAACTCAGTTTTTTTTAACATATTCATTTGTTTAATTTCTGGGCAGCTTTTTGCAGCTGGGGAGAGGACCACACTGAGCATGTGCACTTTTAAATCTGTAAAGAAGGAGGGGCTGACATCAAGTAAAGGTAATCGAGACCAAGGTTAGGTGCTGGCTAAACATCAGCTCCAGACAGCCTTGGACATTGGCGACTCCTGAGTTTGTGCCATGGCAGCGGCCATCACAGGGCCTGGCTGAGGATCTCCACCTTCACAGCAGACAGTCTGCACAAGTTGGCCAACATCCCTTCCTGGGCACTGACCTCTTTAGCCCAAGGGTGGATGGGCAGGCATCTCTCAAAGATTGAGAAGTCCAGTGCCACCCTAGATTATGTGGCTTCATCCCAGAAGGACTAGAAGGGCCACCAACAAAGAAGACCTAAGTTTGGACCTTTAACCACAGCAGTCTCGCATCAACCGCAAGCAGGGGCAACTTCAAGTCTAGAGCCCAAAGACCAAGTTCTCTGACCAGGGTCCCAAAAAGGTAGGGTAGGGAAGATGGTGCCCTTCTAGCCTCTGCGGCCAGTGCCTCTCCAAAGCTGCCTAGTGATGGATTGGGGGATGTTCACCTCCCCAGTCCCTGACTCAGCTGCCGGTGGGAGTCGGCTTTGCCACTTCTGGCCTCATTGGTCCATAAGTACTACAGACAAGTGGATTCACAGGGTGGTTGGCAGAGGATCGTGTCTCGATATTGAGCATCTCCGCATTACCGATCCCATGCACGGCGGGAGTCCTCGTGTCACAGGACATGCTGTCTATGCCCTCAGGGAGGGTGTTGCTCAGCTCCTCACCAAAAGGAGCAATAACTTGTGTCCCAGATGTCCTAGTAAGTCAGGGGTATGTGTCCAGGTACTTCTTGGTCCCCAAACAGCTGGGGGCAGGTGCCCCATACTGGATCTTCATGATCCAGACCATTTTCTAAGGAAGCACAAAGCCAGGATGGTCACATTGAACCACATTATACCATCTCTGGAGCAGGGCATGTGGTTCTGCTCCCTGGACCTCCAGGATGTGGTCTTCCACATCCTAGTTTGTCTGTCCCACTGGCTGTACCTCTTGTTCCGTGCAAAGGGTGCTCTCTCAGTTCAGGTCATCATGCCATTTGGCCTCTCCTTGAGGCCCAGGGTCTTCACCAAGTGTGGATAAGAGGTGGATAAGCAGAAAAGGGCAAAATTCAGCAGAAGGGCAGACAGCAAGGAGAACCAGGGATAAATGACAACCAAGGAAGGGGCTGGAGTAGAACAGTGAAGCAGTCTAGGGAGTCAAATCATGGAAGCCATGTGTGCAAATGCCAGGAGCCTTAGCAACAAGATGGAAGATCTGGAGGCTGTCATGGTACAGTCAGACCTGGACATTGTGGCCATCACTGAAACCTGGTGTAATGATAACCATGACTGGGAGATGGCCATACCTGGCTACAACATATTCAGAAGAGACAGAGCAGGCAGGAAGGGAGGAGGAGTGGCACTGTATGAGAAAATGACATAAGGGCCACAGAGATCCAGGAGGAACAAAATGGGGAGAGATACTGTGGTTAAGCTGGAAAGGAAAATGGGACAGCCATCCGCACAGGTGTGGTCTTTAGACCACCAGCCCAGGAGGAAGAAACAGATAGGGAGTTGATGCTAGCCATCCAAAGGATGGCAGACAAGGGTGAGGTGGTACTGGTTGGAGACTTCAATATTCCAGGCGTGGACTGGAGCATCCCAGCAGCATGATCAACTAGGAGCAGATTTATCCTGGACTCCTTCAGGGTGCCTTAAGTCAAGCAACTGGTCATGGAACCAACTCGGCAGAAGGCAATACTGGATCTTATGCTCACAAACAGGGACAGTGTGATGGGGTAACAGTGGGGAGCACCTGGGAAACAGTGACCACCAGTCATTGTGGTTTGAAATCACAGAAAGAGCAGAACCAAACCACACAAAAACCGTATCCTGGATTTTGGGGGCAGACTTTGGGGAAAATGGGAGATACTTGAAAGAGGCATTAAGGAGAATGGGACAGGAATCAGGGTTGAGGAACAGTGGGCAGTATTTAAAATGGGGATTACAAGAACAACAGAATTATGCATTAAGCAGGTTAGCAAGAGGAAAAGGAAGAGGAGACCATTATGGTTTTCCAAAGAGGTATCAAAGAAAGTGAAAGCCAAAAGATTGCATTCAGGCAATACAAAAAGACACAGGCAGAAGGGGATAGGGAGAAGTACCAGAGAAGCAAAGGGAGGCAGGGAGGTCAGTAAGGGAAGCCAAAGCTCAGACAGAAGAACACATTGCAAAATCAGTGGGTAGAGGGACAAAACCTTTTACAGGTACATAAGTGAAAAAGAAAGACAAAGGGAGGGATAGTGAGACTGAAGGGGAGGATGGAGCCAAGAGGATGACAACAGTAAAGCTGACATATTGAACAGGTATTTCTGCTCAGTCTTTACTGAGGAAGAGGAGGGTAATGGGTCTGAAGGGAGTACAAGGGTGAGAATGGTGCAGAAATGGACACAAGTCCCTTTACACGGAAAGGGTCCTGAAGGAACTGGAAGTAATAAGAGTTGATAAAGCAATGGGGCCAGATGGGGTGCACCCCAGGGTCCTTAAAGAACTAAGAGAGGTGGTGGCTGAACCTCTGGCTATCCTGTTTAGCCGATCACTGGAAACAGGGAGGTACCCAAAGACTGGAGGACAGCAGATGTAGTCCCTTATACAAAAGTGGGAACAAAGAGGAAGCAGGGAACTACAGACCAGTCAGCCTCACCTCGGTAGTGGGGAAGATCATGGAAGCACTACTGAAGGAGAGATTGGTGGAACATCTGGTTATCAATGGACTACAGGACCCAAGGCAGCATGGTTTCACCAGGGGAGGTCATGTCAGACCAACCTCGTTGAATTTTTGACTGGGTGACTAGGGAGGTGGATCAGGGAGGGCAGTGGACATGGCCTATCTGGACTTCAGCAAGGCCTTTGACACTGTGCCACATAGAAGACTATTACACAAACTGGGAATATGGGTGTGGGCAGGACAGTAGTGTGGTGGGTAGGTAACTGGCTGGGTGGCAGGACACAGAGGGTGGTGGTGAAATGGCTGTCACTCCACAGAGGAAGAGTGACCAGTGGGGTACCACAGGGATCAGTACTGGGACGGTTCTATTCAACATCTTCATCAGTGACATTTGAGGATCTAGAAGGCAGAATTTCACTGTTCGCTGATGACACAAAGCTCTGTAACAGAGTAGACACACCAGAGGGTGTAGACAGAATGAGAAGGACCTGCAGAAACTTAAAGAATGGTCAGGGGTTTGGCAGTTGAAATTCAGTGCAAAGAAGTGCAAGATAATGCATATGGGGCACAAAACCCTGGCACAATATATCAGTTGGGGGTGAGGATATAGCATGCACCAAGCAGGAAAGGGATCTTGGGTTGTCATCTCTGATGACCTCAAGTAGGAAACAGTGTGACAAGGCAGCAGGTAAAGCAAATAGGATGCTGGGATGTATGGCAGGGGCATCACCAGCAGGAAAGGGAGGTCATAATTCCGCTATACAAGACACTAGTGAGGCCCCACCTGGAGTACAGTGTACAGTTCTGGAGACCATACCCACGTAAGGACATAGACAGGGTAGAGAAGGTTCAGAGGAGGGCAACAAAGATGGTGCATGGATTGCATCACAAGTCCTATGGCGACAGGTTGAAGGAACTGAACATGTACTCCTGGAGGAGAGGAGGGAGAGAGGATAGATTGAGACATACAAGTATCTTACAGGGAGGAACAGGGTGCAGGAAAACACTATTTTGAGCGAAAAAGATGTTCCAGAACTAGAGGGCATGGGATGAAGTTGGAGGAGGATGATTCAGAGGAAACATGAAAAAATTTCTTCACAGAGCGGGTGGTGGACAGTGGAACACCCTGCCAGAGGAAGTGGTGGGGGCTGAAACAATCACGGGATTTAAGAATGCATGGGATAGACATAAAGGACTTCTAGAGGTCAGGGGTAAGGGCAACAGACTTCTAGGAAAACAAACTGAACTTACAAGCTCAAATGGGCAGACTGGGTGGGCCATAGGCCCTTATCTGCCTACACTGTCTATGTATGTATGCAGTGGTCACAGCCTTCTTGTGGCGCCAGGGCATCAGGGTTTATCCCTACCTGATGACTTGCTGATAGCTGGGCCATCCAGAGAGGCAGTGGAGTGGCCCAGGGCCTGCCCTCCAGACCTGCAGAAACTTGGGCCTCTTGGCCAACCTGTACAAGTCCAAACCGATCCCTTAGCAGATGATTCACTTCATCAAGGCAGAGCTAGACTCCCCTATGGACCAGGGCCTGCTTCCCTGAAAACTGGGCTGGATCTTACCTCCTTTGCCTGATCATTTCAGTTTGGGCATTTGTGCCCTGCACAGAACTTCCTGAGGCTGCTGGGATGCACGGCATCTTTCACAGCGTGGTCCAGTGGGCTCGCTGGTGGTTCGCGGCCCCTGCAGTGGAGTCTGGCCATCAGTGGTCTCAATGCCTAGGACACTTGGACCAGGCAGTCTCAGTGACCCAGCCAATGCGGATGCCATCCAGTGGTGGCTGATCTCAGAACACCTGGGGAGGGCCCTTTGCCTGCCCAGAATCAATCATTACCCTAACAGTGGATGCATCTCTGGTGGGATGGTGAGCACACTTGAGACCACAGGACCCACAGGTTCTGGTCACCCAGAGTCCCATCACCACATCAGACTGCTGGAGCTCTTTGCAGTATGGCTAGCTCTGACAGAATTTGCTTCTCTTGTCAGGGTTCAGGTCATGCAAGTCCAGACAGACAGTACCACACCATGGTTTACTTGACAAGCAGGGCAGAACACATTCCCTTCCATTGTATTGGGAGGCCCTCCGCACCCTGGACCATCGTGTGCAGCCTCGATACAGATCTCTTGGCAGTTCATATCGCAGGAGCAGTCAGTCAGTTGGCAGAAGCTCTCAGCCGGGTGGGAGAGATGTTGCACAAGTGGTCGCTGCATCATGAGGTAGTGAACAACCTGTTTTCCCTGAGGGGCACCCTTCTGGGGGACCTGTTTGTCTCCTGGAAGAACACAGAACTGAGGCTGTTCTGTGCACTTACCTGCAGTCTGGGACAATGGTGGGTAATGCCTTTGTGAGGCCCTGGGCCCAGGCCTGCTCTATGCTTATCCTCATAGCTCTGGACTGGCTTCACCAGTTCTAGTACCCAGATGCCCTGAGCAGCAGGCCTCTGTGATGGTTGCTTCTTTGCCGGATCTGCTGACTGGACAATAGGGAAAGGTCCTGCACCCAGACCTTCAGTCCTGCAGATCACAGCCTGGTTCCTGAGCAGCTAGAGATCGTCCCCAAATTAATTTTAGCCATTCATTACCTATGGGTCTTACGGAGGTCAGGACCCTGCTGCGGAAATAAGAGTGCTGCCTCTTTAAATATTCTGAGCTGGAGGAGTCGGCGTGGAAAGGTGCCACCCACAAGGCCAGCGTTCTCACGTGGCACTCATGGGTTGGCCAGTAACCAACACTAATCACTCCCAATACTCAGATCTTACTTGAGAGGGTTCCTTCAGTAGGTGATAACATGTAGGACTAGTGCCATCTGTCATCAGGACCCAATGACAGACTTTTCCAGCAATGCCAGGCGGGGACCGCCCACTATATAGTCTCACACTGGCGGTGGGCCCACTGGCCCACCCTCCAGATCTTTCCTGCCATCGCCTCGTACAGCTCACTTCACAGTAGACTGACTCCAGCGATCATCGGTTCGTCTTCGTTTTTTCGTTTTCCTCAAAAACATTTTTTCACTAAACTTATGTCATCACCACAAAGAAAAGTGCGAATCCTATGGCACCCAGATTCTGCATAAGGACAGTCATCGTCTGTGTGTAATCTGCCTAGGCCCAGACTATCCGGTGGCCTCTTGCCCAGATTGCCTTCCATTTAACCAGGCTACCCGGAATTGAAGGCAGCAGGCTCTGGAGGCCCATCTTTGAAATCTCGCTAGCCTCCCTAGATAAGCAGATGGAAAAATCCGGATTCAGCATCTTCTTCATCTTCTCCATCAAAGCACAAGAAAAAGGAGAAGCATCGGGAGAAGGAACGTTCGTGCTCAAGAGCAGGCCGAGGCTTCAAGGCCCTCTACTTCCAGTAAGGCTGCCGCCTGCTGCCTGTTACCAAGGCCCAGGCCATGTCCATGAGCACAAAGGACACGATGCCCCTCCCAGCAGCTGCTTCTTCAGGTAAGTCGGTTCACAGCTCTTCTGAGGACCATGCTGTGACTGCCGCTTAAGTCACTCACCAGCTCCTCTGGGGACCAGACAGTGGGCGATTAGTCAGTGCCCCATTCATGGGGTCTTGCCCGACCATAGTTGTGAAATGGGGGGCTCCTCTCCTCCTATGCAGTGCTTTTGTCCGGTCAGTCGTTCCTGGCTGGGGTGCGCTCGGACACGGCTCTCCTGATGGGGTCTGATGTCCGACCATCCGACGTTAGGCAGAGCCTGGGGAAGACTGCCCTCTTCCCCTTCTCCTGCACCAGTAGCTACCATTCCACAACCCACTACTGTGAGTGGAGCGCGAGAGTCCCCTTGACGTTATCCAGTCGCCAGGGTCGCACCCACCTTCCCCTTTGGGGGTCTCTGGACAGTAGGCCCCTCCATTCTCGACCAGGAGTCCCTCTCAGCCCATCCGCATTCCGATGCCGGGCCCTACTTCCTTGTCGGACCGGCTCCAGTTCCTCCGACGATCGCCTCCATGCCAGGTCCCTGTCGCCATCAGCCAGTTCCTCCATCGCATGAGTCCTACATCGGACACCCCAGTACGGATTCCACGCTGGCTTCTCCGACAACGGACTTGTTTCTGTTTTTGTTACTATAGTTTTTATTAGCAGGTTTTTGTTTTGTTTTTACAATTCTAAGGGAGGGGTATCAGCAGTCACATGTTCTACTTATTTCATACATTCAGTCTTATACAGAGCAGAAGAAACATAGCGAGGATCAACCAGAGTACAATTCCTCATTCTCTTAGTGGTTTATACACGATGGGTCTTTATCGTATTATTCTTATTCATAATCATAGTGCCAGACATATTTTACCTTTCCACCCGCATCCACCCATCCCCTCCCACAGTGCCCCACTGTATTCTGTTCATCACACCCTCCCATTCACCTCAGAAATTAATTTAGTTTAGGGTATGAAGTTAGGGTCCACGTCATCATGTAAAGGATCCATCTTGTCCATTTCAAAGTACTTAGTTCTGCTTTATCATTTAACTGGTAGTGATTCTCTCCAACCTGTATATTTGATTCACTGTTTCTCTCAGGCCGAAATGGTGGGAACTTGAGGAGTGAGCTAGAGTCTAGTTATGGTCTTCTTTGCTGCCATGAGGCTATCCTCAACAGATATTTAGTATGTGAGTCCCTGAGCTCATGTGGGAAAGTTAAAAGTAAAAACACTCAGCATTCAGATTGATTGTATGTCCCAGCATGGCTGAAAGTTCTTGCTGTAGGGAGGTTAAGAAGGGTCAAAGGCTGGGCAGGACCAAAAGGCGTGTGTGGTGTGCGGGTGTCACCCCACATTGGCGCCAACACCCTTTGTATTAGTAGATGAGTAATGGGCTGTTATGACTGGGGTGTGGAAATATCTAATCATTAATTGCCAGGAGAATAACCTCCATGTGTGGAAAGAAGTAAGCTTTGCTGAGATGAGCCAGCCCCTGTCCCATTGTGCTGCCGTAATGTCCAGCCTATCTCTCCCTCCACCTCTCGAGCACCTCATTGGTGCCGGTTATAGTGTATTAGTGCCTTATAAAAGTGCAGATAGCATGGGGATCTTGCTTGTTGTAAGGGTGGATTGAAGTAGGTGTATTAGTGGGTTATGTCCGAGGGTCTACGGTGTTCCACGGAAGAGAATAAAAGTAGTGTCTGAGTTGTAAAACCTGTAAAAATCCACTTGTTGTAGGCCATAGGTCTGCTGTATTTCCTGGAAAGATTTAAACTCGTTACCATTTAGTAATTGAGAGGGAGTAGATACGAAGTCTGTCCCATTGTTGAAACATATGGTCATGGTGAGCTAGGGTAAAGTCCTCCAACATAGCTAGAGGACACATGTAGATTTGAAAGGGCGTGAGGTCTAGTTGTCTCTGAACGGTCCCCCAAGTTTTAAGTTGGTGTGCAATCCATGGACCAGAGTTCATCATGGGCGGCCGTGGTGAGGGTCTCTGGAGGGTGGCTCTCACCAGATCTTTGAATGGAAGTAAGCCTTCTTCTTGTCCCTCCATTTAGCAGGGTGGCTGCATGCAAAATGAACTACAAGGAAGGAGAGGTGAGAGGCCCAATTATATACTTTTAAGTTTGTAAGGCCAACCCTCCATTCTGTCGGGAAGACAGAGTACCTGATAAGCGGACTCGAGGCGTTTGCCTGCCCATACATATTTTAGTATTGCCTTATTCCAGGCTTGCATCATTTCACAGGCACACTTATTGGGGACGTTTTGGAACAGGTATAAAACCCAGGGAGGACAACCATCCAGACAACCTCCACTCATTGGATTAGATTTAAGAGGTAGAACGCCCACTTAGCAAGGTCTTCCTGAAGCTGGGTGCTGAAGGAGTCATAGTTACACCGAACTGTCTGTCTGCTAGAATGGAAGAGGTAGATGCCCAGGTATTTTAATTTATCAAGATCCCATCGAAATGGGTAGGAATTTTGAAAGTTAAGGAGGTTCAAAATGAAATGTTAGGGTCCGTTTAGAGGTATTCAGCTTGTATCCTGAGATCTTCCGTATTCCTCCAGAATCCGAAAAACAGCTGGGACTGAGTGTAAAGGGTCGATAAGGAACAACAACACATAATCTGCATGTAGGGCAATACGATGTTCATCCCTCTCCCACAGCACTCTGGATATGTGGGGTGATTGCCTGGGCCAGGGGTTCAGTAAAGATGGCAAATAACCCGGGTGACAGGGGCAGCCCTGAGAGTACCTGTAAAGAGAGAAGTAGTCAGGTGATGGCCTGACACCTTCGCATCCGCCTTTGAGGAAGAATAGAGAGCCCTGAGCATAGAGGTGAACATGGGGGATTCCATTCTTAGCATCGTGGCAAATACGAAGGGCCACAACACCTTGTCAAATTCCTGCTCAGCATCGAGGCTGAGAAGGACTGAGGGGGTTCTGAGCAATTGCATCTCCTGGACCAGATGTAAGGCCCTCCTGGTACTGTCAGTGGTTGATCTCGAGCTTACAAAACCCGTTTGGTCCAGTGCAATCAGGTGGGGAGGACCGAATCTAGGCGTTTAGCTAAAATAGACATTAGGATCTTGTAGTCTACATTCAGTGCTGATATAGGGTGATATGAACTACATAATTGTGGGTCTTTGTCTGGTTTTGGATGACAGAAACAGTAGCATATGACCAGGTGGAGGGTGGGCGCACTGTCATTATAAACCTGTAGCATGAGGGGACCCACCCTGCGCTACCCGTTTATAGAATTCTGACCCATATCCTTCTGGACCTGGGGCCTTCATGGTCTTAAGATTTGAAATGGCTGCTCTGAATTCAGTGGGGGTTATGAGGACCATAAGACTTTTTGTTGTTCCCTGCCAAGTTTGGGAAGGTCTAGAGGAGAGAGAGAGCTTCAATTGAGCCCTGCTCACTTAAGTGGTCTGGAGTATATAACTTCTTATAGTAATCACAAAATGCAGTTGCCATTTGTCCCAGCCTTGTATGAATTGTACCTATAGCCGGTCCCTGATGGACGCTATGGTGGAGAGGCATTCTGTCTTCTTAGTCGGAAGGCTAGCAAGTGGGAAGCCCTAGGTCCAACCTCCCCATACCTTTGACGGAGGAACACCAGTGCTATTTCAGTATGCTGCATGCACAACTTGTCTAATTCCTGTTTAGTCTGCTTCAGCTGGGCCTCCACCGAGAGAACGGACTTGTTTCTGGCCGGTCCGCGTCAGCGCTTCCGACGCCAGACCCATTGTCGATCTATACAACGCCGGTCCGACGTGGATGCCCCCATCATCAGCCCTCTGACATGGGGGTTTTGAGACACCTGTTTGCTCCTCCCTACCCTTGGGGTACAGTCCAGACCGTCACCCAGCAGGTCTGGCGCCGACTGGCGTCGTATGGGGCATTATTACCTGGGTTGGGACCGTTCCCGGTATCAACCATAGTATCACAGGTATCCCTACCCTACCAGGGCTTACCCACCTCTGCCGCGCCCCGTCCCCCAGCCGGATGTACAGGCTGTTATTCAGTCCTGGTGGAAGGAGACTAGAGCTGAGCTGGTGACAGATCTGGAGAGTAGGCTCCCACATCCTTCCCCTCTCCCAGATCTGAATCCCTGGTGGACTCAGATTCCAAACAGTCCACATCGGGTGCGGCTCTCACGGAGATCTCTCTTCCGGAAGTACATGGAGCCAATCTGAGCGACGGGCCGATTCATCAGGGATGATTCCTTACCAGAATCTCAACTCCAGGAAGGTCTCTCCAAATCACCACCGAGGACCCTTCCTTTGGATCTTTTCAGGGCCATCCAGTAGTATTTTGAATGGGATATGGAGGAGCAAGATCCTATGCGGCAGAGACTGACCGAGCATTTGGATCTAGAGGCCTTATCACCTATCCCAGTACCTCCTGGATTGGACCCCATCAGGATCTCACCACAACCATCTGGCAACTGCCTAACTCCATCCCGGCTGTTCCCAAGAGGGCGGACGGACGTACTGAGTGCCTAAGGATGCACCTTTTGTCAGGGCACCTGAAGGCAGACTCCATTGTCATCTCTGCTGCTCAGGACCGATCAGCCACTCCTAAGCACATGAGCTCTGTTCCTCCTGGCAAGGAGTCCAAGCAGTTTGACCAGTTTGGAAAGAAAGTTTATTCATCATTCGTGTACTTTGCAGTCTAATCTCATTGGCCATATGGTGTCCACCAAAGCTACTTTGGTCAGGCAAGAGGACCAAATCCAGAGTGCCAAATTCAGAACCCAAAGAGGAACTTGCCTGGGCTCTCTAACTCTCAAAGATTTCTTGTCGGCACGCTCTCCGTGCCACCTACGATTCGGTCGATCGGACCTCAACGACCGCTCTCCCTTCACGGCATGCCTGGCTCCACATTTTGGCCCTTGCTAACGAGGTTCAGTTGGCCATTCAGGATGCCCCTACGGGGTTCAGTGCTCTTGGTGGGGACACCAAGGCCATTATCACAGACCTGCAAGAACGCGCCAAGCTCTTGGCCTGTGAGGTCTGTGTACCGGCAGGGCAACCAACAGGCACAAGCCCAGCAGCCCTTTCAGAAATGGACCTGGAGGCAGCGATAGACGCACCGGTTTGGACAGGGTAAGCGTAAGGCCATGGGCACAGTTTCAAGCCCCTGCCTCCAAAAGCCAGCGTCGCTCCAGAGGACCTCCTCCGGCCCAACCCACCACCTCCTGACTTCTTAACCCCATCCCTCTTCCGGAAGAGGAACCAGTGGGGGGTTGCCGCAACATGCAGGAATGGCAGGTATCACCTCCGACAAGTGGGTCCTGCAGCTGTTGTCCAGGGCACAGCCTAGAGATTGTGGAGGTACCACCAGAGTCACCTCCCAAAGGTCTTCTTACTCTCCAGACCAGGAGTATCTGGTAAGGAGGAAATACAAGCGCTCTTGCTAAAGCAAGCAGTAGAGCCGGTCCCTCTTCAGCAAGAGGCGAGGGTTCTACTGCATTTCTTTCTTGTCCCAAAAAGACGGGCAACCTGAGACCCATTCTCGACCTAAGCAGGTTAAATCTGTTTGTCGAGTACAAAAATTCAGGATGATATCGCTCCAGACGCTTCTCCTTTTACAGGAGAATCTTTGGTTATGCACTGTGGACATGCAGGATGCATACCTGCACATCCCGATCCTCCTAAGTCACCACCGCTACCTGCGGTTTGTATTCAGGAGTACTTCCAGTTCAGGGCACTTCCTTTGGCCTATCTTCGGCACCAAGGGTTTTACCAAGTGCCTGATGGTGGTAGCTGCTGCCCTGAGATGACAGGGCACTGCAGTTTTTCCTTATCTGGACGATTGGCTGATTTCACCCCCTTCCCAGGAGGCCCTTTCGGAGGCCCTCAGTATTACCCTGAATCTGTTTTCCAGACTGAGGATTACTGTCAATATCCCCAAGTCGTCTCTGACTCCCTCTCAACAGCTTCAGTTTATTGGGGCCATTCTGGATACAATTCAGGGCAGAGCCTTTCTCCCTCCGACCGGAGGGACACTCTGATGGAACAGGCTACCTTGGTGGCCTCTTCCAGGTACCTTCCAGCCAGAGAAGTCCTTCGCTCGTCTTGATGGCAGCCTCCATCTCCACGGTCCCCTTGGCGAGGCTGCTCTTGAGAATCTCTCAGTGGTCCTTGGGTTCAGTGTGATCAGCTACAGGATCAGCTCAGCTAGATCAACGGGTCCTCATCTCCTTTGCCTTTCAGAAAGATCTGTCATGGTGGAAGGACCCCATGAATCTTTCCCTAGGACAGTCCTTCCGGGGTCCAGCTCCTTTGCAGTCCTAACTACGGATGCCTCCAACTCGGGTTGGGAGCTTATCTGGGGACCGTCAGACTCAGGGACTCTGGTCCTAACTGGAGATGTCCTTTGTACATCATTGTCCTGGAGTTGAGAGCTGTGCTATATGCTGTGCAGGCCTTTCAGCCTATCCTTCCCAAGGGCCTCTTACTCGTCCAGACGGACAACACTTCCATGTCTGGTATCTCAATGAGCAGGGAGGCACTTGTTACGCCCCCTCTGCAGGGAAGCGATGAGAGTGTGGAATTGGCAGTCTGCATGGTCTGTCCATCACAGCTGTGCACGTCCAGGAGTAGAAAACGTCCTTGCCTGACAGTTTAAGCAGATCATTTACCCTTGCTCACTGAATGGGAACTAGATCAGGAAGTGGCAGAGTCTCTATTTCAAGAACAACTGGAACTAGACCTAATCGCCTCCCCATGCAACGCAAAAGCTTCCCAGCTTTTGCTCACTTATTCCAGAGCATGGTGCTTTTGGCACAACGCATTGTCTCTCTCCTGGACAGGAGATTCTTATACGCCTTCCACCATTTCTCATTCTTCAGAGGGTACTGCTCAAGCTCCAGTCAGAGCGAGCTCAGATGATTCTCATTGCTCCTCAATGGCCCAGACAGATATGGTTCCCTCTACTTCTTTAGTTGTCCAGGAACCACCATCCCTTCCATTGAAGCACAGCCTTTTAACCCAAGACAAGGGCCAGCTGGTGCATCCGGGGTCAGGACTCTGCATCTATGTATCTTCATGCTTGGCTCCTGCAGGCGTAGCGATCTCTCGCTTTGGGGTCTCTTTCAAGTTGCCCAAGTTCTGTGGAGGCCAGGAAGTCATCCATGATATCCACTTATGCCATGAAGTGGAAACATTTTTCTGTTTGGGCACCTCCAAGGGTTGGGACCCTTTCACTTGTTCGACCCCGCTTTAATGGAATACCTGCTACATCTTTCAGATTCTGGGCTCTCTTATTCTTCCCTCAAGGTTCAGTTGTCAGCTATTTTAGCTATACCATGAGCTGGTGGATGGTAAACCTGTGGCTCAGATGGAGAGCTTCAAAACCTTTCTGAAAGGATTCTTCATTTGAAATCCCCATTTGCAGCCCTACACCACCTTGGGATTTTAATTTTGTACTGGAAGCTCACGCTCCCTCCTTTTGAACCAGCGATGAGTTGTGAGTACGTTATCTTGCATGGAGAGCGCTATTTTGGTTGCCATTACTTCTGCTCGAAAGGATTTCTGAGTTTCAGGCTCTGGTTTGCAAACAGCCGTATCTTATTTTCATAGGGACGGGGCAGTGCTTCGCGCTCATCCTCTGTTTCTTCCCAAGGTAGTTTCGCAGCTCGCCTGAACCAAGCGGTTGAGCTCCCGTGTACTGTCCGGCTCCTCACGAATCGTGGTGAGGTCCTACTGCATACACTTGACGTACACCAGATTCTCAGGTGTTATACCTGTAGAACTAAAGAAACACAAGGATAATCAACTTTTGTTTCTTTGCGCACTGAGGTCTTTGGAAAGCGGTTTCTAAGCAGTGTCTCTCAAATGGCTAGCCAACTGCATTAGATTCTGTTACTAGAAGTATGACAAGCCTTTGCTGGGACCTGTCAAGGCTCACTCTACTAGGGCGTGGCTGCTTCAGCAGCTTTCCTCCGTAATGTTTCTGCAGTGGAGATTTGTGCAGCAGCTACCTGGAGTTCCATCCATACCTTTACTAAGCACTACAGTCTGGACATTGCTTCTAGGCGAAGGGCGGTTTTGGCCTGGCTGTCTTGCAGGGCCCTTTGTCTTAGGCAAGCTCCATTCTGGACTTGTTGTTCCTCCTCCGTAAGTTTCTCTCAGTCTCTCTCCTGAGGGATTGCTTGGGACTTTGTCCCTACATGTTATGACCTACTGAAGGAACCCTCTCGAGTAAGATAGTACAGTTATGTAAGAACTTACCGTAACAGTAGATCTTCAGAGAGGTTCCTTCAGTAGGTCATGTTTCCACCCTCTTTCTCCCCACTTTTTGGTTTTCAGTCTCCAGACCTGATTCCTTTCCTTCCGGGCTCTGGCGGGAGAACTGGAGGGTGGATATGGGGACCGTCCACTATGTAGTCTCACGCTGGCGTCAGTCACATGCGTCAGGTGGGCGGTCCCCGTCGGGCATTGCTGGAAAAGTCTGCCGTTGGGTCCTGACGCCAGATGGTGCTAGTCCTACATGTTATGACCTACTGAAGGAACCTCTCTCAAAGATCTACTGTTACGGTAAGTTCTTATGTAACTGTACTTTCTGTTTTCCACTGTCGAGGAAGTACTGCTGCACAGGAAGACTGCTTCTGTATCTCGTCTCGCCTAGGCCTTGAAGTTTTTCTCGTGTCGTGAGTATCGGCGCCAGAGCTTTTTTTCTCTTCATCCTTTCTCACGGGCCGGTGTGTTTTATTGTATTCCTGTTTTACTATTTTGTCGCACGACGATATGTTGGGGTCAGGGTGTCATTCTAAGTCTATAAGCGATCGGCAGTTGCCCCATGCGTTGGTGCCCGTGGCAACTACATGACAGTATTGGACCCCACGACCGTTGTTTTCCTGTCTGGGTCCCCACCATGCAATGAGCAGTCACACGTTGCTTCTTGATGGACTTTTGTGCCCTCGTTATTAAATGCGGCATGGTTGGGTGAGAGACCCCCCAATGTTCGATTAGGTATCATCACCATGGGGCCGTGAGCACGGTCTCTATGTTCCTCTAGGCCCCCCCAGCCTTATATGAGCCAGTGGGAAGGGACCCCTCTGCTTCACAGCTTGCTGGGGCAAGGGTCCCAGCGAGGGTTGGGGCAGTTGGTCCTCCTCATGGTCCGTGCCTCCTCGGAGGCCCGGATGACACCTGAGGTGGAGTCCAGGCTATCATGGGCTGTTCTCAGCTGGTCCTCTGAGAACACGGTTGGCTTCTGCCCAGGCTCCGCGCCACCTCCAGGACCAGTGAGTGGCGGCATCGATCGCGTCCGGCTCCCCTCTGATGCCTCCTTTGGAGCCAGAGGGTCATGGTGGAAGTGGCCCATTTGGAATTTCCTGATCTCATACCCGTTTGGAGGATGATGATCGGGATGATCCTGACTGGGTTCCGGGCTCTCGTATTCTGCTTGGACTTCTCTGTGGCCTAGTTTAGTATCTGGGTTGGCGTCGATGCTGTGGGATGGTGCCGAGGGTGGTGCCGCTGCTCCAGACTCCTCTGGTGCTACCTCCGGTGCGGGGCCTTCTTCGAGTCTCTCCTGGTGGTGGTGCCATGCTTGGCGCTGTTTCAGGTGGTGGCGTCACAGTGCCCTGCATCCACTTGTGGTGTCATGGTCGGCACTGCGTCTTCTGGCGGTGCTGTGGGCGACACTGCTTCAGCCTCCGGCGTCACGATCAGTTCGGATTGGGGATGGGTAGACTTGCCAAGGCCCAGACCCACCATAATCTGGATTCTGGCTGATGATGAGGATACTCGAAAGGGACCCACCTTTCCTCTTGGAGAAGCTGGAGCTATCCCCCAAGGCAATCAGCCCGGATTCTTCTACTGGGCCCCTCTGAGGGACAGGTCCCTTTCTCTGAAAAGTAGGGTTGGTGGGACCATGTCTAAGTGGTGACCTTCTCTGGAGTCGTCTCCTCATAGGACTGTTGGGGGTTGCAGCTCGGGCACGTCCTGGCTTCCCATGCTTTGGAGAGGGTCCTGCAGTTGGTGTGGATGGGAGCCTTCCAAGGACTTTGCACAGCTCTGGCCTCTCCACTTGGGGTCCCTCCTCCCTTCCTCCCAAGAGCAACCCCAGTCCGCCCCTGGACAGTTGGATGCACTGGGATGGATGGGTCTGCCAGTTCTCCCTTCAACAGGGGCCTTCTGCTCAAACCCACAGCTCTGGCAGATAACATCCCTGGCGTGGCCAGGCTGTCCCACCTCCGGTTTCTCTGCCATCTCTTCCTCCCTTCCTGGGGTTCTGTGGCCTTGGAGGCCCTTTCTCCAGGGAACAGTTCAGGGCTGCGGTGGCTGCTTTCCCTCATTACCTTAGGGCCACCACTGAGGTTATTTTCAGATCTCAGACTTCAGTACCACCAAGTTCTGATTTGGATGCCTCCTCCTCTTCAGCTTCTTCCATGGAGAGGGACTTCTCACGCTATTTTTCTGCTGATGGGGACTTCCTGTCCTAACAGCATTTCCCAGTGGAGATGATGAAGGGCTTTGCCTTTTCACTTCGTCGGATGGAACACTGATGCGGTGACACTGTCATTCTTGGGCAAATGCAGCGCTGACAGTTTAGTCATCCTTCCTTGGCGAGGCCATTGGTGGAGGCATCGTACGCTGTCTTGAGCGCCCTGCCATCCCTTCTTCAGCCCCTAGGGACTGATTACGAGGTACTATGCGATCAGCGGGGTGTCCAGTTGCTGTGCCTCAGCCCACTTCGACTGGGATTCCTGGATACTGCATCCCGGCTTCATCGCCCTCATCACAACTGCCCCTGATGTTGACTCAGAGGAGTTTAACCATTGGGAGAGAAGGGTGTTTTCTTCAGCGTGCCTTCTGCTGCGGATAGTGGCTCATCAAGCACACCAGGCTGCCTATACCAGCACATCTGGACACTGCTAGGACAGGTTCTAGCAGCCTTGCCTGATTGTGAGGGAACCAGACAAGCCATTCGCCTCACCGTTCAAGGCCTGGAGCTGGCAAGACACCTCTCCAGGGCAGTCTCGATGCCAGTGAGGTGGCTTCCAGGCTGGTAGGATCTTCAGTCTGCATTAGGCGGATTGTCTGCTTCACCTATCCAAGTTGTCACCTTTGGCCCAGGGTCAGGTGATATCCTCACCTTCCTGGGGGCCCATTTCTTTTTTTGCAGGACACGGCGGGTATTGCAGGACACAATCCACCTCCCGGATGTCACGTAATGCTCACCGACCCTTCTAGTCCTCGGCCTCTGCAGGCCTGCAGACCAGCCCTTCCTCCTGTGGTTACCCCCATGGGAGGCTGGGGAAATAGTTTTCCTCGGGTTTGCCATCTTGGCACTTGGACCCATAAGTAATGAATGGTGAAGAATAGGTTGGGAAGATATGGAAATTACGTACTACCGTAATTATTGATCTTCCCAAATATCTTCACCATTCATTACACCCACCCACCCTCCCTGGTATCTCACACTGGCAGCGCTGTCCCTTCCTCGCTTTCTCTCTCTCTCCTTGGGGATTGCAGTCATAGAAAGGGACAGCTTTGAAGGCAAACCTTGAGCTGTTCCTAAGTATGCGATCTGTCAGCCTCTTGTTTGAGCCTGCTGACTCCACAGGTGGCTCTATCTTCTGAGGCCTCCTTCTGGGTCTCAGATTTCTTCATCCATGGGTCAAATTGCATTCCTTCTTCACCCATCCAACATCCATTGCAGGATTCAATCCAGCTGGGATCTCCACAAGTCCCCGGAGATTCTGCAATCCCTGAAGGTGATGTCAGTTTAACTTCTGTGATCCCTTTTTTTTTTTTTAAAGGGAAGGAAGGATCAGAAGGTAAGGTGGATTTCTGAGGTCTGTCAAGGAAAAGTTCTGTATGAGACAGGGTCTTCTCCTTCTTCAAAATCTCTCCGGCAAACCCGCTAACCTCGCGTAGAAAGGGTGGCCTTCTAGGCCTCTGACCATTCCTCCTGACTCAAGTCTCCTCCTCCCTCCCTGGATCTTTTCCTCCATCCCCATCAGTCTCTGGCCTGGACTACTCAACTTCTTGGAACCCTGCTCTCAAAGCCAGCTCCTTGACTTGCCTTCTCCAGTCTGGGAAACAAGATCCCAGACCTGCAGGCAATAATGACAGAGGCTAAACTGGACATAGTAGCAATTAGCGAGACATGGTTGACCTGTAACCACACTTGGGAGACTTCAGTACCTGGCTGTGTACTGCTCAGAAGAGACCGAGGTGCAAAAGGGGAGTGGAGTGGCCCTGTATGTTAATGAAAATATCAAAGCTACAGAAATTCAGAATACACATAAGGAGCCAGAAGAACTGTGGGTCACCCTGAAACAGGAAATGGGACAACCATAAGAACTGGGGTTGTCTACAGGCTCCCAGACCAGGGGAGGACATAGACACATTACTGTTAGAAGATATACAAAACATGACTGCTAAAGGGAGGTTCTGATAATGGGAGACTTCAACATGCCGGATACAGATTGGTCAATACCAGTAGGAACATCTGCCAGAACTGGACACATTGTGGATTCCCTGCAGGGGAGGGCCTCAAACTACTGGTACGACAACCCACAAGAGACAGGGCTATCCTAGATCTAGTACTGACTAACAGGGAAAGGATCACAGATCTCCAGGTAGGTCACCTGTGGGCCAGTGACCATCACATGATATGGTTCAGTTTGGCCACTAGAACAAAATCATCCCATTCCAAGACAAAAATATGGGACTTCAGAGGAGCTGACTTTGATAAGATGGCCAACAGAGTTAAGCTAGCCCTGGCAAAAGAAATACAGGTGAGGGGTACAGGCAAAGTGGGCAAGCGTTAAAGATGCAATACTTGAAGCAACATCCCATTGTGTTAGTAAGTAAGTAAGTAAAATTTTATTTATATTAAGCGCCTTCCCAAGCTCAGGGCTTTACAATAAAACAAGTAAAATCAAATTTCAAACAGTAAATCAAACAACCATACAATACACTTACTCATTATGTTCCAACAAATGCTAAGGCAAAAGGAAAGTTTTTAATTGTTTTTAAACCTTCAACAGTTTAGCATTCTTGTATCTGACGAGGTAGAGAATTCCACAGGGTTGGTGCCATATAGGCAAACGATCTACCTCCTGACATCTTTAGATGTACCCTGGGAATCTCTAGCAATCCCTCATCAGAGGAGCGAAGAGCGGGCAGGACAGTAAGGCACCAAGAGCTCTTTCAGGTAGTGGGGTCCCCAAATCATGTAGGGCCTTAAAGGTCAATAATGCGACCTTGAAGGTGATCCGCCACTGTACTGGCCAGTGCAAATCACGCAGCACAGGTGTTATATGGCTAGATCGTGAAACTCCCATCAACAACCTGGCCGTCGCGTTCTGCACCAGCTGCAAGCGGCGGATATCCACCCCGCAGCCTAGATAGAGCATTGCAGTAATCAAAACGGCTGGTAACAAAGGCGTGGACCAAAGTGGGAAGATCTTCCGTGGAACCAAGTGTTTCACCCGGCAATATTCCTCAGATGATAAAGGCAGATTTGACTACGGCCGACACTTGCATCTTCATAGTCAGGCTTTCGTCAAAATTACTCCCAGGTTACGTACTTGGCCAGAGGCCAGAAGCTGGAGCCCCCAAGATATAAACCCAGGGTTTCCCGGTCCAAGCCCCTGTTGTCCTCCCTCCAGGGTCCACAACCAACACCTCAGTTTTCCTGGATTCAACCAGCCAACTAGCACTCATCCAATCCTGAATCTCCAGAAGGCAGTTGTTAAAATAGTGATGGAATCCGACTCCTGATCAGGCATAAAAGACAGGTAGAGTTGAGAATCATCAGCATAACAATGAAAACTCAACCCATACCGTCTTATAATGTCCCCAGTGGAAGCATATACACATGAATAACATAGGGGACAGCACTGACCCCTGCGGTACCTACAGGGCAGATAGTGAGGGGCCGAGGTGTTAACTCCCGATACCACTCTCTGAGATGTGCCTCCAAAAGATCGAAACCAACTGTGGACTGCTCCTCAGACCACAGAAAACCACAGGTGGTCGAGCAATACCCCATGATCCACGGTGTCAAATGCTGCTGAGAGATCTAGAACCAAGATGGAACGGGTCCTCTGATCTCTTGCCATCAGGAGGTCATTCAATACCCGAACAAGAGCGCTCTGTACTGTGCCGCTTCCTGAAGCCGGATTGGAGAGGGTCATATATATTGTGGATAGACAAATGATCCTCCAGTTGCAGAGCGATCACCTTCTCAATAACCTTCCCTACAAAGGGAGGTTAGAGATTGGTCTATAATTTGCTGGGCAGTCGGGGTCAAGAGGGCTTTTCAAAGCGGGTGTATTACACGCCTCCTTTAAGGGATCCGGAAAGATCCCTCTCTCTAATGACACCACCACTGTCCCAGCCAGGACTGGGCCGATAACATCTACACACCCCACCACCAGGTGAGTAGGGCCTGGGTCCAACTTACAATAGGTAGGTCGCAGAGTCTGGATAATCCTCACAATATCTATTACTGCTGGTAGTCTAAAGGTAGACCAGTACAACTGGACATTAGTACCACCGATTGATCAGTACAATGCTCAATAGAAAGACACTGGCTGATCTCATCCCTGATGGTGGATACCTTGTCAGCAAAGAATTTCGCAAACTCCTCACATTGTACCTGTGATAATGCTCTACCAGTCTGGAGACAGACTGATTGCACAGTCTGTCCACAGTCCAGAAGAGCTGGGATGGTCTATTCCTAGCTGCAGCAATTTTCCTAGACAGGAACTCTGCCTTCTTATGGGAAATTGCTGATTGGTAGAATTTATAATGTTCTAACAATTCAAGTCTACCCACCTCCAGTTGAGTTTTCCGCCAGCGTCTTTCTAATCTTCGTCCTTCCTCTTCCACTCACGGACCTCCCCTCAAACCAGGGAGCCCCTAGGTGAAGAGTACGGGACCAACATGAATTGGAGCTATGGCATCCAGGGCCGCAATCACAATCTTATTATAGGCCAAGACCAGTGGCCCTGGATCCACACTATCCCTTGAAAAATCCGAGAAGTCCAGCTCCGCCATTAGGCCCTCTGAGGTAATCCCTCTTAAAGGACGGAACTGTACTAACTCCCTGGGGCAGGCCTATTTGGGGCCGCAAATCTGAACCTCAGGGCGTGATGGTCAGACCATCCGACTGGCTCCACCTCCACATCAGATATCTCCATCCCCAGATGGAAAACCAAGTCCAATGTATGCCCCTCATGGGTTGCAGAAGTAATTACTCGTGACAGGCCCAATGAATCCATTAATTGGAGGAGATTTTGACCAAATGGCAGAATTCATCGTTGACAGGCATTGAAATCCCCAGAATTATCCATCTGGGAGATTCCAATACCATGTCGGCAATGAAGTCCACAACCTCCTTCAGGAACTCCTCTCATCCGCTGGTGGACGGTAGATAAGAAGGATCCTGTAGCCTGCACCTGCACCCACTATGCATTCAAATGTGTTGGTATCACCAACTGGCACTTCCCTGAGATCCAGATCTTGTCTCAAACAGACAGCAACCCCCGCCCTCTGGTCCACTCTTGGGCGGTGAATCACCGAGAACCCAGCCGAACCGCTGAGTCCAACACAGGGCCAGCATTTCCATCTAGCCAGGTCTCGGTGATGCAAGCCAGGTCGACTGAGGAAACAAGATCAGCAATCACTGCAGTCTTGTTCCTAATCGACCTGGCATTGCTTAACACCCCAAAGGACGGAATCAAGGGTGATCCCACTTCCTGCCTGACACACTCCAAGTCAGTACTCTTGGGTATGGGAACTAGGCAAGGAGGACCTCGCCCAGTACCCATTTCGCCCCAGGGCGCCTCCTAGCCCTCACTGCCCGTATCCGCTCTCTTCCTCCCATCCCCCAAGAGTTCCAAGATCCCGTATCCTTCTACTTTTGATCTTAAAATGCCAAGATTTGGCATCTAGCATAAACCTCCACTGTAAGTGGGGGTAATTTAGGGGACGGAGATCCCAAGTCTTGAGGGGAGTACTGCCAACCATTTTACTTAAACCCCAACACATATTTTAAACCAATTTATTTACTCTCATACAAACAACAATCCTCCCACCCCGACTTAATTAATAATAGCCAAAGAAAGAAAAATGAATAAAATAAATACCCTTAAAATATTAAAACAATTTTATGCACATCTAAGAGAGTCCAACTGATCTAGGCCCAAAATTCGATCAGATAGCTATCAAACTAAACAATAATTAACAAAATAATCCCCCAGGCAACCAAGGAACTCTCACTAACTGGTGCCACTAAATAAAGAAAACTTAATAAACCAAAAGAAAAAATAAATAAATAAATAATGAACCCCCAAGCTACACCATACTCTCAATATGGTAGCCAGGAGGAATAAATGGTACTCACTACCATATATAGTTAATAAATTATATTAGTAATGAAACCACTAAAATCAGGGAATCCCAGTCCTGAGCACTCTCACTGCAAGATCTTCCAAAAGGCACAACGATTCTTAATTCAAAGGGTCTTAAGTCACAGAAACAATCTGTCCACTGAAGAAAACGCTAAAAATATCTTCGGACTAGCTATATTCCCTACTAAAACCCAAAAGGTTATACCCAACCCATCACCAGGCTACAGTGGGTACTACGAGACCCCAGTGGAGCTCAACCAAATGGGCTCCCAGGGGTTCCCTAGAAGAAAGGACTACCGCCCACTGACTCCCCAGTGATGGATGCCCCACCTCTGCACCACTACAGTCGGAAGAGTTAGGATTCACCAGATAGGGCAATAAAAGCAGGAAATAAATGCAAAGTCCCCAAATCCAGACAACACCCACGAAGTGGTCCAAAACCAGCGTTGAGGAACTGACTCAAAAGAGTTCCACCTTCCTTAGAAACAAAGCCTTCCCAGGATAGCAGAAAATTCAAAAGAAGCCGAATCCATTTTATCTTCCCAAGCGGTCGATAAGACAAAGCAAACAATCAAAACTGCAGCGTATCTTCTGGGGAGCTGCGCTCTAAAGGCGGTCCTTCCTCCAACGATGTGGGCGAGTTGCGACAACGGAGGCGGGGGACAATAAAATACAGCCGAGGTAGTCGCTTTATGTCGTCTCCTCACTTATTTGATAAAAGTTCCCAGAATCAATCCGGGATCACCGTCCTAGTTGTAGGTCGGCAGCAGAGAGGTGAGGGTGTAAGTCCCAGACTGGGGCCAGCCGCAGCAGCTGTCTCTCCGACACACAGTTTCTCTGCTGTCTCCTCGTGCCGCCAGTACCACCTCCGATGCCCGACCCTGGGGGTCCGCCCCACAGCACGGAGCCGCAGGCTGGCTGCCTGCCCACGCAGGGATGCATGCTGTCCGTCGCCGCCGGCACCTGGACCTCAAGCTCTCCGGCGTGGAGATAGCTGCCGTCTCCTCACTTTCTCGCTCTCCCCGTCTCCGCCCGCTCCACCGCCACAGGCGGCGTTGGCAAGGTCGACACGAACAAAACAAAAGAAAAGAACAAAACACGGAGCAAGCCCCAGGTAAAGAAATAAAAACTAAACAGCATGCAAACTGGACACGTAGACTTGGAGCTCTTACTGGCAGCACAGCCTAGCCTCATCTTGATCTTAGTGGTAGTGGGTACTGCAGGGTCAGTCCTCATGTTAGAGAGAAAAGGAAGTGCAAAGAAGAAGGAAACCACTTTGGTTCTCAAAAACAGTAGCAGAAAAGGTCAGAGCCAAAAGGCTGGCCTTCAGGAAATATAAGGAACGAGCGGATGACGATAGAAGGCATACCAAACTTCCTTAAGGGAAGCAGCGAAGGCAGTAAGGCAGGCAAAGTCCCAAACCGAGGAAACACTAGCACAAACAGTAAAGAAGGTGACAAGACTTTCTATAGATACATTAGTGAAAGGAGAAAGTCCAGAGGGGTGTTGCTAAAATCAGAGGAGATAAGGAGACGTGTGAGGAGGAGGACCACGCCAAAGCATCTATCCTAAATAGATACTTCTGCTTAGTATTTACTGAAGAGAAAGTGGGCAGGGCCCAGCTCAGCACCATGGACACAGGGAGGGAGGTATGGCTAGTCCCTTCACAAAAGAAAGGGTCCTACAAGAGCCTCGATAAGCTCAGGGTGGACAAGGCAATGGGACCTGATGGCATACATCCCAGGGTACTAAAAGAGCTAAGGTGGGTCTCTGAGCACAGGAGGTTCCAGAAGACTGGAGAAGGGCTCATGTGATCCCGCTCCACAAGAGTGGTAGCAGGGAGGAGGCAGGGAACTACAGACCAGTCAGTCTTACCTCAGTAGTGGGCAAGATTATGGAGGCACTCCTTAAGGAAAGGATCATGCAACACCTGGAATCCGTAGGAGCACAGGATCCAAGACAGCATGGGTTTACAAAGGAAGGTCCTGTCAAACTAATCTCATAGATTTCTTTGACTGGGTAACGAGAGTGGTGGACCAAGGGGAGCAGTTGATGTCGCCTACCTTGACTTCAGCAAGACTTTTGATACTGTTCCACAGAAGATTGATTAATAAGCTGGATAGGCTTTAGGTGGGTCAGAAGTTGGTCATCTGGGTGGCAAACTGGTAGATGGTCAGAAAACAGAGGTGGTGGTAAACACAGTCAGAAGAGATGCAAGTCACAAGTGGGGTACCTCAGGATTAGTCCTGGGACCAGTCCTCTTCAATATCTTCATCAGTAACATTGCAGATGAACTGGAGGGTAAGGTTTGTCTGTTTACAGATGACACCAAGATCTGCAACAGAGTAGATGATCCAGATGGGGTGGGCAGAATGAGAAGAGATCTGGATAAACTAGCAAAATGGTTGGAAGAGTGGCAACTGGGGTTTAATGCAAAGTGCAAGATCATGCACATAGGGAAGAGAAACCCTGAAGCCACCTATAGGCTGGGAGGAGTTACTGGCAGTCACAAGGGAAGAAAGAGACTTGGCACCATCATCACCGATGACCTGAAATCATCCAGTAGGCCACTAAAGCAGTAGGTGAGGCTAGGGGGATGTTGGGGTGTATTACTGGAGGTATCACAAGTCGGAAGAGGAGTAATAATCCTCTTTACAAGACACTGGTTAGGCTCTCATCTGGAGTACTGCGGCAGTACTAGAGGCCACACCTTCACGAGGACATTAACCAAATTGAGGCAGTCCAGAGAAGGGCAACCAAAATGGTGCAGGGACTGCATCAGAAAACATATGAGGACAGATTAACAGAGCTCAATATGTATACCTTAGAGCAAAGGAGGAGAGAGGTGATATGATCGAAACATTCAAACACCTTAAGGGTATTAACAAGGTGAAAGAGTCTAACATGTTTCAGTATAAAAAATAGCAGGACAAGAGGACACAGCATGAGACTAGAGGGAGGCCAATTAAGGGTAATGTAGGAAGTTATTTTCACAGAAAAGGTGGTGGATGCATGGAACGCCTACTCAGGAAGTGGTGGATATGAATACAGTGCACACTTCAAACAGGCATGGGATAGGCATAAGAGACAATACAGGTGAGTATGAATAGATAGGCCATTGACAGAGCAAAGGTCAATGGCACATTTATAAGGTAGAAGAAGAAATGTCCTTATCTGCTGTCAACTATGTTTCTATTCTTACCCTTTCTTCCTCGCCTGGCAGAAGCGGAACTGAGTATTGGGAGGAGTCATGCTTTTAGTTACTGGCCAACCCATGAGCGCCATCCTAACGCCGATTCCTACAGTTCAGAAAATTTAGAGCAGCGCTCTTTTTCTTTCTGTGCAGGGTCCTGACCTCTGGTAGGACCCATAAGTAATGAATGGGTAAGATAATTTGGGAAGATCTATAATTACGGTAAGTACATAATTTCGATCTTACTTGAGGGGCTCTTGCAGTAGGTAATTACATATGGGACTGAAGCTGGCGGCGTCAGGACTCCTGGAAAAATTTCTAGCTAGCGGTCTCTGGCGGGGACCAACCCCACATCAGGTGACCAGCATCAGGCGCGTCCATATAAAGGCGGTCCCCAGGCCCACCTTCAGTTCTTTCCGCCGTTTGCTTTCGACAGGCCTTCAGCGGTTATACGTCGTTTTTCGCTTTTCTGATATATTCATCAGGATTTTAACTGCCATGTGGTGCTCGCCCCACCACGCCCAAGCAAAAAACAAGTGTGACTGGTGGTGGTACACAACTCCCAGACAAGGACGGTCATTCTGGTGTCCTATCTGTCTAGGTCCCAGCCACCCCATGGATTCCTGTCAGCACTGCCTGAAGTTCAACGCGCTACCAGCAGAAGAAGGCAGCAGTCCCTGGAGGCCCACATCCTAAAGAAGAAGATGTCCTCCATGGAAAAGGAGCTGAAAAAGCTTGGTTTCCACCTCCCC
Organism: Neoceratodus forsteri; assembly: GCA_016271365.2. Classification (NCBI taxonomy): domain Eukaryota; kingdom Metazoa; phylum Chordata; order Ceratodontiformes; family Ceratodontidae; genus Neoceratodus; species Neoceratodus forsteri. The sequence continues at coordinate 558,505,740 of CM057456.1, read as the reverse complement.
AAGGGGTCTTAAGAAGAAGCAGCAGCACCGGGACGGGCTCCTCATCCGCTGCTGCGGTGACTTCAGCTGGGGTCGCCGCCCAGATAATGTCCCTCAGGGGACTGCTCCCAACGGGCGCCTTAGTGGTGTCTGAGACTCAGCGCTGGTTCCCCCGGCTGGTTCGCTCGGGCCAGTCAGAGCCTCCGGGACAAAGGAGGCATCCGCCTCAGTAAGGCCGCCCTGCGCCGTCTGGCTTGAGCTCTCCGTAAGTCGGGCGCCTGCCTCTGACGCCCGGCCCGAGCCGCCCCAGTCGCTGATCCTTTCGGGCAGTGACGCCGTAAGCCGCCCATCAAGGTCGCTTCCTGCGCGCCGTCTTCGGACGATGGGTCCAATCAGTTGGGCGCCTGCTCCTCCGATGCCCGCCCAGATCCCGCCGGTCAGACGCCTGTCCTGTGGTCGCCGGGCGACGGAGCCTCACGCCGGATCCTTTGGATCACCGCTGCCATCCGAGCCTCTACATCTCCCCAGCGGGACCTGGAGGATCCTCCGGCCTCTCCCGACACCGCTGGGGACTCTTCGCGTCCGTCCAGGCCTCCTCCCTTAGGTCCGGATGGCCTGGCGTCGGACCCTCGGACACCAGCTCCCACCAGCTGATGTCCCTTGCAGACGTCACCCGGCGGACCCCATGCCCGCTGGGCCACCTGTGACTGGCCCGCCTGCAGGTCTCTTCCAGGACCTTTCTACCCGTAGAGCCCCTGGTGCCATATCTTATGCCGTCTTATCTGGCACTGCAACACTCGGCGCCGAGTACCCTGTGCCTCAGTACCAACGCCAGCTTCCTGCTGCTGGGCTATGGATACCTTCCCATGGATACCCTCAGTATTCACCCCTCCTCCACCGCCCTCAGCCGCCAGTGGATCTGAGGAGACTTCTTGGTGGGCTGAGGCCAAGGCTCAGCTCACCAGGGAGGTGGAGAGCTGCCTCCAACTCACGGACCCGGTCCCGGATCCCCATCGCGGGGCGAGAGACTCTCCCAACCCCAGAGACACTGCTACGGGGTCTAAGGCTGGGGTGGCACCTGCCCACTAGGGCCATGTTCCTCCCCGAGTGGGAAGAGGTCTTCATCTCCTTCTTCGGACTCATCGGAGGACTCCGATGACAGCTCCGATCCGGACGAGCCTCGCACTCCTGACAAGCCAAGGCCCAGGACTCCTCCGAAGTCCCTCCGGAGGATCCCTCGCTTACGGAGTTGCTAAGAAAAATCCAGGCTCTTCATCAGTGGAAATCCCTGAGTCTCGATCAACAGAGGCAGAAGCTAGCTGCCCATTTGGATTTGCCTGAGGTCACTCCCACGTTAGTTCCACCCTGGATCGAGTCTCACGCTGACCTCGTTTCCACTATCTGGAAACACCCATCGGCTTTAGCCCCCTTCCTCGGAAGGCGGATAGGCTGTATCAGGCTCCCGAGGGGTTGACTTTCTCACGCCACACCCCAGGGCTGATTCGTCGTGATCAGGCGCGCCCACAGCTGTTCAGTTAACCTGAAACACCTGAGCTCGTCCCCACCCGATAAAAGAATCCAGTCTTCTGGACCAGTATGGCAAGAAGGTCTATTCTTCTTCCACTCTGGGCATCAGAGCCTTGAACTGTGTGGCTCACATGGGGATTACCAGAAGGCTATCCTTAGTGAGGTGGAAGCCAAGTTGGACTCCTTCCTCAGTCACAGACTAAGCAGAAAGTGGCAGACCTGGTCCGCTCCGCACATTTGGCCAGTAGGCACGTGCTGCATGCTACTACGATGCGGTGGGCGCTTCTGGATGAAGCTCAGTGTTCACCATGAGCCTGCGGCGACATGCCTGACTTCGGTGTCAGGTTTAGCCTCGAGGTACAATCCACCATCTAGGACGCCCCTTCCGGGTTTGGTGGTGTTCAGTGGTGATGTCAAGAACATCATTACCGGACTGCAGAGAAGGACACTGCTCTCAAGGAGGTTGACTCCATGTACAGAGCTCCTCAAGCGCAGCGTCGTTCCTTTCACTGTCACGCACAGCCTAAGGCAAAACCACAAGGAAAGCGGGCCAGCAAACGCTGACCCCTCCGCTGTGAGACACCCTCCGCCCCCACCCAAACAGGCTGCGGGACCTCAAGCCGCTGCACTGCCTCACACCTCCTGACTCCTCCTCTCCCACAGCCTCTGGTCGATCCAGAGGAACCGTAGGCGGGAGATTCTCCCTACATCTGCTGGGTTGGGAGAGGATCACTTCCGACTCTTGGGTCCTCCAGCTCATTGCAGAGGGCCACACCATCGAGTTTCTTCCAACCCCCCAGGTCATCTTACTCCCCAGAACACCTTCTCAGGGTTCATGAAGAAATCTCCTCCTTCTGTTGAAGAAGGCAATAGAACCCGTTCCTCCCCTCTTTGGAGGACGGGTTTCTACTCCCATTTCTTCCTGGTCCCCAAGAAGACAGGGAGACATGAGGCCCATTCTAGACCTCGGCTCCCTAAATCAGTTAACGTGGAGTACAAAGGTTCAGGATGCTCTCCCCAGAGTCTCCTGCCCTCCTTCCTGCAGCAGTGGCTGTGTGCGCTGGACATGCAGGACACGTGACCTGTATATCCTTATCCGCCTTCCCACCGCAGATACCTCCGGTTTGCTTTCCAGGAGGACCACTACCAGTTCAAGGTCCTCCTATTTGGTCTTTCCTCGGCTCCCCGAGGTTTCACCAAATGCCTGTCTGTGGTGGCGGCCCACCTCTGCGTGCTCATGAGGTTCAGGTTTTCCCATACCTGGACGATTGGCTCCTAGCGCCCCATCCAGGGAGGAACTCCTGCATTCCCTTTGTCTTACCAGGCAGGTTTTTAGCAACCTGGGTATTACCGTCAACCAGGCAAAATCCCATTTGATCCCATCGCAACGCCTCCAGTTTATTGGGGTGATTCTGGATACGACCACTGGCACGGCTTTCTGCCTCCGGACAGGGTGGCCACCTTCCAGGCTCAGGCAAGCATCTTGTCCTCCACAGGCGGGTTACCGCCAGGTTGGTCCTCGCCTCCTGGGGCTCATGGCGGTGGCAATTCTGACAATTCCCGCACGCAGCTCCACATGAGAATCTCAGTGGACTCTTCAGTTGACGCCTGGACCAGAAGGTGCTAGTCTCGACCCAGATGCTTCGGGATTTGCACTGGTGGTTGGTTCAGGAGAACCTTTGTCGGGAGTTCTCTGTCTTCCTCCTCCTCCCAAATGCTGACAACGGATGCCTCGGGCGAAGGTTGAGCCCATTTGGATCCCAGTGGACCCAGGGCCCTTGGTCCAAACTCGAGCAGGCGCTTCACATCAACGTGCTCGAGCTCAGAGCGTGTTGTGCTCTTCAAGCTCTGCACCCTTTCTGCTTCGGTCATCTGACCCTCCAGACCGACAACATGAGTATAGTCTGGTACCCAACAAACGGGGGACCTGCTCCTACCTCTTTGTTGGGAAGCGAGGGGTCTGGAAATGTGCCACCCTCTTCAACCTTCACCTCACAGCAGTCCACATCCCGGGTAGAGAATTTGTTGGCAGATCACTTGAGCCAATCCTCTGCACAACCTCACGAGTGGGAATTAGATCAGGAAATAGCAGACGACATCTTCCTACGTTGGGGAACCCCTCAGGATGACCTGTTTGCGTCCCTCTAAAACAAAACTGCCCATCTTTTGCTCTCGCTGCTCCAGGGTGCAGGCGACTCTGGAGAGATGCTCTGTCTCTCGACTGGAAGGGCAGATTGCCTATGCTTTTCCCCAATTCCATTGACTCCAGGATCTTGCACAAACTCAGCTCAGAGGGGCCTGTATGATTCTCATGCCTCCCTTCTGGCCCAGGCAAGTTTGGTTCTGTCTTTCTGCAACAGTACTCAGAGGAACCTCCAATTTCTTCCACTTTCATGACTACTGTTGACCCAGGATCGGGGATCCCTGGTCCATCCCAACCTCAAGTCCCTTCAGCTGCATGCTTTGCTCCTACAGACGTAAGCACAAGCCCGGTTTGGGGTTTCCCAACAAGTGGTTGAGAATTTGGTGAAGCCAGGAAGCTGTCCACTCGTTCTGCTTATGCCATGAAATGGAAACAGTTCTCCATTTGGGCTTCGTCCAAAGACCTAGAGCCTTTCACCTGTCCTGTGAGGCGGCTACTAGACTACATGCGTTATCTCTTCAACCTGGGTCTCAGTCATTCCTCCTTGAAAGTTCACATGGCGTGCCCTTGCCGCTTATCATATTCCTTTGGGGACAGAACTTTCGCTTAGCTGGAGTCGAGAGACTTTCCTTCGAGGTTCTCCATCTGGGACCCCCATTCGAGTTCCTGCCCCCCTTGGGATTTGAATTTCATTCTGGAGAGCTTGTGCCTCCCTTTGAGCCGGCAGCCTCAGCAGACCTTAAATTCCTCTCGTGGAAGACTCTCTTCCTAGTGGCCATTACTTCCATTCAAGAATTTCTAAGCTTCAGGCCTTGATGTGCAAAATTCCATATTTGATTTTCCATAAGGAACGTGGTGGCTCTGCACACAATCCAAGTTTCTACCTAAGGTGGTAGCGGAATCTACGTTGAACCAGTCCATTGAACTGCCTCGTTCTTCACACAGCACTCTGATCATGGGGAGTATCTTTTACATACTCTGGATGTTCATCAGATTCTGAGATACTACACCAACAGGACGAAGGATCTCAGAAAGACTGACCAACTATTTGTTTCTTTTGCCAGCAAAAGAGAGGCAAAGCTGTTTCCAAACAATGTTTGTCCAAATGGTTGCTCATTGCATCACTTTCTGCTATGACAAGTATCACAAGACCTTGCCAGGTCAGGTCAGGGTCACTCCACCAGGGGTGTCGCGCCTCTGCTGCTTGTTTCAGAAATGTGTCGGCGGCTGACATGTGCGCAGCTGCAACTTGGACTTCTGTCCATCGTTTACGAAACACTACAGTTTGAACATTACCTCTCACGTGAGAGCTGGCTTGGTTAGCTGTTCTGCAAGGGCTTCTTTCTTAAGTTCTCTCTCAGCCAGAGGATCTCTGTATGAGTAGTTTCCTCCTCCCGTGTGCTTCTCTTTGTTCCAGACTGCTTGGGACTCAGTCCTATATGTAATTACCTACTGCAGCGGCCCTCTCGGTAAGATAGTACAGTTACGCAAGAACTTACCGTAACAGTAGATCTTGAGAGAGGCTCTTGCAATAGTAATACCTCCTGCCCTCCATCCCCTTAGTTTTTCAGCTCCTTTTCCAGGAAGAAATATCCGGCTTCTCTTATCTCCGCCTTTTGGCCTTTGGCGGTAAAGAACTGGAAGGCGGATGGGGACAGCCCTTTATACCGGACGGTGCCTGACGCCGTCACCTGACATGAAGGGTCCCCGCCAGAGACTGCTAGCTAGAAATTTTCCTGGGGTCCTGACGCCTGCTGGCTTCAGTCCTATATGTAATTACCTACTGCAAGAGCCTCTCGAAGATCTACTGTTACGGTAAGTTCATACGTAACTACTTTTCCAGGCTCAGGGTATTTCAGAGAATGTTCTCCACATTGTGGCAGTTTCTCAAAAAAAAAAGTCAACTCGCCAGTGGTATGCCTGCAAATGGAACTGGTTTTCGCTTGTGGTCAGGGCCAGGAGCTTGCTCCCATGGCCTTCCCTGTGGCTAGCATCTTGAATATCTCTGGCACTTGCCCCAGCTGAGACTGTGTTCAACAACCCTTAAGGTACACCTGGCAGCCATCTCTGCGCATCGCCTTAGTCTGGTATGCCGATGGTAGTGCAGGAAAGGTGGTTGACAACTCTTTAAGGGCCTTAACCACTTGTCCCTGCTAGTGTATGTGCCACCACCACCTTGGGCCTTATTGCTGGTACTGGCATTCTCATGGGCAAGCCTTTCGAGCCTGTGTACAGATGTGAGATGTCACACCTGTAGAAGACTTCGCTTGTTGGTGGCCATCATGTCAGCCAGAAGGATTAGCGGCTCCAGGCTCTATCAATGGAGCCTTTTATCTGGTCTTCCATAGGGACGGTAGTCCTTCACCCCCACCCGAGTTCCTCCCGAAGGTGGTATCAGTGTTCCACCTTGACCAGGTGATGAACCTTCCAGTTGCTTTACCAGCCTATCTTTGGAGGCGAACATAGGCTCCATTCTTTGACTTATGCGGTGGGCGCTCTCCTGTGTGGAGCGCACGGCTGGAGTTTGGGCTGAGGCTTACCAGCTCTTTGTTACTTATGCTGAAGCCACACGTGGCAGACAGGCAGTTAAGGGGCGATTGGCAGGTGGATTACTTCTTCTGTCAACCTCTGCTATAGGTTGGCAGCTGCTACGAACCTCCTGTGGGTTCAGAGCTCATTCCACCACAGACTGCTGCCTCAGTGGCTGCTTTCAGGGATGTCCTATTCAGGAAGTCTGCAAGACTGCACATGGAAGTCAGCACACATCTTTATGTTCCATTACAGCATCGACCTTGAGTCTCAATGGGATGTTGTTTTTGGGGCCTCGGTTCTCCAATATCTGTATTCCAGGTAGGGGTGCGCACCTTGTCCCTCCTCAAGGAGAACTGAAGTTCTCCATTGTGTGGATCGTGAACCATATCCACATCCGTAGAAAAATAGGTTACTCACCTGTAACTGTATATCTTCCACGGGGTGACTCTCTTGCAGCAGGTAATGTACTTGGTCTTCGCCAGAGGTCGCTGTGGCGCACAGCAGCTCTTCTAGCAGTCTTTTTCCAGGGGCTGCCCACACGACATCACCTTCCTGTTTCCCATATAAGTGTGGGCGGTCCCTGGTATCCTTAGTTCATTTTTCTGCCGTCTTCAGCTTGCACGCAGCAGCTAGTACAGACTAGCAGTCATCGCATTTGAATTTGAGCTTAGAAGTGGAATTCTTCTGTTTCACTTTCTATATCAACGAATGTGAAAAGAATCTACACGAAGACAGCGCTGTTTCATTCCTATCATTGCAGTAGGAAAATCTACTGTTTTGACAACACCACTTGTGTAAGGTGTCTGGACCCACACACACCACCACCTTCTGCGTACACTGCCAAGATTTTAACCAGGCAACCCATCGACGACGGCTGTAGGAGACTGAATCATATTTGATGGAGCAGAAATTGTCTCTACTGGAGAATCAGGGCTCATCCCAAGAGCTCCCCATCCACTGATTCTCGCAATGGCACAAAAGAGAAGAAGCCTCCTCAACCTCTGTGCTAAATGCTGGCCGACTGTACATTCACGCACTGCCTCGTCACAATGGGGGTTTCGCCTCTCATCAGTGGCGCTTTCCAGCACCCTCATGGCAGTTTATGATGAACCTTTGTTGGTTCCATCGATGTCCCATCGACAGGGGCTTATATCCCATGGACGGTGACTTCATTTGAACATTCTACTACTCCTTCCCCAGCATCCCCATCAATGAGAAGTTGTGTTCCAATGGGGAAGCCTACTGCATTTGCTATGCATTCCACCCCACCTCCCTCACAAGTATATTCTCATAGTAGCCAGGCAGATAGGGATCAGAACCCTGAGCTTTACCACCCAGGTGCAAGACCTGCTCATACCGCACATCCAGTCCCTCAACAATTCTCTTTGTTTCCCAGAAGCCCTCCCTCAGTGAACGCCGCCCAGTGGTACAGCAGGTTTTGCAAGCCATTCGGCATACTCAGCCCTCCATCCAGAAGAGCCGAGTCATCCTTCCATTCCCCTACTCCTCCACCTAAATGTTTCCAGGGTGACAGCGACTCTTCCCCACCCATGTCACCTCCCTTATACGTGGATGACTACCTATCGGACGAGGCTGAATTTCCAGCAGATTTCACCAGGGTTTGGAGGATGAGGAACTACAGGACCTGGATTTCCAACCCCAGTCCCTCTTTCGGATATCTCTTCTCTAAATGAGAGCTTATCTCGCCAGGCGGCTGTCTCTCCTCCAAATGACCCATCCTTCCATGAGATGATGGTCCAAATTCAAAAAGTCATGGGATTTTCCACTACCGAACCTGACAAACAATGAATAAATATGGCAAACTATCTAGAAGTACCTGAGGAGCCCGTCCCTAGTGGTACCCCCACTTATACAAACCTACCAAATGTTATACTTGCAGCCTGGAATCAGCTTTTACACTGTTATGGCTATTCCCTGCAAGGTGGATCGCCCAACAGGCTCCTCTGGATCACTGTTAGGTGTCCAAATATTAGCTGATTTTCAGCCTATCACACATATTAATGAGGTTATTCTGGAAGCAAATCGTATTGTTTGGTCTATCAAACTAAATATTGTTTTTAGGACAGGATAGTACTGATGCCACTTTTAAGGCTCATGTTATTCCACATCGCATTATTCGTCCCAATTGTGGTGCCCTTATCATAAGCAGGATATCTTAATATTAGAAAAGGTACAGAGGAAATATACCAAAATGGTGAGAGACCTAAGAGATGTACCTTATGAGAGTAGACTTATATCTCTACATTTAATGCCTTTATCATTATATGCCTAAGGGTGATGATCTACTTATGTACGACATTATAAATGATTCTTACTTAGTAGTTAACTTGGGTTTTCACTTCAAGGATGTACCTTACAATTTTAGAGGACATCCATTACAGTTACAACTCAAGAAATGTAATTTTCTCCCAAGGAAATTTATTTTTCAGTAAGGGTTACTAGGTTATGGAATGCACCGCCAGTGGAAGTAATTATCAGTAGTACAAAACAGACTTATAAAACACGATTGGATAAATATATCCTTTCTGGGCCAATTTGTAGATATTATTAATATATAGGAGTAAATCATGGAAAACAGGAAGTTGTTATCCTTCTGTACAGACAGCTGGCGAGACCCCATCTGGAGTACTGTGTACAGTTCTGGAGACCCAATTTCTGCAAAGACATAGACAGGATGGAAGCTGTCCAGAGGAGGGCAACTAAAATGGTGCAGGGTCTGCACCAAAAGACATATGAAGAGAGACTTAAGGAGCTTAATATGTATAGCCTCGAGGAGAGGGGGACATGATAGAAACTTTCAAGTACCTCAAGGGAATCAACAAAGTCCAGAGGGTAGCATCTTTCAGAAAAGAGGTGTGCAAGAACAGGGGGCACAATTTGAAGATAGAGGTGGGGCTGCAGAGGTAATGTAACAAAGTATTTTTTCACAGAGAGGGTTGTGGATGCCAGAACGGCCTTCCAGAGGAGGTTATGGAGTCAAAAGCAGTGGTGGAATTGAAGCATGCATGGGACAGTCATAAGGCAGTTCTAGGGGTGGGGTAGGAAGAAGTAGGCTGCTGGTTAACTAGGATCTGCAGCTTATCCATTAGGTAGGGAAGTGGACAGACTGGGTGGGCCATGCGGTCTTTATCTGCCGTCAAATTCTATGTTTCTATGGGCCTTTTGGCTCTCTTATCTCCTATTAAAACCTAGTATGAAACTGTTTTGTTTCCACTGCTCCTGAAGCAGATTCAGTAGTGCAGCCGCCATGATCGCATTAGCTAATGAAACACATGAGCTCCTTACCTCCTGATAAAGACTCCAGAGGATAGATTATCTGGGGAAAAATGGTATTCCAAGCAGGTACCATGAATCTCAGAATCCTAAATTATATGGGACATATAGTTACGCATCAGCTGACATTCTGGTCGTCTGCCATAGAATTAGTCAACAAACTGCCTCCTTCGCAGGAGAGGATCAATTATTGGCTACAATATCACTGGTTCCATCTCCCAACAACTATTTCGTTAGGGAGGATATGATCACGGTCGATGCCCGGCCCGCATGTCAACAACCGGCATTACCGTAAGCCGCCATGCTTGGCTTCGCGATCTCAGGCTTTACACCAGATGTACAGCGAGAGTGGTCAGTGCCCTTTATTGGCTCTAAAGTTTTGGGCAAGGTACCCAAAAACTTACAGATTATCTCCAGTCTTCAGGACTGACACTGCATACTGTACATGGCATGTACCATACATCTCAGCCACGTGATCATCCCCAATCCTTCTTTTTATACAAAGAGGAAGAAAATAGAAGCTCACATAGAGGCAGATTCTGTGGTCACTTGCAGCCTTCCAGGACCAACATCTCTGCCGCCAAGGGCTCCTGCTCCCACCCCTGGTGGGTCTGGTCAGCCCGCCTCCCAGTGACCAATTGAGGTTTTGTCCACGCTTCCTTGATCAGGCTTCAGAAGCCTTGGGCGTCGCTTTTGCCCATCATTTAGAGATCTGGCAAGCAATCACATCGGACGAGTGGGTACTTCAGATCATTTAGAGGGGTCACACTCTGGAACTCATTTCCATGCCTCCCTCCTCATCCCTGCCCCGCTCAGTCTACTAGCCACCCGACCGCATTCCCATTCTCCAGGAAGAACTTCAGGCTCCTCTAACCAAGAAGTCCATTTATCCGATACCCCTGCAGAGCATCAGAAGGATTTTATTCCCATTTCTTCCTGGTGCCCAAACAAACTGGAGATCTCAGACTGATACTAGACCTCAGACAATTGAACCTACACATCAGTACAAAAGGTTCCGATGGTCACCTAACTTCCATCATGCCAGTGTTGAAACAAGGGATTGGCTATGTGCCTTGGATATGAAAGATGCTTACCTACATATCGCCATCCATCCTGCCCACCACAGGTTTCTTCGTTTTCACCTGTTGGGACAACATAACCACTTCGACACTCCCTCCTGGCCTCTCATCCACCCCAAGGGTGTTTACCAAGTGCCTAGCGGTAATAGCAGCAGCCCTATGATGGGACGGGCACTTTGACTTCTCCATATCTTGATGACTGACTCATCAAGGCAGGGTCCAGAACCTCTCTGCTTTCCTCCCTGCAAGCAACCCTAACTCTCTTTCACTCCTAGTGATTACAGTCAGTTGGCTAAAGTCCAATCCGACCCCTGCACAGCTGCTCCAATATATAGGAGCAGTCCTGAACACCTGTCTCCACCAGGGCTTACCTTCTAGTCTACAGACAAGACAAGCTCCTATCTCTGGCTTCTCAGACACAAGCTCAAAAAGTAGTCACAGCCAGACGCATGTTATGCTTCCTAGGACACATGGCGCTACCATCCCTATGGTGGCACTTGCCCATCTTCACATGAGAGCAATCCAGTGGGTTCTCCAGAACCAATGGTCTCAAAGAACAGGAAATTTTGAAGACAAAATCAGTCACTCCCATGTTGCGGTCCACACTGTTATGGTGGACCCCGAGCCAATTTATGTAAAGGCATGCTCTTCCAATCCCCCAGCAAACGCTGACCACGGATGCATCTCTAGACAGGTGGGTGTGCACCTGGGTCCATAAGGACACAAGGCAAGTGGACCTGTTCTACCCTCCTCCCCACATAAATCTCCTGGAGATGAGGGTGGTCCACTTAGCCCTTCAAGCTTTTCAACCTCACTTGTCCCCAGGACCGTTGCTGATTCAATCAGACAACACCTCAGTGGTGTTCTACGTCAACAAACAAGGAGGTACAAAGTACCATTTGCTATGCAGAGAGACAATTCGGTCTTGCAGGAAGCCATAAGGGAACACCTTATACTGACAGTCGCCATGTACCAGGACATCACAATCTCTGGCCAACCTTCTCAGTCACCAGTCATCCATACACGAATGGACACTTCATCACAAAGTTCTTCAGAAAATCTTCATTTGTGGGGACCCAACTGGATCTGTTTGCCTCTCCAGTCAATCACAGTCTCCCCAGATACTATTCCATTATTCCGAGCAAAAGGGCAGTCTATAGTTGCCCTGTCCCAATCATGGACAGGACTCTTCTATATGTTTCCCATCCCTCTCCTGCAATGGACTCTACTAAAATTACAACTCGAACCTGCCACCATGATTCTCATAGCACCTCTGTTGCCTCGGCAGGTGTGGTTCCCCTGCTTCATCAGTTCTCAGTGGAAGAACCCATCCCATTACCAAGAACACCAGATCTCTTGACTCAGAATCAAGGGACCTTCTACATCCCAACCTGAAGTCACTACACCTTCACGCTTGGTTCCGAGGATGCTTTCATAGCCTGTCTCCATGTGTCCTCCCCTGTGGCCAATATCCTACTGGCCTCATGTAAACCAGCGACCAGGAAATTTGTAATGCCAAATGGAAGCGTTTCCATTTTGGCTGCCTCCTGGTCATTGGCTTATTCTTGTCCACTGACAAAGTATTGGGCTACCTGGCCTGTTGCGTACACAGGATTAAGTTCTTCCTCTATCAAAGTCCATTTGGCCTCCATTTGAGCCTTCCATGAACCTCTTTGATGGTAGATTACTGTATCAACATCATCTAGCCAAAATGTTTTAAGAGGAATGTTACACATTAAACCACCTATCAGACGACCCACCCCTCTGTGGGATCTCAATTTTCTGATAGAGAAATTAACTCTTGAACCCGCTGCCACTTGTGACCTCCGTTTCTTTCTTGGAAAACACTATTCTTAGTGGCTGTCACTTCAGCTCGGTGTATTTCCGAGCTCCATGCCCTCCTATGTAAAGAACCTTACTTAATTTTTCACAAAGTCAGAGTTGCACTCGTACTCAATCCTTCCTTCTTACCTAAGGTAGTGCAGAACACACCTTAAATCAGTCCTTGGAGTTACCAGTATATTACCCTGACACTCCAGTCAAGGAGAATACCTCCTACATACTTTAAATGTCCATCGTATATTTATACTATATTAATCGAACTAAATTGATTAAGAAGACCTCTCAGCTTTTGTTACCTTCACCCCAAACAGGGAAGGTCTCCGTCACTAAATGAACCCTTTCCAATAGCCTAGCACACTGTGTCACATTTTCTTACACAAAATACAACATGTCATGGGCCTGTCCAAGCCCTTTCTACCAGAGCCATGGCCACCACAATGGCCTGCTTTAAAGCTGGTTTCTGTCACAGATATCTGCAATGCAGCTACCTGGTCCACAATTCATACTTTCATGAAGCACTACAACTCAGATGTTGCTTCACGCCGTAGGGACGGCCTTTGTCCAAGCTGTCCTACAAGGCCTTCTGTCATAATTCTACTCTTCTTGATTTACTGCTTGGGATTCATCCCAAGTGTATTACTTGTCGCAGGAGATCACCCGTGGAAGATGGCACAGTTACATAAAACTTACTGTAACAGTAGATATTTGAGGATACCTCTTGCAGCAGGTAGACGATCCCACCCTCCATCCCCTCTTTCTCTAGGAGAACAAATTCTGGTCCAGTGACTTATGGATTGGGATACCTATGGTACCTCTGCTTCGCCTCGGTCCTTGCTTAGCAAGCTGAATCCGGCAGGGAAAACTGAGGATACCAGGGACCGCCACACTTATATAGGAAACAGGAAGGTGATGTCATGTGTGGGTGGCCCCAGGAAAAGATGGCTAGAAGAGCTGTCGTGTGCCACGGGACCTCTGGCTACTACTCAAGTATATTACCTGCTGCAAGAGATACCCTCAAAGATCTACTGTTACGTGAAGTTTTCACATAACTGTACTTTCTAGGAGTGGTATGTGGTTCACATCCACACCACACACTCGACCTCCCTGGCAAGTGGCACAAGGATCCCTGCTTCCAGTGTGCAAGATCTGACATCATGGGGTGGAGTTGAGGGATATACCATCTGGGTGGTGGGAGGAGCTTTACTCAGACATTCCAGTGAAACAGCTCTTGAGGAAGAACTGCCGATGTGCAGATATGAACAATATACTACTCCTAGAACTACGGTAACAGGTACATAAGCTATTCCACAAGAGACACAGTACTGTACATATTTAATTGAGTCGTAAGCTCCAGGGAATCTGGAGGGGCAGTGGCAGGTGAAGATGGCATTAATATGCTGATAAAGTATCAAAACAGAATTATTTGTAGAATATTTTAGCCTCTTAACCAGTTTTATATCAAGACGCCAGAAGTCTTATTTGGAGTTGGGGAGATGCCAGAAATGGTCTTTTGGAAAATACCGAAAGTCGTGTATTTGGGGAAATGCAGAGACTTCTGGTATCCATGACAAAGGTACAGTCTTTATTATAGCACATCCGAGTGTGTAATTTACTTACTGTAGCAGTTTTAAATTTGGTGACTGGGATGGGCACAGGTTGCTGCCAGGTGAGACCCGAGGATGGGTTTGAGAGAGAATGGCACAACAATGAAAACTATAGTGACAACAGGTGTATGTACAAGAACAATGAAATGCAAGGTTCAAATCATAAATTCCAGAGGGAAAAAGAATAACACGCTTTTCCCTTTTTGCAGATAAAATGGCGATGGGTTCCATGTGATTCTAAAATGAGACTCTGCCAAGATTATGTTGGCCTGTTCCTCCTCAAAAAGAATGAAGTCACCACTGATACTTAACCTATCAAAACAGAAAAGTATTAGGAATATCTTTGTAGATGTTGGACTCTGACTTCACTGAGTACACACAAAAAAAATGTTTCATATTGAAAACACGCTTAAACCTTTTTTTTTTTTAAATTACTTGTCTATGTAGTTTGAACTTCAAGGTATATACTGCTGCAGCGTTAGGCTGACCTCAAGAGATGTATCACGCGCGCAGCTACACTTGATTCAGGAGAGTCATGAGAGTTGGATGATAACAGAAGCAGAGGCAGATAATGGCCAGTAGATACAGTTTGCCTCCGAACACTTCTGTTGCCCTATAGCATGTTTGGGAGATGAGTGTAAGGTGTTAAACATGTTTAAGGGTATTTGCCTTCTCCCTTTGCTCCAGCTCATCTCTTAACTTCTTGCACTACATGTTGATGCTTACCTACCTTTCTGGGTGGTGCAGCACTCAGTGCTTGATGGGACAGTGCTGGGACACAGAGTAGCTAGTGAAGGGTTCAGGGTGGGGGAAGGAAGTCCCATTAAAGTACTGTTAAAAAAAATCAAATACATAAAGGTAATCAGTCAGCACTAAGAACCCTACACCCAAGTGCGGGGCTGGTCTCTCAGTTTGCAGTTTGGGTGCTGATATATACATATTTTTTTTTTTAACACAGTTTTCTATAGTATATTAAATTGTATCTGGCTGATCCTACTAATTCCTCACTGACATTTGCTGTAACCAGGAATCTTAGAATCCCCTGCAGCTGACATTCGAGCTGGGCTCCAGCTGTGGAAGATTCAACAGCCTGAATTAACATGTTTAAGCAGTTATGACCAGCCAGCCAGTCTTTTCTTGGGGATTAGTGGCAGGCTGGGAGGTGAGGGTGGACTGATGTACAGCTGAGGATATCCTCCTATAACCAGTCGTTAATCCCCAGGAAATAACAAGCTGTGAGGTCATTATTGTAATTATAAGTCTAATAGTACTAATGATTGGGGATGCATTTTATTAAGTTTAAAAATGCGCGCACTATGCTGAGCTGTACTGCTTATTTGTAAGTGATTAATGCCCAGTGTAGCAGACAATCACAGTGTGTATTTGCCTGATTAATAAGTAATAATTTTTATATGCTGTGATTTAATTTTTTTTTTTTTCCGGTCTCATTGTCTTCCGAAGGCAAAGTACAGTCACAGAGGACTGTACTTAGCCCTGGAGAGAATCAGCGGGATAGGCAAACAACTGATGCTGAAGCTTATAAAATCTCTAGCATGTAGTGCAGGCTATTGAATCTTGCATGGCTGCAGCCCAGCTCTGACATCAGCCGGGGATTCTGGGATTCCTGGTTACAGCAGATGTCGGCTTGTGAGTCAGCAGGAGCAGCCAGATATACAGTCTGCTGCACTGCAGTAAACAGTAACTAAACAACAAAAAGGTTTGCACGCTAATTGCAAATTGGAATGAGCCCTACACTTGGGTGTAGATCTTGGGCTCACTGTTCCCTTTCTTGTTATGAAAGTGTGTAATGGGAAGACATACAGTACCAGGCAGCACAAGTTCTGACCAGCTGAAGGAAATGGAGGGGAAAAAAGACATTACATTATGCATTGATGTAGCGTGTGGGATAACTTTGAGAATTTTTACAGGTACCATTAAGTTTCATTTTCTGTTCCATTTGTTTTTATGGTGCATAGGTCCTAAAAGTTTGCCCTCGTAGCCATGTCTAAAGTTTTTTGGGTATTAAACTCAGCTATTACTATCGGAAAAAGAATACTCTTAATGGAAAATGAATACTGCAAACTTGGTTCACGCAAGTAGCTCATTTGCAGCAAGACGCCACTAGGTAGAGCACCAGTTTGAGCATGATTTCAGTTGCTTACAGCAGCGTTCTTGTTCTGCTCAAGTATGTATTGTGTTGATATTTACAGATCTTTACATTTACAAATCATTTTTCCTTTCGTGTCTGATACCCATCAGAAACTGGTTTTGCTTGTCATTTTTGGGCTGTACCTCTCATGACCAAATATTTCTGCAGTGAAAAGAAAAAAAGAAATACACAAATGAAAATGGCTTCAATGCGATAGCTTTAAACATGGTGTGTTTTTTTTTCTACATTGTAGAAAAATGGCATTCTTCATGCATGCTACAAATTAGATACAGTACTGTGAAGACTTGCGGAGGGCCTGCAACCACAGCTTGTTTTTATTCTTTGTTTTATGGAGTATAAATTTGAAAACTTGCTTACAGATCCACTTTCGCTCCTTGTTTCTGTCGCTGTTCATCTATTTTTGAAGTCGATTGTCTTAATTGGGGTTATTTATAGGCTTGAATTTAATGTTCAAATCGTGGACAAGTCACAGAGTAAAATTCCA
This sequence comes from Neoceratodus forsteri, assembly GCA_016271365.2. Taxonomy (NCBI): domain Eukaryota; kingdom Metazoa; phylum Chordata; order Ceratodontiformes; family Ceratodontidae; genus Neoceratodus; species Neoceratodus forsteri. The sequence goes on along the minus strand of CM057456.1, from coordinate 558,489,086 downwards.
GTTTCAGATTCTCTTCTTGTTTTGTTACAGCTTAAGTGTCTTGCATGGTTGATGTCTTTAGTTTGTATCTTTTTAAAAAAAAAAGATTTTTTATATTCTGCTTTTGAGTTGGATGTCTTTTTATTTAAATAAATCTTTGACTGTGCCTCTTTTCATACAGTCGAGTGTTTCAGTACTTCTCAAACATATACACACAAAACCCAGTGGTAAAGATGGCTTAAAGGGAGATCCTCACCTCCCCTGCAGTAATGCTGAAGGCCTTTAAGGTCTCGATTAGAAACGCAGAGAAGATTTTTCTCATGTACTTACTGACTTGTGATTACATTTTTATCTGGTTGATCTGCGAACCTCTGCCCACTTTGTTAACATACTGTCTCTCCCAGTGTCACCGCAGCCAGGCTTCTGATGACATAACTGATAAATGAACTGCGGGGACATCTGTGTGCCAGCAAGTCACTTAGCTAGCATTAGTGTGAAGGAGCGCATGATTGTGCTTATTCTAAGCTTAGTATAATCAGTACCGTAGAGTAAATGTAATTGTGCACTCATTCACAGTAATGCTAGCTTAGTGAGTTGCCGCACATAGACGTCCGCTATGGGTCAGTCCATCCGACAGTCATATCACACCAGAAGGCTGGCTGTATGGGACACTGGGAAAGATAGTATGTTAACACGGTGGGCAGAAGTTTATAGATCAACCAGATAAAAAAATTACAAGACAGTAAGTACATGAAAAAATGTCCTCCTAATGCATTTTTCTTAATTGAACCTAAAGGTCTCGTAGCATATTGCAGGTGAGGTGAGGATTCCCTTAAATAAAAGCATATGTTAAAATACATTCCTGTTTTTAGCATGATAAATGCACATTTTTAACTAGCAGTGAGTTCCATAAATATTAACCGAGTGCCTCTGTTCAGAGAACAGCTTTACCCTTTCCTGCTGTGCAGTTTAGTTCATTAATAGTTTTGACAAAGATGCATAAGGTTATACATCAGCTTTAGAACTGCACACTCTTCCCTGGCCTAAGGTACTAGAATTTATAATTGCCACAAAAACCAAAATTTAAAAATATACCTGGACAGTCAGCTTAGAGGCTGTACAACCACAAATGGGGCAGACCTTTTATTAAACAAATTTAACACACGGTACCAACAGATTGCTTTCCTGTGTATTTTAAATGTTGTGATGTGTACATCATGCAGAAAATGCAATAAAAATGAAAGTTTTAAATGTGCTTGTTCTCCTTTTACATTGATGAACATTGTGATATACTGGCCTCCATCCCCACCCCACCCCGGTCTCAGATCAATCATGTTAAAGATTCCAGTATGATAAGAAATTGCATCAGCAGTGGTGACATCACTTTGTGTGAAATTATAGCTGCTTGGTAAATGTGTTCCAAGAATGAATGACATTGGTACTTTGAAATCTGTAATGGGATTTCATAATCTCTGGGCTAGTAACCAAAGAGTAAAATGGCCACATAAAGCAATAATCACCCAGTATGGAACTCCAAATGCTAGTCACTTGGACCAGAATGGTCTGACCAAGGAAGAACTGGCATGGAATTTATGGATTTTAACTCCATCATATGTGTTATGCCCACCATAATTGATATTGTTGTGTGTGCAGAATTCATTCATGTGATCCTGTTTTTCATTCTTACACTATGATGGTTAGTAACGTCTGCCAGAAGTTATTTATAAGTAAAGAAAACCAAAATTGATGAATACGGTATTGTTATTTATGGATCCATATTTATGTTGGCTTAGCGGCATGCGCCAAGGCGTCTTGGGAGAATGGGGCAGTCGAGGTATGCCTCTCCTGTGCAGTCCCTGCTCTGTTGAGCAGGTGTGGTGTCCTGCACCAATCTACGCCGGTGTTGTATGACAGCAGTGGTCTTCTTCAAAGAAACCACCGCTGTGCCGCGCGCCGCCATGCCTCTGCTTGGTGCCACGCTGGGGAGCCCACCCCAGCGTGGCAAACATCCTGGCGCCGTCAGCCGATGGGGTGCCCAATCCCCCCGGTTATCTCTCTGCCACGCCTGGGAGCCCACCCCAGCGTGGCAAACGTCCCGCTGCTGTCTGCCGACGGGAGCCCAATCCTCGCCGGCTCCACGGCCCCCAGCCATCCTTCTGCCACGCTGGGAGCCCACCCCAGCTTGGCAAACGCCCCTGCCATCTGCCGACGGGGTGCCCAATGCCCCATCGGCTCCACGGCCCCCAGCCATCCTTCTGCCACGCTGGGAGCCCACCCCAGTATGGCAAACGCCTCGCCATCAATTGTAGGAAAAAAACCTGTAAATTAAAACCGCCCCACGCAGTATCCCGCCCCACAACCCGCACTCACCCACTGTGCACCCTGCCTCCCACACCACCCTCACCCCATACTTACCTCTGAGCTCGGGCGAACCATCATCGGCTGGACCGGGAACACGCCTGCACTCTTCAAAGCCGACTCATAACTGAGGAAATGCCGTAAGCTGCATAATGGGCTAGATGGGTTTTTTTCAACTTTGTTGCATATCTTAGGCATTTTTGGAATTTTTGCACCAAATTTTCAACATGGGTTTTTGGGACCCTTCTCATGAATTCTGTCACTATCATGGCGTATTCGGTTCAAGGGTGATTTCGCAGTCACTGCACGAAATCACCTTTCGGCCTGATTAACAAAACGACAGTGCCAGCGCTCATAAGGTGGGCTCTCAAAAGCCTATTTTGAAAATTTGGTGAAAAATTCCCAAACATGACCGCTTTACGAGCCGCAGCATTGCGCAGTTCCTACGCAGGCTCATAAGTTCGCAAATTTTCAGTATTTTCACCCAGATTTTCAACATTGCCATTTTACACACCTCCTCATGAGCAGTACAGCTGTCATTTTCACATCCTGCCCAAAGCGATGTTTCATACATGGCGCTAATGGCGCAGTCGATTAATGCCAAACTCAATGTATGGGACACATTAAGAAAAACACAGTGACACTGTTCATGAGCAGAGGTCTTAAAATGGCTGTGTTGAAAATTTGGTGAAAAATTCTTAAAATGACTGTTTTACGAGTGTGCGTTGCACAGTTCCTATGCACGCTCGTAGTCATGTATTAATATTTTCATTTCCAGATGCCAACATTGCCATTTTACAACACCTCCTTATGAGCAGTGCAGCTGTCATTTTTCACATCTTGCCCAAAGCGTGTTTTTCTCATGTAGCGCATCAATGGCACAGTCGGTGGCGAACTCAATGTATGGGGCACATTAAGAAAATCACAGTGACACTGTTCATTAGCAGAGGTCTTAAAATGGCTATGTTGAAAATTTGGTGAAAATTCAAAAATGACACTTTGATGAAGGCATGCTATGCAGTTCCTACGCACGCCGTAAGTTTGCTATGTAATTTTCAATATTTTCACTCCAGATTTTCAACATTGCCATTTTACCACATCTCCTTATGAGCAGTACAGCTGTCATTTTTCAGATCCTGCCCAAAACCTGTTTCCGCTTAGGTGCACATAATGGCGCAGAGTCGGTGTGAGAAATCAATGTATAGGACACATTAAGAAAATCATAGTGACACTTTTCATTAGCAGAGGTCTAAAATGGCTATGTCGAAAATTTGGTGAAAAAATCCTAAAAATGACTGTTTTACGAGCGTGCGCTTATGAGTTCCACGCACGCTCGTAAGTTCGCGAATTTTCAATTTTGCACTCCAATGACTTCAGATACCTAAACAGCACATAGAAGCAAGCAACATTCGGCATTGACAAATGCTTGTACTTCTTTGTCACTGATTTTTTTAGCCATGTCCAAGTGCCAAATACCACTGCAAGTACCTGCAAGCTTAACGCTCGCATTGACACATGCTTGTTTACATCAGTCTCAAGAGTCCCTAGCAGAAAACTTCAACTGAATTTCCAGTCACCATTAAGTTGATGGAAAATGCATTTTCAGTTGCATGGTTTTCTGTACAGAGAAATACTAATGGTTTATATTTTTTTAAATGAAGTGCATAAACCTCTTAAGCTTAGGCATGTGAAATTCTTTCTAGAATTTTGCAGTAGACCTCAAATTGTGCACTTTTTAACACTGTGGTTCAGTTGTGACTACAATACAAAATTCATTGTCCTGTAAATCCTAGCCAGAATTCAATTCTTCATTTAACCAGCAGTTTAAACAGACTCTCTTTATCAGGAGTTGAACATTTAATTCCACAGGTAAGCATAATCTAGGTATGTGGATATGTTGTTCTTATCCACACTTGTTGGCATGCCCCTTTCCTTTAAATCTTGCCGAAAGGTCTAAAAGCTGGCTCCTCCGACCCACCTGGGTGGTATATGCCTCGGCTCCGCCCCATAACACCAGATTTTCCTTTCTGCTTGGAAGATTCAGGGTCCCTCCTTACTGCTCCTTGTTGAGTAGGCTCTGGCGCTTTGCCTAGTTTAATGAAATTAAAACTCGCTCGAAGTTTCTCCATGTAAATTCATGATTGCAACGCGATGGAGGACAAGTCCTCGTGGGCAGAAAAATGTCCTGCGACTGATCTGCATTCCATGTGCTTCTACTGCCTGGGCCATGCATGACCCCTCAGGCATGTAATCTTGCCACACCTTCCATCCACAGATTTTGGTTGGTCGTCTTGCACGATGACAGCTCAGACGACCAGAAAATGGCACCTGCCGGTCAAATCTAAAGATGCCCATCATATGGTCTCCACGACTGCAGGATCTAGGGCCAACTGGAACCGAACAGTCCTCTTCCTTATTGGCTTTGTTCTGCTCAAACTGGGCACTTACTTCACGGATCCTTCAAAGAGATGTGCCAGCCTCTTCCTATGAAAGGGGAGGCCTGTCCGATTGCACACCTCCTGGTCCTGTAAAAAGGGCAGAGGGCTAAGAGAATAGTCTTCACAATGTCAGTGCTCTTGGGACAGAGAGAGTCTCAGTCATAGGAGTCTCCTATCTCAACTTCAGTTGAAATTAAGACCTCGACTACTGACTTCACGGTACCCCGTCAGGCCAGCCGACTGAGACACTAGATGACAACCAAGTCGAAATTATAATTAGACCGCTGTTGACCGATGAGGCCGTCATTCCGTGATTTAGGGACTCTGGTCCAACCGACCAGCGAGGAGACCCAGCTTGCTGGTGCTCCGCCAGGGTCATGGTCCTCGATCTGGAGGAGCCGCTGTTCTCCTCTGCTCTTTCTGAGAAGCCCTGGCTGTCATCTTCTAGATCTCAGTCCCCTCGACCAATAGGCTGGAGTAAGTCTCACAAACGCGCCCAAGAAATGGTGACGCCCATTCCTCTTCGGGTGAGGAGAGGCTTTGATGCAAGTTGCGTCACTACAAGGTACCTCGTGGCAAAGCTCATGCTGACCGTCCAAAGTCGACCCTGGCTTCTACTCCAGCCATCACTTTGCTGTCACCTTCCAGAGCAACGCACTCCTCTGGAGCCGGGTCAACACCATCCCTCTGCCCGCAGAACCAGTGAAGACCCTCCCAGCTTGGCCAAAGCTGGCCTCTCCACCTAAGCAGCCTCCCTCAGGGGCTCCTGCCAAGAGTGTCTTGACCCGATCAGGGTCTCCCATGCAGGCTGTCAGTCACCCTTACTCCCGACCATCCACGGCAGGTAGAGAGTGACTCTGGTGGTCAGTCACACCCGGACTCAGGGTCCGAGAGGATTCAGAGTGCATCTGTCCATGTGACAATGATTCCATGAGTCTGTTAACGGAGGAAGGTCCCACATACTTCATGAGCATCCTCTGTCTCATCTCCTGAATTAACGGGATGCCTTGGGCCCATCGAAAATGGACAGAATACCCTTGACTGGTATCCTCAAAAAGGATTCTCCATCTGAGGCCTTCCCAGTGTCCAAGTCCATTTTGGTCCGGCCTTGAGCTTTGGCAGCATCCAGCCTCCTGCCCTGTGCCCACTGCTCGTATGGCCTGCAAGTATGCGGTTCCCATCGGCTCTCCCTCTAGGTTTACACAGCATCCCTTGGCTGAGGGACTGGTGACCAAGTCTGTATTCCAGCACTTGGGCAACTCAGGAGATAGGATAGATCTCTGGACAAAGACTCCAAAAAGGTTGGACCATACAGCCAGAAAGGTCTATGCTGTTTCTCGCTTGGTCTCCAACAGGCGAGCTCGGCTGGCACATTTCTCCCATGCCCTTTGTGCTCTTTTGGATGAGATGCTTCCTCATCACCCCACGGATCTTCAGACCACAGTCAGGTAGGTCCGAGATCAGGGCCAGGCCATTGCTAAACAGAAACTCCAGATGGCCCTGGATATCGGGATTCTTGTGCCCATTCAGTGGCAGCTGCAGTGCGCCATGCGCGCAGGGCCTGGCTGTGGACTTGCCCTTCTTGTGTACTGATTTGTTCGGTCCAGTAGTCGATGGTCACCTCCAATGTATCAAAGTCCAGTACCACTTTGGACTCTGTTACCTCCACCCTAAAGGAAGCAGCAGAAGAAGCCCTTCGGCCTTCTGCCCTTATGTCCAGGCAGCCCCAGTGCCAAACTGGGCAGCAGCAGACTCAATCTTGGTGCCTCGGCCCAGGTCTGGGGCTGGCAACTGCAAGCCTGGAGGAGAGGTTCCGCGGCCCGCTGCCGCTCTTCATCCTCCAAGCCTGCGCAGTGACGGGATGGAGGCAGCCACCCCATGCCTATGACAACCACTCGCCTCCCTATGGGGAGCCAGCTTAATTTTCTTTCCGCCTGGTCCACTGTCACAACGGACAGGTGGGTCTTGAGGTGGTCGGCCAGGGTCTGCCTCTGGAATTTGAGCAGTACCCTCCAAGTCGAACCAGCGCCCCCATGGGAGGAAAAGGATCCCTCCCATACTCGTCAGCTGTCAGAGATGACATTGCCCAACTCCTCCTCAAGGAAGTAGTGGTCAGAGTCGCAGACCTCCTTTCAACTCAGGGTTCATTTCCAGGTAGTTCCTGGTCCCAAACGGATGGAGGGGCCAGTGCCCCATTCTAGATCTGCACAATCTGAATCAGTTCTCAGATTGCGCACCTTCCGGCTTTAACTCTGTCCCAGATCATACCATCATGCAAGCAGAACATGGTTCCGCCCACTGGATCTACAGGACACGTTCTTCCATGTTGCGATCTGTCTGTTCCATCAGAGGTTCCTCCACTTCAGGGTGGAGGGAACCTCTACGAGTTCAAACCATGCCATTCATGTCATCAGCCGTCAGGGTCTTCACCAAATGCATAGCAGGGTGGCGGCCCATCTTCGTGTCAAGGGGTCAGAGTACCCTGTCTCAATGATTGACTAATACCGGGTCCCTCCAGACTGGAGGTGGAGAGGTCCAGGATCTGGCCTTCCACACCTGCTTCAGCCTTGGCTTCCTGGTCAGTCAGGCCAAGTCGGAACTCATGCTCTCACAGGTGATTTGCTTCATCAGGGCAGAACTCGACTCTTGCCAAGCCAGGCCAGGCTCCGGCAGACAGGGCAGAGGTTCTCTCCTCCTTTGCCCAATAATTTTTGGTTTGTCACTTGCACCCTGCCCAGGACTTCCTGCGACTTCTGGGTTACATGGCAGCCTGCACCGCCGTGGTCCAGTGGGCCTGGTGGCATCTACACCCCTTCAGTGGAGCTGGCCAGCCAGTGGTCTCAGCGACATGGTCTTTTCAACCAGCTGGTCACTGTGGTGGACCGTCCTGGAACATCTGCGGGAGGATCATGTTTGAATGCCCCAACCTGACAGTCGTTCTCACAACCAATGCCTCTTTTACGGGCTGGGTGCCCACATGGGGAACCAGAGTCCGGGCTCTGGACCCCGAAGAATCCGATGCCACATCAACCTGCTGGAGCTCCAAGCAGTCTGGCTGGCACTGGCTGCATTCGCCTCCGCTCCTTTGGAGTCAAGTGGTCCAAATCCAGACGGACAATACCACGACCATGTACTACCTCAACAAACAGGGTGGCACTCCGGCCCCTCTGCAGGAAGCGCTCCACATCTGGACCCTGGTGAGCCGATGGAGGCAGATCTCCTGGCCATTCATGTGGCAGGAGCCTCGAATCAGTTGGCGGATGTCTCAGCTGTGTGGGCGAACGCCCCACGAGTGGTCTTCCATCCAGAGGTATCTCACAGCCTGTTCTCCCAGTGGGGCAACCCTCAGGTGGACTTGTTCGCCTTCAAGGAGAACGCAGAGCTGAGACTGTGTCATAACCCCCCCAAGCAGGGCTCGCTGCTGCAGGGGATGCCTTCTCAAAGCCATGGACCCCATGCTCTTCTGTGCCTTCCTCCACTTCCCTTGGTCCACAAGGTGCTCCTCAAGGTCAGGAGGGACAAGTCAAGGGCAATCCTGGTAGCCTCAGATTGGCTCTGCCAGTTCCGGTATCCAGATCTCTTCAGCCTCAGCACCAGGCTCCAGAGGCATCTTCCAGCACACCGGACCTGCTCTCTGTCAATCAGGGAAGGTATTCCATCTGGACCTTCAGTCCCTGTACCTGACAGGCTAGCACATGAGCAGCTAGAGTTCCAGGCTTTGGGTCTCCAGCGATGTCCTCACTGTTGTTGAGGCATCTAGGAAGCAGTTGACCAGGAGGTGCTATGCCTTCAAATGGAAGAGATTCTCCATTTGGTGTCAGGACAAGGCTTGGACCCTGCATCCTGTCCGATTGGCTAGCATCCTCGACTACCTTTAGTCTCTCTCTCTCAAAGGAGGTCTTTGATCTATGACCCATAAGGTGCACCTGGCAGCTATCTCTGCTTGTCGGGCGAGGCTGGTGAGCAGACAGTGGCACAGGAAAAGATGGTCTGGTGTTCCTTTAAAGGCTTCAACCACATTTCCTCTGGTGCGTGAACCACCACCTCCATGGGATTTAATGCTGGTATTGGCAAAGCTCATGAGCAAGCCATTCGAATTCAGTGCATAGGTGTGTGATGTCACACATGTCGTAGAAGACCGCCTTCTTGGTGGCTGTCACGTCAGCCAGAAGGACTGGGAAACTACAGGCACTCTGTTGATTCTCCTATCTGGTCTACCACAGGGACAAGGTTGTCCTGCGCCCCCACTCAAAATTCCTTCCAAAGGTGGTGGTGGAGTTTCACCTGAACCAGGTGTTGACTCTGCCGATGTACTCACCTTACACCTCGGAGGCCTAGTATAGGCTCCATACTTTGACCTGAGATGAGCACTGTCTTATTACAGGGAAAAACAGTTGAAGTTCAGGAGAGGTTCACCAGCTGTTTGTCACCACGCTGAAGCACGACGTGGCAGACCTGCAGCAAAGCAGACGATTGGCAGATGGATAACATCCTGCATTGATTCAGGTTACCGTTGGCGGCAAGGAGCTTCCCAGAGGGATAAGAGCTCATTCTACCCGCCATACTGCTGCATCGGTGGCTGCTTCTAGGACGCCCTGTCAGGATATCTGCAGGGCTGCTACCTGTAAGTCAGCAACACCTTCATTACCCATTACCTCACTGACCTAGAGTCACGCTGGGATGCTGATTTTGGGGCCTGTGCTCCCTAAGTAGGGGATGTGCACCTTGCCTCCCTCCTGCTGGAGAACTGCTCAGAGTCTACCAACAAGTGTGGATAAGAACAACATATCCACATCCCTATAAGCCTAGGTTACTCAACTGTAACAGTAGTTCTAGGGTGGTATATGTTCATCCACACTGACCCACCCGCCTCCCCGGCTTTGACGCACAACTCTGTTTCCAGTGGGCAAGATCTAGCATCATGGGGCTGAGCCGAGGCATATACCACCTGGGTGGGTGGGAGAAGCCGCTTTTAGACCTTCCGCAAGATTTAAAGGGAAAGGGACATGCCAGCAAGTGTGGATGAACAACATATACCACTCCTAGAACTACTACTACAGGTGAGTAACCTGTGTTTACTGAAGCATTAGCTACCCAGCCACAACAAGATTATGGGGAGGGATACACTACAGGCATGCAGCAGTTAACAGCTGGGCTAAAACATTGCAGTATTCTGCACGTGATCTGCCTCATGGAGAATAAATGTATTGCAGCAATATAATTTTCTTAAAAGAAGTTGAACAGTGCTTTCAAGATTGACCACAGAATGGTATACAAGAAGAGCCCACCCAGAGAAACAGTAATGGATCAAATTTCTGCTCCTAGAGCAAGGAATAAAGCCAATTTATAGTCTTGCATTTTAGTAGAAGGTGTGTCCCAACCTGACCTTGAAGTGCTAAAATGGGCTTTTATTATATAGCTGTTTTAGAGCTGCCATTACAAGGGCTTTCGGTGAAGAAGTAACGCTACTTGTAACACCATAACCAGTGCTTTTCGTTATATCACTTTGAGTTGCTCACTCAAATGTGGTTCCCAAGAGACCTTTTTTTATTTTTATTATATATTTTGTCTTTTTTTCCCCAGGAGGGCCTCGTCAATCTCTACCCTAGTCAGGCCCTGGGCTTCCACCAACTGCCTTTTGCCGCATACTCCCGGTTACCTGGCTTGCCCCCAAAGGCGGGGCAGCGGCAGCCAGTTCCCCTAATTCTGGTGCCATGGGAACAGTATGTGGTTGGGAGTGTGGTGGCAGTGGAGCTAACTGAAGCCCGGGAGGGCTTCATGTATACAGAGGATCTCCCCTATTTTCTTGATTTTTTTTTTTCCTCTGGGAGGCGGGGGACGTGCAATGATGTCCAGCATCTGCCCCACCTCCATTAGATGTGGCGGTAGCTACGAGAACCCCGACCTCATGAGGTCCATCTGCACCAGACACTTCCCCACCTCTCCCGGAGGAGAGCAGTCCATAGGACGATCTGTCCTCCTCCGACCGCACTCCTCCAGCGACTCGCTGGTCCGTTATTGAACCCGGGTCGCCGCGCCGCAAGCAGAAATCCAACCGCTCGCGCCAGCAGGCCGCCCAGCAGTCAGCTTTCTTAGGAACCACCGAGGTTGTGGAAGGTTCCAGGCTACTTTTGTAACGCCCGTAAGGGCTCCACCAATGGTGGGATGACTAAATGTTTTGGGTCAATGGCCCCAGAGAAATTCTGCCAGGCGGTGTCTCTCAGGGTATAACTCTTCCGTCTCCCACTGGTTAAGGAACTGAATGTGTCTCATCACATCTAGGAAGGAGGAGGGGCTGCCAGAGGAGACCTTGGGAATCCCTCCATGGGTCTGGTCATGGAAGAGACAAGAAAAATTACTCACCTTAGTAATTATGTTCCTTCTATTGGAATCTTGCTGTATTCTGACAAGTGCACTTAGCCCAGCCTTTAAACTGCCCCGGAGAACAAAGGGTTAATCTTTCTATGCAGAGCATAGAATGCTGAGCTTGAGCTGGTTGATGTCTCTGTCTGTTTCCCTTTGAAAGCTAAACGTCAGATTCTTACAAGCAACACTCTAATAGCTATTCTATGTGAAATTGTAAAACTTTTAATAGCCAACTGGCAACAAAAAGATTTGGATTACCAAAAGAAGACTCAAGTCAGGAAACCCAAAACTCAAAACCTAAACTAAACAGGAATATAATGAAATAAACACCCAAACAAAGAGGAGGGTCTAAAAGGAGCACCCTGAGGTGCAACACTGCACCTGCCCACCCACTTCCCAAAACCAGGTTCTGAGAGGGGAGGGAGGAGGTCAGAATACAGTAAGACTCAATAGAAGAAGCATAATTACTAGGTGAGTAATTTTCCTTCAAACAACTTGAAGTCTTGCTGTATTCTGACAAGTGCAGACTACTGCCAGTACCTCCATGGAGGAGGGACAGAACCTACTTTGGGATAGGCTCTGGAAGCAATGCTGATGCAAACTGAGCATCACTCCTAGCCTGGATATCCAGATAGTAATGCTTGGTGCAAAGGTATGGACTGTTTTTACAGGTGGCTGCTTGACAGATTTCTGAGAGAGGATATCCCTGGCAGCAGCCAGGAAGCAGCTGTACCTCTTACAGAGTGAGCCCTCAGGCCTGAGGGTGGAATCTTTCCCAGTTTTTCATAGCAGAATTGTATCCACCTGGCAATAGTTCTTGGTGGCAGGTTTGCCCTTTCCCACTTCTCCATAAGTGAGGAACAACTGGAGGACGCCAAACCTGTGACCCTTGGTACGCTCTATGTAGTAACTAAGGGCTCTTTAACATCTAAACTGTGTAGCCTCCTCTCTCCTGAGGAAGAATGATCAGTGAAGAAACAGGAAGAGACATAGACTGGTTTAAATGGAAGTCTGAAACCACTTTGGGCAAGAACTTTCTATTGGTTCTAAGGACCACTTTATCCCTGTGAAAGGAGGTAAAATCAGGTCCCATTGACAGGGCTTGCAATTCACTGATATGCCTGGCAGAGGTAATGACTACCAAGAACACAGTTTTCCAAGTTAAGTACTTAAGGTCTGCTGAGGACATAGGCTCAAAAGGAGGTTGCATAAGTTGAGCAATGCAAACATTCAAATCCCAGGCAGGGGCAGGGTCTCTAAAAGGAGGATTGGTGTGAAGCAATCCTTTAAAAAATTACAGAACACAGGATGAGAAGATAGTGAGGAAGACTTCCCCACAGACAGAAACGCAGAAACAGCTGACAAGTGTACCTTGAGAGTAGCTGGTCTGAGGCCAAGGCCATTAAGATGGACCATAGAATCCAGAACCGTAGGCAATTCAGCAGTATCTGGGGATATATGTTTTTAGAACACCAAATGCTGAATCTCTTCCATTTGGAGTTATAAGTCTTTCTGGTGGAGGCTTTGAAAAGCTCTGAGAATATCCAGAACCCCTGAGAAAGATGCAGATCTGCAAACTCTAGCTCTTCAAGAGCCATGCCTTGAGATTGAGAGACTGAAGATTGGGGTACCAATCCCTCTTAGAGGATGTTAACAGGTTGTAATTCCTGGAAGAGACAGGGGAAGATGGACTGCTAGGGACAACAACAACAGGGGGTACCAAGGTTGTCTGGCCCAATCTGGAGCAATCAGAATCACTTTGCAAGGTTGAGACCTTATTTTGACTAAAACTTTGAACAGGAGTGTGAAGGAGGAAAGGCATACAGAAATTTCCTTCCCAATTCAGAATCAGAGCATCCAGGGGACTGAGCCCAAGACTGGGGGTCTGCGACAAAAGAGAGGAAGTTGGTGATTGTCTGGGGCTGCAAAGAGATCTATCTCTGGAGTGCCCCACTTTGAAAAAATCACTTTCAACACCTGAGGGTCCAGGGACCATTCATGATGGCCTGAGATCCTGGTCAGTGCATCTGCTAGCACATTGTCCTTCCCTGGAAGGTGCATTGCTACTAGAGAGTTTGCAGAGATAAGCCAGGACCACAATTTCATGGCTTCCGGCACAGGGCTGTGGACCGAGTGCCTACCTGCTTGTTGATGTACCACATGGTGGTGTCCGTTCTGACCTGAACCACCTTGTTCTGCACTGACTGAGAGAAAGCTTTCAGGGCCAGAAAAACTGCCCTGAGGATTGATATGGAGAAGGATTCCTGGGGGACCACAGTCCCTGGGCAGTGAGGGTCCCAGATGGTCTCCCAACCCAGAAGAAAAGTATCCGTGGTAAGGACCACAGAATAAGGCTGAGTGGCAAAGGGACCCTTGTCTTAAATGTCCTGGTCCTGCCACCATTGAAGGGCTTAGATCAAGGTCAGAGTCACTGGGATCAGTTTGGTAAGGAATCCTTACTCTGAGACCAAAAAGTTCTCAGATGGAACTGAATATCCCTCATGTGGAATCTGCCCTTGGACCACCACTGCTGTTGAAGCTGCCATGTGGCCCAAGAGCTGGAGAAATGCCTTGCTGGTTGAGATAGCTGAAGGAAGAAGCTAGTTCTATAAGACCCCTTGTCCTTTCCAGGGAAGAAATGCCCTGCTCTGACTGTGTCCAGTTCTGCCCTATAAAGGTAAGAAGCTGGACTGGTTCGAGAACTGACTTGGGAAGGTTGAGAAGTCCTAGAGAAGTGAGCACTTGCTGGGTCACTTGCAGGTGTGACTTGACTTGGTCTGGAGACTGGCCCACTATTAGCCAATCGTCCAGATATGGAAAAATGGAGATCTTTTGCCTTCTTAGAAAGGCAACTAGTACTGCCAGGCACTTTTGAAAACCCTTGGGGCTGAGGTTAGGCCAAGGCATTGCTCTGAACTGATAGTGGCCTGAGGGCAACTCTGAACCTGAGGTACTTTCTGTGGGAGCACCTGATGGGAATATGAAAGTAGGCATCTTTGAGGTCCAGGAGGCTAGCCAGTCCCCTGGCCTTAGAGAGGGATGGATTATTCCCAGAGTTACCATATTGAACTTTGGTTTTAAAAGATGTTTGTTTAGATATCTTAGGTCTAGGATGGTCGCCACTCCCTGTCCTTTTGGGGTCAGGTAGTACCTGGAGTACAGTTCTTTGCCCCAGTGTAGGGTAGGTACTCTCTCTATGGCTCTTAGGGCTAGAAGAGAAGAAACCTCTGCCCCTAGGGCAAGGGGTTTCGAGAGATTTGCAGGTGGAAAGATCTGGCTCATCTTTGGAAATTTTCTGAAGCTGAGAACAAGTCCCTGGCTTTGCTTCTTCCAGGACCCACTTGTCTGAGTAATAGACATTCAGTCCTGGACAAAGTAAGACAGCCTGCCCCTACTGGAATAGGAGAGTCGACCGGGCAGGCCTATCAGGGTGTCTGCTTGGCAGGGCCTTAGGCTGAGGGTGGATGCAGCCCTGCTCATCCCCTTCTGCCTCTCCCTCTGTGAAAAGGAAGAAGAGGCCTGTGCTTGATGAAAAGGCCTGCCCCTGCCCCTAGACTGCTGCCTTTGAGGAGTTGCCTGCCTCTCCTTGGCCTGAGCACCCTGTAGGTGGTCCTATACTCATCCATTTTCTTCATGTAGTTCTCTGCTCCCCAAACAGAGAATTACCCACTACAGGAAAATCCATGGCCTTAGCCTGGGTATCCTGCAGAGGCTAGTACATCTGAGCCAAGCCATTCTCTGAAGAACCACAGATGTAGCCATGACTCTTGATGACACATCGTTAGAGTCCACAGCAGCATGATACTGAACTTTAGATGCCTCAGTCGCATCTGCAGCTGCTTCCAGCTCCTTGGCTAGCTGGGGGAGGCCTGTTTAGCCAGTGCCAGTACAGTGTCCCACCTGGACTTCTGGTACTTAGCTGTATGGGCCACATAATTGCCTGTCTGAGTCCCAAGGAAGATGCCATGTACAGCTTTTTGCCATGGCATCAATCTTCCTGGAGTCTTTGGGGGGTGTGAAGCCAAGGGAATGCTTGTCTTATCACAGGCAGCAGCCTGCACAACCTCAACATGGCTGCATTGCTCATATAAAACTCAGTTTCTGAGCCTGAGAGTGTATACCTCTTGTCCATTCTTTTGTCCACAGGAGGTATAGAATTGGGAGACTTCAGAATTTTTGTGTCTGTTTCCCAAAAGATTTGTGGAGGAATAGACAGTCTTCTGGACTCTGGGATGTCCATCATTTCTGCAAAATCAGGCTCCTCCTGATCTTCCATTGCCTCTTCCATAGGAAGCTGGAGGGTCTCAGCCACCTTTCTGAAGAACATCAAGTGGAAGGGACTCAGAAAGCCTAGGAGGGAATACACCTGAAGGTCTGTCTGGGGAGATGTCCGGTTCCACAGGCACATCTAGACTTTCACCATCATCATCTTCAAACTCCTCTTCCTCCTCAAACTCCGGTTCATAAAATTCTTCCAAAGTATAGTAGTGAACCAGGAACCGACCGAGCGAGGCCCTGCCAAAAGATGCGGATCGGTCGGAACCAGATAGGCGATTCCACAATCGAATCACTCTGGCTATTTCTTGGTGGTGGAACATGGACTTCTGGATCCAAACCAGACAATTTTCTTTGTGCTTTCTTTTAGTTGGAACCGACCCCTCAGGATCGGCTCTCCTTTTGCCAGTATCACCTTGGTCAGAGGGCACTCCTTCTGGTTTGGTCGAACCGAACCGGCGCCATCCGGTCAGCGAACTTCTCGGCTTCCTTTTTCCTCAGTCTACCTAATCTCTTTTCAAGGGTAGATTTGGGAAAGTTTTTGCAAATTTGACCGTCTGAATCGAGGTGTTCAAACCCCAGACAATAAACACAGGTGGTGTGGGATTCAGCCTTTAGAAGACCTCTCACACACTGCAGTGTTGAAACCCAGTGGGCCTGTTTTTCTTGGGTTTCTCAGACGTGGCCAACCTAACCAAACTTGCCCATTTTTGGCAACCGCCAGGCAAGACTTATTGGTTCTAACTGTCATAGGTCTTGGAAAAACATTTCAAAACACTGTTTTTTAGAACCAATAAGGACCGGTAACCACACACTAAAGTTAACACAAGAATTAAGCACAAATGATTGGTTCAGCCGAACCGATCCACACTTTACAAGTTCCACACAGAAAACACAGTACAAAACCTATCTAGTACTCATGGTACCACAGACAGAGACTGAACCGACTATGCAGGAAACTTTTTCGGTTAGAAACCACAAAAAAAACGACACTTAACCGACTTTCGAACCGAGCTGCAGGAGAAATCTCTGAGCAACTGTTCCGTGAGGCGGAGTAAAGAATCTGATGGTTAGCTTTCAAAGGAAACAGAGACATCGACTGAACTCGAGCTCAGCATTCTATGCTCTGCATAGAAAGAGTAACCCTTTGTTCTCCAGGGCAGTTTAAAGGCTGGGGTTACTGCCCTTGTCAGAACTACAGCAAGACTTCAGGTTGTCTGAAATCGACTTCTGATGAATTGTGGGAGGAGGAGCCTCCGTGGATTCCTCTGAAGAAGTATGCCAGCATCCTCTAGATTTACTCCAGCGTCTAGAGGATCTTGATGACAGGTGGCAACCGTGTCGCCATTGTTTGGGAGATCTTTGCCCATTGCTCCTGGAGTCGGGTGGGCGGCGTCCGGTGGCGGGCATTCTGCATGGAGGAATCAGTTGCCTTGGCGGAGCCGAGACAGGGTCTTCACGGAGGGGTTCAGCTCTGGTGTTCTAGGCAAAAGATCCCCCTTGATGGTGTTTCGCCAGCTGTTGAAAAGAGCCTAATGGTTGTTACCTGCTGCAAGAGATCTTTCTCGATATCTGCTGTTGCAGTAAGTTCTTATATAACTGTACTTTGTAACACCATAACCAGTGCTTTTTCTTTAAAGTTCTTGTACATTTTTAGTGGGGTTGTTGACACTATACCTTTTAGCTTAGCACTATTAATGGTGATAAGAAATTATTTTTATTTAGTTAACTGCACTCCATTGTCTTTTCTATGCCACTTAGTTATTCTGATATGCTTTGACCAATAGTTACTAAATCTAGATTTTACTTAGAGGGGACTCTTTGCAGCAGGCAAGCGGTGGGACTGAAGCCGCCCAGGCACCAAGACCACATGGAAGCTTCTAGCTATGCTTGATCTATTACAGGGGACTACCCGCATCTGACAACATCTGCCTAGCCTATAAGCGGGCGGTCCCCAGACCTACCTCAGTTCTTTTCCTACTGTCGACTACACAAGTCAGACCTCCAGGGATGCCTGCTCAGTTGACCACCATTTTCTTCATGAAATACCCATGGTTTATTTCTTTTTCTTACCTTAGTCTTAACATTGATTTTTGGTGTTTATTCCATCTCGTTTATGTCTTCTGCTCAGTCTCGTCTTCCACCGGCCCACGAAGTGTGCCTACTGCAAACAGATACCCACCAAAACAGACACCCTTTCTTCCTGCTCTGGTTAGCCCTAACCATGACACACTAAGGCTCGAAAGCACTGTCAGGACTTCAACCAGGCCACACGGAGACGCCACTTGAAGACCCTCCAGAGTCACCTACTTCAGCAGAAACTTGCAGCAACGGAGAAGGAGCTTCAGGCTAAAAGCTGTTCCACTTCTCCACTCTGGAGCATCTTCTCAGAAGGAGAAGAAATCTGGCGGACGCACAAACACCGGAACCATCCACAGTCAGCCTCTCACCATGGTCGCCACATGAACAGCTTCCGCCTCTGGGTCTTCCTCCTCAGAGGGTTGGCCCCTCTTCCTTGGCAACCTTGGCACAGCCACCTGCCCTCATTGCTATCACAGGCAGTGGCTCCTCGGGCAGCAGACTTTGTCTCTACCTCCCAGCCCATGACGCTCAGGCCCTTAGTCCCATGTGTCCTCAGCCACTGTTCCAAGGCATTGCCTTCGCAGTCCTTGATTTCAGAGCCAGCTAGCCCTTCCAGGCATTGTCTGTAGCAAGCGCTTGCTTCTTCCTCTATACAGGCAGCCTCTCCCTCACCTCGTGGAATCCTCCTCCGCAGGCACCTTCTCGCTCGGGCCTATGTTGATGTTTCTCTGAGACGCCAGCCACATAGATGCCTACACCGATTACTCCTCTTCCGCTGTTGCTTCCACCCCAATCTGCACCTCAACCAAGACCTGCTGGATCGATGCCAGGGTACCCTATGCCAGCTGCTCTACCAACGTATCCATACCCTGCTCCTCAGTACCCTTATCCACCTTATAATCCACCTCCACCGTGGATTATAACACCTTATTCACAGCTTGGTGGACCTTTATGAAGGAAAAGGATGCACCAGAAGTCCTCTCCTCCTCCTCCCGGACCCCTCCTCTGGATCCTGACCAGGCAGGACCTAGCAGCCTCGCACCACGGGTCTTCTGGGGTCACAAGGAGACTTCAGACCAGCCTAGGGATAACTGTCACCTTCAGACACCAGTCCTGGACAGCGATCATTCAGGGGCGATTCCTCCTCGGAGGCATTGAGGATTCGAGAGGCTCCTTGATGGGCAGCAGCCTCCCAAGGACATTCCCCAAGTCTTCCTGATGATCCTTCTTTCCTGGATGTGATAAGCCATATACAATCCCTCATGGGTTGGGAGACAGAGAAGCTCAATCCGGAGCTTGTTCACTATTTACCTCCAGAAGAAGGAGACCTTCCTCTGGTGGTCAATCCTCTTATTGATTCATATGATGATGTGACTGAGGTGGCATGGAATCATCTCTCGACTGCCTTGGCCAAGAAGGCAGATTGCCTTTACTATGCGCCCAGTGTTCAAGACTTCTTTGGCAAACACCTTGTGGTAGACACTGTGGTCATGAATGCGCTCATGACCACACTAAGAAACCCAAGCACCTCAGCATCTACCCTCCAGACAAGGAATCCTGCCAGCTGGACAAATTGGGCAAGCGGGTGTATTCATCTGCCACTCTGGCCATCGAGGCACAGAACTATGTGGCCCATATGGTGCAGTATCAGAATGCCATTTGGGACCAGGCAAGGGATCTGATTCAATCCTCCCTAAAGGTTCCACTAAAACTCAGCCCAGCTCTTGAAATCTGGTTCGATGTGGGCAACCATGTGCTGAGGGCAGCATGTGACACGGTAGGTGCTTCTGCAGGGGGTGGCAGCAGGATCTGAATACACCACCATTCATGACTCCATGTGTCTGGGTTTGCACCTGATGTTCAGGCTAAGATCATGAATACCCTCTTCCAGGATTCTGTTTTGTTCAGGGGGATGCCCAGGATATCATCTCCCACCTTAAGGAATCTGGCAAGGCCCTGGGGTAGGTGCATTCCATGTACTGGTACCACCACGGCCTTCCAGCATCAGTCCTTTCACCAGCCCTCCAAAGGCCAGCAGTCGAAAGGCCCTTTTAGCGCAAGGCCCACACCCCACCAGCTGGTGGATCCTTCTGGGGCCCCCAGAGTGCTGCTCAACCACTCTCCCAACCTCTGGCTGAACTGTCTGACTCTTGCTTCCAACCCTCGCCCCTCCAGCTGAGGCCTTGGGGAGGCTGTTGGTCGATTCTTCCTATACCTGGATGGGTGGCACACAACCTCAGACCAGTGGGTTCTTAAGATAATCAAAGGGGTCACACACTCGAATTTCTGGAACCCCTTCAGAAAACCCTCCCTCACCCTCCCATTATCCTCAGGACCACATCATCCTCATCTGAGAAGAGATCTAGGCTCTCCTGTGCAAAAGTCATACAGCCTGTCCCCTTAATCAGAGGGAAAGGATTCTATTCCACAATTTTCCTTGTCCCCAAGAAGACGGGACCAGAGATCAATTCTGGACATCCGCCACTTCAACCTCTACATCAGTACAAGCATTCAAGATGGTGACTCTTCAGGGACTGTTGCCCTTTCACCAGGTGGATTGGCTTTTTCCGTGTATATTTTATTTATTTAGTTTTTGTTTACGGGTAGGTGCACTAGGCATGAAATGACTATTTTCAGGCATGACCCGGGAGAGTACAACAAAGAACAGTGGAACAACAGCACACATGGTTACAGTAATTAACAAATAGAGGGGTACAGTAAAAGTTATAATACAAGGATAACAATAAGTAGGAGTTACAATATATTGGTAAACATAAGACAAAAAGGCATCAAAGTTTAATAATAAGTGCAGGAGTCATGGATTCGACCTGATGAGAGACAGGATTAGGTCAGAAAATAAGGTAAGTGGGGAGAGAGAGCGATGAGGAGATGATCGGCTGTAACATGAGATAGGAAAAGGAGATGTTAAATGAAAGAGGAAACAATCAAGGAGTAGGAGGGAAGATGTTAAGATTGGGGTCAGTAGGTATAGGGTGGTTTAAAACAGGAGCATTTACAGGACAGGATTAGGTGATCCCGGTATGCCTTCTTGAAGGCATCATGGGATGAGGCCTGGGATGTTTAGGGTAGGGAGTTCCACTGTTGGGGCGAGACAGGCAAATGCACCGGCGCTTTTAGAGGTAGAGTGCCTGGGGACGAGAACAGGGGCAGATACTGCTGAGCAAAGGTCATAGAGGGGTGACTGTGTTTGGAAGAGGCCTGCAAGGGATTTAGGAGTTTGTGATCTGATAATGCTATCAATTGTGGATCCAAGGGTATAGGACCAAGATTCGTGGGGCAGAAGCTATCCAAGGTCAGAGTAGAGGGTGCAGTGGTGTTTCAGACGGTGGGAGGAGAGCGATACCGACAGATATTATTGTAGGTGACATCCCATTTCTGGAGTCTTGATTTGCTTGCAGTTGTATAGGTGACAACGCCATAGTTTAGAGAAGGCAGTAGAACTCCACGGGCTATAGCAAGTCTAGTGAGGGGTGAGAGCATAGTTGGTTCGATAGGCAATACCAAGTTTGGTATTCACCGACTTACAGGTTTGAAGGAAGTGGGTATCGAAAGTTAGAGAGGAATCGAGCGTAGTACCCAGATATTTAAAAGAGCTGACCACCCCAATGGATTTACCACTTAAAGTGGAAACTTTAAAATTGTTTTGGGCTTGTTTGAGCTTACAGCTTGAGCTGAATAGCATGGCTTGAGTCTTTGACTCATTTAAGACGAGTTTGTGAGAATTCAGCTGCTGTTGGATGAGTTGAAAGTCATGGGAGAGTCGCTCATTGATGATATCAATACATTTGGCACTGGTGTGCAGGACAGTGTCATCCAGATACAACAGGGATATGCAGGATGCCTACCTCCATATCCAGGTTTTCCAAGCCCACCAGTGCTTCCTTCGCTTCTGCTTCCAGGGGACCACTTTCAGTTCAGGGTCCTCCCTTCTGACCTTTCCTCGGCACCTGGTTTTCACCAAGTGCCTAGCAGTGGTAGCTGTGGCTCTGAGGAGGCAAGGCTTTATGTGTTCCTGTACCTGGACGATTGGCTGCTCACAGCCCCTCCAGGGATCTCTTGCTACAGACTCTGGAAGGCACCTTTCAACTCTTCCAGATCCTAGGGATCATGATCAACCTACCAAGTCTTGTCTCTCTCCTTGCCAATGCCTCCAATTTATAGGAGTGGTTCTGGCTTCATCCCAGGGCAGAGCTTTCCTGCCAGGGGACAGGGCATACACCTGATAGCACAGAGTCCGGCTGGTATCTTCCATTCGTCGGGTACCAGCCAGAGTGTTTCTTTTGTCTGCTGGGGCACAGAGGTGATTATAGCCATGGTCCTCATGGCCCGCCCCTCCTTGTGAGGGTTCCCAGTGACTCTCTGAACCCAGTGGGACCAGTGCACAGACGACCTGGATCAGCCAGTACTAGTTTCTGCTCCAGTGAAGAGGACTTTGGAGTGGTGGTAGAACCCCACCAGTCTCCTGAAGGGGGTTCCCTCCATGTTGTACCTCTTCAGCAGATTCTCACCATGGACACCTCGGGCCTAGGCTGGGAAGCTCGCTAACATACTGTCAGACCCAGGGCACTTGATCCAAGATGGAGCAGCAGCTCCACATCAGTGTGCTGGAGTTGTGAGCAGTTCTGCATGCAATGCAGGCCTTCCAGACCTACATTCTTCCGCCCACTACTTATGCAGACAGACAACATTTCCATAGTCTTCTACATCAACAAAAAAGGGGCACTTATTCTTACTCACTTTGTTGGGAGGCCATGAGGGTCTTGTACTGGGCCATGGAGCACAACCTGGAACTTTCAGCTGTCCATGTTCCAGGTATCCAAAACATCCTGGCTAACAGTCTAAGTCCAGGTCAAGGATGCACGAGTGGAGCCCTGTCCTCAGTGGTCAGAAACTTTTTCACAGGTGGGGACAGCCAGAGTTGACCCTGTTGTGTCCTCATCGAACACAAAACTGCCGCTTTTCTGCTCTTGATCCAGGGCCTGGAGTTTTCTGGCACAATGTGTTGTCTCTCTCTTGGAAAGGGAGGTTTCTGTATGCCTTCCTCCCTTTCCACTTCTGCAGAGGGTTCTCTTCAAACTTCAGAGGGGCGGAGGTGATCCTCATAGCTCCCTACTGGCTGCGCCAGATTTAGTTCCGCTGTTGCAGCAGCTGACAGTGGAACCTCCAGTTCCCTTGCCCCTATGCTTCAGCTTGTTCTCCCAGGAGCAAGGTGCCTGGTCCATCCAGACCTCAACCTCTGCACCTCCATGCATGACCCTGCAGACTTGGCCATTGCCTTCTTTGGAGCCTCTTCCAGGGTTGTTGATGTCTTGATGGCTGCCAGAAAACTTTCCACCAGAACCACCTATGCTATAAAGTGGAATCGCTTCTCCATATGTGCACCGCCATCACCTGGATCCCTTCAACTGCCCAGTGAATCTGATTCTGGAGCACCTCCTCTCCCTCTCCTCTCGGACTCTGGTTTGGGGTACTCTGCACTTAAGGTGCACCTTTCCACCATCTTTGAATACTATGTACCTATTGAGGGCAAGACTGTTGCCCAGCTGGAGGTATCCTGCCATTCTTGTAGGGTATCCTTGATCTGAAACCTCCCATTTGGAATCCCATCCCTCCATGGGACCTTCTGTTTATGTTGGAAAAGCTCACTCTGCCTCACTTTGAACTTGCCGTGAGTTGCAGGTATGCTTTCTGTCTTGGAAAGCGTTATTTTAGTTGCTGTTAATTCTGCTCGATGGATTTCAGAGCTTCAGGCTCTGATGTGTAAGGAGACTTATTTAGTTTCTCACAAAGATGGTGGCTTTGCGAACTAATTCTAAGTTTCTGCCTAAGGTGATATTTGAGTTCACACTTAACCAAGCCATCCACCTGCCTGCTTACTTCCCTGAATATTCTAAACAGGAGAGGCCTTACTGCACACTTTGATGTTCACAGGCTGCTCTGTTATACGTCAGGCACCCAACCAGTTTGAAAAACTGATCAATTTGTTTTGTTTGCTCCTAAAGGGGTGCCTGTTTCAAAAGTGTTTGACTAAATGGTTGTCTAATTGCATTGTGTACTGTTACCGTAGTACAAGCTTCCTTGCCTGGGGCAGTCAAGGGTCACTCCACTAGGGATATGGCCGCTCTATTGCCTGTTTCAGAAATGTCTGCTGCGGACATCTGTGCAGCTGCCACTTGGAGTTCGTGCACACCTTTGTCCATCATTACAGCCTGGACATTGCTTCCAGGCATAGGGCCAATTGTGGACTAGCTGTCCTTCAGGGCCTTCTTTCCTGAGCTGTCTGATCTTGTCTTCTGCCTCCTCCTCCCAGCTGACTCTCTGTCAGTTCTGGTACTGCTTGGGACTCACCTACCAGTGTTGCCTGCTGCAAGAGCCCCTTCAAAGTAAGATAGCACAGTTACGTAAGAACTTTAACAGTAGATCTTCAAGAGGAGCTCTTGCAGCAGGTGCTGCTTTCCTCTCTCCTTCCCCTGATAGCTGCTTCTCCTCGTATTTACTATACCTTTCCTTGGCTTTGAGGAACTGCCTCGGTTCTCCATTTTTTACTTTATGCACCAGGGTCTCCTCATGGGGAGAACTGAGGAGTCTGGGGACCTCCCTTTATGGGATAGGTCCCCATGATAGACTGCTAACTAGAAGTTTTCCATGTGGTCGTGGTGCTTGGTTTCAGTTCCACTGGTGTTGCCTGCTACAAGAGCTGCTCTCGATCTGCTGTTACAGTAAGTTCTTACATAACTGTACTTTTCAGGGTGTCCTCAAATCTAAACAAATTTCCACTCTCCTCACCAGACGTTGCTCTTTTCATATTTCTGAAGGTTTGTTTATATGGCTGCATTTGTATAACCTAGACGGAGTGCTATTCTAAGGGCTGCTACCCCTGCCTGTATGGCAACACACACAGGTTGAAGGGCCTGAGTTCTGTAAATGGGTGCCTCAACCGGGAGGAATGGTATTGAAGTAACTTAACTGTTGTGGTATAGCCCTCCAGAACGCTATAACCACCCACCAACCCTTCTAGTGGCCTAAACAGTAACACAGGGATACCTTCACATTCAGTAGATAGCAGTAACAATATGCTCACACCCCTTGCACTTACCGCCAGGGCTGGATCTGCTGCAACTGCCCTGGAGACCCCTGGAAAATAAGATCAGCAAAGCAACAATACAATCTTACTACTGTAACCCAACTAATAATATGCACACTGGCCAGGTTAAATGTGAAAAAGACCATCTGATTTATTTAGGAAGTGAACAAGGGAGGTGTAATCTAGCAGAAAGATTAGCAACCTCATTTGAATCAGGATTGTTCAGCATGCACTGTAAATCCCAGTTAGACAGTTCAACAACCCTGGGTACCCAGTATCTCATGCGGCTAGCCTGAAGCATTGTCCGGGGTGGCCGGGCGTTGCAGCTGTTGGGACCCTTAGGAAAAGAAAGAAACATGCACACAACCCAGTTATTTGTAATCCAAGCAGGATGTCTCAGTCTGTTGCATTAACCAGAAAAAGAAACAATTAGATGGTACCACTGTGATTTGGGCTTTGTTGCAGGGGCTACCCTGAATTGTACTCGCTGCCCAGACCAGGATGCAGGACAGGTGAGATGCAGACCTCGTGATGATGGGAAGCTGGGCCAACACGACTCACCTCCTGGTGGTTGCTAGCTGCTCGATGGTGTTGGGCAGGGAGCCGACTCCCAAGCTGGTCTTTTGCTGAGATGGTCTCTGAAGCAGGATTAGCGGCCTAGGCAGAGATGGCAGAGCCCAGGCAGGATGAACAGTTCTGCAAAAGTTTGTGATCTTCTGCTGGTGAAGCCCCAGCTGGCGAAAACATTCTGCCATGGGGAACCAAATCACAACCCACGTAAACACATTCAGCAGATTTAAATCACTAATTTCTCTCAACAACAGTTCAGATACTGTCTAGTTACAAATTACCACTTCACTGCGCAAACCTTCCAATCCGAGTAAAGTTCTCTCACTAGCTGGGCCGATTGCTTCTGTAGCAAATGTTTGGTCCAAATCACCAGTCTCACTAACAACTTCTTTATTCTGCTGCTGATCCAAACTGGAAAATCGGAACTGATCCGACTTCTGCAATGGGCAGTTCAATGGCAGGAACGCCAGCAAAGCCTCTTCCCACTGATTCCCCTACACTCTTTCTGGGAGCAGCTGCTCAAAGCTCGAGCTGTTCACTCTTCAACCACCAACTCTAACTGATCCACTGTATCAGGCAGATCTTACTTGAGATACAGCTCTTGCAGCAGGTTACACCATTAGGACTGGAAGCTCACAGGCCACGACCCCAATGGAAATTTTCTAGCTAGCAGTCTTCAGCGGGATCATTTCTCCCACGGCCGGGTCCCTACCTATCGGCCAGGCTTAGGTACATAAGGAGGTGATCCCCCATATAGTACATAAGGAGGTGGTCCCCCATAATCCTCAGTTCTTTCCTGCCGTCGACATCACAAGCATCGCGCCCGGTCACTTTCTAGCGCATGACTACTCAGGAACTACGACGTTTCTCCTTCTTTCTTCCGAATCTGGATTCATCTGATGTCCTCTCCAAACACCTCTCTGGAAGGTCACCCATCGAAGTGTGCCTCGGCAAACAGATCCCCTTCAAGGATCCTCACTCAGCCTGTGTGCATTGTTAGGCCCAGAACACGACACCAAGGCCTGCTCCTTCTGCCAGGGCTTCAACAGTCCCACCAGGATCCGCCGCCAGAAGGTGCTTCATGCTTTCTCTTGGAGGAGAAACTCAAGGCTATGGATAGGGAACCTTCCTCTGGGAGTCGTCAGGGAAGACCCATAAGCACTGGGAGAAACACCGGGAGAAGGAAAGGCCCAGGTCCCCGCCGAGGGCCTCGACTCCCGCAGCTCTGGCTCGAGGTCAGACCGCCTCCCTCCAGAGCTCAATCTCAGCCTCCCTGGTTCAGTCAGAGCCTCCAGTGGCTCCTCCTCTTGCAGCTTATTAAGACTTCCAGGCCATCGGCTTCATCCACCCTTCTAAGGCCCTCATCCAAGTCTGGGAGCGCCAAGTCTTCCTCCAGCCGCCGGGACCCAACGCCAGGTCGGTGTCCCAGCCCGGATGGGTCGGACCCAGTCCCGCGTAAGACTAAAGAACTGATGTCCCTGAAACGGATGCCGGACCCGACGTCCGCCCACCCATCGGCCAAGCATCACAGGCACTCCCAGGAGCCGGCTACAGTCAGACACCCGTCGCGCCGCCAGGCATTCACCTTCCAGGGCGTTGGCCAGGGACCGACGTCAGCTACTCCAGAGGGGAGGACTGCACCACCATTGCCTACCAACGCCGGTCGGAAGGTATCTTCGGAGGAGGACACCACTGAGCCCGGAGGACCAGGCGGGCGACTCCGGGAACCGCCGAGCTCCCACGGAACCCTCCCTCGAGTGGGAGACCCCGGGATCCGATGCCCAACCCCAGCAACAGGCCACCGCATCCGCCCTTCGCTGGCCTGAATTTGACAGAGGTAAAGGAGTCTTCACATTCTGGTGGGACACCATCAGGAAGGATGTGGTCACCACACACCCGGCTCCACCTCCACCTACTCCTTCAATGCCTACGCCCTCCTCCATCCAAGAGGTCCGTGGGGACGGTCACCAACCCCCAAGGAGCCAGCAACTCCTCCTAGGGGTAGATCCTCCGATAGGAGAAGACCTCCATCAAGATCCACTTCAGGGTCACCCAGCCCTAAGACACCCAGAAGACGCCTGGTACACCTCGTCCGTGGAGGATTCTAGATCTGACACCTCAGGGTGCTCCAGATCTCCTTCTCCCATCAGCATTTCCCTCCCAGACCCACGCGACCTTCCCAGGTCTCCTCTGGATGACCACTGGTCGCTTGAAATCATGAGGCACATTCAGGAGAATATGGGGTGGGATGCTGAAGAACTGACCCCGAGAGACAGCGCCTTGCCGTTACCTTCGGCAGAAAGATCCAAAGTCTGTGGTAGTACCACCCTTGGTGGACACTTTCGTGGACGCCACCAAGGCTGCATGGAAGCTGCCCCAGATCGACTGGCAGTGCCGAAGAAGGCTGACCGCCTACACAAGGCCCGAGGAGGACCAGTATCTGGAAAACCATCCTCTGGCTGATTCCCTGGTCATCACGGCCTTGCATGACCGGTCTCAGAGACCTCAGCACTTGAGCACACAGCCACCGACCCGAATCCAAGTAGTTGGATGTCCTGTAGGCGCACGACGCTGCCGTGACTCCGCGCCATCAGGTCCCTAATAACCTCACCCACATGGTTCAATTCCAGAACGCATTGGGAACAGGGACAGGACTTGGTTGAGAAAATGCCTGACGGTGGTCTAAAGGAGGAGCTTTGAATCTCCTCCATACCGGTTCGGATGTGGGGACCCAGGTGCTCAAAGCCGCACATCATTCTGCAGACTTCTTCGCCAGAGCTGCAGCCTCAAGCGTGTGTCTCCGAGACACTCTTGGCCCCTGCCTCTGGTTTTACCCCGGACGCCCCAGAAGAAACATGGACGCTCCTTACAATGGGGAAGTCCTTTTGGTGAAGCCTCTGAGAAGGTGATCACCAAACTTCAGGATGCAGGAAGGCAGTTAGATCTGTCCAGGCCATGTACAGATCTCGACCCAGTTCCTTTCATAGGAACCAGAGTCGCTTTCATGGCCAGACACAGAGGCAACAACCTGCCCGTCAACAGCAGAGGGGCTTCTTTCCTAAAAGCCCAGGCCAAGTCATCCCCAGGTAGAGGCCACCGAGTCGCAGTCGGCCCAACCTGTGGGATCTAACGCTGCCACAGCATGATCCTTCCCGCCCCCGCCCTCCTCAGGATCAACGGGAATGAAGGTCGGGGTTGCATCGCACGTCACCTGCTAGGGTGGTGGTCGATCACCACCGACAGGTGGGTGCTGCAATTGGTCGAAAAGGCCACTATATAGAATTCGTAGGCAACCCACCTACAAGACCTCCCCTGCTCTCCCGCCACTCGAAGTCAGCATGCCCTGCTTATACAGCAGGAAGTGCTCGCGACTTCTAGAGAAAGAAGCCTTAGAGCATGTTCCAGAGAACCAGAGGTTTAGGCTATTATTCACACTTCTTCCTGGTTCCAAAGAAAACAGGGACCTCCGTCCAATTTGGGCCTCAGCGACCTCAATCTGTCGGTCGTCTACAAACGCTCGCATGGTGACCCTTCCGGCCTAATCCCCATGCTGAAATGGGACGCCTTTCTGGCATCACTGGACATGCAGGACGCTACCTGCACATCCCATTGCTCAAGCGCACAGGAGGTTCCTGTGCTTCGAGTTTCAGAGCCGTCATTATCAGTTCCGAGCGCTCCTTTCAGGCTGTCATCGGCAACTCGCGCTTCAATGAAGTGCATGGCGGTTGTAGCAGCGCTCTGAGGAGACAAGACTACTACGTGTTCGCATTCTGGATGACTGGCTTCTCATGGCTCCCTCCAAGGAGGCACTGATGACAGCCATTCATCATACTCAGGCCTCTTTCAGTCACTGGGTATTCTCATCAACTACAAGAAGTCACTCCGGTACCATCCCAGAAACTGCAGTTTATAGGAGCAGTTCTGGACACCGTCGGAGGAAAAGCTTTTCTTCCCGCGGACAGAGCAGAACACATCAGATCCCTCATCAGGACCTGTTGGTGAAGAAGACCGCCCTGGCAGTTTGGTCCTTCGCTGCTCGGACACATGGCTGCGCCATTGCAACAGTCCCGATGGCAAGGCTCCACATGGGTAACTCAGTGAATGCTAAGGGTGCAAAGGGACCAAAGGCAAGACCATCTGCAGCAGCCAATTTGAATCACGAATGCCGGATTCGGGATTGGCAATGGTGGCTAGATCCGGGAAACCCCTCCGCTGGGTTCCTTGTAGCGCCTGCCTCCGATTGTGACTTCTCTCCACGGACGCCTCAGGGGCTCGGGTGGGGAGCACACCTAGACGGGTGAGGTCTCAGGGCACATGGACAGCCAAGAATCTCATTTCCACATCAGCATTTTGGAGATGAGGTGGTTCTTATGCTCTGCAAACCTTCCAGTCGGAGATTCCACGGGTACTCTCCTGTTGCAAACAGACAATACTGGGTGATGTATTACCTCAACAAACAAGGAGGCACTCACTTCTACCCACTTTGCAGGGAGACCATGAGAGTGTGGAGTGGGTAGCAGCACAGTGCAAACCTAATTGCAGTACACATCCCCGGAGTGGACAATACCATCGCAGACAGCCTGAGTCGCTGTCAGGCCAGAGTCCATGAGTGGGAACTTCTACAGGAGGTGGCAGAGGATCTGTTTCACAGATGGGGCACCCAGAGTTAGACCTTTTCGCGTCCCCATCCAACGCAAAACTGCCCAATTTTGCTCGCTAGATCCAGGGCCTGGTTTTTCTGGCAAGACGCGTTGTCCCTCTCCTGGCGGGCAGATTCCTCTGTGCCTTCCTCCTTTCCTGTTGATCCAGAGAGTCCTCTTAAAACTTCGCAAGGAGCAGACGATACTCATTTTGATAGCGCCTTCTGGCCCAGACAAATTTGGTTCCGCTTCTGCATCAGCTATCTGGAACCGCCACTACCTTGCCAATCAGCTCCCATCTGCTGTCTCAGGAAGAGGGTTCATTAGTACATCCGGACTTGCGTTCTCTGAACCTGCATGCTTGGCTCCTAGAGACATAGCCATGTTGCGATATCGGGTTCGCAAGACGGGCAGATGTACTCTGCCACCAGAAAACCGCAACCCACGCAACGTATGCCATGAAATGGTGTAGATTTTGCTTGTGGGCTAAAGCGCTGATTTCGCCATTAGATTGTCGAAAGCTGGTTCTGGATTACGTGCTTTCTCTTTTTCAGTCGGACTGGCTTTACTCCTCGATCAAAGGTGCACCTTTGTGCAATTTCGCTACCATGCCCCATAGGCCATCGGATGGTGGCCCAATTGGACACTATTCGTGCCTTTTAAGGGGAGTTCTCCACCTTAGGCCACCTATCAAGGATCCGATCCCTCCTTGGGACTTGCCCTTTGTCCTGGAGCAGCTTACGCTGCCCACCTTTTGAACCAGCCTGGATTGCGAGCTACGTTTTCTGTCGTGGAAAACGTTGTTTTAGTGCAGTTACTTCGTCAAGAAGGATTTCCAATTGCATGCACTGATGTGCAAAAGAACCTTATTTAGTTTTCCATCAGGATAGGGTATCCTGAGGACAAACCCAAAGTTTCTGCCTATAGGTGGTTTCAGCTCTCACCCTTAATCAGGATATCGACTTACCAGTGTATTTTCCTAAGTACCCCAACCGAGGAGAAGCCCTTCTTCACACCCTTGATGTACACAGGTGCCTCAGGTATTATCTGACTAGAACCAAACAGTTTCGAAAGTCGGATCAACTGTTTTGTCTCCTTTGCTGTTATGATGGAAGGAGCTCCTGTTTCTAAACAGTCTCTCTCGAGGTGGCTCATCCAGTGTATCTCTTTCTGTTATGATAAGTGCAATAAACCCTTACCAGGCGTGGTTAAGGTCATTCCACGAGAGGAGTGGCCACTTCCTTTGCGGGCGCTAAGGAATGTCTCCACCTCAGCTATTTGCGCTGCAGCCTCTTGGAGCTCGGTGCATACCTTTATTAGGCATTATAGCCTGGACATTGCATCGAGGAGAAGAGCAGGTTTCGCCTAGCCGTCCTTCAGGGACTTCTGTCTTAGGCTCGAGTAGGGTTGTGATCCCTACCTTTCCTCCTCCTCCCTGTGGCATAAGATTGCCGCTATTGCTTGGGAATCAGTCCTAATGGTGTAACCTGCTGCAAGAGCTGTATCTCGAAATAAGATAGTACAGTTACGTAAGAACTTACCGTAACAGTAGATCTTCGAGAACAGCTCTTGCAGCAGGTACCTTCCCACCCACCATTCCCCTTTGTTGTGGAGGTAGGTAGTAGCCAAACATCCATATTTAGAGATGGGAAGTTCTTTTTAGTCTTGGCCATCTGGTGGCGGATCCTCGGTCTCTCTACTGATGTCATCCAGCGGCCGGGAGTCTCCGGCGGAGAACTGAGGATTACGGGGACCGCTCCTTATGTACTACGCCTGACGCCGGGGCGGACGGACGTCGGAGGATGTCCCCGCTGAAGACTGCTAGCTAGAAAATTGCGGTCCTGGCGCCTGACGGCTTCCAGTCCTAATGGTGTAACCTGCCAAGAGCTGTTCTCGAAGATCTACTGTTACGGTAAGTTCTTACGTAACTGTACTTTCTGTTCCTTTGTAATCAAAAGGTTCTGTTGGCTGAGGGAACTGTCAGTCACAGTAAGGGCTCCCTCCAGATCCATTTGGGTGCCAACACTTAAAACTACAAAGACTACAGAATTCCATCCCACAAGACCCTGGGGACAGTCTCCATTTAGGTCCCCAGTGGTTCGATTGGTCCAAATTCTGGAAGTCCAGGACCTAACATGGTGGATCCCATCCAAATGTTCGAGCTGCAATAAAAGCAGGTTTGACAAACTTCTCTATCTTTTACAGTAACGGCACATAAACAGTAACCAATCACAGTTCCCAAGAGGGCTCCTGCTGCACAAGTAGCAACTGCAGAATGGAGCAAAATAACACACTGGCTGGCTGGTTGCAAGCCTTAATTACTCGGACCCAGCCCAGACTAATTCCTAAACACAGCTTAGCCATTCTCAGAGAGGCACAGAGGCTGCTAGGGCACTCTCACATAGACAAATAAGAACTACTGAAGACAGGACACCAGCCTGACAGTGGGCATTAAGGAGCCCAGGAAGACATTATAGTAAACCCCAGTTTGTAGGGGATTACACTTGCATCCTGAAGCCAAGTGCACATGCTGTTCTAGGAGCGTGGATATGTTGTTCATCCACACTTTGGCATGTCCCTTTCCTTTAAATCTGGCCGGAAGTCTTCAAGCTGGCTCCTCCCACCCACCCGGTGGTAAATACCTTAGCTCCGCCCCATGACGCCAGATCTTCCTTTCCGCTGGAAGATTCAGGTTCCTCGCTACTTCTGCAGTATCGTAGGCCCTGGATACTAATTGACCAGTTTTCCACTGCAATCGATTTCTTTGAAACTAAATACGAGTTCTGATTCTGATCCAAGCGCGCGGACATGGAGGACAATCGTCCCCAGGTTTCGCTGGTGTCCCTACTGGACAGAAAATGTCGCAACCGATCCCCACTTCTCGTGGTGTTCATTGTTTGGGTGTCGTGCATGACACCTCTTCATGCGCCCATCTGCTTGGCCTTCCATCCCAACGCTCTGGACGACCACAAGGCACGCTTGAAGCTGGGGAGACCGGAGCTTGGTAGTCCACCGTGAAATTGAAGGAGGCAAGGTGGGCGGTTTCTCGCCACGGATCCGCCAACAGCTCAACCAGATGGCGCTTATTTAAGAAGAAGCTGCCAGCTTTGGCCAGCCGAGGTTTTTTCATGCTGCTAAACCTTGGCTATACCTTCACAGGATCCTTTCGGAACTGTGCCATTCTCTCCACCAGGGTGATGCGCTCGGGCATGCACTTCTCCCACCCTAGAAAACGGGACAAGGAGCCTAAGTCTACTTGGAGAAGATGTTCTGGGACCGAGAGAGATCTGAATCTCAGGACCTTGGGGTCTCAGCCTTGGTCGAGATCGCTTCCTTGGCCACCGCTTCTCGGACCTTCCGTCAGGCTAAAGGCACCGAGGCCGAGGAAACTGCCACACTGGCCAAGATATTCTCGACCCGGTCGCTGTTGTCGCTGACCCCGTCGACAATCTCATTGAGAGAACGCCATCCTTTCCTTCCCCGAGGAGACCCAGCCTCAGTTATCCCGATCAAGGACCGAACCTTGGTTTTCACCGACTCTGGCCTCTCCCGATCGAACAAGTCGACTGGCCGGTTTTGATTGAGGACCAGGACCCTTCGGTCGAAAAACGAAAAAGGTCACAAACACTCGAAGAAGTGTTGCCACCGATCCTCATCCTTCTTGGACAAGAAGAGACTTCGACGGAAGCTCAGTCGGCGTTATGAGGACCTTATGGGGCAACAGCTAATTCTGACCAGTCATAAGCGGCTCCGCGGCTACACTGGCCATTACTTGGTCAAACCTTTAGGCCGATGTTGACCCTCCGAACCGAAGATTCTGGTTCTTTCTGGTAGGACCAGCTCGATTCCTGTTTGGCCTGTTCTGGTCTTCCCACCAATTTTGGATGAGCCACCACCTAAGCAGCCTCAGGGAGGGCCTCAAAGAGGACCGACAGATAGGGCCTGCCCCATCGCCTGTCCATCACTGTTGTCCCCAATCACCTTCGACGTAATGAAGGAGACATAGGCGGAGACCCTTGTATCCCGACTCTTAGGACTCGGATACCACTGGTCTACAATCACACCCCAATGATGAGTTGTCAGTGACAGGCTTGGAGGAAGGCCTTCCTCTTTCCAGGGTATCCTCCGCCTTATTTCAGAGTCAACCAGTATGCCCTTGGAGCCTATCCAAAAGAAGGCGAATATCCTCTCACGGATATCCTTAAGAAGGGGATACCCTGACAGAGGCCTTCCCAGTGGCCAAAGCCATTTGTTGGCCCGGCCCTTGAGCTATGGCACCACTGCCTGCCTCTTGCTCCCATCTGCCCACAAGTACACTGTACCCATGGGGTCCTTGGCGGTTTCACAGAGCATCCCTCAACTGAGAGCCTTGTGACCGCCTCTGTGTTTAGATGCACGGGTAGCTCAGCGGATACTGACTGCCCTCCAGACAAGGAGTCCAAGAATATGAACCATTCTGCCGGAAGGTGTATGCGGCCTCATCCTTGGGCCTCGTTAGGCCAGCTCGGCAGTGATCAAGGCACACTTCTCTCACGCCCTCTTGGGGTTGCTAGATGAATTCCTCCCTCATCTCCCAGTGGACATGCAGACCACGGTTAAGCAGGTCCATCACCAGGGCCGTGCTGTTGCAAAACAGCAGCTCCAGACGGCCTTGGATATTGGAGATTCCTGTGCCCGTTCACTAGCAGCTGCAGTGGCCACTCGCCGCAGGGCCTGGCTGAGGTTATCCTCTTTCCTGGTGGATACTCAGCACAAGTTAGCTGGACGTGCCCTTCCTTGGCACTGATCTCTTCCAGTCCAGGAGTGGCAGGTCACCTCCACGCATAGAGCAGTCCAATGCCACCTTGGATGCCACTTCTGCAAAGGGTTCTTAGGGCAAGAACCAGCAGAAGCGCAAGAAGAAGCCTTTGGCATTCTTCTCCTGCTGTTAGACAGCCCTCCTTCCAGGAGGTCAGCAGCAACAGCAGGCTCAAGCTTGGCGCCCCAGGCCCAAGCAGGGTCCCTAACAGCCCTGCAAATGAGGTTGAGGTGCGGTCCAGGAGCCTCCGCCTCCTCTAAGCCTGCTCAGTGACAGGTCAGAGGTGGCCACCCATCACACCAGTTCTGGGTCCTCCCGTGGGGCCAGCTCCGCTACTTTCTTTCCGCCTGGTCCGGTATCACTTTGGACAGGTGGGTCCTGAAAGTGGTCGGTCGGGACTGCCTCTAGACTTTGAGCAGTACCCTCCCTGCCGAGCCCGTGCCCTCGGGAGAAAGGATCTCAGTTTGCACTCAGTCGGCACTGGGACGACATTGCTCATCTCCTCCACAAGGAGGCAGTAACTCCAGTGCGGATCCTCCTACAGACCCAGGCTTCATGTTCAGGTGCTTCCTGGTGCCCAAGCAGATGGGGGTTGGTGCCCAATCCTAGATCTGCACGTCCTGAATCAATATCTCAGGTCTCGCACCTTCGGATGGTAACTCTGAATCAGATCATACCATCTCTGGAGTGAAACATGTGGTTCTGTTCACTGGATCTACAGGACCCGTTTTTCCACGTCCCAATCCGTCCATCCCACCAGCGGTTCCTCCGCTTCAGGGTGGAAGGGACTCTGTATACAAGTTGCAAGCCATACCGTTCGACCTGTCATCGTCCCCTCGGGTCTTCACCAAGTGCATCGCAGTGGTGGCGGCCCATCTATGGCATCAAGGGGTTCGGATATGCCCCTACCTCGACAATTGGCTCTGGCAGGTTCCTCCCTGCAGGAGGTGGAGAGATCAGGGACCTGGCCCTCTGAACCTGTTCCCAATTAGGCCTCCTGATCCAACGAGGCCAAGTCGGAACTCGTACCCTCTCGGGTGATGGGCTTTATTGGGGCAGTGCTGGACTCTCGTCAGCCAGAGCTCGATCCCGGTGGACAGGGCGGAGGTTCTTTCCTCCTTTGCCCAATCATTTCTGGTTGGGCACTTGTTGCCTGCCCAGGACTTCCTCGCCTTCTGGGTTACATGGCGGCGTGCACCTCAGTGGTCCGTTGGGCCAGATTGCACATGTGCCCCTCAGTGGGAGCTGGCGCTCAGTGGACTCAGCGTCAGGGTAAATTCAACCAGCTGGTCACTGTAACCCAGAAGATGTGGGATGATCTCCAATGGTGGACCGTCCCAGGTCATCTGCAGGTAAGGATCCCGTTTGTCCGACCGAGCCAGCAGTCGTTCTCACTAAACAATGCCTCTGTCATTGGCTGGGGAGCCCACATGAGGGACAGAGCCCATGGCTTCTGGACCCCAAGGAATCCTGATGCCACATCAACCTGCTTGAGCTCAGAGCAGTCAGACTGGCACTGTCGGCTTTGGCTCCTCAGCTCCGGTGTCAAGTGTCGGTGTTCATGTACTACCTCAACAAACAGGGGCAGCATGCACTCCGCCTGCTATGCAGAGGCGCTCCAGATCTGGACCCTCTTCAGCGGTTGGAGGCGGATCTCCTTGCCATCCATGTGGCAGGAGTCTTGAACCAGCTGGCGGATGCTCTCAGCCACATAGGTCAGACATCCCAGGACTGGTCTCTCCATCCAGAGGTAGCTTACAATCTGTTCACCCATTGGGCAAACCGTTGGTGGACCTGTTTGCCTCAGGGAGAACACCAAGCTGAGGCTGTACCATGGCGCCCCCCTCAGCAGGGCTCGCTGCGGGGGATGCCGTCTCGAGGCCGTGGACCCCAGGCCTTCTCTGTGCCTTCCTCCATTTCCTTGATCCACAAGGTGTTACTCAAGGTGAGGAGGGACAAGCGAAGGTTATCCTGGTAGCTCCAGATTGGCCCCACCAGTTCTGGTATCCAGATCTCCCCAGCCTCAGCTGCAGGGCCCCGGAGCAGCTTTACATGCCGGACCTGATATCATTGAATCAGGGAAGGTATTCCACCCAGACCTTCAATCCCTGCACCTCACAGCCTGGTACCTGATCGGCTAGAGTTCCAGGCTCTGGTCTTACAAGGATGTCTACACAGTTGTGCAGGCATCTAGTAAGAAATTGACCAGGAAATGTTATGCCTTCAAATGGAAAAGGTTTTCCATTTGGTGTCAGGAGATTAAGAGTCTGGACCCTTGTCCTGCTCTGTGGCTAACATTTTAGACTACCTTTGGTCTCTCTTTCCAAAGGGGTCTACGGTCATCAATCCTTAGGGTGCACCTGGAAGCCATTTCCGCTTACCCGGCCGCGGGCAGTCAGTCGACATTAGCACAGGGAGACAGTGGTCGGGCACTTTTTCAAAGGCCTGGATCACACATCCTCTGATCGTGAACCTCCACCTCCGTGGGATCTTTTGCTGGTTGTGGCAAAGCTCATGGGCAAGCCATTCGAACCCATGCACAAGTGTGAGCTCTCACACTTGTCGTGAAGACTGCCTTCCTGCCAGCTATCCGTCAGCCAGAAGGCAGGGGAGCTCTAAGCGCTTCGGTGGACTCTCCTTATCTGGTCTTTCACAGGGACAAAGTTGTCCTCGCCCCCACCGAAATTCTTTCCGAAGGTGGTGTCAGCAATTCACCTTAACCAGGTGTTGACTCTGCTGGTATATTACCTAACTACACCTTGGACGCCCGGTACAGGCTCCATACCCTGGACCTTAGGCGTGCTCTCTCCTAGTACAAGGAGAGGAGGCGTAAGTGGGAGAAGTTCGCCAGCTGTTTGTCACCTCACTGAAGCCACTTCTGGCAGACCTGCAGCCAAACTGACCATTGCAAGATGGATTACATCATGCATAAGTCTGTGCTATGTGTTGGCGGGCAGGAGCCTCCCAGAGGGATAAGAGCTCATTCTACCCGCCATACTGCTGCATCAGTGGCTGCTTCCAGGGACATTCTATCCAGGAAATCTGTCGGGCTGCTAGCTGGAAGTCGGCAAACACCTTCATTACCCATTACCACATCAACCTGGAGTCACATCGGGATGCTGGTTTTGGGGCCTTGGTTCTCAATCTCTGTTTCCTAAGTAGGGGTGTGCGCTTTGCCTCCCTCCCTCCTCCCGGAGAACTGCTTGGAGTCTGCCAAACAGTGTGGATGAACAACATACCCACGCTCCTAGAAGAATAGGTTATTCACCTGTAACAGTAGTTCTAGGAGTGATATATTTGTTCATCCTCACCACCCGACCTCCCGGCCCGGAGCACAACCTTGCTACCAATGGGCTAAGATCTGGCGTGCGTGGGGGCAGAGCCAAGGTATATACCACCGGGTGGGTGGGAGGAGCCAGCTTGAAGACTTCGGCAAGAGTTACAGTGGAAGGGACATGCCAAACAGTGTGGATGAACAACATATATTACTGTTACAGGTGAGTAACCTGTTCTTTTTGTTCTTCCCTCAGTCTCTAATTTTGCCCCAGTTCCCAGATTGCATCCTCCCTCCACCACTGCCCCAGTCCCTGTTTGTACCACCTACCCCTGCTGCTGTCCCCAGTTCCTGTTTCCATCACCTGCTGCCCCATTTGTGTTGCCTGCTGCTGTTCTCCCGCTCCTGCTGACCCCAGTTTCTCATATGTATTGCTCACCTCCCTGCTGTCATTGGAGACATTAGCAGACAGCCGACCCCCAGTGATGGCCCATCTCCAGTGCTTCTTGCATCAGTGCTAAAGGCCACATAAATATATGAATGGATCAGCTCTGGAGATTGCAGCCTCAATGGAGCAGCCCACCAGTCACAGCGTAGCTGGTGTGTAAACAGGCCTTCAGACATTCCATGACATCAGTTACACCATTCCATGCTGTTCATCTGAATTGCCTGGAATGGTATCACTGATATGCTAGAGTGTTCAGGCAGTATGAAGAGAGCGAGAACAGTGACTAGGAATGGATTCAGAGTAGTTACAAAGGCAAAAATAGATTATTAATTTAAGAACAAAGGTCAAAATATACCAGAATATTGTAAACAGTAAAAAGGAATGCAAGAGGGCATCTAGAGATGTTTCCTATCAGCTTTAAAGGAGAGCCCTGCTGCTTCATTGTGTTATATCTGTAGCACTGTGGAACCATCAAAAGGTGTAGAAAAAGGACTTGAAACAGCTTAAGACTCCTTTATGTATAGGGAAGGGGTGCTTGTTTGTAAAAGGCATAAATTGGTTGTTGCAACCACGTGGCATCACATTTGCAAGTGCATATTGGACCCAGATGTTTACAGGTTTGTTGACAAGAGTTTCTTAATATGATGTGAAAAGGCATAAAGAACAGTTACATAAGAACTTACCGTAACACTAGACTTTCAAAGGGATCTCAGTAATCAGGTTACACCGTGGAACCTTCTCCATTCACCAGGCTGGCACAATGTCTTTTTTTGTTGTTGTTATAATTTTTATTCATTTCAAAAATGGGGGAGGGTACAAAAAGACAAAAAGAGGGTTAACTTGACAGTCACAATTCA
The DNA here is from genome assembly GCA_016271365.2 of Neoceratodus forsteri. Taxonomy (NCBI): domain Eukaryota; kingdom Metazoa; phylum Chordata; order Ceratodontiformes; family Ceratodontidae; genus Neoceratodus; species Neoceratodus forsteri. The sequence continues at coordinate 558,449,896 of CM057456.1, read as the reverse complement.
TTAAACTCATTGGTTACATATCAATTAAAGGTAAATTGGACTCTGCAATATTACATTTGTACTTCATTCAGTGGCAGTAAATAATATAAAGGTTGACATTGCACAGATGTAGGGTTAACATGAATCACAGTTTACAGTTTTAACTGTACATTATACATCTGAAATATGGATTTGAATTATGAAAGACCCATATCCTGCTGTCTGGGGTCACACAACCCCTGGTTGGTTCATGCATGTCCTCATATGAATAGTCTCCCTCCCACCATTGACCTCTTTGTCCAGGACACTCCCTAGGGGACAAAGGTGGGATTCTTTGACATAATATATGGTATCCATCTAGACCATTTCAAGGTACATAAATCAGCTTTGTCATTTAGATGGTAGGAGATTCTTTCTGATCTATAGGGAAAGTCAGTGTCAGGTCATGGCCTTCTTAGTCAGCCAATAGCAGAACCCCTATGAGGTATCTTGTGTGTGTATCTTTGAGTTCTTTAGGGAAGACATGAAGGATGAACAGATCCCCAGTAAGAGTTAGTGGAGGCCAAAGAGAGCATTTCACTCTACTTGGCAGGCCTCAGACAGCTAGTTTCGAACCCACTCATGAGGAGCAATCTTAGACCTCGTGCTCTCAAACGGGGCAGTGAGAGGAGCTCAGATCTAGAAGTGGGTTACCATCTGGGAACAAGTGACCATCAAACAGTGTGGCTCACGCTAAACTCAGCTACAGAGTCAAGCCATACAAAAGTGAGGGTACTGGACTTCAGGAGGGCTGAGTTTGGCAAGATGGAGAGTGCCTCAGAAAAGCACTAGCAAACAGGCTAGAAGGAGGTGTGGAGCAACAATGGGGAATCATCAAACTGCCATCACAGAGGCAACAAGCCTTTGTGTGAAGCAAATAAATCAAACGAAAGAAAAAGCCACTATAGTTTTCAAAGAGGTGGCTGTGAAAGTCAGGAAGAAAAAGATAGTATTCCGGAAGTATAAGGAAACACAGAAGGAGCAGGACAGAGAGCTGTACCAGTTAAGGCAGAAGGAAGCAGGAGGAAGTCAGAATAGCAGGCCCAAACTGAGGAAAAGATAGCCAACTCGTTAAGAAGGGGATAAACCTTTATAGGTACATCACGAGTGTAGAAAGACAAAGGGAGGGATAGTGAGGCTGAATAGAATGAATGGTGGTTTGGCAGAAGGGACAGTGAAAAGCAGGATACTGAACGTAATATTTCTGCTCAGTATTCACAAAAGAGGAGGAGGAAGTGCCTAATCCAATTAACAGAAGCACTCTTGATAGGGGGTCGATCCCAGTCCTTTCACAGAAGAAAGGGTTCTGAAAGAACTCCTAAAACTGAAGGTGGACAAAGCAATGGGGCCTGATGGAATTCACCCAGAATTCTAAAATAATTAAGGGGGAACTAGTGAAACCATCTACTCTCTTTTAATAAATCATGGGAGGATGGTGTGGTACCCGAGGACTGGAGGAAGGCGGATGTGATCCCTTCACAAAGTGGGACCAAGACAGAGACAGGAAACTACAGACCTGTCAGTCTGACCTCTGTGGTAGGGAAAGTGATGGAGTCACTTCTGAAAGAAAGAATAGTTGAGTACCTAGAGGCCAGTGGGGCACAGGACCCAAGGCAGCATGGGTTCACAGCGGAAGGTCATGTCAGACAATCTAATAGATTTCTTTGACTGGTGACCAAAGTAGTAGACCATGGAGGGCTGTGGACATGGTCTACCTAGACTTTAGCAAGGCATTTGACACAGTCCCACACAAAGATTAATAGTCAGATTAACCAGCCTGGGAGTGGGTCCCAGGGTGGTAGCCTGGGTAAAACATTGGCTGGACAACAGGACACAGAAGGCAATTGTAAATGGAGTCCACTCTGAAGAAAGAGGGGTTACTAGTGGGGTACCGCAGGGTTCAGTATTGGGTCCAGTCCTTTTAATCTCTTCATAAGTGACATTGCAGAGGGACTGGAAGGAAAAGTATGCCTCTTTGCAGATGACACAAAGATCTGCAACAGGGTTGATACACAAGGTGGCGTGGAAAGGATAAGAAGGGACTTGGCAAGGTTGGAGGAATGGTCGAAGTATGGCAGCTAAGATTCAATGCAAAGAAGTGAAAATAATGCACCTGGGAAACAAGAACCCAGGAGAAGAATACACAATGGGGGGTAGTAACAACAACAAAAATGAAAGGGACCTGGGGGTAATCATATCAGATGACCTTAAGGTTAGCAAGCAATGTGAGAAGGCAGTAGGGAGGGCTGGGGTATACTGGAATGCATAGGGAGAGGCATCCAGCAGAAAACAGGAAGTTGTTATCCCTCTGTACAGACAGTTGGTGAGACCCCATCTGGAGTACTGTGTCCAGTTCTGGAGACCCCATCTCCGCAAGGACATAGACAGGATAGAGGCAGTCCAGAGGAGGGCAACTAAAATGGTGCAGGGTCTGCAAGTGAAGCCGCATGAGGAGAGACTAAAGGAGCTTAATATGTATACCCTTGAGGAAAGAAGGAGAAGGAGACATGATAGAAACTTTTAAGTACCTCAGTGGAATCAACAAAGTCCAAGGGTAGCATCTTTCAGAAAAAGAGACTGGGGACACAATTTAAAGATAGAGGGCGGTTCAGGGGCAATGTGGGAAGTATTATCTACAGAGAGGGTAGTGGATGCATGGAACAGCCTTCCTGAGGAGGTTGTGGGGTCTAAAACTGTGGAGAATTCAAGAATGCAAGGACAGACATAAGGCAATTCTTGTGGGGGTAGGAAGAAATAGGGCTGTTGGTTAACTAGGATCTGCGGCCCATCCTGTAGGTAGGGAAATGGGCAGACTAGATGGGCCAAGCGGTCCTTATCTGCCACAAAGTCTATGTTTCATGTTACTTGTAGAGTCCAGAAAGGACTTTTATCTGCGTGGACATGCCCAGAATATGTGGGTGTGATGTGCCCTCGGCTCACTACATCGACACCAGCAGTCCCCTGACCGTGTTGGCAGAAATGTGCAGTCACTACTGGTGTGCGGAAGAATCTAAGCAGTATCTGCCAAGAAAAAGTCTCTAACTATGGGAGTAAGTGAGTTTGGCTGTGGAAAGACAGCCTCTATATCAGTTTTGTGTGGGATGTCGAATCCAAGTTCCTACTCCACTTAGCACACATATTGTCAGTATTCACTCCCAGGGTGTCCCCAGTGCCTTGTAGAGAACAGATATTATATGGGAGTACTGTCAGCTATAATGAGTTGTTGAAGACAGGAAATCAGTTGGGGCAATTGTTCAAGGTTCCATGCCTGGGTGGGGAGGGAGTAATAAAATGGCTTTAATTGCAGATATTGATAGAAGTCCTGATGTCTCAAAACCATATGACTGACATAAATCCAGGAAGGGTTTAAATTCTCCTCCTTTGGAATTGGATGAGATATGAGAGCCCCAAGTGTTCCCAGGTAGAGAACAAATGGTCATATACTGCTGGGTGAAAGTCCTCTAGAGAGCAATGGGGCAGATGAGTGGGAGGAATGTGGTAAGAGAGAAATGTTTACGAATGACATTCCAAACTTTCATCTGGTGTATAATCAGGGGTTCGGTCAGTGTTAAATTATGGGGATGAAAGGAAGGTATTGGTAAGTCATATTTTTAATTAACCTCTTAAAAGGCATAAGGCCTTCTCAGTCTCTCTCTCTCTCCACAAGGCAGGGCTGGTTCTAGTAAGTCAGCAAACTAAAAGGGACAGGTGTGTGGCCAATTATAAAGTTTGAAATTAGGAAGAGCTAACCCCCTCCATTGCCTAGGGAGATATAAAATGGGTAACTTTATTCTAGGTCTTCTACCGACCATATAAATCTACTAATGAGTTTGTTCCATTGTGAAAGAGTAACCCTCCCTTCATTTATTGCTCCATTTATATTATTTTTATTCCTCTCATGCTGGAAAGATAGTGGATACTGGATATTCGTTTGTTATATGTGCTCTTATGTTTTGTTTGTTGGCTGGCCACCCACTTTGTTTTTATTTGTTTTGTTATGCATTTATCGCTTTGTTTTATTGTCTCTTGTGTTTTCTAGAATCCTTAGTAAACTTTAGAATCCAGAAGAGGGAACTGAAATAATACAATGGGGATGTCTGGACTGTTGTCCTTAGTCCAGTAACACCCAGCATTTGTTTGTTTAAATACTTGGAGTCTTTACTCCTATTCCCCGTAAGGATTCATGTAAATATCGAGATGGAGCTGTCTATGCTCCGTGGGCTTTATTTCCTGGGTTTGTAGTTAATTCAGCCCTTGTTTTAATAAGAGATACTCTGTGTAGTATCCCTTGTTGTGAGATTGCACCTAAGCTACAAGGCTCCTTGTTCCTGGAGCCAAGCCTCGGTTTGCTCTTCTGTGACATACGAGGAAATGCCCAGTAGTAAATTCATGCATTGAGCCTTTTCCCTGTTCCTAGACTTTAATGTGAGCCCCTAAATGAATGAGGCAGGTTCTTGTTTCTACACCTAAGCAGTAGCCAGCGACCTAAGGCGAAGTGCTGGTACTGGTACCTGCCAGCTCAAACGCAAGACAGTTTTCACAAAGTTGTTTATTTTTCTCCCAGAAGGAGAGATTATAAATAAACACTTCTCTGCATTCTACTCAAACTCAGGAGCTGAAACAGAGCTCTTTTGGGACTGACCTGAAACCTTGAAGAAGCGAGGGATTTTCTGACGCTAACTCAGTGTGTGGTATGTTGTGCATACCCTTCAAGGCAGCTCTCCTTAAGAGCCGGACTGCCTCTTGAAGTCACTTTATGCTGCCATTGAAAGGAGGTGCTACTGGAAGCTGAACAAGTGATTAAAAAACTATCAAAAGACTGTAATTAATTTTTTAACTATTTATGTTAATGATGTGTATTAAAGGGACCTTATTATTATGAATATAATATTTGCAATTCAAATAACAAATGTATATACAAATTAAAGTATGGGTGGAGCTAAGTGATCACATGTCACATTTTGGGTATTTAAGGTGCACATTTAGGTTGGATAGTCAGATAAGATGGAGCGTTGAGACAGAGAACACTCTTGTCTAAAGGACAGCTTTGAATGGGGATGTGATGCTGTAAACACCCCAACAGCTAGTAACTTCTAGTTTTCCTTGGTTGATTTATTTTATTTTGCCATTTTCAGTCCGCTTATTTATAAATAAATATTCTATTTTTGCTGCAATTTACTTCTGGTCCATCTGTTCACCTACCTCGACATCCAAGAGCGGAAAATTTAATTCGGGATGTAAATTGGAACATTCTTAAAGAGAGGGCTCGTGGGAGAACCACCATCCTTACAACATCAACCTTCTGAAGGAGATTCAGTGGGAGAATATTCCATCGGTCAGGTCCGCCTTACATTTGGGCAAAAATGTGTCATAATTATTTTCACTATGTCAGCAACTTGGTGGGAAAGGTGAATACCTAAATATTTTAATTTGTCTAAATCCCATCGAAATGGGAACCTTTGTTTAAATGCTGAAGTGGGGATGAAATGAAAAGCCAATACTTTCGTTTTGGTAGTATTGAGTTTATACCCTGAACACATACCGAAGTGGTCCAGTATTTCAAAACTGCTGGTACTGATTGGGTAGGGTTTGTTAAAAAAGCAAGACATCATCTACATAAAGCGCTATGTGATGTTCCATACCTTCCATCTGAACTCCCTTTAACTGGAGGAATTCTAATGGCCTGCGCCTAGAGGTTCGATAAAGATAGCAAATAAACCAGGGACAAGGGGCATCCTGCGTGTGCCCCAAATAGGGGAAATAAAAGGAGTGGTGTCTAGCAACTTTCACGCAGGCCGGGTGAAGAGTAGAGTGTTCTAATCAGGGAAATAAAGGGAGGGAAAGCCTATTTTGACATAACGGCAAACGAAGGGCCACCGACCCTGTCAAATGCCTTCTTGCATCTGGGCTGAGAAGGACAGAGGGTGTTACTGCAATTTGCATTTCTCTATTAAATGGAGGGCCCTTCTTGTATTATGTGTAGTGGATCTACCGCTGACAAATCCAGTCTGGTCCAGATTAATTATTGCAGGGAGAACTGCGTCCAGGCGTTTGGCCAGAATAGACATCAGGAGTTTATAGTCTGCATTTAAGACTGATATTGGTCGGTAGGATGAACAACACTGTGGGTCCTTATCTGATTTAGGAATAAGGAAAATCACTGCATATGACCAGCTAGGTGGGGATTCACGAATCTCACATGACATTGTTGCACAACTGCAGAAGGGTTGGTGCAGTGATTGTGCAAGATGTTTGTAAAACTCGCACCATACCCATCTGGGCCAGGGGCCTTCATAGTTTTAGATGGGAGATAGCTGGAGGATATAGGGAAACCAAGGAGGCCCTTTGGTCCTCACTCAGCTTGGTGAGGCTCAATGGAGAGAGAAAGGCCCCAATATTCTCTTGTTCTGATGAGTGATCAGGCGTATATAAAGTTTTATAATAATCACAAAAGGCTTGGGTAATCTGACTCATTTTAGAACAGATATTACCTGAATTAAGGTCTGTAATAGTAGCTATAGTAGCACGTGGTGCTGCCTTAGTAGCTGGTAGGCAACAAACGGAAGGCCCTTGGACCCACTTCACCATACCTTTGCCTCAAAAGGCTAGTGCTATTTCAGTGCTTTGCTGGGTGAGGGAATCCAACTCCTGCCTAACCTGTTCAAGCTGAGCCAAAACCGATTTGTCCCCTCGTTGATGTGCGGTCTGGAGAAAGTGCAGAGTCTGCTCCAGGTGCATTTGTTTTTCTTTCCGTTGCTTTCATCTGAGTTGATGAATATTGTATAAGGTGACCCGCAGTACCACTTTTAACGATCTCACCTAATAGCAGAGGTAATTTCTGGGTCTGAGTTATCCTCAAAATTTCTTGAACTTTCTCATCGAGAAATTCTTTAAATTGGGCACTTTAAGGTGGATTGGATTAAATCTCACGGCGTTTCGCTTTCTCAAGGCCCAGATCCCATGTCGTGACTACTGGGGCGTGGTCTGTATGTATAATATCGGCAATAGTTGCTTCCCTTAGAGTATCCAGGCTCCTTCTGTGTGTAACAATGGTCTATCCTAGAATAAGAACCGTGTGCAGCTGAGTAAAAGGTATATCTTCTATCCCTAGGGTGAAGGGTGCGCCATACATCAACCCAGCCCACCTCCTGAACAAATCTTTTAAAAAATCTCTGTGGTGCTGTGGTGCTGGCTGTCTGCCCCTAGCAACCCCAGAAGTGTCAAGATTAGGATTGGGAGATATTAAAATCTCCTGCAAGTACCAGGGTGCCCTTAGTGAGTTGGACCACCCTATCTAAAAGGGATCGACGGGCTTGCTGAGTTGAACCAGGAGGGAAGTATGCATTAGCCAGAGTGACCTCCCTATCCTGTAGCAAGCCCCAGACCACTATCAAGTGGCCCTCAGAATCCGCCCACTCGTATGTGGCCTTAAAGGGAGCAAGGCTGGAGATCAGTATGATGACCTCCTCCTCCTCCCATTAGGGAAGGAAGAGGAAAAGACTTGTGAGAATCCCCCGCCAACTTCTCATGTTCCTTCAAGCTCATGTGCTTTCCTGCATATACATTATTCCTCATGGGACTTTCTAAAAATGTAATCATTCTGGTTCTTTTAACGGGCTACCCAGCCCATTAACATTCAACGAAAGGATCTGTAATGGGTGTCAGACATCATACAGTGTCTTAATCATCCAAGTAACATTTCTGTGCCTGCCTCCAAATTTCAGCTATGGACTCTGCCAGGTTTTTCGCAGTTAAGAAGAATGTGACTGTCTAAAAGGATATAGCGAGAAGAACTCTCCTCAAGCTGTGTAGAACAATATATAGGCCCAAAACATTAACTGGCCTAACATTATACAGCCATTCCCTGCCAACTGGGCGGAGAAAGCACCAAACTCCGGACTTCCATGGGGTTGGTCGCCAAAGAAAACAATGTGGGCGCCCAGGTCCCCGAATGTGCCCAAAATTTTACGGGATCTAATCTAGGTTAGAGCAGACGTTATTTGTCTCTTCTAGGGAAAAAGGAGGTACAGTGGCGGGTAGTCATGCCTCGTGCCCCCACCAGGGATTAAAAAGAAAATGCAATGCCTACATATGGGCAATCTGCCCCATCTTATTTTAACAGAACTAATAGCCGGAGGGGACCATCCATTATGCCTTGGGGTACATCCCAAAGGGTCTGCCCAAACAGAGAATCCACCAGAAGAGGCCAGTCCCGCCCCAGAAAGTGCCCTCATCCCCTCTGGTACAGTGTTTGGGGAGGCGGAGCACAGGTGGGCGTAGGTATGGCTCCAAATGCCAGCACAAGGGAACAGTGTCTCTGGAGCCTAATAATCCTCTTCAGGTATAACCTCTGGGACCTCAAGGGTTGGAGACATGTTATGATGGCAGAAACCCTTTGAATTATAGTAGGGGAAAATACTTGAGTGTATTTGACAATAATAAAAGAAAGATGTCATCCACCTGAACTGAAAGTTCACCAGCAAGGCCTTAGGGACAATCAGCTGGTGTTTCTTCTGTCACCTCGGCTCCCTGCATCCCATCCATGCCCCAGTCCACCCCACCCCGCAGCCTGAATCTCCATATGTAATGGGCCTTCAAAGCGGCAGCTAGTCAGTGGTTCCTCAGAGTCACGACCCAGAATCGCCCTCAGTGCCCCCGCTGGGGTGGCGGTGGGGCAGCGGGATAGTGACCCACTGAGAAAGGAGGCCTCAGGAAAAAGCGGGACTACAAGGTGGTCACACGGGGAGGCATACATAACTGAGGGGGGAATAGACAGGTTAGCCTACCTGAATCAAGTGTGACTAAGCAAAAGAATGTCCCATTAGTTTTTCATTTAACCGCGTCTTCCACGTCACCATCTGGATGGTGACGTGGAAGACGGCTACTACGCTGGGCGCGGTATTGTACTTTGAGAGTTGCTGCACCAGGGAGCTCCGAGCCTGAGTTTTATCCGCTTATTTAAGTTGTAGCATTATTGTTCTTAAGTTGTAGCTATATTAGTTTTATTTTCTAATTGCGTTTCATTTATCGGCCCTCACTGTCTATCTAGTTCGCCATCTAGCTAGCACGGAGAGCTGACTGTACTGACTGAGTGTTCTCCTGTGTGGATTTAGGAGAACAGTATTGATTGGGCTTTTCCTCCCATTTGTTACGGGAGGTTCTCCATGCCATGCCGCTACGTTGTTGGTGAGTCTGTCACGGGCATGCAAGCGCGAGGTTGTGGAGGACTTCTGTCTAGTTCTGGATGGTTCCCAAGGATTTTCAGCGAGTTCGGGTTGTGGTGAGCCTACAGGAAGCTTTTTGATACTTGGATACCTGTGAAGATCTGCATGGGAGGGTGAAGGTGTAGGGCTGTGGAAGAACTACGAGTACCTGGATTTATAACTTTCTTGTCCACCCTTGAACTTGGTGGTATCTGCATACAGTGTATTCTGGTGGTGTATTGCTGTCTAACTATCTCCTTGTACCTTGGTTTTGCTGGGTGTTTATATGGGGATTTGCCGACCCAGGGGGCTTGGTGTTGTTACCAGCTGAGGAGTTGGTTGGGGTACTTTGTTCCCTTGGACCCTGGAATTGGCTGCAATTGTGGCCTCTCAGTAGGGTCCTTTGGTGTTGGCTGGCATTATTTTCCTGAGAGCACCCAGTGGTAAGCAGAGGGATTTTAAAGGAGTTTCCATAATAAAATGGTCATTAATTCAGCCCTTGGAACTATCTGTGGATTATGCAGGTTTTGGTGGTACCTGGACTCACCCTTACTTAATCTTGGACCTGGTTGAAGAGACTACTGACTCTCCTGACTTCTTTGTGAATTACTAATTCTACTCTTTGGACGATTGGGTGGTGAGAGGACCCTGAGTCCAATATACTTTACTTTGTTTTGTTGGATGTTATAGCTGTCTTCTCTGGCAGTGTGAAAGATCGTAATTTTCCTTCTCCTCGGTTGTGAGAGGACTGGGGAGTTTACAGCTCTTTTTTTTTTTTTTTTTGTAATAATTTTATGTTTATATTCATTTTATTATTTTAATTGTTTAGCAGTGAGAGTGCTGCCTCTCTCCAGTGGTGAGAGGACTGGTGGGGAAGGGAATTCATTATTTATTGTATTTTGTGGTATTATGTGTTTGGGTTTGGGGTGAGAGTCCCTAAGCTCTGTTTTGCTGTGTATTTGTTTTAGCGGGTTATTTTGTGTCTAAGGGGGTTGTCAGGGCTCTAAATTTCAGAGTCTGAATTGATGTTAAGTTAACTTGGGTGTTGGATGGGGTTTTAAATTATTTTAAGTGAGCATTATTAGTTTGTTAGTTTTATTTTCCTTACGGTTTTGTTTGTTTTATTTTAGTTAGTAGTACAGCTTACAGCATGTGTTGGCCTTATTTTCCATAATTGTGCTAGTTTAAATTAATAGTCTGAGTTGTGGTCAAATTATTGTCTCATTGTAGAGCTTTGTATTTATTTAGATTTTAGAGGTGGGTTAATTTCTGGATTGTTTATTATGTGTCGGGATAATATTAGGACAGTCGGGTATTATTCCCTCCAGGCTCAGGGATCTTCACCCCATTTCTTGTCCCCCATCCCCTGAGGTCTATAGATGTTGCAGGGCCTTGGGGATTGTGGGGAGGAGGAGGATGGGGCACGGTCTGGTGGGGAATGGAAAGGAGGAGCGATTGGGACAGTGAGGACAAGGAGACGCCCTGGGGCGAAATGGGCCCAGGAAAGGGACCTCCTGTCTAGTGCCCATACCCAAGGGTTCTGACTATAGTCAGCAGGTAGCACGGTCATCCTCGGAGGCTCATCCCACTGGCGGTGTTATGTAACGCCAGGTGTATTAAAACAAGACGGCTATCATAGCTGATTTTGTTGAGTCATCTGATTTGGCGTGTATCACCGAGACCTGGCTTGATGAAAATGCTGGACCAGTTTTGGCGGCAGCACCCCAGCTGGTACTGTGATACACCGCCGAGGGTGGATCGTAGGGGTGGGGTGTTTCTATTTGTTTAAAACAGAACTGGGCCTAGTGGAGGTGCCGTGGGAGTTACCAAATCCTTTGAATGTATTTTAGGCGAGGGTGGGGCAGGATACTTCTCATATACCATCCACCAGGTGATGGGAATGTTTTCCTGCGGAAGTCTGAGACTTCATTGTCAACTAACATTGGGATCCCCAGATGGTTGGTTCTGGGGCACTTCAATGTTTGGGTCGATGAACTCTCGCACTTTGGTCAAGACTTCTCCAGTTAATGACTTCGCTGGGCTTCACACAGGTAATTTCCTCCTCGACCCATGTTGTTGGTCATTCACTGATTTGGTGTTCCTTCTGGGATGGAGATATCCGACCTGGTGGTGGAACCGGTCGTATGGTCGGACCATCACTCCATTGGGTTCAGTTTTGAAGCCACCCTAGTAGGTCAGCCCCTATGGAAATGGTCCAGTACCGCCCATTAAGGGGTGTTTCCCAGATGACCTGATGGTGGTACTGGATCTATCGGGCCTTCTGAGAGATTGCATGGATCCAGGAGAGCTGATACGTGCCTATAATGAGGCGGTGGCAGGGGCCCTGGATTCCATTGCTCCTGTTCGGTGTTCGTCCTCTCACTCTTCGCCCCAGGTCTCCTTGGTTTGATGAGACCCTGAGGGAGCTGAGGAGAGCTGGACGAAGGTTGAGAGGTGTTGGCGGAGATCGGGTCTGGATAGTGACAAACTTATTTTGATGGACCATTATTTGATCTATCAATCCGCAATCTCTAAGAAGGCAGAATTCCTGTCCAGGGAGATTGCGGCTGCACAGAATAGACCAGCTCAGCTCTTCCGGACTGTGGACAGACTGTGCAATCCAGTCTGTCTTCAGCCTGGAAGAGCCTTTTCTCAAGAACGATGTGAGGAGTTTGCTCTGTTCTTTGCAGATAAGATTGCCAAAATCAGATCCGAGATCCATTTGACCCTCTCAAATGGGAGTTGTGATGGTCGGCAGGAGATGTCGGACACCCAGTTTGTGAGGTCTGACTTCAGCCTCCCACAATCAGTGACATTGTGATGGTTATCCAATCACTGCGTCCTGACCAACTGTGATTTGGACCCGGCCCCATCTGTTAGTGGATTGTGTGGATAAATCGGCCCAGTTCTTGCTGAGATAGTCTGGAGGTCCTTGGAGAAGGGATTTTTCCAGATCCTCTTAAGGAGACTGTGGTTAAGCCCTTCTTAAGAAGTCCTCCTTGGACCCAGACTGTCTGGCTAATTACAGGCCTGTCTAACTTACCCTTTGTGGGTAAAGTTATTGAGAAGATGGTTGCATCACAGTTGGATGATCATCTGACCAACAACAATGTCTATGATTCTGTCCAGTCTGGATTCAGGAAAAGGCATAGTACCGAGACAGCACTTGTATGGGTACTAAATGACCTCTAATAGCGAGAGAGATCAAGGACCTGTTCCATCTTGGTCCTTCTTGATCTCTCTGCAGCGTTGACACTGTGGACCATGGTGTGCTATTGAACGCTTGCAATCTATCTGTGGACTGTCTGGTACAGTCCTAGGGTGGTTTCGATAGTACCTTGAGGTAGGACTCAGAGGGTGGTGTCAGGAATTTTTTCTCGACATCAGTCTCCCTATCCATGGGCACCGCAGGGTTCCATTTTGGCACCCATGTTGTTTGCAGTGTACATGCCTCCATTAGGGGTGATTATTAGGTGGTATGGCTTGGGTTTTCATTGCTATGCAGATGACACCCAGCTGTACATGTCCTTGTGCCCGGCCAGGATACAGCCTTTTCAGGTCTTTAACAACTGTCTTGCCGAAATCCAAGACTGGATGAATGTGAGTTGGCTGCGGTTAAACCCTGAAAAAACTGAGGTGTTGGTTGTGGACCAGGGTCGCTGTAGGCGGGTTTGTTAGCTGGATCACCCTCGGCTTACGGCTTGGGGGTGTCCAGCTGACTATCTCAGACCGGTACAGAACCTGGGTGTTGTATTTGACGGTTGTCTGACTTTTAAGTCTCAGGTGTCAGCAGTTATCAAAACCTCTTTTTATCATCTGAGGAACATTGCCAGGGTGAAGCACTTGGTTCCTCCAGAGGATCTTCCAACTTTGGTCCATGCCTTCTACCTCCGCCTGGACTATTGCAATGCCCTATACCTAGGGCTTCACGGTATTGAACTCACCGCCTGCAGCTAGTGCAGAAATGCGCAGCCAGGCTTTTGACTGGTTCTTCTAGGTCCAGTCATATAACGCTTGTGATCCCGGGACTGCACTGGCTACCAGTTTGTTGGCGAATCACCTTCAAGGTCGGTTTGCTGACCTATAAGGCCCTACATGATCAGGGACCTGCTTACCCGAAAGATCTGCTGTCCCTACTGTCCCCCCTCGCTCCGATCCACTGACGAGGGATTGCTAGAGATTCCCAGGGTTTGCTTAAAATCTTCAGGGGCAAGATCTTTAGTTTTATGGTCCGACCCTGTGGAATTTCTACCTCGCCAGGTGCCTAAATTGCCCGACTGTCCAGAGCTTTAAAGGAGCTTTGAAAACCTACCTTTTAACAAAGCTTTTAATGACTGTTAATTATTTAATCTTAATTTTGTTTTAAATCCTGTTTTAAATATTTATTGTTTTATGTTATTTGTAAAGGCGCCTTGGTTTAAGAAAGGTGCCTTAAATAAATAAAGATTGATTGATTGATTGATTGATCTTGGTTGTTCTGCGCCGCTCCAGGTTGCAGCATTGCTTACTTTTCAGACCTTCAGCTATCCGCTGCACAGCCACAGCTCCTTCGTGTTCGCTGCTCTCTCAGTGTTTGCTGGGTCCACAGCTTCAGTGCCAGCTTAGCTGCCAGTGTAGACCCTGTTACCTCTGAGGTGGAGGGACTTCAATTCCAATTTGTCAGTTCCTTAGCGGCCTCCTCCACGACTCGAAGGAACTTCCTGGACATAAGTCTCCACCACTCATTCACTAGTGGGATTAGTGCGGAGGCACTAAGACCTGTCGGGCCTAAACTTTTTGCTGGAGGGTCTGGCGCGAGAGACGGCGCGCGAGCAGCAGTCTTGCGGTAATGACCATCTCAGCTTACCACTTCTCCAACCGCCTCTGAAACCTCTTTTTCCCGCCTCGAAAGTGCGCTTTCAGTGACGACGTCGCCTTGTCGGGAGTCAAACTTCAAACTAGCGCATAGTTTTCAGTTTATTTTTGTAACATTATCTCGATAGTAGTATCGCTTAATTTTATTCTATTTTCTAATATTTTAGAATTTAACACTTGAAGAAGTCTCGGCCTATGGACAAGAGTCGACCATGAGCAGGTCAGGTGGCGGTAGGAGACTTATTGTAAAGCTGTTTCAGTCAGCGGGCTGGGTCGGTCAGCCCCCTTCTCCTCAGCGGGGTTCCGACAACGGTCAGTCCGATGCCGGGGGATGGGCCGGTCCCCGTCGGCATAAAATAAGCAGTCGCATTCTGCGGCACCGTTCGGCCTCGAGCTCTTCTTGGCCCACAGGTCAAAAAGAAGGCATCACTCGGTCGCCCTCTGGTATGTCTGCGGCGTCGGCGCTCAGTTATCGTTGCTAGTTGCGGTCTCCTTCTTCTGAGTCGCCAGACTTCCCGGTATTCGTCGTCCTGGCATGCCAGCCCCTCCCAGCCTATAGGTAGGACTCCAGATGAGCAGTTTCATCAGTGGGCGCTCTTATGGAGCAATGGGCTCGGAGGTTGGTTCTTCTGCCTGGCTCCGTTGCCTCGGGCCTCGAGCCCCTCTGGCGATCAGGTAGGGTGGTTGGACCTTCCTGAGTCGCGTGGCGCCTTCTTGATTGCCAGCGACTCCATGCTGATGTTCCCCCCTCACATGGCTGCGGCGGGGGCCTCACCGATGCCCTTATCTCCTGTTTTTTCCTTCTCTAGCTTTCCAGGTTCCTGGGGCTCTTCCGGCGCCTTCCGCGGGGTCTGTTGGCTTGTCGGCGCCCGTTTTCGGTGCCGCAGGGTCTAGCGCCGCCCGGGTGGTGCCCGTTGGATAGGGCGGTGCCGTTCGCGGTCACCCGATCGCGGCGTCGTCCACGGCACACGTCTGCGCGTCGTCGGCCGCGCCATCTTGCGTTGTTATCCTTGATGCAGCGAGGCGCTCGCGGGCGCGTGCCTCTTCGGCGCCCGTCGCCTCACAGTGCCGTCTTCCAGCCCGTTTTGCCGTCTAAAGCGCGGCAGCCGCCAAGGGACTCTCCATTTTTCTGCTGTTTCCTCCTCTCTAATTTTCACTCCTTTCCTGTCCAAACAGTCCTTTCTGGACCATCAGGAGATGATGTTGAGTCTGACCCAGACCTTCGGTTGGGTGATGAAGTGGAGGAAACAGGATCTTTCTTTGCTACAGAGCCTGTGGTCGAGGACCTGTCCTTTAAGTCTCTGTTGAAGAACCTGGGATCCACTCTTTCTCTCCAGACTACAGACATCGATCCTGGGAAGATATTAAGACTCCAGTATCTTCATGCTTGGAGATCCCTCACGGATTTGACTCCTCCGATCCAGCCTTCCTTCGAGGCGCTGTCTCAAATGGTATGGAATAATCCTGCTCTTATTCCCTCAGTGGCTAAATCCATTGATAAGAAGTATTCAGCTCCCAAGGATCGTCCCATTTGGCATCCCAAGCCTGCGGATCCTATTGTAGTCCTGGCAGAGAATGACAAAGTCGTTCTTCCTCAAACTACTACAGCCCAAACCTATTAACAAAGAGTCTCGTAAGATTGATACATTAGGTAAGAGAGTCTTTGCTGCCTCCACTCTAAGTATGCGTGTGCACAGTTATCAAGGCTATTTTTCTCAGTATGAGTATATCCTGTGGCACTCTATGAAAAGAATGGTTGAAGCTCTTCCAGATTCGGATTCCAAGTCAGAGCTTCTTCTGGCCGTTAATAGAGTATTGAGTCAATAACCAACAGGTCAAAGCCGCCATGGACGCCGACACTGCTTCTCGCTCAGCAGCCGGGATTTGTACTCGCGCCATTCCTGGCTGCGTACTTCTGGCTTCACGAATGATGCTCAGCAGCAGGTGATGGCGCTGCCTTTTGATGGCTCCTTTCTTTTTGGCCCTCAGGTGGAGCAAGCCTTAGAGCCACTCAGAAGACTAGATCGGCCATTAAGTTGGCCAGACCTCCGCCTGCCCCTCTCGGGGGCATGTGAACAAGCGTCCAGTTTCATAGTCGTCCAGTCCTTTCGAGGCAGAGGCAGGGGAAGCTTCCATAAAGCCAACCTGCCCAACCTCAAAAGAGAGCCGCAGAAAGCGCGGGGCCTAAAGCTCCCAGCACTGCCTTATAGTCGTTGGCCCAAGTTCCATCCACTCTGCCGAGGTGGAACTTTCTCCTCCGTGGAGAGTCGTCTGATGTACTTCTACAACCAGTGGAAGTCCATAACTTGGACAAATGGGTCCTTCGGATAATTTGCGAGGTTATTCTCTCAATTTCTTGGAAACCCCGAATTGTCCTCCCAGACGACAACCCAGGTTGTCGGCCTCTCAGTCAGACCTCCTCACCGGAGATCCAGGGCCTTCTGAACAACAGGGCAATAGAATTGGTGCCCCGCATCTACGAAACACAGGGTTCTACTCCCATTACTTTCTGGTTCCAAAGAAATCTGGGGATCGCCCCATTCTAGACCTCAGAAAGTTAAACAAATTCCTCCCAGGAGAAATTCAAGATGATTTCCCTAGGTACCCTGTTACCCTTGCTGCATCAGCACGACTGGCTGGCCTCTCTGGATATGCAGGATGCTTACCAGCATATCCCCATCCACCCGACCCACCGAAGTTCCTCAGGTTTGTAGCTTTGGGTCAGCATTATCAGTTCAGAGTCCTGCCCTTTGGGCTATCCTCGGCGCCCGTGAGTTTTACAAAGTGTTGTGCAGTTCTCATGGCGCATCTCAGGAAAGTCGGACTCGAGTGTTTCCTACCACCTGGACGATTGGCTAGCAAGCCCTTCCGGCCAAGGGACTTTGGAAGCCGTGCAAGCGACTGCCTTCTCACGTCCATGGGAGTTCTGCTGAATTTGAAAAATCTCAACTGCAACCTCCCAGAGGCTCCTTTTCATAGGGACGCTTCTAGACACCTCTTCAGCGAAGGCTTTCCTTCCAGAGGACAGAAGACTCGACATCCTTGAATGGCCCATTACATCAGGAGGAACCAATCGGTTACAGCTCTCTCGATGCAACGCATGTTGGGTCTCATGGCGTCCTCGGTCTTCACTGTCCCTCTGGCCCGACTGCACATGAGAACCACCCAATGGATGCTCTCCACTCAGTGGTCCCCGACCTCTCACCCCCAGTCTTATCCCATCAAGGTGACAGAGCCCCTTGAAGGTCTCTCACCTGGTGGTCTCAAGAGAGCAATCTCCTGGAAGGATTCCCCTTTGCTCCCCGGATCATCAGATCTCCATCACCACAGACGATCGCTAATGGGATGGGAGCTCACTGTCTCTCCCTCCACACTCAAGGTGTATGGACTCAGTTGAAACTCATCTCCACATAAATGTCCTGGAGATGAGAGTGGTCCTCTATGCAATCCGAGCTCTGAAGGATGTCCTTTGTCACAAGAACATTCTCCTTCAAACGGACAACAAAGCAGTGATGTATTACATCAACAAGCAAAAGCGGTGCTCATTCTTATCCCCTTTGCAGGGAAGCAATGAGGGTGTGGGAGTGGTGCTTGGAGCACAAGTCTCTGATTCAAGCGGTTTATCTGCCAGGTATACAAAACGACCCTAGCAGATCACCTCAGTAGAACGGAGGCAGACCCTCACAGTGGTCTCTCGATCCAGCCGTAGCTCGGTCCCTGTTCAAAGAGTGGGGACTCCAGACCTGGACCTTTTGCATCCCCACTCAACGCAAAACTGCCTCTCTTCTGCTCCAGAAATCCAGGGCCTGGCATTTTCTGTCAGGATGCGTTCAGGCTCGGTGGACAAAACGCTTTCTTACGCCTTCACCGCTTCCTCTAATCCAGAGTACT
Organism: Neoceratodus forsteri; assembly: GCA_016271365.2. Lineage (NCBI taxonomy): Eukaryota > Metazoa > Chordata > Ceratodontiformes > Ceratodontidae > Neoceratodus > Neoceratodus forsteri. The sequence goes on along the minus strand of CM057456.1, from coordinate 558,431,930 downwards.
CCTCAAGTTCGAGTCTCAGGGGACCAAGATGATTCTCATTGCTCCTTCCTGGCCTCGCAACTATGGTTTCCTCTACTCAACAGTATGTTGGCAGCCTCTCTGAGACCACTTCCTTTGCAAATCAGTCTTTTGACTCAGGGTTCGTTGGTCCATCCCAACCTGAAATCACTTCACCTTCATGCTTGGCTCCTGAAGAGATAGAAGTGAATCGGTTCAACGCTCTCGTAGAGTCTCAGACATCCTTCTGGCTGCTCGGAAGCCAGCCACCAGAATCACGCTTCCAAATGGAAACGTTTTCTCTCTGGTGTGCAAATCCTCTTGGAATCCCTTTCCTGTCCTCCTGGCAAGGTTCTGGAGTATCTTTTGGACCTGTCAAACTTAGGTCTTCAGTACTCCACAGTTAAAGTTCACCTTAGTGCCATTTCAGCGTCCATGAGCCGGTTTCTTCCTTAACTCTGGCTCCAGTTACCTATGGTGAAGAGATTTCTTAGGGATTCTCCATGCCAGACCCCCTGTTAGCGTCCAGTTGCAGCCTGGGACATTAACCTGGTGCTGGACATGCTCACTCGGAAACCCTTTGAACCCTTAGCTACCTGTGAGCTAAAATTTCTTACCTGGAAGACTGCCTTCCTGGTGGCCATTACCTCAGCCATGGGTCTCTGAGATACATGCCCTGGTTACGGACCCTCCGTATACTGTATTCCATAAAGACAAGGTAGTTCTCCCGTACTCATCCTAAATTTCTTCCCAAGGTTGTGTCAAGAATTCCATCTAAACCAACCTCTGGTACTTCCGCTTACTTCGCTAATTTCCAAAATGAAGGGGCGGCTCTTCATTCCTTGGATGTTAAGAGACCTTGCGGTTCTATTGAATAGAACCAAGGATATTCCATGAAACTCAGCAACTTTCGTTTCTTTCAGCGACACCGGCTGGGTCAACCTGTCGCTATTAGATGCATCTCTTCATGGTTAGTGGCATGCCTTCGTCATTGCTATTCCATGGCTCAAGTTAAATTAGAAGGTAGAGGTACGCTCACTCTACTAGGGTGGTCGCGGCATCCCTAGCGGAAATTTGCAATGTTCCAATTGCAGATATATGCAACGCCGCCACCTGGAGCTCAGTGCATACCTCGTTAAGCACTATGCACTGGATGTTCATGCTAGGCGACATTCCGCATTCGCAGAACTATCCTTAATGGGCTTCTATCTTAGATGCGTGAGCTCTGGCTCTCCTGCTGCCCTTTTGGGGATTATCAGCTTGGTACTCTCCCACTAGTGTGAATGAGTGGTGGAGACTTATGTCCAGGAAGGAGAATGGGAAAAGTGCATTGCCTACGTAATGCTTGATCTTCTTGGGCGGAGTCTCCACCACTCATTCACAGTCCCCTCCATCCCCGAGCTCACCGCTGTATTGGTCTTCACTCCCTCAAATCTTTAGGCGTGAGGACTTCTTTGCTGACCCTTCTTACACGGGTCATACGGACTATCTTATGTCCGTTTTTAATGTTGAGTTTACTCTTACGTTAGTTGCGCTGCACCTCCTTGGTAAAAAGGTACTGAGGCGGTTGGAGGGTCGTCGCGAGATGGTCATTACAGCAGACCGCTGCTCGTGCGCCGTGTCTGCTGGCCGCCGTCTCCGCCGACCCTCCAGCAAAGTTTGCTCGATAGGGTCTTAGTGCCTCCGGCACTAATCCCACTAGTGTGAATGGAGTGTGGAGACCCGCCCAAGAAGATCAAGAATTACGGTAGGTACGTAATTTTCCTTTTGGGTCCATCCATCAGGTAAACCACCAGCTTCACCAGATAAGGGGTACAGAACTTGAGCTTTGCTTCCTTAAGTTTTTTTGAGAATTGGGCATATGCTAGCGTCTGGAAGTAATTGCAGTCGGGTAGTCATTATCCACATAGATTAGCTGGCCTTGATATGTCAAGTCCCTTGTTGCCATGATTTATGCAGCACCATTTCCTTCTCTGTATATCTGAGGAAGCGAACCAAGATGGCATGAGGTGGTTACCAGGCAGCGGACTCAGGGTTCGATGAACACGGTCCATTTCAGAGAAGCACCCTCTGGTAAGTCCAGTTTGGATTTGAGGAATTGCTGCAGGAATTGCATCGGGTTGTTGCCTTCAGCTCCTCGGGAAGCCATTGATCCTTAGGTTATTCCTTCTACTCTGGGCTTTTGAGTCATCCACTCTTTCCTGTAGGCCCTGGACCACATGGTGAAGATGCTACAACGGCATGCTCCGCACAGTCAACTCGGGAGTCCGTGCTTGCGGCCTGCTCCTCAATGTTATCTAATCGCTCTCCATCTTCCCTAAATCTGTGCACGGGCTGTGAACGTAGAGCAGGTCTCCTTCCTGAAGTCCCACAACTCCTGCAGTACAGCATCTGTTTGCCTTGCAATGATGGGTGCCAAAATCCGTTCCCCTTCAGGAGTTCGCCCTTGCCGGAGATCTGGGAACTATCACTGTCGGAGTAGGTACCGTCTTGATCCGCATTGTCAGAATCGCTTCCGGAGCCAAGTCCTTTTAGACATCTTTATTCGGTAGTTAACAGTATTGCGAACTTCAGGTACTATTGGCAATTTAGGGAGTTTTTAGGCCTGGTGGAGCTGGAGTCGAAAATCATGGCAGCCATCACGGGCATGATGTCACCAGATTTCGACCTGGCACAATGTCTGACCCAATTAGTGACCATACCTCAACATACATTATCCTGTCGACCAAAGCATGTCCCCCCCAAGCTTCTGTTCTTCAGGAAATTTAATAGCCAGGACCATGGAGTCTGTCTTACGGGACACTGAGAACTTAAACTGGTCCTCCCTCACGCACTTGATAACATCACTACTGCTGTGTCCTTCCTTACCAACGTCCTTCTGAAACTACAGGACAAGTATTTCCCCTCACTACTAGAAGAGTCAGAGGGGTTGCACCCGTTGGTTATGCAAGGGCTGTTGATGCAGATCAAGAATAGAGACCATAAATGGAGAGCCTACAAGGCATCCCCTCCCTACTATAGAGCATATAGACAACTCCATAATTAATGCAAGCAGGCTGCCAAGGCACTCAAGCGTAGATATCTCCTCGACCAATAAAAACACCCTTGGCAAGCCCCGCAGTTTCTGGACCACTATCGATCCCTCCTAAATCCCAAGTCTAATGAATCACCCAACTTGTATCCTCGGCCCCATCCATGACCCTGCAAAATGTCAGACACTTTTAACTCAAGTGTTTACCGATCTAACCCCATATCTTAGTAAACTCCTCCCCAAGCCCCTCAGGCCAGAACAAGGATGCACCCCATTTCCTTCCCTACAAATGATACCCTTCCTCCCCATTCTGTTTTAGTGCCATTGGTAGGAGCGTAACCATCAAACTCCTGAAAACACTGCCTTCTAGAGGGAGCCCTGGCAGCAATGGACTTACCCTTTCTTTAATGCTCATCTCCCCAGCTATTGTCAACCCTCTTACCTACTTATTTCATCTTGCACTATCATCCTCCACAGTGCTGGACTCCTGGAAGCACGCACTTCTGTGGTACCCATCTTAAAACTGGCGACCCCCTTGTCCCTGAGAACTACCGACCTATCTCCCTCCTCCACACTTAAGTAAATTACTGGAAAAATTGTGCATCACCAGATATCTGAGCATCCTGTAAAATACACCCTCCTGTGTCCTTTTCAGCATGGCTTCTACAAGCAACATAGCACCTCCTCTGCTCTGGCCTTTTTTTCAGATTACATCCTTAGGAATATGGATGAGGTAGGCCACAGGTGCGGTTTTGTGGACTTATCGAAGGCTTTCAATCTTGGGACCACCCACTCCTCCATTTCACTCTACAGCGGTTGGCTGCTCCACCAATGCTGTGGCGTGGTTCCAAAGCTATCTGTCCAATAGCTCCCGGTCTGTGCTTGTTGGAAAGAATCCTCTGCTGCCCTACCCATATGCACTGAGTTCCCAAGGCTCAATTCTTGGCCCTCCACTTTTTCCCTTTTATTAATGCCTCCCCTGACAGCTTGAATTGCAAGGCTCTCCTCTATGCAGACAACTTGGTCCTCTACCAAAGTGATAAAGCCCTGAATCCATCTCCTCCACCCTCCCTCACAACTATGGTGCAGCATATAACTGGTTTCCCTCCAACAAACTCCTTGTAAATGAAAAAAGACCAAAGCCATGCTGTTTGGCTCAAAGCCTTTTCCTGCCGGCTGCCAAATTAAACTCCTCCCTCTGCGTGCTCACACTTGCTGCCTCCCTTGAAAACGTACTCTACTTTAAATACCTGGGTGTGACTCTTGATCTCTCCCTTTTAATGCTTTCCCTCTTACTTTTAATGCGGTGCAGTCCTTTATGGTGACACCCGATGGCAAAACAGGAAAAGAGACCATTATGGCGACATTCACGATAATGGTCTTTCCCATTTTGCCTTCCCCAGTGTTCCCCCCTCCTGGACCAACTCCGACCTGGAGTTGAATCTAATTCAGGGGAGCAGAGCTCTCACATGGGGGTGCAGCCCCTCAGAAAACACCACAGAACAGCGTGCACAATACCCAAGGCCGGTATTGTGTCACAGTTGTGGGGAGGTCGGCACTGTCGCTGTTTAATGTATCTTGGTGCTTCCCTTTAATGAACATATTAGTCACACCATGAGGAGAAGTCACCAAAAGCTTGGTGCTGCTTACCATCTTATTCAATGCCTGTCCCTTGAGGGCTTGCCTAGCAGTTGTGCAGGTAACCTACTGCCCATGCTGGACTACTGTTCCCCGTCTACTCTTCTATGTCTGCCACACTTCACTCTCACCTTAGCACTACATATAACTCTGTCGCTTTATTCTTCATGCCCCTACAATACCCACCACTGTACACTGTATCAATCCCTAGGGTGGCTCCCTCTACAGGCGTTTCAACTTTGCCATGGGATGTTTAGTCGACAATCTCTCAGAATTTGACAGCTCTTCCCTATGCTACTCTTCTTACTGATAGGTGGTATCTGGAGCCTCAGGGCCTCCAGCACCACTCCCTAGAAGTCTCTCGCATCACCACAGCGATGGGCAGTAGAGCTTCTCTGTCTCTGCCCCCTCCCTTTGGAACCGTCTCCCATCGTCCATCCGCCTATCCCCTCCCACCTGTCTTTCAAGTCAAACTTCAGAGCCTGGCTTCTGTCTGAGTCTGTGTGAAACTGCACCCTAGGCAACACTAGGGTCCATAAACTGCCCTAGTACCTAGTTCTTAATACTCTGGCAATTATATATTTGTTCCGGGTTTTCAAATGAGCCATATTTTAGGATCGTGAATCTGTTTCACCCACACTTATTGGCATGTCCATTTCCCTTTAAGAATCGCTCGAGTCTTCAAGCTGACTCCTCCCACCCTCCCTGGTTTTATAACCCTCGGCTCCACCCCATGACACCAGATCTTCCTTTCTGCTGGAAGATTCAGGTTGCCTCCTTCGTGCTCCTGCATTTTGCAGGCCCTGGCTTCTAAACCTTCGGTTCTTCGAAACTTCATCTAGTTCGCTTCAGTGACCGTGACTCTTCTACTCCGATTATGGAAGACAAGTCTTCCCTGGATTCGCCGGTGTTTGTGTGGCCAGAAAATGTTGCGACCGATCCCCAGCTGCATCGTCTACTGCTTGGGTGTCGGCCATGACACCTCAAAGTGCGACTTTGCTTTACATTTCACCTAACAACCTTGGCGACTGTCTTGTATGCCTGAAGTTGGGGAGGCTGGAAAAGCGGAACCCTCAGTGAAATCAAAGGAAGCTCAGTGGGCGGTTTCCGTGGCCACAGGGTCCACCGAGCAATTGGAGCGGATGCAAGCCTTCGAGGAGGAAGTGACTAAGACTAGCTGAATCTTCCTCTCGGAGCTTCTTCGTCCCACTCAACCTGGGCTACACCTTCTGGGTTCTTTCCAAGAATTGTGCCATTTTCTCCCAACTAAGGGGAGGGTCCTGTGGGCATGCACTCTCTCCAGTCCGTAAGCGGGAAAAGGACCGGGATTGTCTTCGTCTCGGCGAGGCGTTCTTGGGATCAGGGAGAGATCTCGGTGCCAGGAACCGGCAGTCTCGACTTAGTGAGATTGCCTCTTCAGCCACTGGCTTCTCAGCCTTGCAGTCTGGCCAGTCGATCAAACGCCGATCGACGAGTCGAAATTGTCATCAACCCATTGTCACCGACTCCTGTCGGCGACACTCTTGATCGGACTCTGATCCTTTCTTTCCCAAACAGGAGACCCAGTCTGCTGGGAATCCCATCGAGAGTAGTCCCAACCCGGGAAGACACCGGTTCCACCAGTGTCTCTTGATTGACTGAGTCGGCCTGCCCGATCTCCGATCGAGTCCAGGACCCCCTTGACTGACAGGCCGAGGAAGAGCCATAGAGCTCTAAGAATAGGTGATGCCATCAGTCGCCTCGTCCTCCTCGGATGAGGGAGGCTCAGCGGAAACTCCGCTGGTGCCACGAGGATCTCAATTGGCAACAGCTAGTTCTGTCTGAGAATAAGCCAACCCCGGCCATTACCTGGCTCTCACCTCCCAGGCTGAAGCCAACTCCTTGAGCTGTTTAAGTGGTTCCCCCACCGCGGAGATGGCGGGTTTGGCCTTTACTGATCTCTCCACCGATCCTGGTGAACCCCGCCACCCAAGCAGCCTGTGGGAGGGGGCTTCTTCCAAGGGAGATCGACCAGACACCAGGCTTCCCGGCATCTCGGTCACTGTCACTGCGGATTGCCCTCAACGGATCAAAGGTGACCTCAGCGGTCCGACTGTTATAACGATTCCTCGGTCGGATGAGACCGGCTTACATTCTCATCCTGGGGATGATGAATCGGCTGGTGGATAGAGACAGAGGAAGGTCCTTCGTCTTTCAGGGCATTCTTTGCCTCATCTCTAAGTCTACAGGGATGCCTCGGAACCTATCCAGAAAGGCAGAGTACCCTCTCATGGACATCCTCAAGAGGGGATATCCCGACGGAGGCCTTTCCAGTGACCGAGGCCATAGTGGGCCCGGCTCTTGATCTTTGACAGTGCCCTACCTCTTGTCCAGCTCTGTCTGCCCGCATGGCCTGCAAGTATGCAGTGCCCATGGGGTCCCTCTGCTTGGGGTTCGCAGATCACCCTTTGGCTGAGAGCCTGATGACTGCCTCTGTGTTCAGGTGTACTGGCAGTTCTGCCGACACTGACCAACCTCCTGAAAAAATTTAAACTCTTGGATCATTGGCTCAAAGCTCTATGCAGCCTCATCTTTCGGCCTTCATCAAGCAAGTTCGACGTCGTCAGGCACACACCTCCTATGCCCTCTTGGGGTCTTTGGATGAAGTCCTCCCACACCTTCCATGGACATGCAGACCACGGTCAAGCAGGTCTGGGATCAGGGCCGAGCTGTTGCCAAACAGCAGTTTCAGACAGCCCTGGACATTGGGGATTCTTGTGCCTGCTTGATGGCAGCCGCAATTCCTCTCACTGCAGGGCTTGGCTGAGATTCTCCTCTTTCCGGCAGATACTCAGCACATACTAGCTGATATGCCTTTCCTGGGCACTCGACCTTTTTGGCCCAGGTGTGGCTGGTCACCTTCAGCGTACTGAGCAGTCCAGTGCCACCTGGACGCACTTCTGCTAAAGGTCCTTGAGTAAGAAGCAGCAGCAGAAGAAGCTTTTTGGCATTCTTCCCTGTGGCCCAGCAACGCTCCTTTTAAGGAGGGCAGCAGGCTCAAGCTTGGTGCCCTGGCCCAAGCCAGGCCCTTCCAGGCCTGTAAAGGAGGCCATGGTTCAGGTCCTGGATCCTCCTCCTCCAAACATGCTCAGTGACAAGGCAGGGCTGCCACCTCCTCTCCCATCACGCCAGCTCTGGGTCCTCCTGTGGGGGCCAGCTCTGCCACTTCCCTTACGCCTGGTCCACTATCACTCAGACAGGTGGGTTCTGGAGGTGGTTGGTCAGGGACTGCCTCTGGAATTTGAGCAGTACCCTCCAAGCCAAGCCAAGCCCCACAGGAGGAAAGAGTATCTGTCCATACTCAGTCGGCTCTTCGAAATGACATCGCTCAGCTCCTCCCCAAGGAGGCAGTAGCTCCAGTGGCAGATTCTCCAGCAGACCCAGGCTTTGTCTCCATGTACTTCCTGGTACCCAAGTGACAGGGGGAGGGGCTTACGCCCCATTCTAGATCTGCACGACCTGAATCAGTATCTCAGGGCACACACCTTTCGGATAGTCACTGTCTCAGATCATACCATCCTTGGAGCAAAATGTGGTTCTGTTCACTGGATCTGCAGGACACATTCTTTCACGTCCCAGTCCATTTGTCTCTTTGGCGGTTCCTCAGCTTCAGAGCCGAAGGGACCCTGTATGAGTTCTGAGCCTTGCCATTCGGCCTGTCATCGGCCCCACGGGTCTTCACCAAATGCATCACAGTGGTGGCAGCCCATCTCGGCATCTGGGTTTGTGTGTCAGAATTTACCCCTACCTCAACAACTGGCTCTTAGCAGGCCCCACCCAACAGGAGGTGGAGAGGTCCAGGGACCTGGCTGTCCAGACCTGCTCCCAACTCGGCCTCCTGATCAACGAGGCCAAGTCGAAACTTGTGCCTTCCCAGGTGATGTGCTTCATCAGGGCAGAGCTCGACTCGTCAAGCCAGAGCACAGCTCCCAGCGGACAGGGCAGAGGTTCTCTCCTCCTTTGCCCAATCATTTCTGGTTGGGCAATTAATCCCTGCCGGGACTTTCCTGCGCCTTCTGGGTTACATGGTGGCATGCACCTCAGTGGTCTGTTGGGCCTGGTTGCACATGCACTCCCTCCAATGGGAGCTGGCCACCCAGTGGACTCAGTGCCACAGTCATTTCAACCAGCTGATCACTGTAACCCAGAAGATGTGGGACGCTCTCCAGTGGTGGACTGCCCCGGACCAGTTGCAGGAAGCATCCTATTTGTCCGCTCCGAGCCGATGGCCGTCCTCACGACTGATGCCTCTCTCATGGGCTGGAGAACCCACATGGGGGACAAAGGGCCCATGGGTTCTGGACCCCCAGGAGTCCCGATACCACATCAACCTGTTGGATCTCAGAGCAGTCAGACTGGTATGGTCAAGTGGTTCAAGTCCAGATGGACGATACCATGACCATGTACTTCCTCAACAAACAGGGTGGCATGTACTCCCCATCTGCTTTACAGGGGCGCTCCTCATCTGGACCCTCGTCAGCCGTCTATGTGGCAGGAGCCTCAAACCATCTGACGGATGCTGTCAGCCACTTAGGCGAGACATCCCACAAGTGGTCTCTCTATCCAGAGGTAACTTACAGCCTGTTCTCCCACTGGGGCAAACCAATGGTGGACCTGTTTGCCTCCAGGGACAACACCAAGCTGAGGCTGTTTCATGCCCGCCCTCAGCAGGGCTCGCTGCAGAGAGATGCCTTCTCGAGGCCATGGACCCTAGGCCTCCTGTACGCCTTCCTTCATTTCCCTTGATCCACAAGGTGCTACTCAAGATGAGGAGGGACAAGGCGAAGGTGATCCTGAAGCCCCAGACTGGCTGTGCCAGTTCTATTATCCAGATCTCCTCAGCCTCAGCTACAGGCCCCCAGAGCGCTCCCAGCACACCGGACCTGATCTCTCTCAATCAAGGGAAGGTATACCATCTGGACATTCAATCCCTGCACTTCACAGCTTGGTTCCTCAGCAGCTAGAGTTCCTGGCTTTGGGTCTTTCAGAGGATGTCCTCACCATGGTGGAGGCATCCAGAAAGAGTCAACCAGGAAATGTTATGCCTTCAAATGGAAAAGGTTTTCAAGTTGGGGCCAATGCCTAGCAGAACAGCGATGGAGGGATCGTGATGCTTCCAGCAGAAAGGAAGATCTGACGTAGCAGGGCAGTGCCGAGGAGGATACCACCTGGGTGGGTGGGAGGAGCCAGCTTGAAGACCTTCTGCCCCAGATTTAAGGGAAAGGATTCTGCTTGAAAGTGTGGATAGTACACCATATTCATGTCTCTAGAACTGGATGATCTTTATCAGGGTTATCTCAGTCAGGTTACATTGTAGGAACCTTTGCCGTCGATGAAAGGGAATCCACACAGAAGATTTTCAACAGTACAGCTGGGGCCACCCATGCCGTCAATGTCACCAACCCTATAAAAAGCACAAATTGACTCCGCTGCCTCCTCAGTTCTTTCCCATCGACTTGCTCACATGGGTCTCCTTGGAAGCTCCAATGCAGTATTTGTGCCATTTTTGCCTACTGCTTTTGCTTCAGTATTTTTCTGAATCTCTTTTATTGAAGAGATTCTGCTAATTGTTCATGTCGAGGTTAACTCTTAGACTTCTCTCTTATGTTGCTGCCACTGCAGAAAGAAGATTGCCTCTACAGACAAACATTCTCTTTGTGTCTGCTATCTTGGACTTGACCACAGAGTTTCTGACTGTGAGCTCTGCCACAAATTTAAACAAACAACCCTCAGGTGATGCAGAAAGGCTCTTACATCAGGAAATTTTTATCAACAGGTAGCCAATTCGGGCAGGGGTCCTCCGAGGTCCCAACCTCTCAGTCGCCGACTGGCTAATCAGAGCTTCAAGCCTCCAAGCCCCAAGACAAATCCTTGAAGTCATAAAGACCTAGATTAAACCGCTCCCCTGACATCAGTGTCGTTCCCTGATGGCCTCTTCTCCCTTCTTGTGGTGGACACTCGTTGGCTGCGGCTGCACCAATTAGGAAGACTGCTGTCCAGGTCTCTGTGTCCACCAGACCCATACCAACAGCACCTCCACCCGATTCTCAGGGCTGCTGTCCATCAACCTCTGGGTCATCAGCCCCTCTCCCATCGAGACCTGCCCCATCTCCCTCAGGACTACAGGCTCTTTGGGTTCTCAGGACCAAGCAGGCTAGTCATCAACACCTATTCCATTTAACCCCGTCGACAACCACTGTCAACGTTGAATGAAGTCCTGCTTAATTTCAATAACATGCTTGTACAGCAGCTCTCAGCACCTTAGGCCCCTCGCCAATGCCATCGACAGCAGCTTCATTGTCAGAGCCTACTCATTGGACACAGGAAGCTTCCGTGAGTCATCATCGGCGCATCCGATGCCAGACCTAGATAGTAGAAGAGGTTGAGGAGGGATACCACCCATACCTCATACTTCCTGATGACGAAAAAGAAGAGGAAGGATCCTGCTCTCTGGCAGATCTCCTAAAGACCCCTGGCCATCCAGGCCATTAACTATTTGGCTCATATGGTACAGTACCAGAACGTCCTTTTGGACCAGGCCAGGGAGTTGGTTCAGGCTTTGTCAGATGACCCATCTAAGCAGCAGCTAGCCCAGGTTCTCAAGACGGGCTCAGACATCAGGGACCCATGTCCTTTGGGCTGCCTATGATGTGGTCAATGCCTCAAGCAGAGGAGGCGGCTGCTGGCATCTGTCTACCGGGTCCACTCTTGGCTCTGAGTGCCTGGATTTTCTTCTGACATGCAGTCCAGCATCTTGGATGCCCCTTTCGGGATTTTGTCCTTTTGGGTGAGATGTCCAGGATTTGCTCTCCTCCCTTCAGGAGTCGGGTGGGGCTCTCCAGTCCATCCACTCATTGCACCATACTCAGCCTAAGTCTAGTCAGCAGCCGACCTTTCACTGCTTCTCTCACTGGCAGGTCTGTCCTCTTTCCAAAGGTCAGCAAATGAATGGCGGTGTCAGCCCCTGCCACAGCCACCACCAGGACTCCTCAAGCGGTCACCTCTGCCTTCCCGGCACCCACTCCTACCTCCTGACTCCTTGCTGGACCCCTCCCCAGAAGAGACTCTGTGGGAGGCAGTAGAGGTTGGTTCTCCCACCACCTCGAAGGGTGGTAAGAGATTACCTCGGACACTTGAGTACTACAGTTTATAGAGAACGCCACATGCTAGAACTTGTAGAGTGACCCCCCATAAATCCTCCGGACAACTCCTGTTATCCCCAGCTCATGTGCATCTCATCTAGGAGGAAATTCAGGCCCTACTGAAAAAGAGCCATAGAGCCCATCCTTCGGCTCAGTAGGTCAGGAAGTTCTACTCCCACTTCTTCCTGGTCGCCAAGAAGATGGGAAATCTCCAGCCCATCCTGGACCTGAGCACCTCCCTAGGGGAACCCCTTGAAATCACCTCCAAATTCAAATGTCTTGGTATGTGGCTAGACAACAAGCTTTCCTTTCACAACCACCTTGTGATCTGGCAAAGAGGCTAAAAATTAGGCTAGGTTTCTTCTTCCTAACAAGTCCCTCTTTACGTTGGATACCAGAACTAGGCTTGTCCAGGCCACTTTCTTGCCGCTACTCGACTACGGAGATCTAATCTATTCCTCCGCAGTGGCCTCAGGACTCAACAAACTAGACATCCTCTACTGCCGTGCCCATGACAAACTTACCCTACCAAACACACCATTGCGATTTGTACCTAGCAGCTGGCTGACATCACTCTCAACTAGGCCTTAAGCTTCATGCTGTTATCTGAACTCTTAAGCTACTCCTGAACAAGCTCCCAAACTATCTCACAACCCTTTTCCGTATTTCCCATAGCACCTATTCTCTTAGGAAAAATGACCTCCTCCTCCTCGATGTACCGAGAACTCGCACCTCACTCGACAAGCAGGCCATATCTTACATACTCCCAACTATCTGGAACCAGCTTCAAGGCATACTGAAGCTTCCCGGTACTATCCCTGTCAGCGTATATAAAGGTTGGCTGCAGCAAAATAAAAGATATGTGCAGCTGCTAAATCCCAGCTCTCTGCGCTAACCCTAACCCTGCTTCCTCTTACTTACCTAGAAATTAGCTGCCTTGATACTCGAAACAAGCACTTTGTATCTTTTTCTGTACTTGTATTTTCAATGTCATTGTCATTTTATGCAACACATTAGTGCTTGCTCATAATTCTGTACTTGAATTTGTACTGTTTTTCGATTATGCAATCTGTAACTACTTGTCTGTGTCAAGGACCTCCTTGTGAATGAGCTTGCTCAGCGGAGTTTCCTACAATAAACTTGAACTTGAATCTGTTCGTAGGTACAAATGCTTCAGGATGGTCATCCATAAAGGTCTGTTGTCTGTCCTGCACTAGGAGGACTGGCTCTGTTCCTATACACAATGCCTGTCAACATTTTCCCTTCTCACCAGCGTTTCCTGTGCTTCCATTTCAGGGGTGCCCATTTCCAGGCTCTCCCTTTTGGCCTGTCTTCAGCCCCAGGGTTTTCACCAAGTGTCTGATGGTGGCACGGCTGCCTTGAGGTGGCAGGGCTTTTACGTGTTTCCCTATCTAGACGATTGGCTCCTGGAATCTCCTTGTCCAGACTCTGGATCATACCTTCCGCCTTTTCCAGGCCTTGGGTATCACCATCAACAGGCCAAAGTCATGCTTGACTCCTGCCAGTGCCTCCAGTACATAGGGGCAGTCCTGGACATGGCCAAGGGCATGGCCTTCTTGCCCTGGACTGAGCAGAGTGCCTGATGGACCAGGCCTGTTTGGTTTCCTCCAGCCAACAGGTCCCCGCCAGGCAGTTCCTGCACCTCCAAGGCCCCATGGCAACAGTGATTGCCAAGGTCCCCTCGCCTGGCTACACATTTGGATACTTCAGTTGACATTGAGGGTCCAGTGTGACCAGCATACGGATGACCTTGACCAGCTGGTCATGGTCTCCGATCCACTCAAGAGAGTCCTGTCATGGTGGCTGGTGACAGCCAACCTTTGGGGGTTCCTTTGTTATCTTGGCCCTCGGCAGATCCTCACAACGGATGCATTGGGTCTGTACTGAAGCTCACTTGGGTGCTCACCAGACCCAGGGCACCTAGCCAGACATGGAACAGGGCCTCCACATCAATGTCCAGGATATGCAAGTGGTTTTGTATGCTATGCAGGCCTTGCAGATTCATCTCCTTCCTGTTCTGCTCTTGGTTCAGACAGATAACATGTGTAGTTTATTGCATAAACAATCAAGGAAGGACCCCTCCTACCCCTGTGCAGGGAGGCAATGAGGTCTGGTATTGAGCCATCTAGCATGGTCTGGAGCTCTCTGCTGTCCATGTTCCAGGTGTTCAAAACATTCTGGTGAACAGTCTAAGCTGTTCCTGGTCCAGGGTTCATGAGTGGGAACTTCTGACCCTGGCAGTTGAAGACCTGTTAGACAGATGGGGTCAGCCAGAGTTGGACCTTTTCATGTCCCCACTCAATACAAAACTGTCACTTTTTGCTCACTTGATCCTGGGCCTGGAGTTTTCTGGTGAGACACATTGTCCTCTCCTAAAGTGGAGGTTTCTGTATGTCTTCCCTCCCTTCCTGCTCCTTCAGTGGGTGCTGCTCAAACTTCAGATGGAAGGGCAGAGATGATCCTCAGCTCTCTTCTGGCCTCTTCAGATCTGGTTCCCCTTGCTGCAACAGCTGGTTATGGAACCTCTAGTGCCCTTGCCCCTGTGCACTGGCTTGCTGTCCCAGGAAAGGGGCACCGGGTCCATCAGACCCCAAGTCTGCATCTCCATGCATGGCTCCTAAGGACATAGCTATTGCCCAGTTTGGGGTGTCCTCTAGGTCACGGATGTCCTGGTGGCTGCCAAGAAGCCCTCCACCAGGGCTACCTACGCAATGAAATAGAAGCACTTCGCCGCTTTGGCTGTCACACCATTTGGACCCCTTTACCTGCCTGGTGGATCGGGTGTTGAGTATCTTCTCTCCCTCTCTGACTCGAGCTTGAGGTACTCTACCATTAAGATACATCTTTCTGCCATCCCTGCATACCATGTACCTGTCGAGGGCAGGGTCGTGGCTCAGTTTGATGTATCTAGCACTTTCCTGTGGAGCATTTGCTCTGAAACCTCCAATTCGGGAATTGGTCCTTGATGGGACCTCAATTTTGTGTTGGAGAATCTCACGTTACCTCCGTTTGACCTAGCCGTGAGCTGCGCTTTCTGTTGTGGAAAGTGCTCTTTGGTGCTTCAGGCTCTCATGTAAGGAGCCTTATTTAGTTTTCACAAAGACAGGATGTCTTTGCATACCAGAAAGTTTTTCCCCAAGGTGGTGTTGGGTTTACTTTGAATCAATCCATCCACCTTCCTGTTTATTTTCAGAGTATTCAAATCAGGGAGGCTTTGCTCCATGCTTTGGATGTACATAGAATCTTATGGTAGTATACAGACCAGACCAGTTGTTTGTTTTGTTCGCCACTAGTAGAGAGGGTGCTCCAGTGTCCAAACAGTGTTTGTCTAAGTGGTTAGCCAATTGCATTGTTTATTGCTACCAAAAGTACGGCAAGGAACTTCTGGGAGTGGTTAGGACGTCGTTTCACCACGGGAAGGACACCTCCATGGCTTGTTTCAGAAATGTGTCTGCTGTGGTTATCTTGCAGCTGTCACTTGGAGCTCTATACACACTTTCACTACAGCATTACAGCCTGAACATTGCTTCTAGGTGTCGGGCAAACTTTGTCCTAGCCGTTCTGTAGGGCCTTCTTTCCTAGACCACTGGCTGCTGTCTCTCCTCCTCCTCCTCCTCCAGTGCTTCTTCCTTTATTCTGCCAGAACTGCTTGGGACTCAGTCCTACGGTGTTGGCCTGCTGCAAGACCTCCTCAAAGTACAGTTATGTAAACTTACGTAACAGTGGATAGTCAAGAGGAGCTCTTGCAGCAGGCTGTATTCCCTCCTCCCTTCCTCCCTCTACCTTTCCTTGGCTATATCCTCCATGCAAGTGAGTTTTCTGCTCTTTCCTTTTTTGGCTCGGGAAACCTCCTTGTTTTCTGCTACCCACTTTGGGTCTCCGGCGGAGAACTGAGGGGGTGGGGACTGCCTGCCTTTATAGGATAGGCCGGCATCAGAAGGTGCCATCGGTGGGTGGGTGGTCCCCGTGGTACACTGCTAGCTAGAAAGATCTTCATCGGGCTTATCTCATTCATCAGGTTACACCATAGGAACTTCGTCATCGGTGAAGGGAATCCACGGAAGATTTTCAGCAGTACAACTGGGGCCGCCCATGCTGTCGACTTCCATTGACGTCAGCACTTATAAGCATGAGCAGCCCAATCCCTCCTCAGTTCTTTCCCACTGTTGGCTCGCTCACATGGGTCTCTGCTGAAACTCTGACGCAGTATTCGTGTCATTTTTTTAGCCTACGACTTTTCTTTAATAAGTTACCTAAATCTTTTTTTTTTTTTTGAGAGATTCCTGAGACTTCTTTAACGAGAGTTAATCCTTCAACCTCTCTCCCATCGCTGCTGCTGCAGAAAGAAGATCACCTCCACAGGCAAACACTCTCCTGTGTCTGCCGTCTGGGGCCTGAACACGAAGTTTCTGACTGTGATCTCTACCAAGTTTAACCAAACAACCCTCCGGCAAAGCAAAAGGCTCTGAAAAATTTCCTGATGAATCAACAGGTAGCCAGTTCTGGACAGGGTCCCGCCCTCAGTTGTCAACCAGGTAATTGAGCTCCCAGGCCTCAAGGCCGAGACAAGTCATTGAGGAAAAGTCATAAGAAAGACCAAGATCAGAATGCTTCCCTGGGCATCCATCTCGTTCCCCGACAGCCTCTCTTCTCCTTCTTCTGGGGATCCTCGTCAGCTGTGGCTGCACCGACAAGAAAAACTTGTCCAGGTCTCTATGCCCAACAGACCCTTTTCGACAGCATCTCTGCCCGACTCTCAAGGTGGCTGGCCATTGACCTCCGGGTCATCGCCCCTCTGTCATTGATGACATGCTCGCCGTCGATGACCCTCCCAGCAAGGCCTGCCCTTCTCCCTCCAGGGCTGCAGGCTCTTCAGGTTCTTAGGGCCAGGCAGGTGGATCGTCGACATCTATGCCATCGAACCCTCCTCCATCAATGGCCACCATTGACTTGAATGAAGTCCTGCTTAATTCACTAACATGCTGGTGCAGCAGCTGGGCACCTATTGCCCCGCCAATCCTGTTTCGACAGCAGCTTTGTCGCGACAGCTGCTCATTGGCCACAGGAAGCTCCTGTGAGCCATCATTGGTGCATCCAATGCTAGACCAAGAAGAAGAGGTCAACATCAAAGAGGAGTACCATCCAGACCTCATTCCTCCTGAGTATGAGAAGGAAGAAGAGGAAGAAATCCTGGTCTCTAACAGGTCTACTGCTTCCTCTGTCAATGAGGTTTCAATCAAGCATACTCCTAGGTCTCCAGAAGACCCAACATTCTTCAGTGTGATGAAGCAGCTATCTTCAGCTATGGGCTCCACACTGAGGAAGGGATGCCACCAGGAAAGAGCTGATGGACTTCCTGGAGATCTCTGAATCTCCCCTAAGTTCATTCCTCCAGTTCTTCCTATCTGAGGGAATGTAGCCGTGGCAGCCTGGCACAGGCCAGACTTGGTGTCAGCTATGCCTGCAGGGCTCATAAATGTTATCATGCCTCCAAGTACTTCCCTGCTATGCTGCCTAGCCTGAAACAGACTCAGTGGTCATTCAGTCAGCTCACGACTGCTTTAAGGTGCCTAAGCACCTTAGTTCCTTCCACCAGATAAGGAGTCTCGCAGAAATCGACCTCTGGGAGAGAGGTTTATGCTTCCTCCACTCAGGGTTTGAAGATTGCAAACCTACCTGTCTCACATGTTGAAGTACCAAAATGCCTATTGGAAAAGGGCAGGGCTAGCACATGCCCTCCCAGATGGCACTCAAAGCAAGAGCTGCTTCAGTGCCTCCAAGCCAATGAGGATGTTAGTAAGCACCTCCTCAGGGCCCTCTACGACATGGCTGATACCATTGCCAGGGCTGCAGCCATGGGCATATGCCTTAATAAGCACTCATGGCAGAGAGTATTCAGTTTTGCTGCTGATGTCCAGCAAAAGGTGCTTAATGCCCCTTTAATGGCACTAAGCTGTTTGGCACTGATGTCCAGGATAATATTCATGACCTGCAAGCCTCAAGCAGGGCCCTCAAGTCTGTCCACTCCTCTACCATACAAACCAACTGAGAGCAGAGGATACCCTCCCTTTCAGTAGAGTGACCAATAGGCCTGGTGCGGGCTTCCAGACCCAAGGAAACACAGGGCCCTGGCTGCCTTCCCCACCAGCACTGGAGCTGCAGCCAAGCATCTCAGGAATGATGGACCAGCCCAAAGGCTGGCTCCAACTCCATTTGACTCCTTGCTGGACCCTCTTCTGGTCCCGGACCAGAGGGTGGTTATTGGAGACCGTTCTCCGTCCACTTAAATCAGTGGAGAACCATAACTTTATAGACACATGGATTCTGCAAATCACAGAGCAGGTGCGCACCCTGGAACTCATCAAGCAACCTCCAGAAACCCTCCTCCACCCTCCAGTTACCCTCCAACTCATTTGTCTGTTTTTCTGGGAGGAGGTACAGTCCCTTCTGCACAAGCAGGCCATCGAACCAGTTTCAGGTGCTAGAAAAACAAGCAATTCTATTTCAGGTTTTCCTGGTACCCAAAAAGAGCATCCATTTGAGGTCCATTCTTGACCTAAAAGATATCAATCTGTACATCAGTACAAAAGTTCCAGAAAGTAATTTTGCCAGGCCTGATGCCCTCCTCAAAATGGGGGACTGGCTCTGCTCACTGGACATGCAGACTGCCTACCTGCACATCTCGGTCTTTCCTTCTCACAGGAAGTTTCTCAGTTTTATCTTTCAGGGTGAGCATTATCAGTACACGGTGCTGCCCTTTGGCTTGTTCTCTGTGCTGCAGTCTTTAGCAGTGCTTAGCATGTCGTGCAGCTCTCAGAAGGGAGGGTGTATGTTTTCCTTTATCTGGATGATTGGCTCCTAAAGGCCCCATCCAGAGAACAGCTTTACTGACTCTGGAGCCGATTCTCCGTCTCTTCCACCCCTGGGCATCATGGTCAGTCTGCCCAGTTCAGTTCTGGTACCGTCCCAAAGGCTGCAATATATAGGGTGGTCCTGGACTTGGTGCAAGGAAGGCCTTCATGCCCCAAAACAGGGCAGAGTGTCTTATAGCCCAAGCTCAGGAAGTTGCTCAAAGCTACTACATTGCTGCCAAGGTGTACCTCAGATTACTGGGCCTGATGGTGGCTGCCATACCCACTGTTCCTCTGGCACAACTGTTTTTTTTTTCACACTCTGTTTTTCTTCTGCACCACTGAACTCTCTCCAGCGACCCTACCTTGCCACCTCTACCTCCTGCATGGCCCTACTGTGTCCTTCTCTGCTACTTCCTGGCATCGGGCATCCCCCAGTTCTACCCTCCGGGAAGGCGCCCCTCCCAGGGCGCTCTTTCTATTAGGGTTGAGACATCGAGCCAGAGAGGGGGAAAAGCAAGAGGACTTCAGGCCGACTACAGGAGTGTGGAATGGAGGAAGGCGCCCGCCTATCAGTGGCGAGGGTTTTTTCTATTTTTTATACGTTTCTTGGAGCGTGGCTCCACCCTGGTGTACACCTTGCGACGCTATGTTCAGCTCACCCCAGCCTCCGCCAGAGGGCGCTGTTAGGCGACCCACAGCCCTAACCCACCCGGGAAGAGAGATTGTCCTCCGGACGCTCAATCTCTTCCTGCCCCTCAACCCCAGCCACCGGGGCGTTCCCGAACCGGGTCGCTGGTGTGGCACGAGGTGTGGCGCTCCAGCACTCAACCCTCAGCACCACCGGTCCGGCTCTGGCACAACTTCATATGCGCACTCCAGTGGACCTCTGGGTGCAGTGGGACCAGTGCACGGACAAGTTCGATCGCCCAGTCCTGATCTTTTCTCCAGTCCACAAGGTACTACAGTGGTGGATAGACCCCTTAGACCTGCTTTGGGGTGTCCCAGTCCAGATCTCCTCCCCAAACAGATCCTAACCACAGATTTGGGCTTGGGAGCACACCTGGGTCCTTTCAAACCCAGGGCTCTTGGTCACAGCTTGAAACCTTCCTGCATATCAATGTCCTGGAGATGAGGGCAGTGCTCTATGCCATGCAGGCCTTTCATGACCACTTGTTTGTGGGCCAACTGCTGGTGCAGTCAGACAATTTAAGTGTGGTTTACTACATCAACAAGCGGGTGGGACTCATTCACTCCGCTTATGCAAGGAGGCCATGAGAGTGTGGTTCTGGGCACTGAATACAGTCTGACACTTTCTGTAGTCCACGTGCCAGGTGTATTAAACACTCTGGTGGACAGTCTCAGCGGGACTTAATCTAGCATGCACAAATGGGAGTTCTCTCATCTATCGAGAAGACTTGTTCGACAGATGGGGTCATCCAGAGTTGGACCTTTTGCATCCCCACCAACAGTTTTAGGTAGCACTCCACACTTCAACCAAGAAATTTCCAACTCCAAAGTGAGTTTAAGCTTTTATTTGTTGGCAGCAAAGGGTACAGAGCTTTACCCCAGTGCTTGGTGCATTGACCTTCCTGGGGAGGGGTCCCGACCAAAACAAAACTGCCCAGTTTCTGCTCGCTAGATCCAGGACCCAGAGTTTTCTGGCACGATGCATTGTCCCTCTCTTGGAGCGGAAGGTTTCATTATGCATTCCCTCCATTTTCTCTGATCCAAGGGAGGGAGGGGCCAGTATGATCCTAGTGGCTCCATTCTGGCCTCAGCAGATATGGTTTCCTCTGCTACAGCAGCTGATGGAGGAACCTCCAGTCCCTCTTCCTCTATGCAGGAACCTGGTGACCCAAGATTGGGGACCCTGGTCCATCCCAACCTCAGGTCCCTCCATCTGCATGCTTGGGTCCTGAGGACATAGCCATAGCCAGGTCTGGGGTCTCGAACAGGGTGGCAGATGTCCTTGTGGCCACCTGGAAGCCTTCCTCAAGCCACATTTGCCATGTGCAGGTGGTTTGCCATCTGGGCTGCCAGACATCATTTAGACCCTTCACCTGTCAGGTGAACCATATCCTGGACTACCTGGTCTCTGTCTGACTCAGGTCTCCAGTACTTCCTCAAGGTGCATCTTTCTGCTATCTCTGTGCTTTATAAGGCCATGGATGACATCACGATTGCTCAGCTGGATTTCTCCCATACCTTTCTCTGGGCATCCTGCATCTGAAATCCCCAATCCATTGTCCGGTCCCGGCTTGGGACTTGAATTTTATTTTTGAGAAGCTGACTCCATCTTCTTTTGAGCTAATCACATCCTGCAACCTGTGCTTTCTCTTGGAAAGCATTATTTTTAGTTGCCATTACTTCCGCTTGAAGAATTTCAGAGCTTCAGGCTGTGATGTGTAAGGAGCCCTATTTGATTTTCACAGAGACCGGGTGGCTCTGTACAAATCTAAGTTCCCGACAGTAGTTTCAGAGTTTACTTTAAATCAGATTATACACTTACCAGTGTATTACCGTGAACTTTCTAGTCAAGGGAGCAATTCTGCACACATTACACACAACATTTTGCATTACTGTATGAATCGGACGCAGTCAGTCCGTGAGATGGATCAGCTTTCGTTTCCTTTGTGCCCAAGAGAGAGAGGGCGAGCAGTTTAAAAGCGTTTATCCAAATGGTTGGCAAACTGCATTTTGTTTTATCAGAAGTGTAACAAGCTACTTAAGGGAAGTTAAGCACTCAACCAGAGGCATGACTGCATCTACTGTTTGTTTCAGAAATGTTTCTGTTACGGACATTTGTGCAGCAGCCACTTGGAACTCTGTCCACAACTTCACAAAACATTACAGTCTGGACATTGCCTCGGCACAGGGCAGGCTTTGGACTAGCCGTCCTTCAGGGCCTCCTGTCTTAATCTTGCGCCTACTGCAGATCTTCTCCTGCCTCCGTGTTCAGCCTTTGTCTGAATTTACACTGCTTGGGACTCAAGTCTTGATAGTTATTACCTACTGCAAGAGCCCTCGAAGTAAGATAGTACAGTTACATAAGAACTTACTGTAACAGTAGATCTTCAAGAGAGGCTCTTGCAAGGTAAACTCTTCCTGCCTCATTCCCCTGCTGCTGTTCTTTCAGCCTTTCTATTGGCTCGAGGCCCTCCTTTCTCCTGTCGCACCTTTTCAGGTCTCCGTGCGGAGAACTGCAGAAGCGGATGTGGGACCGCCCTTATATGGCATCTGGCCAATGCCAGTTATGTGACATCGGGATCAGTCCCCTGCTATACACTGCTAGCTAAAGTTTTCTACGTGGTCCTAGCACCTGGCGGCTCAGTCCTAATGGTTATTACCTACTGCAAGAGCCTCTCTCGAAAATCTACTGTTACGGTAAGTTCTTACATAACTGTACTTTTCTCCTAAGGTGGTCTGAGTTTACACTCAGTCAATCCACCTTTTCTGTTTATTTTCCTGAGTGTGCCAATCCAGGGTAAGCACTGCTCCATACATCAGATGTGTGCAGAGCTTTGAAGTACTGCTTAGCGGACCAAGGAAAGTTGAAAGTCGAAGCAGTTGTTTGTTTCTTTTACCCCAGGTAGAGAGTCACTTCAGTTTAAAGCAGTTTATCCAAATGGTTGGCTAATTGCATCGTGTTTTGGTACAATAAGTACAGCAAAGAATTGCCTGGTACTGTCAAAGCTCGTTTCATCAGAGGCATGGCTACCTCTGTGGCTTGCTTCCCGGCGTCTCATGGCGACATCTATCGGCTGTCACTTGGAATACTGTCCATACTTTCACCAAGCACTACAGTCTGAACATTGCTTTGAGAGCCCGTGCAGGTTTTGGCAGGGCTGTGCTACAGGGCCTCCTGTCTTAAGTTTATTGTGAGCCCTCCTCCCAGCCTGTCTGCTGTACCTGTCGCTGCTTGGGACTTGTTCCTGTGGTGTAACCTGATGACTGAGATAACCCCAATGAAGATAGAACAGTTACGTAGAACTTACCGGAACAGTAGATCTTCGAGAGATCTCAGTCATCAGGTGTCATTCCCTTACCATCTCCCTTTATTTTGGGAGGAAGGGCTGCAGTTCAGGAACTGGCTGTCCGGTGCATCCAGCTTTTACATAGGTCTGAGCACCTCTCTCTCTCTCTCCTTCCTCAGTTCCCATGGCTTAGGCTATGCTCCTTTTGTCTCCATGGGAAAGAACTGAGGTGGGAGAGGGGCCTCACGCCTTTATAGGGTGGTGATGTTAACTGAAATTGACAGCATGGGTGGCTTCAGTTGTACTGCTGAAAATCTTCTGTGTGGATTCCCTTCACCGACAGTGAAGTTCCTACAGTGTGACCTGATGACTGAGATCCTCGAGATCTACTGTTATGGTAAGTTCTTATATAACTGTTGTTTTCATGTGGTCCTGGTACCTGATGGCTTAGTACTACCAGTGTTGGCTTGCTGCAAGAGCTCCTCTTGAAGATTTACTGTTATGATAAGTTCTTACATAACTGTACTATACTCTTCCTCCTTCTTCTTCATCCTCCAGAGGATGAGCTCCGCCGATGATGTGGCGCCGATCACGAAGAGTTTGTGTGGTAGCAGTAGCTACTCAGCACAGGCTGTATGCCACAGCCCACTCCAGCACTCCTGTGGCTGCCAGGGCCATGGTCTGAGCCAGCCCTTCTGGTCAGGCTGGCGCCAGCCTCTCCACCCATTCGGGTGGAACCTCTGCCTCCACAACTTATGGAGGGCTCCTCTCATGGCCGCTGGGCTCCTGGTTGACTCTCAGTTAAAACCACAGGCCAATGAACTTTGCATTCTCAGCGGGACATGGGTGCTCGGCCAGTGTTCAAGGAGTCCTCTGACTCTGAGGATTCCTCCGTGCATTCTCACTGGACCCTGGATTTCAGCCATGAGTCTGGGAGGATCTTTCCATGGAACAAGTGCCTGCCTCCTTTGGGGCCCTGCTCTACCTGATTTCTGAATCAATGGGGATCCCCTGGAACCTATCCAGAAGTGGGCTAAGTACACCTTGACAGAGATCCTGGACAGGATGACTCCTCTGGAGTTGCTTCCCCTGTAGTGGAGGCCTTCCTTGGCCCCTGCTCTGGAGCTGTGGCAGCATCGCCCTCCTGCCTGACACCATTGGCCCATATGGTCCCACAAGTATGCAGTACCTACAGGGACCCTGTTGGGGTTCACCAACCAGCTTTCTGCAGAAGGGCTGGCTGCTGACTCTGTGTTTTGTTGACAGAGAACATCAGGATGTCGATAACTCTCCACCCCTCGACAAAAGTCTTACAAATTAGACCACACAGCCAAAAGGTCTACCATTGCCTCATCCCTAGGCCTTGGCAGGCGAGTTCGGCCGTTATGATGGCAACTTTGCCCATGCTCTATTGGCTATGCTGGACCAGGTTATCCCCCAGCTCCTAACTGACCTGCAGCTGCTGGTCAAGTTGGTCCATAACCAGGGACGGGCTTATCTTACTTGAGGGGCTCTTGCAGCAGGCAACACTGGTAGGACTGAAGCCACCAGACACCAGGACCACGTGGAAAACTTCTAGCTAGCAGTCTATCATGGGGACCACCCGCCAACATCAGCATGCTGACATCTGCCTATCCTATAAAGGGTGGTCCCTAGACCTACCTCAGTTCTTTTCCTGCCATCAACCCCACGACGTGGTGACCACCACAGACACCTGCTTCAGTCAACTGCTATTTTCTATGCATTTTACACATGCTTTATTTTTCTCTTTCTATCATTTGTAACATCCAATTCTAGGGACATGGATATGTTGTTCATCCACATATTGGCAGGTTCCTTGCCGCTTTAAATCTTGCTGGAAGGTCTTCAAGCTGGCTCCTCCCACCCACCCGGTGGTAAAACTCTCAGCTCCGCCCCATGGCGCCAGATCTTCCTTACCGCTTGGAAGCTCAGGTTCCCTCCTTAGCGCTCTCGTTTAAGACTGTTCCTAACTCTTCGGTTTTCGAAATCAATCTTTAAGGTTTTCTTGACTTTGGTCAACTATTTCCTCTTGACTCACGATGGACAAATCGACCTCGGTTTTCGGAGATGCCCATGTGGGCAGAAGATGTCTCGGACGGATCCGCACTCCACGTCGTCTCACTGCTTGGGCCTTGAGCACGACCCGCAGGCTTCGACCTGTGCTCTTCTTCTCGGCCTATGTCCTGGAAGACCGTGCTGCCCGTCTGCAACTTGGGCGACCGGCGTTACCCTCCGGTAAAGTCAAAAGAGGCCGGTTGGCGGTTTCAGTGGCGGGCTTAGCGGATCAGCTAGAGCAGATGATCGCCCTCGAGGAGGCGGCGCGGACCGCATTTTCCTCGGCCGCTGCATTTATCCTGCTCTCCCATGGGATCCTCATATTCTGCTTCCTTTAAGGAGCTTTGTCTGTCTCTCTCTCCGCCAAGGGAGGGACCTTCATCTTGGACCTTCCTCTTGGTCCAAAAGAAAAATGACAAGGGTAAGTCTGACCGTCGCGCTCTTGGGGAGTGGGAGAGGTCCCCTCCCAGTGGTCGACCATCGACTTTGGTCGATCCTTGACCACTGGCTTCACGGTGTCCCCATCAGGTCAGTTGACAGAGACTCCGTCGGCGCGGTCGAGATCTTTCTCAACCCATTGGACGGGTTGTCGACCGTGGCGA
Organism: Neoceratodus forsteri; assembly: GCA_016271365.2. NCBI lineage: Eukaryota > Metazoa > Chordata > Ceratodontiformes > Ceratodontidae > Neoceratodus > Neoceratodus forsteri. Next base: position 558,406,556 of record CM057456.1, on the reverse strand, counting down.
AATCTCTCTCCCGGTTCCCCGGTGGCGGTTGAGGATCCGTGGGCTTCAGTGCCTCCAGTTCCGGAGCCTTTGGGTGTTCCTTCCGAGCGAAGGGAGGCGGGTTTCTCCTGCTCCTTCCCTGCCCTTCTCGGAAAAGCCGAGGTTCACGGTCTCGGTCTCGGACTTCTTCGCGGTCCAGCCGATCCCGCCACCATAGGCGGTCTCGGTCTCGGCACCACGGCAAGCGGGCGCCTCCACTCATCCAAGTCCTCTTCCTCAGGCGAGGGAGGCTTCCGCAAAGTGCGTCGATGATCTGAGGACCTCATGTGGCCACAGCTTCTGCTGGCCAGGAACAAGCCAATGGCGTCGCCTTCCTGGCCATTAAGTGGCTGTCACCGGAGTGGCTGAAGCAACCCTCGCTTTAGCCGAGGCGCCTGTTTCAGGCCTGTTGCTCAGCCGAAACCAGCTGCTCCACCGATTATGGTGGGACCTCCGCCTCCACAGCCGTTGTGTGGGGCTCAACCAAGAACTCTCGGTCGGCTCAGGGTTTACCCCATGGGCTGTCGGTCACCCTCACTCCGATCGCCCTCGGCAGGTGGAGGTGGCTCAGGCCGAGGCAGCTCTTTGCGGACTCTTCTGAGTCCGGCGACAATTCCTTCCTTTTCTCCAGGCGAGTGGACTTGGAGTCCTCTGGGGTCAGTCACTGGGCGATAGCCCTTCATCCTTTCTGGGTTTGCTTAGGCTCATCTCGAGTCCACGGGATGCAGCTCGAACCCGTATCCAAGCGGGCCGTGTCCCTACGTGGAGATATTGGACGGGGATTCCCCTACGAGGCCTTTCCTGTGGTCGAGGCCATTGTGGGCCCGACCTTGGAGCCCTAGCGGCATCCTGCTTCCTGCCCTCGCCTTCCGTCAGGATGGCCAGGAAGTATCTCGTCCCTACCGGTTCCCTGTCCAGTTTCTCGGAACATCCCTCAGCCGAGGGTTGGTTACCAACAAGCGTTTTCCGGCGTGCGAAATGCTAGGGACATGGACAAACCTCCAACAAGGGTCAAGAAATTGGACTATGCCGGCGAAAAGTCTCGCTATGTCCTCCCTGGCCTTCGTCAGGCCAGCTCAGCCGTGCTTATGGCACATTTCTCCCATGCCCTGTTGGGCTCCCTGGACGGTAGTCCCTCATCTCGGCTGACCTGCAGACTACGGTTAGGCAGGTGCGGGACCAGGGCAGGGTGGTGGCAAGCAGCAACTTCAGACTGCTTTGGACATTGGAGACTCATCGCCAGGTCAGTCACGGCACAGTGGCTATGCGCCATCGGGCATGGCTGAGGATATCCACCTTCACAGCGGATACCCAGCACAAATTGGCGGATGTCCCTTCCTAGGGACAGACCTCTTGACCCTGGAGTGGAAGGCCACCTCCGAGGATCGAAAAAGTCCAATGCCACTTTGGACTCGGTCTCATCCGCTCAGAGGGACAAGGGCGCAGACTGCAACCCAAGCCCTTTTGTCCGTCTGTGCCCTCGTACGTCCGGCCCAGCAACATCAGGACCAGCAGACCTCGCTTGGCATCCCAAACCCAAGCCACGGCTTCCTCCTCCAGGAAGCAGGAGGTAAAGGCTCAGGAGGTCCCTCGGCGGTCCCTCCTCCAAGCCTGCACAGTGACGGGTTGAGGTGTCGCCCCAACCTCGTCACCTCACCCCAGAGTTCCCCGTGGGGGACAGCTCCAGTACTTCCTTTCCGCCTGGTCTGCTATTACCACAGACGGTGGGTGTTGAGAGTGGTAGGAAAGGGCCTGCATCTGGAGTTCAGCAGGCCCCGCCCTTCAGAGCCGTCGCCCCTGGGGGCCTGAGGATCCACAGCCTCGCTGTCGGCTCGCCGAGCCGACATCGCTCTGCTCCTCGAGAAAGAGGTGATCAGAGAGGTGTCGGACCTCCCTCAGACCGCGGGTTTGTGTCCAGGTACTTCCTGGTCCCAAAGCGGAAGGGGCTGGCGCCCATTCTCGACCTACACGACCTAAACAAGTTCCTAAGGTCTCGAACCTTCAGGATGGTCACTCTGGCTCAGATAATACCATCCTTGGAACACGGTGTGTGGTTCTGCTCTCTGGACCTGTAGGACGCGTTTTACGTCCCTATCCGTCTATCTCACCAAAGATTCCTTCGCTCGAGCGGAAGGATCCCTTTTCGAGTTCAAGCCATGCACTTGGCCTGTCTCCTGCACCCAGGGTCTTCACCAAATGCATGGCAGTGGTGACAGCATTCCTGCGGCGCTGAGGGGTCCAGGTGTGCCCTTACCTGGACGATTGGCTGATAGCAGCCCCTCCAGACAGGAGGTGGAGTGGTCAGAGATCTGGCCCTCCAGGTTTGCTCTCAAATCGGCCTCCTCATCAACGAGGCCAAGTCGGAACTCGAACCAAGCAGGTGATTCTCTTCATCAGGGCAGAGCTCGACTCTCTTGAGCCAGAGCACAGCTCGGCCGGACAGGGCCGAGGTTCTTTCCTCCTTTGCCCGATCATTTCTGGTTGGGCAATTGCGCCCTGTCCGGGACTTCCTGCACCTCCTGGGTCTCATGGCAGCCTGCACCAGCGTGGTCTGTTGGGCCCGCTGGAACATGCGCCCCTTCAATGGGGGCTGGCCAGCCAGTGGTCTCAGCGCTGCGATCCATTGGACCAGCTAGTGACGGTGACCCAGGGATGTGGAACGCCCAGTGGTGGATCATTCCAGCTCATCTGCAGGAGGGCATCCTGTTTGTCCGCCCGAGCCGATGGTCTCTCTGTCGACCGGCGCCTCTCTGATGGGTTGGGGTGCCCATCTGGGGGCACAGAGCGCATGGCCTCTGGTCCCCAGGGAGTCCCGATGCCATATCAACCTGCTGGAGCTCCAAGCGGTCCACCTAGCTCTCACCGCCTTCGCCGTTTCTCTACGGGGTCAAGTGGTTCCAGGTCCAGGCGGACAATACCATGACCATGTACTACCTAAACCGCCAGGGCGGGGCGCGCTCCATGCCTCTGTGCAAGGAAGCCCTCCGCATTTGGTCACTCGTGCGCAGCCTGGAGGCGGATCTCTAGCCATTCATGTGGCAGGAGCCTCCAACACCCTGGCCGATGCCCTAAGCCGGATAGGGGCTGTACCCCAGAGGGTCTCCTGCGGAGGTGTACAAGATCTGTTCTCCATTGGGGCACACCTCAGGTGGATCTGTTTGCCTCAGGGAGACGTGAAGCTGAGGCTGTTCCATGCCCGCACCCTCAGCAGGGCTCGCTGCAGGGGATGCCTCTCAAGGCCGTGGACCCGGGCCTCTTCTACACCTTTCCCCATTTCCTTGATCCACAAGGTGCTTCTCAAGGTGAGGAGGGACAAGGCGCAGGTGATTCTGGTAGCCCCAGACTGGCCCCGCCAATGCTGGTATCCGGATCTCCTCAGCCTCAGCTCCAGGCTCCCGAGGCAGCTTCCAGCTCACCCGGACCTGCTTTCAGTCAATCAGGGAAGGTGTTCCATCCGGACCTTCAATCCCTGCACCTGACCCTGGTTCCTGAGCGGCTAGAGTTCCAGGCCTTGGGTCTTTCAACGAGGTCCTCAATGTAGTTGAGGCGTCCCGTAAGGAGTCGACCGGAAATCTCGCCTTCAAATGGAAGAGGTTTTCCATTTGGTGTCAGGGCAAGGGCCTGGACCCTTCCTCTTGTTCCCTGGCAAGCATCTTGGACTATTTATGGTCCCTTTCTCAGCAGGACTTAGGTCCAACGACCTAAGGGTGCACCTGGCAGCCATCTCTGCTTGCAGGCGCGGGCCGGAAGCAGTCATTAACACAGGGAGAAGGTGGTCTGGCACTTTTCAAGGCCTTGATCACATTTCCCTCGGTGCGAGAACCTCCACCTCCGTGGAATCTACTGCTGGTACTGGCAAAGCTCATGGGCAAGCCATTCGAACCAATGCACAGGTGTGATCTCTCTCACCTGTGTGGAGAACTGCCTTCTTGGTGGCTATTACATCAGCCAGAAGGATGGGAGAGCTCCAGGCGCTTTCCATCGAGTCTCCTTACCTGGTCTTCCACAGGGACAAGGTTGTCCTGCGCCCCACCTGAAATTCCTTCGAAGGTGGTGTCGGAGTTTCACCTTAACCAGGTGTTGACTCTGCGGTGTTCTACCCCAATCACACCTCGGAGGCCGAATATAGGCTCCATACTTTGGACCCTAAAGGCGCTCGCTTACTATAAGGGCGCCACGGCTGAGAATCGGGAGAGGTTCGCCAGCTGTTTGTCACCTCGCTGAAGCCGCGCCTGGCAGACCTGCAGCCAAGTGGACGATAGGCAGGTGGGTCACCTCTTGCATAGATCTCTGCTATAAGTTGGCGGGTATGGAGCCTCCCAGAGGATAAGAGCTCATTCTACCGCCATACTGCTGCATCGGTGGCTGCTTCCAGGGCGTCCCTATCCAGGAAATCTGCAGGGGCTGTTACCTGGAAGTCAGCACACACCTTCATCACCCATTACCACATCGACCTTGAGTCACGCCGGGATGCTGGTTTTGGGGCCTCGGTTCTCAGTCTCTTTTCCCTAAGTAGGGGTGTCGCCTTGCCTCCCTCCTCCCGGGAACTGCTAGGAGTCTGCCAATAAGTGTGGATGAACAACATATCCATGTCCTAGAAATACAGGTTACTCACCTGTAACAGGAGTTCTAGGAATGGTATATGTTGTTCATCCACAAATTACTCCGACAACTTCTGACCGGCGCACAACCTGAGCTTCCAGCGGCCAGATCTGGCATCATGGGGCGGAGCAGAGTTTTACCACCGGTGGGTGGGAGGAGCCAGCTGAAGACCTTCCGGCAAGATTTAAAGCGGCAAGGAACCTGCCAATAAGTTTGGATGAACAACATATACCATTCCTAGAACTCCTGTTACAGGTGAGTAACCTGTATTTTCACATTTTCTTTATTAGGTGTATATCTTCTTCTCCAGTCTTGTCTTCTGATCGGCTGACGAAGTGTGCCCTGGGCAAGCAGATACCTGCCAAAGATGGTCACTCTTCCTGCCTACTCTGCTTAGGCCCCAGCCATGCGCAGGGCCTGCCAGCACTGCCAGGCCACATGGAGACACCGCTTGAAGACATTGGAAAGTTACCTGCCAAAGCAGAAATCGGCTGCGATGGAGAAGGAGCTTCAGGCCAAGATTCTTCTACCTCCTGGCTCAGACATCCGGGCATCTTCTTCCCAGAAGCAGAAGTCATCAAGTGGGAAGCATAAGCACTGGGACCTGCAATGGGACTGTTCTCGATCAGCCTCTTGCTCGCTGTCACCGCTCAGACCAGCTTCAGCTTCTGGACCTCCCTCATGCAGGGGTCAACCCCTCCTCTCTCATCAGCCCTCACTCTTTCTGGGCTGTCACTGGTGCAACCACCCACCCTCATCTCCATTTTGGGTGGCAGCTCTTGAGGCAATGGACTTCGTCCCCTGCCTCCCAGACCCTGATGATCAGGCCTTTAGCCCTCCTTAAGCCTAAACATAGGAACGTCACTACAAGGAGATCCCATTCCATCTACTACATATCCCACGATGTTGCACGACCCAGGACAAAGATCATTCACCTATCAGGCATCCAACTGGCTCAACTCTCTTGGCAGCAACATAGCGACCGCTCCAACACTCGGCTCTTCAAGTCCAAGCTGCACTTCTCACTGCTTGTATCCAGCGATTGCCCATCTTAACATTTCCACCGTTCCAGCTGCACATGGCCCAGCACCTAGCACTTACAATCAGTCTTTGCACCTAGCACCTTACCTGTCTATTTCCTCGACAAGGCCCCTGCTGCACTGTCTCCCTTCCTCGCCCACCTCCCCGTATCTCACTCCTGCCCCTCCCCAACCACCTCCGTACTCCCCTTATCCCCTGCACCTCCTTCCCCCCTCGATCTCCTACCCCTCACCCCCACCCACACCCCCTCCTTCCCTTGTCTTGCTTATAGCTCAAGTCTTTGTACTGGTTATTACATGTCTTTGAGTCAATGACTATATGTTTGTAACTAAAATGATAACTGTTGCACAGCTGACGTGAACCTTTGTAAAAGAGCCTCGCTCAAAGGCATTGTAATCCTAGATTGAAATAAATGAAATAAGTAAGTAAAGGGTCCTCAGCCAGATGGCTAGGCCAGGGTTGGAACCTCTGCTGACTGGTCTTAGCCATCGCCCACCCGCCTCGAAATTCTCACCATAAGCGCCACCCTCGTCATTGGGGCCAACATTGGCTGCTTTGCCAGAATGGCGCCAGCCTTCACCTCTCAGGCCAGCACCAGCTCTGCCTACACCTCAGCTGGTGCCAGGTGTACCGCCAGGGTACCGTACGCTGGCCCCTGCACCAACGTGCCATACCCTCCTCCTTAGTATCCTTATCCCTCAATAATCCACCCCAGTGGTGGATTATGATGCTCTTTAATGTCTGGTGGTTCTTCATGCAAAATAAGGATGCACCCAGGTGACCCTGCCCTCTTGTCCTCTCCGGGAACCCCTCCTCCTCAGGACTCGAACCAGGCAGGATCTAGCGACCCCGTACCACAGGGTCCTCTGAGAAATGCACTGGGAGTTCTGACCAGTGTATGGATGACCGTCGCTCAGGCGCCGGTCCCAGACAATGATCAGTCTGGAGATAACTCATCTTCTGCTTCTTCAGAGTCATCAGAAGGCTCCAGGGGTGTGAGTTGGCAGCTGAATGGAGCGGATGTTCCTTTACTGAGCTTCACTGGTGTAGAACTTAATCTTGTTTAAAGTTATTATTTGGGCTGCATATTTGAAAAATTTCTGCCCCTGCTAGATGTAAGGAACCGAGAACTGCAGTGATTGGGAAATCAAAGAATCTCTGACCTCAGTGGATTTTTAAACCTAAACCTCTGCCCATCGGGATGGCAGGCCTGCACAGCAAGATGGGGCCTCGGGGAGTAATGCTTTGGGTGGTGCAGAGGTGTCTCTCATAATAGTTAACTCAACACTAACTCAACTGGTTAAAACTGTCCAGGACATAGACAAAACTTAGACACCTAACACCTAGAGTAAGCTCCTTGGAACAGTGTGTGGATACTATGGAGCAATCTCTTCAATACTCTTGAGAGCTCCATATTGAAATCCATCGCCGTGACAACTAAATTGATCAAAGAAAACTCCATGCTTTGGATGCACCTAGAGAATGTGGAGAATCAAACTAGGGAGTGAAATATACGTATTGTTGGGCTCCCAGAGAATGCGGAGGTGAGGATCCCTTGAGCTTTGCTCAGACTCTACTGTCACAGTTGTTGGGACTGTCTGAGGAGGACCCTGTGTTTGCACTGGAGAGGCCTATCGGATCACCCCCATAGGGCTGCTGATGAAGCTAAGGGCCCAAGGACTTTCTTAGTTGTTTGCAATGGGATGGGAGTCCGTTACCGACTACTGGGCCTGGCTCGATGGCAGAGCAACTCCGTTTGGAGACGCAGATATTTCATTGTTCCTGATCGCTCCGTTTGACACGGTGGAGAGGAAGGCATTTGACAGGGTTTGTGCTGAGTTCCACGGTTGAAAGATCAGCAACAGCTCTAATTCCCTGCCCGGCTTCAGGTTTGTTGGAAAGACCATACCTATTTGTTCCATGAGCCCTCCGATGCAGCAAAAGCTTTTGGACTTATCGAAAAAGAATTGGCTGAGGGAAAGAATCCTCATCGGGGGACCGATAATGAAGGGGCAGAATGACTCTCATAATAACCTGTGTCTTTGGTCTTGTTAGTATATCCACAGCTACCCTGCTGAAATGGAACTGGCTGTACTGTTACTGTTATTTTTAATTGTAAAGACTATTGTTATTGCTAGCTGAGTTTTCACTAGTTTGGACTATCCTTCCAGAACGTTCTGTGGCATGTGAACTGTAATAGGTTGCTACCTCTAGATTTGTGGTATCTGAAAGGTTTTTATTTTGAAATAAAGCAACTGTAATATTACTTCTGCACCTAGTTAAATACCTAATTAGGTTTGTGTAATATGGAGGGAGGTCAGAGGATTGTTCTATGACCATTTGCAGGAGGAAATTGGACGCTGTTAAAACTGTCATTCTTTACTGCTATTTCAATGCAGCCTGAATAACTTCTATGCCTGAGTTGTGCTAATGGTAGTTTCTGCTCAGTTGTACTGCGGCCTATGTTTTGGGTTCACCTGTGGAGCTCTTTTAGTTATAGAACCTCACTATAGCACAATTTACCAGGGTCATTCTTGGCTGAATAGCCAATGTGGTCATATTTTGGAATTACTTTTATTTTATGAAAATGTCCCTGTAGTGCTCTGTGCTGCTATATGCCATGGACTTGATGAGTGTCATCTCTTGGGTGTCTTATTCTCCATTGGGTACCTCCCCTATGATGTACCTCAAGGAGTTGGTTCTGCATCTTAGACCTTTACATTGTTTTTTGTTTTTTTTAACTTTTCTCTTTATCACTCCTTGCCTGCTCTCGGAGCCCACTCCTTCCGTCCACTCATTTTCCCCAATCCACCTCCTGGATCTGCCACTAGAGTGCCTCCTCTCCTCCTGACATTGGGGTCTGTCCCTCTTGGTGGTCTGGATGGAACCGGAGCGACTTTCATCCAGGGCTGCCAAGAGGTGTTTTCCGTTTTCTCCCCATGTCCCCTACCCCTCTGAGACGTCGAGCACTAGGACGTCCGTCCTGAGTGGTGGCGTGCTGATGCACGCTGAACCTCTCATGTGCGGCAACGTCCCCTTCCCGACTCCGATGGGCGGAGCCACCTCCATCCCTTCCTGATGGCGGTGCTTCCACCCGCTATGGAAGGGATGCAGAAACGCTGAGAGCGTTCTTGGTCTTCCACCCTGAGAGGAGAGCATCCGTTGGGCCGTCGATCCTCCCTTTCCCTGCCGACCCTGGCCACCCGAGTCCATTCCTGAACCCGGGGTCGCCAGCGTAAGGGAGGTGAGGGGCCTCAGCGCTTAACCCTCAGTGCCACCGGCCGGCCAGACCTTACATGGTTATTGTTATAGCTGGTGTATCCCTATACATCTGATTGTCGGTAAGTTTTGTTGTTTGAAATTTATAAATAAATAATACAAAGAAGGCTCCAGGGACTCTATGATGGTCATGAGCATGCCACGGAGACCCCTCAAGTCTCCCTCTGATGACCCCTCTTTCCTTGATGTTATGCATTATATTCAGTCTCTCATGGGATGAGAAACAGAGGAGCTTGACACAGAGTGCCGCCACCTGGCTATATACCTCCGGAAAAGGAGAACCTCCCTTTGGTGGTGCCTCCTTTAATTGACTCTTATGCATGGAACCACCCTTCTTCCACCCCAGCCTTACCAAGAAACTGGATCGCCTCTGTCGTGCGCCTGTGGGCAAGCCTTTCCTTGGTGAGCACCCACAGCAGACTCAGTGGTCATGAATGTGGGACATGACCGTACAAAGAGGCCCAAACATCTCAGTACCCACCCCTCTGACAAGGAGTCGCACCAACTGGACCAGCTGGGCAAGCAGATGTTTGCCTCCACCACGCTGGCCATTCAGGCACTTAACTATCTGGCCCACATGGTACAGTATCAGAATGCCCTCTGGGATCAGGCGAGGGATATGGTTCAAACTCTCCCTTAGGATTCTACCAAACGCAGTTGGCCTCACCTGAAATCCAGGTAGGATGTGGGCAACCATTTACTGAGGGTGGCATATGATGTTGTTGATGCCTCTGGTGGGCGCACAGGAATCTGCCTTCACTGCCATTTATGGTTCAGGCTGTCTGGCTTTGTGCCTGATGTTCAGGCCAAAATACTGGATGCCCTTTTTAGAGGTTCTGTCTTGTTTGGGGAAATGCACTTCCTCCAGTTGATGACATCACTGGGCCTTACACAGATTGTTTCTTCAGCCACCATAATCACAGTCACTCTTTGGATTTAGTTTTTTCCTGGGGATTGAGGCCTCAGATTTGGTGGTGGAACCTGTCAGTTGGTCTGATCACTACACGTTGGCTTCAGTTTGTGTGCTCCCCTTAGTAGGTCTGCCCTGTGGAGATGGTTGATACTGCCCTACGGGATGTGAGCCCTGAAGACCTGACGGTGGTATTGAACCTCTCAGAGTTTCCGGTTGCCAGCTTGGGTCCGAGTCTATGGTCTTGGCTTATAATCAGGCCATTTCCTCGGCACTGGACTCAATTGCTCCTGTCCGTGATTCATCCCTCTCTCTCAGCCCTCAGGCCCCATGATTTGATGGGTCCTTGAGAGAGTTGCGACATGTCGGATGATGGTTAGAGACGTTGTTGGCGAAATCTGCTCTAGAAGTCGACCGCCTTAGTTTGGAGGAGCGTTATCGGCTCTACCAATCCGAGATCTCCCGTGAAGCAAGAATTCCTGTCCAGGGAGATCTCTATTGCTCAGAATCGACTGGCTCAGCTCTTCAGAGACTGTGGACAGGCTGTGCAACCAGCCTGTCTCCAGCTCCGTTGAGCCTTTTCACAAAAGGTGTGATGAGATTGCTCAATTCTTTGTGAATAAGGTTCAGATCAGAGATCCACCTGACACACTCTAAGGGGAAGCTGTTGGTTGGTGTCTGGCCATGGATCCTCGGCCTCCTGGTGTTCCTTTGACCTGCCAATGTTCGAGGATATTATGTGGATCATCCAGGGGATGCCTCGTGCTGTAGTTTAGATCCGGGTCCTACCTCCCTGATTTTGGGTTGTGTTGAGATCGTGGGCCCGTTTCTGGCTCAAATAATCTGGTGCTCCTTAGAATTTGGTGAGTTTCTAGCTCTCTAAAGGAAGCTGTGGTGACTCCCCTTTTGAAGAAAGGCTTCTCTGGACCCAGATATTTTGCCAACTACAGACCTATCTCTAACCTTCCTTTATTGGGAAAGTTATTGAGAAGGTAGTGGCAAACCAGCTGGAGGACCATTTGACCATCCATAGTATCTGAACCTCTCCAGTCTGGTTTTCGTAGAGGCATAGTACGAGACTGCTCTGGTCTCTTGATGGCGAGATTGGAGGAACTGTTCTATCTTGGTTCTCCTTGATCTCTCTTCAACTTTTGACACTGTAGACCATGGGGTTTTGCTCGAGATCTGGAGTCCATCTGTGGACTGTCTAGTACAGTGCTCAGATGGTTTTCATCTTTTCTATCTGGGAGAACACAGAGAGTTGTGTCGGGATTTTTCCTCTGACCCTTTCCCTCTGCAGTGTGGTGTCCCTCAGGGCTCGGTGCTTTCCCCATGTTGTTTGCAGTGTACATGCTGCCTCTGAGACATTGTAAGACGGTATGGGCTGAGGTTTCACTGTTATGCTGATGATACCCAGCTCTGCTTGTCTTTGCCCCGACCAGGTTAGTGCTCTCTCGAGTATTTAATAGCTGCCTCGCTTCAAATCCATGACTGGATGAATCAGCTGGTTAAAGTTGAACGCTGATGTAAGACAGAGGTTATGGTTGTGGACCGGGTCATGGGACAGGGGTTTGGGGTCTGGCCAACCCTCTGGCTTATTGCTGGGGATCAGATCCTTACCTCTGAGCAGGTCTGCGTAACCTGGAGTGGTACTTGATGACGGGCTGACTCTTCGTCATCAGGTGTCAGCAGTCATTAAGTCTGCATTTTACCATCTTAGGAACATTGCCAGGGTGGAAGCACCTTGTTCTGTCCAGCGATTTACCCGTGTTCGTTCATGCCTTTGTGACCTCGTACCTTGACTACTGCAACTCCCTGTACTTGGGGCTTCCTGGGGTTGATATCCGCCGCTTGCAGCTAGTGCAGAACGCTGCTGCAAGGTTGTTGACAGGGACATCTAGAAGGGACACACATATTACCCTATGCTGCCACGATCTGCACTGGCTGCCCATACAGTGGCGGATCACCTTTAAGTAGGTCTTTTGACCTTCAAAGCCCTGCATGGACTGGGCCCCGACTACTCGAAAGAGCTTCTGATTCCTTACCGCCCTGTCGACTAGCTCGTTCAGCCGGCCGATGGGGTTGCTAGAGGTTCAGGGTTACATTGAAGTCTTGGGGCCAGGCCTTTTGTGTTTGTGGCCACTACCCTCTGGAATTCTCTGCCTGTTGGCTTAGGGAATGCATGACCGTGGAATCCTTTTAAGTAGGATTTTAAGACACTTTTGTGGAGTAAGGCATTTATGAATTGATGTTGCTGAGAATATTGATTTTATATGTGTATTTTGCTTTTAACATTTATTTGTACAGCGCCTTGGTGCTTGAAAGGCGCTTAATAAATAAAGTTTTATTTATTTATTATTTATATTTAAATGCCCAGCATTATCTTCCGTTCAAAGAATCGGCAAGGCCCAATGGTCGGTACATTACCTCTACCAATCCCAGCTTAAGCCTTCATAGCATCAGTCCTTTCATCTGTCCCTCAACCAGCCCTCCAAGGGTCAACAGACAAAGAGACCCTTCAAGCGCAAGGCACACACCCCACCAACCAGGCGGCTGCCCCTAGGGCCCCTAGGTACCACAGCCACTCTTCCCACCCCAGGCCCTCTGTCTGACTCCTTGTCCCCCAGCAGAGACCTTGGGGAGGCGGTCGTGGTCGATTCTCCCTCTACTCGATGGGTTGCGAACAGTGACTTCAGAGCAATGAGTGTTGCAGTTTATCAAGTATGGTCACACCCTCAAATTTCTGTAGCCCCTCCAGAAAACCCTCCTTGCCCTCCCATCACCCTCAGAACCATATATCTCTCATCTAGGAAGAGATTCAGGCACTTCTGCACAAAAGGCCATAGAGCCTGTCCCTCTGGCTCAGAGAGAGGAAGGGGTTCTACTCCACTTCTTCCTTGTCCCCGAGAAAACAAGCGATCTGTGGCCGATCTTGAACCTCAGCCACCTGAATCTCTACATAGAGTACAAGCAGTTCAGGATGGTCACTCTCAGGGGCTGTTGCTCTTCCTTCAGCAAGGGACTGGCTCTGTTCCTGGACATGCAGGATGCCTATCTTCATATCCAGGCCAAAGACAGTCACTCTTCCTGCCTACTCTGCTTAGGGCCCCAGCCATGACACAGGCCTGCCAGCACTGCCAGGCCACATGGAGACACCACTTGAAGACATTGTATAGCTACCTGCAAAAAGCAGAAATCGGCTGCGATGGAGAAGGAGCTTCAGGCCAAGGTTCTTCTACCTCCTCGGCTCAGACTTCCAGGGCATCTTCTTCCCAGAAGCAGAAGTCATCAAATGGGAAGCATAAGCACTGGAACCAGCACTGGGACTGTTCTCGGTCAGCCTCTTGCTCGCTGTCGCCGCTCAGACCAGTTTCAGCTTCTGGGCCTTCCTCACGCAGGGGTCAACCCCTCCTGCCTCATCAGCCCTCACTCTTTCTGGGCTGTTGGTGGTGCAGCCACCCACCCTCATCTCCATTTTGGGTGGCAGCTGTTTGGGGAAATGGACTTCGTCCCTCCCTCCCAGCCCAGGCTCACTATTGTTTCCTCCATTTCTGCTTCCAGGGGACCACTTTCAATTTAGGGCCCTCCCTTTTGGCCTTTCTTCAGCACCTCAGGTCTTTACCAAGTGCCTGGCAGTGGTGGCCTCAGCTCTGAGGAGACAGGGCTTTTATGTGTTCCCTTACCTGGGCAACTGACTGTTGACAGCCTTTTCCAGGGACCTTTGCTGCAGACCCTGGAATGTACCTTTTCAGCTTTTCCAGGCCCTAGGGACCACAGTTTGTCTGCCAAAGTCCTGTCTCTCTCTACGCCTGCGCCTCCAGTATATTGGGGTGGTCCTGGTGGTCCTTGTCCCAGGGCAGAGCTTTCCTGCCAGGGGTGAGAGCAGAACACTTGATTGCGCAAGCCCGGCTAGTATCCTCCAACCGATAGATACCAGTCAGGCGTTCCCTTCACCTGTTGAGGCACATGGCGGCAGCTAGCCACAGTTCCCTGGCCCATCTGCATATGAAGGTTCCTTAACTCATTGTCTCCTAGCAGACGCCTGTAGGCATCAGTAAAACACACTGGTGTGTCCTGAGGACGCTTACAGAAGTCAGCTACTGACTTCCTGTGTGCCCTGGTAATGTCTGGAGAAGTCACTTATATATTTTAATATAAATGTAACAGAATATAATATATATTTGACAGCACAGCACCACTGGAAAGGTAATTTTGTGCTGAATAACTTTGCCACTGATATTCTGTGTATATCATGTATATTTTAGGAGTTATTAGTATTTGTTTATGGTATGGTGTGTATGGTTTATTTTGCCTGTTTTAGTGAAAAATTGTTTTTTGCCGTTTCAACCAGCATAGAGAAAAATGAAATTGCATATTATTCTTTGCATACCACCACTGGAAAGGTAATTTTGTGCTGAATAATTTTGCTACTCATACTTTGCGTCTAGCACTTATGGTTCTTGAGCTATTAAGATTTGTTTGTGGCATGCTGGCTATAGTTTAATTTTGCTTAGAAAGGCCCAGGATTACTATTAACAGTATAGCGGAAACAAGAGGTGCAACTTCAGAGAGCTCCTCTGGAGGCAATGAGTTAATGCACTCTTCAGGTTCAGTGGGATGAACACACTGGCGAACTGGATCAGTTGGTAATGGTCTCCAGTCCTGTGAGGAGGAACTTAGAGTGGTGGCAGAACCCTGCCAGTCTCTTGTGAGGGGTCCCCTTTCAAGCTATGCTCCTCAACAGATCCTTACCATGGATTCCTCGGGTTTGGGCAGGGGTGCCCACTTAGCTGGCCGTCAGACCCAGGGGACCTGGTCCGAAGCTCAAACAGCATCTCCACATCAATGTGCTGGAGATGCAGGCAGTTCTTTATGCTCTACAGGCCTTTCAGCCCCACATACTTCCAAGCCCACTACACCAGATGGACAACATGTCCGTATGTACTACGTCAACAAGCAGAGGGGCCCCACTCATCATCCCCTTTGTCAGAAAGCAATGAGAGTCTGGTACTGGACCATCAAGTATGGCCTGGAACTCTTGACTGTCCATGTTCCAGGTGAACAAACGTTGTGGCTGACAGTCTAAGCTGGTCCAGGTCAAGGACTACAAGTGGGAACTCCCATCCTCAGTGGTCGAGTGCTTTTGCACACTTTGGGTCCCCACTCTCATTAGGGTGGTGCCCCATATCTCCTTACTCGGACTCCCTACCACAGGCTTCCTCTTATCACACTTGGCACTGGTCACCAGTGTCGATGTAACATACTGCTCCCCTTCTTCCCATGGAAGCTGCACCACAGCAGGCTACACATGAAACATGGAAGTTGTCTGTCCTCTATTGATCCCACTGTTGTTGTGCTGCTTAAAAGTCTCTCTGTTCCTACGGACCCTGTTAAAGTATGTCTAAAGAAGAAATCTCGTCCCTTACACTCTATTTACTAAAACAACTCCTGAAACCTCCTTCTTCTTCTTCTCCTTATTTCTGGGAGTGTACACCCTAATCCAGGCCCTCCTTCATGTGGAGTCAATGGCAACAAAAACAGGGTACCCTTGTCCTGGCCAGCATAACATCTGCAGTCTGTTAAAAAATTTGATGCCCTCACTGCTTAGGTTGTAGTACACGATCCCGACATCCTGTCAGTCATTGAAACATGGCTGTCACCATCTACCCTGACTCTGCCATCACCTACCAGGCTACTCACTTTTCAGACAGGACAGACTATCTAGAAGAGAGGTGACAGTACCATATACCTAAAGGAGTCAATGTTGGCCTATCCACTTTCCTTCCCTGAACCAGCTAAGGATATTCAGATCCTTGCTGTTAAGGAAATGCTCAGTGCACACAACAAGGTCCTCAACATTGGCTCAGTCTGTATTCCCCAGACCTTGCCGAACAGGGCCTAAACCCCTATTGAACTGCGTCATGAGTCTAAATCAAGACACAGAAACCATCGTGTCAAGGTGACTTTAATGTCAACTGGCTTCGTCAGGTGCCAGGAGGCATAGGGATGAGTTAACAGGCCTGAACTTTAACCAGTTAATAATAACTCCACCCAGGACAAACTATAAAACTGGGACTAGCACACCCTGGACTGGGTCCTAACGAATTGTCCAACACATATCTCCCATTCTAAGTATTGCCCGACACTATCAGTGATCACTCTCCTCACCAAATGTTATCGGTCTAACAAATTTTCAAGCCCCTGCCAGAACAATCACAAGTAGAGTGCTCTTCCATGGCCACCTGCAGCCACTAAAGTCAGTCCTCTGACAAGACTAGTCCCACATTGAAACTACGCCTGATATTGACTCTGCTCTACAATACTTCATTGAACGTTTCAATGAAGCCTGAGACATCCACACCTTTTAGGACACGTAAGATCAGGGACTTGATAATCCCTGGATCTCTTTTAGCCTTCTGGCTCAAATGAAATAAGCGTGACCACCTCTGGCATAGGGCCAGAACCTCTGGCAGTCAACCTGACATACAAGCCTATAAGATGGCCAAGAGCATACGTACTAAGGCTGTCTGTGAGCAGGCACAAAGCGCATGACCTATAAGGACATCTCTTGCCAAGACCTGGGCTTATGGGAAAAATTCTTGGAAAACCTCTCAGGAAATCACTGGGAAAGCATCCAAACAAGCTCCAACTATGTTAAATGTTGATGGGTCTATCACCCATGACCCCGTGTTAATTGCAACACATTTAATTTATCCTTCACAGACCTTAGCCAAACTCCCTAAATTTCTTTGAACCACCCAGCACAGCTCCTATATCCATCAAATCAGAAGAAACCTCTACCACCCATATTTCTACTTCAAAGCTATCTCGAAAAGTGAGACCAAGACCTACCTCGTAAAGTTCTAGGAGACAAGGACAACCAGTGATTCCCTTGACCTAAAACTGCTTACCCTAACTCTAGATGAAGTCTCACCCCCCCACCTAGCTTCTCAATCGCCTCCCTCATGCTTTTCAATTCCCCAGATCTGGAAATCTGCTCTAGTTACACCAGTTTTTAAGAGTGGGGACAGATTACTACCTGGTAATTATAGGCCAATATCTATTCTTCCCCGCTGTCCAAAGCACTTGAAAGGATTGTTGCTGACCAGTTTGTGGATTACCTGGAAAATACAACTACAATGTGTCCAACAACATGGTTTTGGGAAAGGGCACAGCACATCTACAGCCCTACTGGAATTCACAGGTTTCATTCACCCATACTCTTGATCAAAATTCAACTTGTTCAGTTGCAACCTTTATTGACCTGTCTAAAGCGTTTGTTCACGGTCAGTCACCATTTGCTGATACATCAACTTGCTGGGCTTGGTATATCTTCAGAAGCCCTAAAGTGGTTGCCAGCTATCTAAGCAAACTGCACACAGCAGGTGAGAATAGGGTCTGCCCTTTCTGCTAAACTGCCTGTCTGCTCTGGGGTTCCTCAAGGATCGATACTGGGACCCCTTGATTTAGCACCTTCCTCAATAATTTTCCATCATCTTGTTCTGAACCAGTACTCATCTACGCGGATGATGCGGGTCACTTTCTCAAAGACTGTTGACCTTACTTCTCCTTCAGCCCAACTTCAGAAAAGTTTAACTGAAGCTGAGCCCCGGGTTCATCTCTCATAAGTTGGTGCTTAACTGCAAAAACTAAGGTCTTGCTCTTCCATTGTACCCACAGCAAGCACAAAGCCAAACAATTGGTGATTAAAACTGGTCGGCTTATCCTTGATCAGACCAGTCTTTTAAATACCTAGGAGTTACTCTGCGTAGTACCTCCTACTCCAACCATGTTGAGAATGTTGCCAAGGTAGTTAACATTCACTAAGCCTTCTACACAGGCATACACGCCTTACTACCAAGCCCTCAGATTGGCTATCCAAATTCATAGTTCATACAGACACAACACTACGTTGGCTCACCACAGCTCTGAATAAGGCATGCCATCTACTAATTGGTGCAGTATATCGTACTCAAATTTGTGACCTTTACTGAACAAGCAAACTGGCTTCAATTCCAGGCTTGCATTAAATATCAAGCCTGCCTTCTGGCTAAGAATGCAGATCTTGGTCTCCTACCACCAGTTTCCTTCAACTTTTCCAGTCCCTAGCACTCGAACACACAAAGTTCTGTGAGCCAAACCTTTGTGACATCCCTCGCTGCCCAAACCTCGCCTCCCGACAGTGATCCATTGCAGTTAGAGCTTCTAATTTATTTAATTCCCTTCCTCTTGAGATTGCGTGACGACTGCAACCTTGGGACCATTAAGCGGAAGCTACATCAATTCCTAGTTTCAGAGCTTCTTGTGACTGCTATTCCTAATCTCTGCAGACAGCTATATGCACTGGGACCTCCCTATTTTATCAGTTGCCTCTGTATATCCCTATGCTGCTGCACTATTCCACTCACAGCACTTCCTCCTATATCCTTTTCCCATTCCTGCCCCTCTTTCATTCAACCTCATCCCCCTTCCTTACTCCCCTCTCCACTTCCCTTCTCTCTCCTCTGTTTCCTCACCTTGTTCTTTCCTCTACCCCCGCCCTGTGGATCTTTCCTGCTTAAACTTCATTGTGGCATCTCCCTCCTTGCTCTCATTTTGCTTCTTCACCCCCAATTCACCCCTGTACTTCTTTCCTTGTAGCCCTTTCACCCATCTTCAGACAAGGCCACTGGCTGCACTTTACACAATATTTATCTTGCCATATTGTTCTTTTGTTTATATAATTACTTTCCTCATGTTGTACTACTTATTGGAAACCATTGTAATTTGCTATTCTTGTGACTTGACTTGGAACCTCTGTAAAAGAGCCATTGGCTCAAAGGTCTTTCCAATTTGTTAAATAAATAAAATAAATAAATAAGATCTCTTGACAGGTGGAGCCGCCAGAGTTGGACCTTTTGCATCCCTCTGAATTTCTGCTCACTCAATCCAGAGCCTGGAGTTTTCTGGCACAACACATACCTCTCCTGGAAGGGAGGTTCCTGTATGCCTTCCCTCCTCCCCACTCCTGCAGAGGGTTCTTCTCAAGCTTCAGTCAGGAGGGAGCAGAGATGATTCTCATAGCTCCCTACTGGCCATGTCAGATTTGGTTCCCCATGCTGCAGCAGCTGGTATGGAACCTCCAGCACCCTGCCCCTGTGCACGGCTTTCTCTTCCAGGAACAGGGCATTCTGGTCCATCCGACCTCAAGTCTTGCATCTACATGCGTGGCTCCTGCAGACTTAGCTATCACCACTTTGGGTTTTTCCAGGGTTGCTGATGTCCTGGTGGCTGCTAGAAAACCTTCCACCTAAAGTCCCCTATGCCTTGAAGTGGGCGCTTCCCCTGTGGGCCACTGCTCACCACCTGGATCCCTTCACCTGTCCGGTGAATCTGATTTTGGAGTACCTGCTCTCCCTTTCAGACTCATGCCTGGGGTACTCCTCTCTTAAGGTGCACCTTTCTGCCATCTCTGTATACCATGCACCCTATTAAGGGCAATGCTGTTGCCCAACTGGAAGTATCCCACACATTCTTACAGGGTATCCTGCATTTGAAGTCTCTCATTGGGACCTCGTCCCTCCATGGGACCTTCATTTCATGTTGGAAAAGCTCACTCTGCCTCCTTTGAGCCAGCTGTAAGTTGCTAGCTGCGCTTTCTGTTGTGGAAAGCATTGTTTTGGTTGCTGCTACTTCTGCTCAGAGGATTTCCAAGCTTCAGGCTCTGATGTGAAAGAGCCTTATTTGTTTTTCACAAAGACAGGGTGTCTACGTGCCTAATCCTTAGTTTTTACCTAAGGTGGTGTCTGAATTCATGTTAAACCAATCCATCCACCTTCCTGCTTACTTCCTTGAGTATTCTAATCAGGGGAAGCCTTCTCCATATTTGGATGTCCATCGGTGCTCCGATACTACATTAACCGCTCCCAGTCTGTTAGAAAACTGACCAGTTGTTTCTCACATTGGCCCCAAGAGAGAAAGGACACCTGTTTGAAGACAGTGTTTGTCAAAATGGTCGGCTAATTGCATTGTTTACTGTTACTGCAAGTCGACAAGCCCTTGCATTGGGCTGTTAAAGGCCACTCCACTAGAGGTGTGACTGCCTCTACCACCTTCTTCTAGAATGTCGTGCAGCAGACATCTGTGCAGCTACCACTTGGAGTTCTGTCCACTTTCATTTGCCACTAGAGTCTGGACATTGCTTCTAGGTGCAGGGCCAATTTTGGACTCGTCCTTCAGGGCCCCTCTTTCCTGGGCCTTCTGCCTCCTCCTGACTGCCCTTTCAGTCAGTTCTGGTACTAACTTGTGACTCAATTCTACCGGTATTGCCTGCTGCAAGAGCCCCCTCAAAGTAAGATAGTACAGTTCCATGAGTACTTACCATAGCAGTAGATCTTGGGAGAGCTCTTACAGCAGGTGCTGCTTCCTCCCTCCTTCCTTTGATAGTTTCTTCTCCCTTGCACTTAGGTTCTGATTTTCCTCAGCTCTGAGGAACTGTTTCAATTCTTCCTTTTACTTACTGTGTTAGGGTCTCTGGCAGGAGAACTGAGGTAGGTCTGGGGACGCCTTTATAAGATAGAGGGACGCCAGTGTGCTGACATTGGCGGGAGTGGTTCCCATGATAGACTGCTAGCTGGAAGTTTTCCGTGTGGTCCTGGTGGCTTCAGTCCTACCAGTGTTGCCTGCTGCAAGAGCTCCTCTCAAAGATCTACTTATGGTAAGTTCTTACGTGCCTGTACTTTGCTAAGCTACAGCTCCAAATGGCCCTGGACATTTGCGATTCTTGTGCCATGTCTGTGGCCGTGGCTATATGTCACAAGGCATGGCTAAGAATTTCGACTTTTACAGCTGACATTCAGCATGAATTGGCGGACAGTCCCTTTTTGGGCACTGACTTGTTCGGGCCGGCGCTGATGGACATCTCACACACATAGAGAGTCCAGTGCCACCTTGGACTCCATCACATCCTCCCAGAAGGGCGTAAGGGCCAGAAACAGCAGAAGAAGCCCTATCAGTTTCATCCCTGTTTTGCACCCTCAGCCAGACACATGAGCCCCTGCTGTGTAACAGCAGGCTTAGCAACCCAAGTCGAAGCTAGTCTCTTCTGGCCAAGAAGCCTGGGGTCGAGGGGCCACTGCTCCTTGTACCAACCCTGCTTCTACCTCCAAGCCTGCCCAGTGATGGATAAAGGTGTAATTCTCCCACCCATCATGTCCAGCCCAGGACCTCCATGGGGGCTGACTCCATAACTTTGCTTCTGCCTGGTCCTCCACAGGTGGGTGCTTAAGGTGGTCAGCCAAGGAATTCCTCTGGAGTTTGAGGCTCTCCTGCCCAGCTGAGCCCATGCCCATGGGTGTACATGGTATCTGTGGACATGTCTGCCATTTGGGAGGACATTGCCCAGCTCCTCCTCAGGAATGCTGTGCTGTGTGTCCTAGACACCAGGGCGGTCCACGGTTCATCTCCAGACTTTCTGGTTTTGAAACGGATGGGGGTTGGTGCCCCACACTGGATCTGCATGACCTCAACAAATTTCTCAGGCTGCAGTAAGTTCCGATGGTCACTCTGCCACAGATCATTCCATCCATCCCTAGAGCAGGACATGTGGTTCTGCTTCTCTGACCTCCAGGACGCCTCCTTCCACATCCCCATCTGTCTGTACCACTGGCTGTCCTGTTGCTTTGTGTGGAAGTAATCCTGTACAAGTTCCAGGCCATCCTGTTAGCCTCTCCTTGGCCCCAAGGTCTTTACCAAGTGCATCACAGTGGTGGTAGCCTTCCTGAGACACCGAGGTGTCCAGGTGTACCCTTACCCGGATGACTGGCTGATTGCCAGTTCCTCCAGAGCAGAGATGGAGCAGTCCAGGGATCTGACCCTCCACACTTGCTTGGCCTAGGCCTCCTGGTCAGCGAGGCCAAGTCAGAACCTGGTCCATCTTAGGTCATGCAGTTCATCGGGGTGGAGCTGGTAGACAGGGCAGAGGATCTTACCTCCTTAGCCTCGATCATTTCGGGTTGGCCATTCATGCCCTGCCCAGAATTACTGTGCCTTCTGGGGTCCATGGCATCCTGCACCAGCATGGTCTGGTGGGCCTGCTGGAGGATGCACCCCGTGCAGTGGGAGCTGGCTGGCCAGTGGTCTCAGTGTCTTGGTCACCTCGACCAGCCTGTCTCGCAATACAGCTGATGTGGGATGCCATTCAGTGGTAGCTCATTCCAAACCATCTGTAGGAAGAAGATCCATTCATTCTGTTTAGAGCCAGTGGTCACTCATGACCAATGCCTCACTGACTGAGTGGGAGCCCACTTGAGGACTACAGAGCCCATGGGCTTGGACTCCCAAGGAGTCCTGATGTCACATCAACCTGCTGGAGCTCCGGGCTGCAGCTAGCTCTGATGGGGGTCAGGTTGTTCAGGTCCAGATAGACAACACAATGATGATGTACTACCTCAACAAGCAGGGCAGAATGCATTCCCTCCCATTGTGTCGCAAGTGCTATGATCTGGACCCTCACTGCGCAGTCTGGGCACCTACTTCTGAGGTGGTCGATACCCTGTTCTCCCTTTGGGCACTCTCCAGATGGACCTGTTTGCCTTCCGGAGAACACAAAGTTAAGGCTGTTTTGTGCCAGCCCCTTCAGTGTGGGACACTGCTAGCAGATGCCTTCACGAGATCCTGGACCCTGGGCCTCGTGTACACCTTCCCTCCCTTTCCCTGATCCACAGTGTGTTGCTCAAAGTTTGGAGGGACAAGGCACAGATGATCCTGGTGACTCTGGACTGGCCGCAGCAGTTCTAGTACCCTGATGATCTCAGCCTCAGCAACAGGCTCCTGTAGCGACTGCCTCTCTGCCCCGGATCTGCTCTCTTGCCATCAGGGAAGTTCCTGCACCTGACAGAAGAAGCCAGACTCAGGCAAAAGTCAAATGAGCAAGTGAGTTTATTGTCGACGAGGTGTTTGTAGGTCAGAACCAGTAGCCCCTAGTGCAATACACCCTTCATTGAAGGCCCCTCTGAAGGGCTGAGGCTAGGGGCTACTGGTTCTGACGCAGGCTCCTTGCCGACAATAAACTGCACTTGCTTGTTTGACTTTTTGCCTGACTGCCGTGCTTTCTACTCTGTATTTCTTTTGAGCTGGCAGCCGGGCACAGGCACCACCACTTCCAGTGCCACACAGTTTGTTTGTAGCCTGCACCTGACAGCCTGGTTCCTGAGCCGACCAGACTTCCAGGCTTGGTATTCCGTCTGAACAACAACAATTGCTCAGCGAACAACATTACAGTGCTTGGTCGTTGTTGCCGGCCCATAATCTACCCACCCGGCACTGCTTTGACTGGGTATTGCACCACACCCCGAATAAACTCTGACCCAGAGTTGATAATCTTAAAGGACGGGGTGCATGGGGCAAAGCTCCCCAGGAAAACAACAGTTTACTTGATGGATTTATGCCGACCGCAACTGCGGTCCACATAAATCTGTTGTCATGATGTCGGTTGACATAATTATTGTAGAACCGGTGTCATGGATCCTCCAGGCTTTGAGTCCCTCTGACGAGGTCCTCCATGTCATTGAGGCCTCTCGGAAGGAGTCGTCTCAGCTGTGCTGCACCTTCAAATGGAAAAGATTTTTCATTTGGTGCCAGAGCAAGGAGTTGGATTCCTTGTCCTGCCTGGTGGCTAGCATCCTGGACTACCTGTGGCCCCTCTTCTGGTCGGGCTTTGGACGGCAACCTCAGGGTGCACCTAGCAGCCATCTCTGCATACCGGATGTGGGCTGGTATTCTGAGGGTGGAACAGGAGAAGATGATTAGGCACTTTTTCAGATGTCTTGACCACTTGTCCCCACTGGTGTGGAACCACCACCACTTTGGAACTTGGTGCTGGTTTTGGCTTTGCTTATGGGCATGCCATTCAAACCCATGAACAGGTGTGTGATGTCACATGTGTCATGGAAGACCTCCTTCTTGGTGGCTATCACCTCCACCAGAAGGATCAACCAAACTCTAGACGCTTCACTGGAGTCTCCTTATCAGGTCTTCCACAAAGAACAAGGTTGTCCTTTGCCCCATTCCGTAGTTCCTCCCAAAGGTTGTTTAGGAGTTTCACCTTCACCAGGTGATTAATCTCTCGTATACTTTACCAGCCCAACCTCAGAGGCAAAACACAATCCCCATTAGTTGAGCCTGAGGTGAGTGCTCTCATACTATAAAGGGTGCATGCATCGACAGGAATCCTGTCAAATGCCATTACAGTGACAGCACAATGCTGACAGTGGGCATTGTGCCATCCAGGAACACAAGTGTTATTTTGTGGGGCTTTGCCCTGCACCTCGCACTAAGATTACCAACTCCAAGTCGGAGTTGTTTCCGAGGGGCGAACTCCCGGAGACAGTGGTGTTAGTAAGACATGGACCAGTACAGCAAACAGCTGATTGTTGCTGTACTGGTCCTCTCTCTTACCATTACTGTAGCCACAGTATATGGCTGGAATCGTGGAGAGGTTCACCAGTTCCTTGTGAGCTTTGCTCAAGCTGCCTTGACAGACCAGCAGCTAAGCAACCATTTGGCAGGTAGATAGTTTCGTGCATCGACCTATGCTATAGGTTGGCTGGTAGATAGCCTCCCATTGGGTTTAGGGCTCATTTCACCAGACATCCGCTGCCTCAGTGGCTGCTTTCAGGGATGTCCCTATCCAGGAGATCTGCAGGGCTGCTACCTGGAAGTCAGTGTGCACCTTCATCTCCCATTACCATGACGACCTTGAGTCATGCCAGGATGTTGGTTTGGGGCCCTCAGTTCTCAATCTCTTTTCCCTAAATAGAAATTGTGCAACATGCCTGCCCCCCCAAACTGCATGGTTGCCAAAAGTGTAGATAGTACACCATATCCATGTCCTAGAAATGTGGGTTACTCACCTGTAACCGTAGTTCTAGGAGTGGTATATGGTGTACATCCACACAACCCACCCGACTCCCAGGCAAGTGGCACTCTAGTCTTGCTTCCAATGTGTAAGATCTGACATCTGAGGCGGTGCAGGAGGATGCCACCCAGGTGGGTGGGAGGAGCCAGCTTGAAGAACTTCTGGCCCAGATTTAAAGGGGAAAGGATTCTGCTAAAAGTGTGCCCGTACACCATATACCACACCTAGGAAGCAGGTTACAGGTGAGTAATCCTCATTAATGTCGTACATACGTGAATGTGCTCTGTGACTTTCAGATGACAGGCGGCGCGAAGGGCTGTGTCAGCTGCTTCTCTGCACCCTTATTACAGGTGATGGGGTGTGGGGGTCATCAGTGGACAGGAGGTTGGCAGCCAGTTTGGGGTGTCCACTAGACTACCAGGAGTATGTATAGAAAACACAGCTTGGGTCTGGTTGCCAGTGCAAGCAGTATAACTAAGCATACTGAAGATCATGGTAATTGTTAAAATTAAAATAATTTTTACTTGAAAACACAAATCCGATACCTGTTCTAGCTGAGGTATCAGTTAAAACTTAAAGAAGATTTTGTTTATTTTGCATTGATAAGGTAAGGTAAGCACAGTAAACAGTTACAACGCCTATTTCCAGGTGCAGCTCAGCAGAGTTGCATAACAAGGCAATGAGGATAAACCATGTTAAAGCAATAACACAGAAGGATTACAGGCTGCAGAAACACATGGCAGCATAACATAAAACAAAAGTACAAAGTAGGGTACAAGATCCTTTTGCAGTGATGACTGATAGTGGTCCATTTACTGCAGTTCTTGGTTGTATTTTTCCAGCCTTGCACTGCAGAAAACTGTCAATTTGTAATCTATCCCTCTACAATTCAAACAGGCCAAAATAAAACTGTAATAGTGTATTTCTGTAGAGGCTATCTCCTCTGTTGATCCACAAAGTGGAACTGTAAGCTGTTTGCGTCAGGGCCACAGAAACCTTTCCTAACAGTGGTCACCCACAGCAACGATGCATCGTCACCACCTGTGCAGTGTGGGCAGCCCCACCATATCTCTGTTTTTTTCCTGCTACGATCAACCACTTGTCCATCCAGCCCTGGTGAAGAACACTTGAAATTTGAAAGTATTGTTAACACTACTGGGTGTTTTGTCTCTTTTTTTATTTTAAATATAACAACAGTTTGACTTCCCAGGTTCAGACTCAGGAGTTGGAGGGCTGGTCGGGAGGGGGAGAAGGATTGAGCATCCCAGGGACTGCTCTCCTTCAGGGAGGGGTGAAGAGTGTCTGGTGCAATGCGGCCTCTGGCGGAGGCTAGAGGGTCAACCGCAGCCGGGCGCCCACAGTTTAGGGGCCGGGTGGACACTGACGCCATTGCACATTCTCCACCCCCAAAAGAAAACCCACTGCTGGATGCTAATAATGGCTCCTGCCTCCACCGCTGCTCCCACTGCAGATAAGGTCCGCTGAGGGGAGATCCCTGCTCCGTAACCCCACTGTGGGGACAAGCCAGAGCTAAAAAAGAGACCATGTTTCCTGGGAGGAGCGCTCACTCAAGCCCTCACCAGGAGGGGGTAAGCCTGGGGATGAGGGGGGCAAGCATAGTGGGAGACCAGAACCTCCAGTTAGGGGAATAAAGCTGGTAAAAAAATATATATATATATAACAACAGTTGTTTATGTCTGCAAAGAAGGACAAGGAACTGGTTTTCCACCACTGTGGCGGTAAAGTTTATTTATTTCTTTATTTATTTAAATTTTGGTGACTGGGTAGACCCACTGAGACACGAAACAGTCCCTTTTCAGGGCAACCGGAATTAATTACATACATCTATAAACATAACAAAATACATACATGTCATTTCACAATTAACAGTCAATATAGACATACTGACCCAGTCAAGGATACAATAACAGGTTAATTACAATCAATATCAACAGGAGTAGAAGTACTGTTATACACAAGACAGTCACAATAAGACTGATGTTCCAATAAGGTTAGATCGGCAGCAGGAGTCTGGTAGACTCAGCGGTAGCAGTTGCAGAGGCTCAGATCCAACAGGTGGGCTTTAAGACCCTTCTTGAAGCCCCAAGGAGGTACATTCCTGGAGACTGCTAGGAGACCATTCCAGATAAGGGGGATGAAGGCAGCATAGGGACCGAGTCCTGGGAAGTCCTAACACTGGGGACATGGAGAATCTGCTGCCAGAGGATCTCAGTGTTCTGCCATTCTTTTGGGAGCTAATGTGTTAATAGGCTTGGAGGGGCACCATTTTGCTGGAGCTTAAATGCAAGGCACAGTGATGGATATGATAATCTGCCATCTAGAGAAGGCCTCCTAAGAGATAATAGTATCTTGCAGTGATGCTCCGTGGTGGCAACCCTGCAGCAAAGCACCCTATCCTGTGATACAGTATTTTTGCATTTGCATTTTAGTACATCTTACAGATTGTAGTAAAGGGCCCCATATAGCAAGGTTGGTAGGAGTGTACCAGTGGAAGCCTTGAGTTTGGATTCATGAGTGAGGAAAGGGCTCAGGCGATATAATAGACCTAACTTTGGGTTGAGTTTCTTGGTCAGTACTGGTGCCCACACCTCAAAAAGGACATTAACCTGCTGGAGAGTACAGAGGAGGGCTACAAAGATGATAGCAAGTCAGCAGGGAAAGGCATATGAGGAGAGGTTGAGGGCACTGAACATGTACTCCCTGGAAGATAGGAGAGGAGAGAGAGAGATAGGGGACATGATTGGGGACATTCAAGTACTTGAAAGAGATAAATAAGGTTGATAAGGAGTCTCTTCAAGCTTAGTGGCAACCATATCACAAGGGGCACAGTCTTAAGCTGGAGGGTGGAAGGTTTAGGAGGGAGGTCAGGAAGTACTTCTTCAGAGAGGTGGTGGACACTTAGAATGCGCTGCCAGAAGAGGTCATCTCGTTGAAGACAGTGGGCAGCTTTAGAGGGTCTGGGATAGGCATATGGGGAAGGTAAGAATCGTGGGGAGTGAGGGCAGGGACATTAGCTCAAGCTTGGACCCTGCAGTATGAGCAGACTTGATAGACCAAATGACCTTCTTCTGCTGACTTCTTTGTATGTTTGTATATGTCAGATGTTCGATATGGCTCTTAAAAGAGCAGTCTTGGTCTAAGTATACACCTAGGTATTTGATACAATCTATCACTTCAATTTTTGAGCCATTGGAAAGAGCTGGGGACAATAAATGTAAATGTTGGGCCCAGGATTTTAGGACCAAATAGCACGCCTTTGGTCTTTTTACTATTTAGAACTAATTTATTAGCAAGAAACCAATTCTCTAAGTAAACCAAGGTCTTGACTAAGGTTTAGTTGGACAGTGTCTCGGGAGGACCTATAAAGCATGGTATCATCTGCATATAAGGTCACTGGCCCCTCCACAATGTTGAAGCAAATCATTAATAAATAGGGAAAACAGGAGAAGTCCAAATATCGAACCCTGGGGGCGCCCGTCTGTGATAGGGCATTTGTCGGACTTAGCTCCATGCCATCTGACAATTTGTGATCTGACGTCAAGGTAGTCCGTGACCATTGAGTGACAAATGATCAAGACCAAGAGATGTTAGTTTAGTGATAAGCTGTTGATGATTCACCAAGTCAAATGCCTTGGTGAGGTCTATAAAGATCGTGATCAGTTGAAAGGCTATCATCTAGAGCCATGAAGATATCCCCAGTAAAGCTAATCAGGGCTGTATTGGTACCATGATTTTTCTAAAATCACGTTGTCGTTCAGTTAGTAAATTGTTCCATTCAACATATTCCTGGACTTGCTGGTATACAATCCTCTCTAACACTTTACTTAGAGTGCAGAGGATGGATACTGGTCTGTAATTCTCAACAAGCTCAATATCTCCACCTTTACGGATAGGAGGACCAAAGCAACTTTCCACACAGTGGGATTTTGCTCTTCAAGCAGCAATCTGTTTAGAAGCCAAGTGACTGGAAAGACAATGACGTAGGGCTGCGATTCTGAGGAGTCTGGGCTCCAGCTTGTCAAACCCAGCAGATCCGGAGGATTTGATTTTTTAGTAATTTTGGACCTCAGATTTAGTTGTAAGTTTGAAGTAAAAATTAGGGTAAGGGGTTCCTCTTGTAAATGATTCTGGGTGGGGGCCATAGGGATTATTTTTAAATTTGTTGAGGTCAGTGAGGAATCGTTTAGTGCATTAGCAGCATCTTAGCGAGTTGATATAGGGGACACCATTTGCTACTATGTCACTTTTCTCATGGGTGGTGTTCCTTTAGGAGAGTTAATTTGGGACCAAAATTTTGTAGGGTCTGAAAGGTTTTTAGTTTGTAGGTTCAAGAGGTATTGTCTTTTAGCTGATTTTAGTTCCTTTTTACACTTGTTTCTCAATTTCTATATTCCACCCAATCCTTAGTTAGATTTGTAGATTTGAATTTTTCCCAGGCTTGTCTCTCACCCTCATTTGTTTTAAGGTCTCTGGACAGCCACTTTGAGCATTTTCCTTGACTCTGATTTGTTTTAGGGGCATGCTTATTGCGGCTGAGAGGAAGTTATTGATGAAGAAATCAAGGGCCGAGTCCATATTGGGGCTAGCCTGATTTAAGTCCAATCCACCACTGCTAGGGTTTCAAGAAAGGAGGTGTCGAATGGAATAATCCGAACCCAAAAAATTCTGGATGGAGGTTGGGATGGTCGTTTTCCAGATGCTGAATATAGGGGCTGGTCACTTATGGAGTCCAGTAAATGTCCCAGCCAGTTTGAAACTACTTGGGTTGGAAACAAGAATCCAGTCTAATGTGGTGTGGTTTCCTGATTTAATGTTTAACCTAGTGGGTCCTTGGATCAATTGGGTCAAGTTGGCCTCTAGCAAGCTGGATTTTACATCACTAATGGTGTGCTGACCCCAGTGAAGTTTAAAGTCACCAAGGATTATTTTCTCTTCTGAGGTAGCCCAGCATTAGAGCCAGGGGCTCTTTAAGGCATCTTTGCAGTCTTAGGTGGGTTGTGGATGCAGCCTATTAGCAGGGGATTAGTCTTGCCAAGCAGTATTTTGATGAACACCGTCTGTCACCTGATTGGGTAGGGTCTGGCATTGCCACCAGGGAGGCATTTAGAGTTTTTACGTAAATGATAACTCCACCAATTCTTTCTACCACGTCAATCTTGTCTAAAAGACTTAAACCCCTGGAGCTCAACCTCATGCATTAGGATACTAGGCTTGAGCCAGGTTTTGAAAATGGCAATTATGTCAGGGAGTGCATATTTACCCATGCCTCGAGTTCATGCATTTTAGGTCTGAGGCAGTTAATGTTCATGTGGACTAGTTTCAGACCTTTGGCATTAGCCCAGACAGTCATACAAGGTGACACAGTTGGAACATTAGGACATGGAGGCCAGGGTTAGATACAATATCCCCAGTGGTAATAACTAATGGTCAGCAGGAATTTCAGGAGTGACCCGGGGTAGGAAGATCTGACATTTGTAGACTCTGAGATATTCCATAACCATGTAGCAGTTTCCCCTTTTCTAAGCCCATATATGGTGATAAGGTTAGCATTAAGGTTGGCTTGGGGTAGATACATGAGAAAACTGGAGTACAGAGAGTCTGTGGGCTGCCCTGTGTCCTGCCTGAGAGTGAGCAGCAATTGGTCTGTGCCCAGTCCTACAAGTTTGTAAGTATAAGCCAGCACAATATCCAGTGCCATATTAAAGCTTAAAGATGGGTCAACGAAGAGGAAGAAGTTCAGATTAAAATCCAAGATATTTGACAGTAGCAGGATAGAGAAAAGCTTGGAGTAGAAAATGTGGGTGGAGTGGGTATCTAGATGGAACTATTGAAAAAGTTAAGATACAGAAGGACACAAGGTGCCTGAGGACGCCTTTGCAGAGAATTATTTGCTTTTTACCTCACAACTGACACAGGACTTGGCGAGCTGGAGTACACTACTCCCTTTGCCTCCCTCGTCAGATAGAGGTGATCCATATGGTGACTCTTCAAGAGTCCTGTACTTGATGCAGAATACCCTGCTCTTCTCACTCGCTCTAACTTCAGGCAGTGGAATCTGGAAATTTCACATTTCATATGGGTAGGTCAGAGACCCTGCATTAAACTGTAAACTCTTCCTCCTCAGAAATGGAGAGGGGTCCTTGCGCTACCTCACTTGAAGCTCTATTATTAAGCCTCTCATCCAAGGTATATACTTCACCACCACCTGGGTAGAATGCCTACAATATGGCTAAGACTGGAATGAGAAATGTTCTACAATCAGCGCTTTACAAGATCTATGTATCGTCCACAGAGCACCACTGAGGAAGTGCCTCCATTTAATCTGTGGCTTAGGAGCCAGATCGAGTCTGACATATTATCAAGAAGACTTTGTAGCATCATTTCACTCTTGTCTCATTGCTCTCCCAGAGCACTTCACTTCTAGTCCAGACAGACCCAGCATTTCACAACTAGGAGCTAACTCTACAATACTTACCAGCTATATGGCTAGAATCACGCTAAAATGTTTCTCGGAGCTTTGGGCAACCTTTGAACTTCACCAAGCTGACAATTTTGCCTGTTCCTACTGTCCTCACTAATCCTATTATAATTGTTACTAATTTCAAAATTTTGTGTCTGATTTCAGTTATTATTTTTGTTACATCTAGTACAAGTAATTAATGTATTTTATCTGTTTTTCTTGGCTCTGTGGAATTGACTTGTTCTTTGTCTGTAAACATTGATGTTTGTTTTCACCTCATGCTATGCCATGAACAATGTCACTCTTGTTTATGCAAGCGGAAGTTCAAAGGCCTGCACCAGGTTGCTGTGCCTGGCCGAAAACAACAAGTAAATGTAAGCAAAAAGTTTGCGGCACTGGCTACTCACAATGGAATTAATTCAGTCGGACTCAATTCAGTTCAGTCTATATAGTGTGTGTCCCATTCAGCACACAAAACAGAAGCAGAATCCTGATTCAAGGTGCAAATGTAGTGCTTAATCTTTATTTTAAAGTGCACATTCCAGTTTTCCAGTTTTCCAGCTTTCTGTTTACAGCCTGTATGCGAGCTGAGCTTACGGCCTGCATGTGAACCGACCCTCTCAAAAGACTAATGCTTCCTTATGCATTTTAGCCCCTAGGCTTACTCATAGGATAGCAATCCATTACACCAACACACAATAAATAAGGTGAAACTTAAAATAACAGTGCTTATATTCACAGACTTTTATATATTTATATATACATATATATAATATATATATATATATATAAAGGCATATTCACATGACTACACATCAAGGCCCAGATATTCAAACTGCACCATTCTGGCGCAAGCCCTCGCTGCTCAAAATAATTCTTGAGGGGTGTGGCGGGCGATATTCAAAGGAGTTGCGCTATTGAGCAACTCCTTTGAATATCACCCCAACCACAACTGTGCAGTGGAGACTTGCATACCGCAAGTTGCCAGAGTTGAGCATTAAACTTGCGGTGGCGCAAGTACCATTGCGCCATCGCCAAATTTCCGATATTCAAAAGGTGACATGCAAATGGGGCCATAATTTCATAAGGCACAGGGGGCCATTGCATCTATTTATAGCCCCATTTACTATGTAAATAACATATGGAATGCGCCCGATCCCGAGGACTTCGCCTGGCCACCCTGCCAGGCAGCAGCCGTCGAGGACACCTGCAACCGATAAAGCGGAGCAGTATCAGTGTATACATTCCCCACACACACACATCTCCCGAAGCCGATCGCGGGCATACAATGCTATGACCCCCCACCACATCTCCCGAAGCCCGATCGCGGGCATACAGTAACTACCCCGCCCCACATCTCCAGAAGCCCGATCGGGCATACAGTAACATAGCCCCCAAAGCCCGATCGTGGGCAGGCGTGTATCAACCCCAGTGCCTGATCGCGGGAAGAATGTAAAAAGCCCCCAACCCGAATATCTCCCTGGTGGTCAAGTGGACCGTAATGCCCGATCGCGGGCAGAATGTCAAGTTACAACCCCCAAACATCTCCCTGGTGTCTGATGTCCCCCACCCACCGAACCTCCACCCGCTCCCCAGCAGCGGCGGGCGGCAGCATCCCACCGCCTGCCGCCCTGCCGCCCGCCGACTGACTGTCCGGTGGCTGCCGCCCATGGTGCAGAGCTACAGCCAATGGGCGTGCAGCCATACCGTAATGACAGTCCAGATTTGTGAATGATGTCAAATCTGGACTGTCATGTACGGGCAGGCTGCACGCCCATTGGCTGTAGCTCTGCACCACGGGCGTGCAGCCCTACCGACAGTCAGCGGCGGGCGCGGGCGGCAGGCGGTGCCTGCCGCCCGCCGCTGCTGGGGAGCGGTGGAGGGGCTCTGTGGGGGGGTGGGGGACACTAGACACCAGGGAGATGTTTGGGGGTTGTAATTGACATTCTGCCCGCGATCGGGCTGGTGGGGGGCACAGGGACCGGTTGGGGGCCAGCCAGGGTGGCAGCTGCTGTGTTGCACCCTGCAATACAGCAGCTCACCTGTGGTGGCCTCAACTTGATCCTTTTTTTGGCTCAAGGTTGTGCAGGCGCGGGTTGGGGTTGCGCATGCCAACTCTGCACAACCCGACTGAATATCGGGTTGCGCAGTTTATCATAGTTCCTCCCCTCCTGTTGAGCATGCATTCATTTGCATTGCGCTGTTCGCATAACCTGTTGTCAGTGGCGTAACTGCCTCCTGCTGAATATCGCAGAATGGCATTTTGGACTTGCGCATGTGCAATCCTTTTTGAATATCTGGGCCCAAATACCTAAAGCGGCTATTTTATCATTTTAAATATTTAGCCTTCTAATATCTAAAAAGAACAAAACATTTACTTAACATTTTATCGCTGTACACGTTTTACTATACTATGTTAATTTCATTACATTTCATGTTTTTAATTTATTATTTTACCACTTCTGGGCTAAACACCAATCTGTATCCTCATCATATTTAGTCATGGTTTCCTTGAGGATCCACAGTGAAAAACAGGTCCCAGACATAAACATCTATAAAAAGAATACATATGGAAGTTAAACTTCAATTTATTAAAATAAACCAAGCTCCAACTGATTATTTACACGGTATTAGCATCTTATTATGTTGAATGCATATTCTGTTCTTCCTTCATACCTCTAAATCTCAAGAAAAGGTCAGAGCCAAAGGCTGGCCTTCAGGAAATATAAAGGGACATGGCGGGATGAAGATAGGAGGCATACCAAACTGCCCTAAGGGAAGCAGGGAAGGCAGTAAGGCAGGCAAAGTCCCAAACTGAGGAAACACTAGCACGAACAGTAAAGAAGGTGACAAGACTTTCTATAGATACATTAGTGAAAGGAGAAAGTCCAGAGGGGTATTGCTAATCTTAGTGGAGAAAAGGGAGCATGTGCGGAGGAGGACCCTGTAAAGGTATCTATCCTAAATAGATACTTTTGCTCGGTATTTACTGAAGAGAAGGCAGGGCAGGGCCCACAGCTCAGCATCATGGACACAGGGGAGGGAGGTGAGCACTACTCCCTTCACAAAAGAAAGGGTCCTACAAGAGCTTGCTAAGCTCAGGGTGGATAAGGCAATGGGACCTGATGGCATACATCCCAGGGTACTTAGGAGCTAAAGGTAGAACTAGCAGAGCCATTAGCAGAACTATTTAGTGAGTCTCTGAGCACAGGAGAGGTCCCAGAAGACTGGAGAAGGGCTCATGTGATACCGCTCCACAAGAGTGGTAGCAGGGAGGAGGCGGGGAACTACAGACCAGTCAGTCTTACCTCAGTAGTGGGCAAGATTATGGAGGCACTCCTTAAGGAAAGGATAGTGCAACACCTGGAATCCATAGGGGCACAGGATCCAAGACAGCATGGGTTTACAAAGGAAGGTCCTGTCAAACTAATCTCATAGATTTCTTTGACTGGGTAACCAGAGTGGTGGACCAAGGGGGCAGTTGATGTTGCCTACCTTGACTTCAGCAAAGCTTTGACACTGTTCCACATAGAAGATTGATAAATAAGCTGGGTAGGCTCGGGTGGGTCAGAAGTTAGTCAACTGGGTGGCAAACTGGTTGACAGGCAGAAAACAGAGAGTGGTGGTAAATGGTATACAGTCAGAAGAGATGCAAGTCACAAGTGGGGTACTTCAGGGATCAGTTCTGGGGCCAGTCCTCTTCAACATCTTCATTAGTGACCTTGCAGATGGACTAGAGGGTAAGGCTTGTCTGTTTGCAGATGACATCAAGATCTGCAACAGAGTAGATGATCCAGATGGGGTGGGCAGAATGAGAAGAGATCTGGATAAACTAGCAAAATGGTCAGAAGAGTGGCAACTGGGATTTAATGCAAGAAGTGCAAAATCATGCACATAGGAAGAGAAACCTGAAGCCACCTATAGGCTGGGAGGATTTGCTAGCAGTCACAAAGGAAGAAAGAGACTTGGGCATCATCATCACTGATGACCTGAAATTATCAAGCAGATCTCTAAAGCAGTAGGTAAGGCTAGGGGGTGTTAAGGTGTATTAGTAGGGGTATCATAAGTCGTAAGAGGAGTAATAATCCTCTTTACAAGACACTGGTTAGGCCCCATCTGGAGGTATCATGGCAGTATTGGAGGCCACACCTTCACAAGGACATTAACCAAACTGAGGCAGTCCAGAGAAGGACAACCAAAATGGTGCAGGGACTGCATCAGAAGACATATGAGGACAGATTAACAGAGCTCAATATGTATACCCTTGAGCAAAGGAGGAGAGAGGTGATATGATCGAGGCATTCAAACACCTTAAGGGCATTAACAAGGTGAAAGAGTCTAACTGTTTAAATGTAAGAAAATAGCAGGACAAGAGGATACAGTATGAGATTAGAGGGGGCGATTAAGGGAAATGTGAGAAATTCTTTTTCACAAAAGGTGGTGGATGCATGGAATGGCTTACCACAAGAAGTGGTGGCTATGAATACAGTGCAGGGCTTCAAACAGGCATGGGATAGGCATAAGGGAGCAATACAAATGACTATGAATAGATAGGCCACTGACAGAGCAAAGGCCGATGGCACATTTATAAGGTAGAAAAAGAAATGGGCAGACTGGATGGGCCTTGCAGTCCTTATCTGCCGTCAACTTCATGTTTCTAAATCTAAATTAGAATAATAAGTAAGGGATAGAGATAGTTTATTTCTTAAGGAAAGGCTTCAGGTCAATTCTTTCATTTAAACCTGGTTTCTCTGATGCTCCCATAGAGAATATCGAGTACTGTTCCTTTTCAAGAGGGTGTTGTTATAGTCACCACCTCTTGGACTTTTCATCGGCTTTCCTATTCCCATAAATGACCAACTATGTTCCCTCACACTGCTTACTCTTTCCATATGATTTGCTAATGCATTTCTAATGTCTTTATTAATGATTGCTCTTAGAAGTTCCCTATCGTTCTTTTAGTTTTCTTTTGTTTTACCAATGTAATAGCTTCCACATGAACATGTGGCCATATATACTACCCCTTCAGTTGCACAGGTAATAAAACCCTTACTTTAGTTATTCTTTTGTTTTTGATTTGCACAGGTAATAAAACCCCTTACTTTAGTTATTCTTTTGTTTTGGATTTGCATAATCTTTAGTTTGTTTCACTACTGAACAGGATTTACAGTTACTACATCTGTAACACCCATCCTGTTTCATAGGTAACCATGTCTTATGTAACTCTTTTTTTTGTTGTACTGAATGTACTAATATATCTTTCAGACTTCTGCCTTTTCTGTGTACCAGACATGGTCTTATATTTCTAAGGTCCTTCAGACCCGGATCCAGTCCTACAATGTGCCAATGTTTCTGCATTGTTGCCCTATTTCTTTAGATTGAGCATTGTATGTGCTAACAAAGTTAATTCTTAAATCCACCTTCTCCTTTTTGTTTCATGACCTTTGACCTTTCCAACATGTCAACTTCTTATTTTGCCCTTGTGATAACTCTCTCTGAGTATTGTCTTTCCTGTAACCTATTTTTCAACTCTTCTACTCGTTTCTAGTAGGTGACCTTATCACTACAATTTCTCTTTACCCTAATAAATTGTCCCTTTGGTATACCAGCAGTGATGTGATAGGGATGACAGCTTTTGCCCTGTAATAATGTATTTCTGTCTGTGGTCTTTCTGAACAAATCTGTTCTTGTCCCTCTATTCCATCCTTTTCTATTATTAGGTCCAAAAACTGATTTGTTTTTACTAAAGATAATGAGAAGTGTAGGTTGTTGTTACTCTTTTCTAAAAACTTCACAAAGTCAAATAATTCCTCTTCTGTGCCTTTCCAAATTATCAAAATATCATCTATAAAGCGTCGGTATAAGTCAATTTTGTCCAAGTAAGGGTTTGTTTTTTCATTCCTAATAAACTCCTCCTCCTCCCATCTCCCCAGATATATATTTGCAAAATTTGGGGCAAAAGTCACACCCATTGCAGTCCCTTTTATTTGCACGTATTGTCTATCTGTGAAGAAAAAAAGTGTTACACTTTAAAACAAAATCTGTTAATTGAATTAACATTTCAGTGGATGGATCATTTATTTCTCTTCTATTTAAATAAGTTTCCATAGCCTCTAGACCCCCTTATGGGGTATGTTAGAATACAAAGATTCTTCATCAAGTGTGACAAACTACTTTCAGCAATTTCAATATTTTCCAAAACTGATAGAATATCTATCCCCTGTATCTTTAATATACGATGGGATACCTTGTGCCAGCGGTTTAATATATGCATCAACATACTGGGAAAGTGGTTCTGTTAGAGATTTGTTTCCTGAAACTATAGCACATCCTGAGGATTTGTGAGACACTTATGTATTTTGGTAGGCAGTAAAACATGCTCTACCGGATTTTCTACTGTCAAAAATGAAAAACATCTTTACTCAGCCAACCTTTTCTCTAGATTCTGACAAATATTTGTCTATTCTGTTTTCTATATAGGAGTTGGGTCAGTAGGGACCTTTTCATAAAACTCCTTATTCTCTAGTTGTCTGAGTACCTCCATATGATATTGTTCTGTGTCCATAATTACAATAGATCCCCTTTGTCAGCTGCTTTTATCGTGATATTTTTATTGGACCCTAATTCATTTAAGGCCATTTTTTCTTCCTTGCTCAAATTAGAGCACACATCAAAATTACCCCTATTACTCATGTTCCTATCCAAGTCCAATAAATCATGTTCACAACTTTTCACAAATGTCTGTAACATTGGTACTAAGGGGACAGAACATAGATGGAGGTTTAAACATTTGTATATCTCTGAGACCATTGTCAATATTTTCCACATTCTCACTTACCCCCATGGTCCCAACGTCCATTCTTTCCTCCTCTCTATTAAAAAGGAACGAGGCTTAAATTTCTCATGGAGTTTATGGCAATCCACGATAGTCTTGAACAAATTGAACCTTTGTCTTGGAACAAAGGACAGTCCTTTATTTAAAGTTCCTTTTCTGATTCCGAAAGAGTATACGATGAAATATTAATGTTGTTTATTGGCATCCTGTTCTGATGTTCCCTCGTGCATGCCATCCTCATCTCCCTCTGCCTCAATTCCTGCCACCTCCTCCTCTTCCTACCCCCTCCTGGTCAGTTTTTGGGGTTGATTGAGATTGATCCTTTGGCTTCTTCTCGGGCCTTCCGTTGTCCTGTTAGTGCCTGGTGATTCCTGGTACTCTTCTTCTCCTAAATATAATTCTTCTGTACTGCTTTGTTCCTGACTAAAGGAACATTAGGATTTTCCACAGTTTTTCGAAGAATCGGTCTATTGAAGTAGGTTCGAGTCATTGTGTTCATGTTAAATCTAGCACTCTTGCTTCAATTAAAATAGTTCCGTTTGATAATCATTAGTGTCACGTTCAAATTTAGTTTGTTTAATGTCCTGGATCCTTCTATCATACTTCATCAAACTAGATTTAAAATTTTCACACAGTTCCTCATACATGGGATAATTGCTGAATTTATGTAAAATGGCTTCCTTAACTTAAATTTCCTCTTCGGTTTCTTTTTGTATTTGCATTTTCTTTTAATATTAATTCCATATATAATTTACTTGTTCCATGGCTAATCTTTGCCAATTTTCTAAAATCCTTTCTCTGTAGCGAATGATGGCCTTTTTAATAATCTAGGCCCCTTGGGACTCGTTCCACTCCAGGTATGCGTAGTGACACTCGTTCCCAATATAATCTTTTATTCCAAAAGCCGCTTTTTCAAGTTGATTAAATGCCTGTTTAATGCCGATAGGACCTTCATCGTGATTTCGTGTTTTCTCAATAGTTCAGTGTAAGAGCCAGTTTCTAATGTTGTATTGGTGTAAATCATGTCTTTAAATGAGGGGGCTCCCTTATATCTGCATTATATGTTTCTCCTTCCTCCGCTTGCATTCTTATCTATATCATTTGCCATCAAACCTGAAGGAAGTGCCAGGAGTTGTGTTCGTGATATAAAATCGGAGTGCAGTTTAAAGTCTATGAAACTCATTAGGAACACTCATAGCCAGATTGATCAACTGGTGTATTTTTCTTTTAACCTGTGCAAAATTGCCTGTTTTGATAAGTAAATGTGAAGCCGGATGTTCAAAGGCCCGCACCCAGGTTGCTGTGCCTGGCGAAAACAACAAGTAAATGTAAAAAAAAAGTTTGCGGCACTGGCTACTCACAGTTAAAATAATTCAGTCTGACTCAATTCAGTTCAGTCCATATAGTGTGTTCCCATTCAGCACACAAACAGAAGCAGAATCCTGATTCAAGTGCAAGTGCAGTGCTTAATCTTTATTTTAAAGTGCACATTCAGTTTTCCAATTTCCCAGCTTTCTGTTTTCGGCCTGTGTCTGCGAGCTGAGCTTATGGCCTGCATGTGAGTGGTGGAATATGCATGGAAGAACTTAATTAGGTACTTCTAGACACCGGTAGATCTTATCTGTGTCAGTCTTCACCATTCATCACATTTGGGTTCATGGCGAGGTCATGACCCCGTGGAACTCTTTTTTTTTGGTAGGTGGAGCCGACACACCATCGGCGCCGCCCTCAAGGCCAACACATTGCGTGGCACTTGTGGGTTGTCTGTTAGCACTGTTGACTCCGCCTGCCTGCCAGTTCTGAGTCGCCAGAGAGGTAAGAGGAAGGGAGTAGAGGGTGGGACAAGGAGTCCAAGGGACAGGAAAAAGAAAAGATATAAAACTAAAAGGAGAAATAATGACTGAGAGGACAGAAAGAGAGAAGTTGGGAACTAAAGGGATTGGGAGGGCCCCAATTTCTGGAAACAGAAGAGGGAGGTAGGGTGGGGTAAAGAATTTAGAAGGTAGGAAGAGAGGGAAGGGTAAACATATCCCAGACCCGGTCCATCTCTAGAGTGTATAGGAACTGCAAGGAGTAGCTAAAGGCTTCTTGCCAGAATTCAAGCACAGAATAACTGGCAAAACTCCATATGAGCAGAGAGCAGAGTCGGCTATTCTGGAAGAAGGACAGGGGCACAGGAATTAACACCCTCTCAAGGAAAGATTTTGGTGAAAAAAGGAAAAGGATTTTTTGTAATAAAGGGTAGTCAAAGGACAAGGAAAAATAAGATGGATGGGAAAAGGAGGAGGCGAGAATGGAGGGCAACTGCCAACTCACCCCACAGGGGTGGAGCTAACGCACTGGAGAAGGAGTGCCCCATGCTGACCACTCTCCCAAAACCTTATCCCCC
Source organism: Neoceratodus forsteri (assembly GCA_016271365.2). NCBI lineage: Eukaryota > Metazoa > Chordata > Ceratodontiformes > Ceratodontidae > Neoceratodus > Neoceratodus forsteri. The sequence continues at coordinate 558,366,105 of CM057456.1, read as the reverse complement.
TATGTGCTCATATTCACCCCACTCCTAAGAAAGGAGGGGGAGTGGCTGAGGCACAGAGAGGAGGTGGACCAGAGACTGGGGCCCTAGGGGATGGAGGGCAGGATTGTGATGAATGATGAAGATACACAGAAAGATCATAATTACGGTAGAATCGTAATTTTCATATCTTATCTGTGTCAGTCTTACCATTCATCACATTTGGGTGAGTGCTGAGCCCCGAAGGGGGTTTTCTTACACCCTAAGGGACAAAGTCCCTTAGCTCTCAGTGGTGACACACTAAGAGGAGAAACTTCAGGGCCTGGGGAGTCCCAAGAGTGGGAGAGTGAGATGGGGACCGCCCGGAGAAGGAGAGTTGCCCCAACAAGCGCCCGTCTCGCTCTACAGGAGAAGAGATAGGTTCTCTGGTGGCCGGAGTTAATCACCCTACACCAGGCCAAGGGTGGCAACAGGAAAAGTAGCCATGCCATCCACCTAGTGCAGATCGCTGTCCCTATGACCCTGGTAGCTACCTTGCTGGCATCATAGGATGCCCTCACTTGGTGCCTTGCTAGCTCCAGGCCACGGCAGAGAGTGCAATGGCTTGTCTGGTTTGCTCCTGTCAAGAACGAGGCTAGGAGTTGACCTAGCCTGGACCACAAGAACCTGTCATAGGCTGCATAGTGGGCCTGATGTGCAGAAATGGAAAGCAACAACCATGCCAAGTGAAAGCCTCCTACCCCAGAAGTCAAAATCCGAGGAATCTTGATCTGGGGCCCGTCACAGTGAAAGGCGAAGCCCATCAGGAGTGTCAACTGCATCAATCCAGACTGTGGATGAGGCATGGAACCTGGAAACTCCGGGGGCACAATACCACTGGCAGAGATCCATAGGGCAGGAACTCCAGAAGAGCCTCTGCCAGGGCGCAATGGCGCATCCCAAAGGAGCAGACCGGGGCACCACAAGGGTGGCCTAGCTGAAATCGCCTAGAAAGGCGTGCACGAGTGCTCTGGATTACTTACAGTGGAAGGGTGAGGTGCAAGTCCTCCAACATCCTCACAAGGAAGCGTTGATACTCAGTGAGATCAGCGGCTGGAGAGGTGTGGACAGAAGGCTCCTCTCCCAGAAGAGGGATGAAGAGTTGGAGGGCACCGACTGCTCAGAGGGCAGCTGCTGGGGAGGTTGAAAACCTGTCTGTCCATTGCCCTAACATAAGCTGGGAACCGAGCAGCCACAGCCTGAACTGCTCCCAGGAGGTGGCCTGCTAGGACCAAGGATACCTGGGAGTGCAGGAGAATGTGGCAGAGGGATGGGGACAGAGCCGAGAAGACATGTCGGCTGACCTCTGCCTGGGCTAAGGTGGACCAAGAGCACTCAAGAAGAAAGTGCTCCAGAAGACTCCACAGCCGACAGCTGAACAACCATTTCGGTACTGCCTTGGCTGCACCCAGCAGAATCCCCTGTGAGGCGACTGGGGCCATATAGGTCAGAAGGATGGTCCCCTACCTCAAAAGAATGGGGCTTTCTCAAAGAGACTGAGGAGGAAGAGCAGAGATCCTCCTACGACTTCTTCCAGAGCCTGGGTGGGCCCCAGAAAGGTTGCCGTGCAGACCCCATGCCCCTCAACCCCTCGGAGTCTGAAAGAGCCCTCCTCCTCAAGAGGGCCAGCCTAGGTAGGCTGACAGCCCTGGCCAGCACCCGAGGGAGCTATCCAGGGCACAGCACCATCCCTCCCATAGAAGCCCTGATCGGCCCCAAAGTTGGGCAATCCAGGCACACCACAGGCGGGGTACCACTGCTGAGGGGTCAGTGAACCCACTAAGACTGGGCCAGAGCAATGGTGGCCTGCACCACTGCCTGCTAGTCAGCACCGCTGGACCCCAGTCTCGGCAGCCACCGACCCCACCTCAGAAGGGTTCTGACCGCTTGTCGAGGACACTACAGGGCTGCCCACCCCAACAGTCAACCCCAAGGAGTCAGACTGCTCATCTGACTCAGAGCCCGACTCCGCCTCCGAAGAGGAAGAGGCCGAGGCCCTGTGCCAGACCGTAGGAGGTGCCTGGTGCCATCCCTGCCAAATGGGGTGCGGTTCGAGACCATGCCGAGCCAGTGCCAGTGCCCCAACAGCACCGTGGCGTAACCATGGGGTACACAGCTCTGGCCTGAACAGCAGCTCCAGAGTCAGAAACAGTCATGACACAGTCCGGCCTCATGGCGCGCGAACGGCGCTGAGGACGGGATGGCACTGATGACGGCTCTGACGCTGCCATCGGCACCATGGATGGCACTGCCCGGCTCCACAGCATTGTGAATGGCACTGAGGGCAGGGTGGCGCCGACAGCAGAATCCAATGCCGCCGAGTCCCAAGTCGGACAGCGGTGCCATGCTCAACAAAACAGCACCGTAGAAACTTCCACGGCACCACTAGCAGTATCAGCACGCAAATGGTGCCAAGTGACAAACGGTGCCGATGGCGGCTCTGTCAGAGCCCACGGCACCGCGAATGGTGCCAAGGCCCACAACAGCACTGACCAATGGTGTCGAGGATGGCGCTGACCTGGGCCTTGCAAACTGCGGATCCAACACCGGGAGCCTTCACCCACCATGGGGCGATTGCCTTGGCGGTGCCTCCTGCCCGCCCCAAAAAGCGGGGCAGGGCCTCCTGCACGCGGAAGGAGCCTCGGCAATGCTAGGCTACTAGAAGCCGAGCTCCCTCCTCCTCGGTCTGTGTAGAACCAGGAGGGGACCTCGAGGAAAGGCTGAGAGTACGTGTTTGGCCCCGACGAGTGCGCACCCAACCCACGAAAGTTGGCGAGCTCATCCCACTTTCCACGACGCTGTTCGACTGACCCGGCTGTCCAAGGAGAAACAGGCATCTCATGAATCCATGTTGTGAAGCAGGCCAAGACACATAAGACAATGGTTGTGCTGGTCGGTGACAGAAATTTTATGGCTGCAAGGGCACCATCTCATGGGGAGCCATCCGTCTTGAAGTCTTCTTGCCCTCTGACCGAGACATGACCTACAAGGAAAAAACTTCAAAAACAGATCGGCGTCACCAAGAATAAAAATAAATGGAAAGATCTTATGGCGGCGTTGAGTAAGGCAACTAGAACCGGCAGGAAGGAGCCGACAGACTGTGGCATGGAGGAATAAAGGCAGGACGAAACTGCATAGGTGGTAGGCCTCAAATTCTTTCAGAGCTTCCACACGAGGTGACCTCGATGGCGTGAGAGGAAGAACTGGCAGGCAGGCGGAGTCGACAGCGCCAAACCGGCTAACCCACGCAGCGCCAGCGCAATGCATCGCCCGAGGGCAGTGCCGATGGTGCATCGGGCCCACCTACCAAAAAAAAAAAGAGTTTCCTGCGGGGTCAGGACCTCTGGCCATGAACCCAAATGTGATGGATGGTGAAGATACACAGAAAGATCATAATTGCGGTAGGTACGTAATTTTCATTTACTGCAGATTACTCTAATGCATGATGCATGCTGTTGGAGACAGTGCAGGGATCAAAGCACCTCACACACGTAGTAGGATCCTGCCCTGTTCTGCTTTACCTAGTTTGTGATCTGGAACTAGAATGGAGAGAACTCTTTTCCTCCTGGTCATACTACTGCAGAAATGTTTCTCTTGTTCCAATACCCTAAGGGACTACAAGATCCTATTTCCCATTATCTCATGGAGAACCTGATAGTCACTAAAAATTCAGCACCAGACTCTGGCTTACCGGACCTTCTCAGCGTTACCATGTGGCAAGACATGACTAATCAAATCTATCAAATGCAAAAAAAAAAAATCACTCCCTAAACAACAAGGAGGAATTGTGCTCATTCTGGTGGACTAGTTGGCAATTATACATCATGAATAAAGACACCAGTTTTGTCATGCGAGTATACTGCAAATGCCACCTTTTGGGGTTTCAACTCTGATCTAAGCAGACCCACTGTACTTGTCTGATAGGGCCTTTGACTCAAAACATCTGTAAGCATTTTCCTCAGTCGGTTGGTACGCCCAACACACCTCATCGCTGTATACCTTTTGATATTTCCTAACCACTGTACTCATAGGAGTCCCCACAACTCAGCCCATCAGTCATGTCATCAAGGGCTTGCCGCATGGGACTCTGAAATAGTAATGGCCCATGGAGCATCACAGGATCAACCAGATAACTAACAAGTAACAGCTTTGTAAGCTATTTTAAAAATGATTGCCAGTACGATTTTACCTAATCACAACCTAAAAAACATGTTTTGCCGAGGGAGTGCTGAGTTCTCTTTTAAAGCTTAAAGCTAGGCTGACCTAGTAGTGGTGCAGATGGCTGAGGTGCTGGAGACCTAGCCTCATGCCACGCTGGTGACCGGGTTCAGAACGAGCCAGGGTCACGGGGAGCTGGCCGGGGAAGGAACAGGATTGAGCAGCCATAACGGTAGCTCTCTCTCCTGGGGAGGATCTGTGTCATGTCCCCCCGTAGTTCAGCTGCCATTGGTTGGAGGCCGACCAGCAGCATAGGCAGCTGGGGTGACAAAGTAGCAAGGAGGGTGCCTCGGCATGGGGAGAGCAAAACAGGGAAAAAATATAAATAAAAAAAGCTTAAAGCTATGGAGGACAAACAGCATGTGTCACAGACAGCATCACTGTTGTCATCCGCTCCTCCTCATGGCTCCCATTGACCGCTGTTCCCTGCAGTTGAGGGCAACACCTGTTGATTCATCAGGGATAAGGACAAGGCTGCTAAATTGGCAGAAAAATACTGGTATCATGAAAAAAATGCCTCTATTTCAGAAGCTTCTGCCCTGGCTTGCTGTCAACATTAAGCCCATCACCAAGTCTTCTGTTGTCAACTTTGTCGATGATGCTGATGCTCCCTCTGCAGGTTACTCTACCTGGTACAGAGCTTCCTTCATCAACACCTGCTCAGTCGACTGTTCCTCCTGTGCAGCCCCTGCTGTAGACTTGCTGCATATTCCTGTTGAGGAGCAGGAGGAAGTAGAGTATAATCCAGACCTGATGGAGAAGGAAGAGGAGGAAAGTGTACCCTCCATGTGTTGGGCTCCAGTTTCACTTTGTCCTCCTGTAGTGAGGACAGTGTGCATTATACACCCAGGTGCCTCTTTTCAGTCTCTCTTACATCAACTGCAGTCCAGGCTGGGCTTCACTACTGAGGAGGAAAATTCCTCAAAGAAAACTCTGTGAATTGCTTGAGGATTCTGCACTGCCTAAGGTTATTGTTCCTCCAGTCCATTTGGGTTTGGAGGATGCCATGATGGCTGCTTGGCACAGGCCCAGTGTTTTGCCTGCCATAGCCTCATAAGGCGATAAACAATATCCTGCCCTTTTAGGCCCTATTATGCCACACAGCCTAAAATGGATTTTGTGGTTATTATGGCTTCATATGACAGATCTAAATCTCCAAAACACATGAGCTGTTTTCCTCCTGACAAGGAATCAAGGAAGCTGGATGTCATGGGCAAGAGGTTGTATGCTTGTGTCCCTTGGCCTCAGGATTGCCAACCACCAGGCTTACATGATTCAGTATCAGAACTGCCTGTGGAGATCTAATAGACAAGAAGAAACTGAAGTCCAACAGACTGTTGCGCATGATCTAGAGGCTAGTAAATGATGCCTGCGATGCTACAGCCCATGCAGGTGCTTCTTGCATTTGCCTGCGCCAACACTCATGGTTACATGTGTCTTACTTTGCTACTGAGGTTCATCACTATGTCCTTAATGCTCTCTTTAGAGGTAAGCAGCTTTTTGGTTCTGATATTGAATCTGCTTTGAGGGACCTCCAGATGTCTAAAATGACCATGGGGTCCCTTCATACACTACTCCTAAGCTTCAGGGTCAGGTTCCTTTTGTAGGCCATATGCCTGCCTTGGTGGAGACTACACCAGGGGACCCGGCCGTTGCTTCCAAAGTGGAGGAGATGACAACAGATGCTTGCTTACTAGAGGCAGTTCGGCAAGGACACACCATAGGACTCCCTCTGTCCCTCCTGTACATTCTTCCTTACCAAACCAATACTCTCCATTACATCTTGCCGTCCTGCTTGAGGAAGTTCAATCCTCCTCCACAAGAGTGTCATAGAGCCCGTCTGATTCCAGAACTAAATCTGGGCTGCTATTCTCAGTACTTTCTTGCACTGAAATGGACAGATTTATATCCTGTCCTGGACCTTTGTGCCCTCATCCTGTTTATATAATACAAAAGTTAGGCCGAGACCAATAATTTGGAGGGCTGAGGTGCAGTACCTTACTTCCTGCCATACTGGCTACTCATGTTTGGAAATGGACATGGGTCACTTGGGGGCTGGCCAGGGAGAGAAGGATTGGCGTCCACAAAACTGCTGTCCTCCCTCGGGATGTGCAGGGTTGCTGTAGCTCCTTGTTTGCCACCTGTGGTAGTGCAACCAATCCACATGTAGAGGAAAAGATCCCACATTCAGGGTGCCGAAGGGTGTCTCCATGGAGGTGAAGCTCGCATCATCATACCCATTTCATGTCCATAGGCTCGGGGTGAAAACTAGGCACAAAATCACTCCAGCGGCAGGATGATGACTGAACCCTTGCAGACCCCACACCAGCGGCTGGGCACCCCTCACAGGCCTGTGACAGAGGATGATGAGGGAAGGTAAGTCCCAGAGAAGCCAGGTGACTGGGCTGGGGAGGTCCGTTAGAATGGGTAGCCAGGGTAGATTAGGAGGGCAAAACCTATATGAATAAAAATACAACTGGTTCCGCATGGTCTCTCTACAGTCCGTGCTCCCTTGCTGCTGCTCACTTTTCTTACTGACCTGCTGGTTTGCTGCATATGAGGATTCAACAGTGGTTCCCTAGTGCTCAGTGGGCTTAGCATTTGAATGAACTGGAGTTTCTTATACAAGTGATTTCTCCACTTTGCTTCTCCCTGCTATGGTGGTTGGACCATTCCAACCTGGAGACAACATCCTCCTTTCTCCATCCATCTTCTCTTCTGGTGATGGATGTCTTGGGTTCAGGTTGGGGTGCCCATCTGGGCCCTTCTGGACTCTGCGGTCGGTGGTCCCCGACACACAGGAGATGAGGGCTATTCTACTTAGCCTACAGACCTTCGCTACCCTCCTTCAGGGTAATCAGATGTTGATCCATATGGACATTTCTGTGATATCTACTACAGCAACCACCAATGCAGGGCCCATTCATACCCTCTTGAGAGGTGATGAGAGTCCTGCACTGGGCTGTTGAATACATGTTTCTGTCAGCCATTTTTCTGCCCAGTACCATTAATAACCCAGTGGATCCTCTCAGCCAGTCCCATGCACTCTGCCACGAATAGGAGTTGTTGGGCGCAATCATGGGAGACCTCTTGGTAAAGTGGGTTGCCCAGATATCGACCTCTTTGTGTGTCTAAGCAGTGCAAAACTGCCACTTTTCTGCTTGCTCCAGGGTGTGGAGTCTTCTGGCAAGACACATTGTCCCTCTCTCGGAAAAGGAGGTTCATGTGCATTTCCTCCTTCCCTCTGTTATAGAGGTTCTGGTCAAGTTCGGCAAAGTCGGCCACCCTGCTTCTGGTGGTTCCATACTGGCCCAGACAAATCTGGTTACCTCTGCTTCAGCAATTGGCATTGGAACCTCGTTTCGTTCCCTCTGAGCATGACTTCTGCCACAGGAGGAGGGCTTTCTGATGCTTCTGGATCTTTGATTCCTGCACCTCAAAACATGGCTCCTGAGGATGTAGAGCTCTCTTGTTTTGGGGTTTCCCAGCAGTTGCAGCTGTTGTCTTGGTGGCCGAGAAGCTGTCTGCTAGATATACCTGCTTGCAGAAATGGAAACGTATTACAATTTGGTCCACTGCCCATCATCTGAACCCCTTTACATGTCCAGTCAGTCATGTTATGGACTACCTCCTGTCCCTTATGGATGCAAGGCTTAGACACTCCTAAATAAAGGTTCACTTGGCTGCTGTGTTGGCTTTTCATGCCCTTACTGATGGCAAACAGTGGTCCAGCTTGAGGTTTCTCACAGGTTCCTCAATAGGTATTCTACTATTGCACCCTACAGTCCATGATCTGGTTCCAGTGTGGGACTTCAGTCTGGTTCTGGAATCCTTTAATGTGCCTCCCTTCAAGACTGCTGCTACTTGTAGCTTGTGAGCTACGCTTCCTGTCTTGGAAGACATGGATCTTCTTTGAGGATATCAATCCATTTGGCCACACATTTAGAACTGTAAGTCATCAGCGTTAGGACCAGCTGGAAACTTTTGCTAGCCAGGGACTGCCCAGTGATGTGCCACTTCTACTGTATATTAACATGGCAGCCTCATCACTCCTCAATTCTTTTCCCGTTGTCAGTCATACTCTTCTGACCTGCTGAAGGAAATGTCAATCTAGCCACTGCTCTTTATTATTTTACTTTATTTTTAATGCATTGTCTCTGCATGCTTCAAAAGTCAAAGGACTTTTATTTAGGGAATTTTAAGTGCGTGAATGAAATTTACAAAGAAGACATACATGCAGTTTGTGTGTGCTGTCTGGGCCTGTCTCACAACAGGAGGACTTGTAAGATTGCCAGACATCCAATCAGCTTACAATGTGACGCCATAAGAAACATCTAGAAAATGTCCTTCTTCTCAAGACATTGAAAGCCATGGAGAAGAAACAGGGCTCAAAATCTGTCTGTCCTCACTGTCAGCCAAAAAGCAGTCACCGAAGTCTAAAGATTGAGACAAGGAATGGTCGATGATCTTTGGGGTCATCAGGTCACACCTATGGAACATAGCCATCGGGTGGGGATCACATGGAAGCTTTTCTGTGATAGTCTATTAGGGCCACCCATGCCAATGTCAGGCTCTGATGTCACATGCCCTAAATAAGCATGGTGGCCCGCTCCCTCCTCAATTTTTTCCCGCCGTTAACCATTTATGCATGAATTCTGTGGAAGCTTCATTGCTCAATTCGACTGCCAAAACCACTTACGTTTTCTTTGGTAGTTCCTTGAATCACTTCATTTTACAGTGATTCCTTTGTCTTTTATGTTGAGAACTTCTCCATCAGCTCTCTTCCATCACTGCTGCTACAGATGAAGATTTCTTCAGTTAGCGATTACAAACTCTGTGTCTGCTGTCTTGGGCCTGGTCATAACGTTCTCACCTGTGAGTTCTGCCTGAAGTTCAACCTCACCACCCAGTGCCAATGCAGAAAGCCCTGCAGAAATTCTCATGGAGCAATAGGCAGCCAGTGAAGTGCAGGGGTGTTCTCCCCACTCCCCAAATTGCTGGCATCCTCTTTGGGCTCTCAGGCCACAAAGACCTGGGGCAAGTCCTTGGGAAACACTCTCCTTGGGATAAAGACTGGCGGATTGTTCCCTCCCCCACAGTGATCCTGGTCCCTGTTAGGTTCTTCCTCTTATTCTCCTGGGATCACTCCGTTGAATGCTTTGGCACCTTGCTCCATGCAGGCCTCTGCACCTATCAGACCCCACCATGGAGGAGAGTTCTCCCAGCCTTCTCAGGGCTATGGAGGGCCATCAGTCTCTGGGTCATCAGTACCAACCCTGCTATTGAGACCTCTTGAATCTCGAGGTACACAGGCGCTGTGCCCTACTGCTTCTACTATGGTTAGTGGCAGTTTGTTGGAGCTGGGTTCTGCACCTCATCCATCGATGCCTCTGCTGCGATGCTTTCTTTTCCACTGTCAACCTTAATGCTATTCTTTCCTTCATTACCTCATCTCTCATACAACAGTTAGTTCCACAACCTGGGCTGTCATTACCCGTGCCATCAGGTGCTGCCTTTGTGTCGATGCTAGTTCAACCATCTACCCCACACCTCTAGAGAGCCGCGGTACCCAGAACATTGGTCCCTGCTTCAGAAGAGGCTGGCGTGGAGGAGAAAACCACCCTGATCACATCCTCCCTGAGGAAGAGGATGAGGAGGAGGACATTGAAGTGGACTCTTTTGATAGGTCTACTGTTTCTCCAGAGTGAGGTCTCCATCAAACACCCCAGACCCTCACAAACATCCATCTTTCTCCAACATCATGAAGCAGCTCCCCTCCACTATGGGGTTCCAGACTGAGAAGAGGATTTCACAAGGAGGAATCTAGAGAATTTCTTGGAGATCCTGGAATCTTCACCCAGAGTTATTCCTTCTCTGCTGCCAGCCCTGAATGATGCTGCCACTTCTGCCTGGCATGGGCCCAGCCTGGTACCAGCCATGCCCAAAAGGCTGATAAGCTTTATCAGGCATCTCAGGGCTGCCCTTTTATACAGCCGAGCTGAAACTGACTAAGTGGTAATTAGGGAAATGTCACATTGGATTGGCCCCACCTCCATGTGATGCAGGGCCCGATTAGCAGTTTCATAAATGGTGACATTTTTAACTTGTTGTGCTATATATATATATTTTTAAATTGTATCTGGATTGATCCTGTACCCTCCTGCTGGCATTTACTACTTAGAGTCCTTCCAGGCATGCCCCAACCACCCGTGGCTGTCCCCAGTGTAACCGTCCTGCAGGGGCAGCTGGGGTGCATCTATAGTATTACTATATTACTGTACCTACATATGGCTCAGTTTGGAGCCTAAGGGTGTCCATGGTATACCGAGACTATGTACAAACAGACAGGCACCTGCCAGTCTGTACCTGGTCTCAGTATAGCCAGACACACTGTAGGATCAAACCAGACTGTTAAGCTACAACAATACAGATTACTGTACTGCCATAGCTTCAAATAGCTCCGGTTTGAGTCTACATGAGTCCGTGCTATACCGAGACCAGGTGCAGACTGACGTGTGCATGTCAGTCTGTACATAGTCTTGGTATACTACGGACACCCTTAGGCTCCAAACCAGAGTTATTTGTAAGTACACTAATATAGTAATCCTTGACTCCCAGCTGCTCCCTGCAGGACATGTCGTACTGGGGACAGCCACGAGTGGTTGTGGACTTGCCGAAAGGACCTAAGTAGCAAAATGCCAGCAGTGAGGGTGCAGGATCAACCAGATACAAAAAAATATATGGTACAATAATTTAAAAAAAATTGCACTCTTTATGAAATTGTTAATTGGGCCCTGCTTCACACAGAGGTGGGTCTCTATATGATGTGGACATTTCCTTAAGGTCTTCTATGACAGGACCAAGGCACCCAAGCACCTTAGTTCTCTGCCCCCTGACCAGGAATCTAGGAGGCTAGACTTCTGGGGCAAGAGGACTTTGCCTCTGCCACTGTAGGCCTTAGAATTGCCAATTACTTGGCTCATTTGATTAAGTAACAGAATACCCTCTGGATGAAGCAGGGCAAAGCTGCTGCTGAGACCCTCTCTGAGGGTTCCTGAGACAAGAGTTTCTCAAAGTTCTTGTAAGATGTTAGTAAGCAGCTCCTCAGGGCACCTATGATATTGCTGATACTGCACCAGGGTGGTTGTTTCCAGCATTTGCCTTAGAAGGCACTCCTGGTTTAGAATCTCAGGTTTTCAGCTGATGTCCAGCAAAATATGTTGAATGTTCCTTTTGTGGGTCACAAGCTCTTTGGTCCTGATGACCAGAATATTATCAATTACCTGCAGGCTTCCAGCAGGGCTATTCAGTCTGTCCACTCCCTTTATCATACTCAGTCCAGCAGTAGACTGAGGCCCTCCTTGATAAGGTTTCTCACAAGTCTGGTTCTGTAACCAAGCTCCAGGGCAAGTGCAGGGCCAGCTCTACCTCACCTGCCCCTCCTTCGCCTCTTCTTCCTCTGCTAAGCACTCCAGAGGAGGTGTTGTGGCCCTGGTCACAGGTTGAGCATTAGCCTGACTCCTGGATAGACCCCACTTCTCTTGTTCCAAGCCAGGAGGTGGTGGTTGGAGGTCGATTCTCCCTCCATCTATCCCAGTGGAGAGCCATTACTATAGATGCTTGGATCCTGCAGATAATTGAAGAAGGTCATGCTCTAGAACTGGAACAGCCTCCAGATGTTTCCCCAGTCCCCACCTCTTATCATCTAGACCACACGGAGGTGCTCAGGAAGAGGTGCTCACTTTGCTGCACAAAATGGCAATAAAACCTGTGCCCAGGTGTCAAAGGAACAAGGGTTCTACTCCAGGTTCTTCTTGCTTTTCAAAGAACAGGGACTTGAGGCCCATTCTAGATCCCAGGGCTGAATCTTTTATCCAGAACAAAAGTTCCAGATGGTCACTCTGCATGGCCTTCTTCCTCTGCTGAAGCAGGGTGACTGGCTATGCTTCCTCAATATGCAGAATGCCCATCTGCATATCAGGGTTTGCCCCTCACAGGCAGTACCTGCAGTTCCTGTTGCAGGGGAGCTTTACCAGTTCAGGGTATTACCCTTTGAGCTATCTCCCTGTGCCATGGTTATTTAATAAGTGCTTAGCAGCTGTAGCAGCAGTCATCCTGCACGAAGGCTTCTATGTGTTCTCATACTTGGATGACTAGTTACTAAAAGCTTAGTCCAGGAAGCTCCTGTTGTTAACTGTAGAGTGCACACAGCAGTTGTTCCAGACCTTGGGCATCACTGTCAATTGGCCCAGGTCTGTGCTGACCCCGTCTCAGTGGTTGCAGTACATAGGAGTGGTTCTGAACTCTACTCAGGGTGAGGCCTTCCTCCCAAGGCAGGGCAGACCACCGTATTGTCCAGGCTCAGGAGGTGGTTCACAGCCAGCACAGTATGTCCCAACCAGGACATTTTGAGGCTACTAGGCCTCATGGCTGTGGCCATCATTTCAGTTCCTTATGCCAGGCTGCATATGAGGGTCCCGTAATGGACCCTCGATCCAGAGGGATCAGCACTCAGATGACCTGAATCAGTTGGTCCTTCTCTGCTCTCCAGTCCACAGAGTGCTTCACTGGTGGATAGACCCAGACAATCTCTTTAAGAGGTCTCCTTCCTTATCCCACTCCTCAGCAAGTCCTCACCATTAATGCTTTGGGTCTGGATTGGGTTGCCCACCTAGGTCCTTATCAGACCAAGGTCCTCTGGTCCCAGTGGAGACCTGCCTCCACATAAATGTCTGTGTAACCCCCTACAAATGGGGGTTCCTGAAAAGTCTTCCTTGAGCTTGCCTAAATGCTCACTGCCAGGCTGGTGTTCTGCATTTTAGCAGTTCAGATGTATTGCCAGAGAGTGCCTGTATAGCCTCTGTTACTGTCTCTTTAAGACTACCTGGATTGCAGTCATAATTAATCTGAGAGGGAGCTCTGTTAGAAGATGTGTCGGAACAAAGGCTTATAGTATCACTTTTATAATGATGTACTTGATTCACCTCAGGCCTTACCAAAATTATTTCATAAATTACAAAAATAATAAATATTCATATGTGATATTATCCTATGCTCTCCAGATTCAAGTATAATGGTAAATGACACTGCGTACCACCCAGTACAGTTATTTAAAAATATGTATTTTATTTACACCTATACAATGGTTCTAAATATTCCTCATTAGCATAAATATCAAGCCTAATCTTGTAAACATCAACAAAATTGTTTTAGATAATTTAGCAACTAATAAATTCTAGCAAATAAACAATGTAAAGAAATAAGCAATACTTAGCATAATAAATGGTAACAGCTATACTACTTTTATCATACTTAGTGTTTAACATAACCTTCATGCATAAGAACATTTACTTATCAGATCAATATCTCAGATTATTTCTGTATAAAACTTGTTTCAAAACTTCATTGCATATAAAATGTATTTTCTATGAGACCTAGCAAAACTCATTATATTAGTGGTTTGTACTGTACTTTTATAAAACTCAGTTTTAACTTTTCAAATCATGCACAATTCTTTAGTTCAAAGTTTTAAGCTATATACCCAGATTCTATAGTTAAGAGCAGATTCCTCTTACTTTCCAGATAAGCCAATTTAAAATACCAAGACTATTAATTAAAATTAGTGAAGGTAATTAAAAGGAATACTTATATTTTTGGTTGTAGAAGTGGTTCTTCTCTTCTCCACTGAGAACTCTGGCTGAGTCTGGCTTTTGATGTAAAATTTCTTTGTCAGCTAACTTTGACCCTAGAACTTCTTTTAGCATGGATACACTCTGCAAGCTAAACCTGTCTTGTGAATAGCAAGCTGTTTTAATAACTGGATCTTGTTGACCCTTTCATGTTGTGCATCTGCTTTTAAAATCTTGGGACAATAGACCTCTTTTTGCTCAGCATGCTGTGTAGCTTGTGTGAGTCTTAAAAGTAAGTCTGTCTGGTTTTCAGCAGGCAACATTACTTGTCAAAATGCTCAGCAAATAATTAAAAGGTATCAAATCATTTGCTTCTGCAGCAAATAACACAAATCTTGCTTTAGACACAATAAAATTGTCCTTGTACTTCTTTCTTGCCTCTGGATATCTTCAGCAGCACTGAGCTCTGGCTCCATAGGCTGACCCCTGCATTTCAAACAGGCATGGCCCAAAGTTCTTTGGCCTAGCATCAGTATAAAGCCATTAAAACTCAGTTAACTAAACATAGGGCTTACTACATCGATGGTTAGCTCAGATCAAAGGAGTAGCCAGCAGTGTTTACTATTATAAAACTGCTCTGGTGATGTCATCACCAGATTTGGATTAGTTTGAGTCACCAAAAGGTGGGGAATCTTAAAAGATAAATGGCGACATATAGACATGCCTCTTTAAGACAGCCTTCTCCTCAAATCTATTTTTGGGTTAAAATTATTTCTTTAAATAAAAGTCTTATGTAATGTAATTTGAACATTAAACTTGCACATTCAAGTGTTTTATATTAAGCCAAACATTCTTGAAAAAGTCTGATATCTGTTGTATGGATACTTTTAAACTACACTATTAAGGTTATAACTTCATAATTCTAATAAAACTTCTCAAAACAAAATAATAATTTTACTCTTAACAGTCTACACTACAGAATGATATAAGATTTGTAAACAAAATCCATTCCTAAAGTCCTTAAAACATTACTTTATGTGGAGAGCCACAAGATCCTTTGTTCATTTCTAAAGACATCAATCACTGTCAGAAAAGTTAATTCACTATAAACTTTTAGACGGTATTTCTCCATAGCAACAAACTACAGATTTGATATTCATCTTGTTAGACTTTCTAAGATGTAAGCTATCACAGGATACTAGATTTGTCTAGTTCTCTAATAAGAAAATGATATTAAATGAATTATATTCATAATGTTTGAATGCTTCATTCTGCAAATTATAAAACTTGGTAAGCTTATTTATCATACAGTTGTCCAGTAACTGTCCAATTTTCATAGCGGCAGTACATTGCATCTTTAAACTATGAGTACAACTTCTTATTTCCATACAGGGTAATGGGACTTTCAAAGTCTAAGATTTTTTCTTTGTGCTACCTGTCACATGATCTCTTATCTTGATCATAGCCATGGATACCTAGCTCCATCTAAGACTTTCCTGTACAAACACATAAATCCTAATAAAAGTGTCTTCCTGGGAATGTGGAACATGTAGTTAGGCCCCATCTTATCTCTGTTCTACAGCTAGAGCACAGAGCCCTGACATTTAAAACAGTCTCTTTAAAACCATTTTTCCTCTGAACTCTGAAGCTGATTCCATTTTAAATGCCATTATTTCCATTTTACTGTTTTTAAGACTTAATCAACATTAATCTTGACCAGAAATAAAAGTAAACATTTCCCATCTTAATACCATATAAAATCAGATAAAATAATAATGATAATTAAAAATCAATTCTTGAAGATAAAAATAAAATAATTTTTCCATCAAGGGTTTTGTCCCTACAGATGTACTTGTTTGCTGATCATTTGTTAGAGTAGTAATAATATTGCAGTTTGTTCTAACCTGCCTTTTTGCTAGCATGGACAGTTCTGTTTGTTTCCATCATCTTGGTCCTGGACTGCAGAATGGGCCAATCAGTACATTTGGGACTCTAAATGGAGCCTGCCTACAGGGGCTTGGTGGGGTCAAAACTTGTAGGAATTGTAGTTTTGGGCTTTTGGTGCCTAAAATAACCTGGAGGGGAGCCTTGTTGTGACTAACAGACAGATCAGCCAACCGAACCTTTTGATCTTGGGGAAAGTCCCACACTGCTTGCAATTTCAGTTAGGTCCGAGTTGGGAAGTGAAGAAGTAACAGCTCGAGATAGTTCGAGCAGCAATCCATAGTAGATTCACATGGGAGAACTGTGGAAAGGCCTTAGTTTAGCCTGCATGCCTGCCTGCTGTTCCTGAGAGGAAACTTATGCTTTTTGGACTGAATCCAATTTAGAGAGCGAATTAAGCCACTGAATTGTGACTAGGCTTTAACCTGAAGAAGACCGAAGATTTACTGAATGCGATTGGCCTGTCAGGACTCCCAGCTACCTCTGAACTCCCAGATTGTGCAGAGATTCTGTAATTGTGACCGGAGAGCCATTTGCCTTGTACAGTGGAATTTCCTTACATGTGAATGTGCTGTGTGCTTATAGTGGGTCATGATTTGGTTCCCCACTGTGTGTCTGAACGTGTTTTGCTTGCTGGAGGCTGTATCCCACTCCACGGACTGAATCCATATCTATTTCCATTTGCCTGGGCCCTGCTACACTGGCCC
Organism: Neoceratodus forsteri; assembly: GCA_016271365.2. Lineage (NCBI taxonomy): Eukaryota > Metazoa > Chordata > Ceratodontiformes > Ceratodontidae > Neoceratodus > Neoceratodus forsteri. The sequence continues at coordinate 558,349,592 of CM057456.1, read as the reverse complement.
AGCCTGACTACCTGCTAGGCAGAAAAAGTAATCGATGAGAGACCGGCTGGGGATCAGCCCCTGCTCATCGCCTTGAACAGGACGCGCCTCGGTGATTCATGTGGGTCCTGCTTCTCCGGTACTCCAGCTCAACAGCCTGCAGTCTCAATTTCGTCCTGTCTGTGTCCAGTATTGGATGTGTAAGGTAGTCGTGAGTCAGGGTAGCTCCCTGCAACAACAGCTAAATCTAAAAGTGTTGTCATCTGATTGTCTTGTTGCCTTTTCTTTCACTAACTGAGCCCTCCGGCTCTGGATTACAAATAGTGTGTGTTGTATGTGCTGCTTTCTTCCATCACAGGGCCCCAACCAGCTGCAACGTTCCTGACTAGCCCACCATTTTCCTACCTGAGTACCCAGAGTGTGTGACTGTGTAGGGACTCTGAGCTGCATTCATAGCTGTCTGATTAATATAGCTTTAAGCAAATCAACCTGATTACACCCTCCTTTGTTCAAGTCCCTTAATAAATCGGTTTTAACTTTGTTTGCATTTAACCTGACTGTTGTTCCAGTTTGTGCTAAAAGTATTGTACTGTTGCTATTTGCTGTGCTTAACTTGTTTTACAGGTTGTCCCCAGGGTCAAGCTAGAGGAACCAGCTCTGGTGATAAGTACAAACAGTGTGGGTAATTGCCTGGTGAATAAGGGTCATTGTGAAGTATTATTGTATATTGTTCAGGCCACTAGGCGGGGAAGGGGGTTACAGTGTCCCAGAGGGCTGTGCCCAGGTTAGCTTGACCACTAACAACCCTGACCTCCGGTGGAGCAACTTGTTCATTACCCAGGCCTCTTAACCTGCTACTAGCCAAGCAGGCAGGGGTAGTAGCCATGGGATAGCACTACCTAGGGTTACATCCTAGAAATAAGGGCAGTTCTGTATGCCTTACAAGCCTTCCAGAACCATCTCTCTGTGCCCTTGGTGCAGTCAATCTCAATGTGGTCTGTTACATCAGTAAGCAAGGGGGACTCATTCGTACACTTGTGCAGTGAAGCAAAGAGGGTCTGGTTCTGGGCTCTAGATCATGGTCTAGAACTGTCTGCCGTCCATGTGCTAGGCACCCAAAACGCCTTGATGGAGAGCCTCAGTAGGTTACAGTCCAAATGCACAAGTGGAATTGCTGATATCGGTCACAGAAGACCTGTTTTACAGGTGTGGTCGTCCAGAGTTGGACCTTTTGCTTACCCTCAATGCAGAACTGCCGCATTTCTGCTCATTAGATCCGTGGCCTGGAGTTTTCTGGTGAGATCGTTGTCCCTCTCCTAAAAGGGAGGTTTCTTTCTTCCCACCCTTTCCTCTGATTCAGATGGTGCTGATCAGGCTACAGATGGAGGGTGCCACCCTAAGTCTGGTGGCTTCATATTGGCCTTTTCAGATATAGTTTCCATTACTGCAACAATTGACTTTGGAACCACCAGTTCCTCTGACCTTTGTCGGAACTTATTGACACAAGGTCAGGGACTTTTGGTCCATCCAGACGTCAAGTCTCCATCTGCACACATGGTTCCTGAGGACGTAGTCATTGCTCAGTTCAGGGTGTCTCAGAAGGAGGCAGATGTCCTGTGGCTGCAAGGAAACCTTCCACCAGGGCCACTTACTCGATGAAGTGGAAGTGCTTTGCTATATGGACTGCTTCCCATCACCTAGACCCTTTACTTGTCTGGTCAACCAAGTTCTAGAGTACCTCCTGTCCCTATCAGATACATGGCTCAAATATTCCTCCATCAAGGTGCACCTGTCTGCTATTTTAGCCTTTCATGTGCTCTATTGATGGCTGCACAGTGGCCCAATTGAATGTGGCCTGTACTCTTCTGAGAGGCATTCTCCAGTTGATGCCTCCTATCCATAATCCAGTCCCAGTTTGGGACCTCAATTTCATGCTCGAGAAGCTGACCCTGCCTCTTTTGAGCCAGCCGCATCTTGCAAACTATGCTTTCTATCGTGGAAAGTGTTATTTTTAGTTGCCATTAATTCTGCTCAAAGAATTTCAGAGCTACAGGCTCTCATGTGTGAGCATTCTTATTTAATTTTCCACAAAGACAGTATCTCTTTGCATACTAAACCTAAGTTTCTTCCTAAGGTGGTGTCTGAATTTGCCCTAAATCAAGCCACGGTGATCCACCTGCCTGTTTATTTTCCAGAGCATGCCAATCCAGGGAAGCATTGCTCCAGACTTTGGATGTGCATAGAATTTTGCGTTACTCTACACACCCTATGAAGGACTGTGGAAGTCCTCTCAGCTGTTTGTTCTTTCACCTCTGGCAAAGGGGCACTCCAGTTTTGAAACAGTGCTTGTCCAAATGGTTGGCCAACTGTATTACTTTCTGTTATAGGAAGTACAGTAATGAACCTCCTGGGACTGTCAAGGTCCATTCAACCAGGGCATGGCCACTTATGTTGCCTGTTTCAGGGGTGTGTCTGCAGTCGAGATCTGCACTGCTGCCACTTGGAGTACTGTCCACATCTTCACCAAGTACTACAGTTTGGACGTTGCCTCCCAAAGAAGGGCAGGCTTTGTTCTAGCTGTGCTTCAGGGCCTTCTTTCTTAGGCTTCTGGCCTCCTGCCACCCAGACTGTCCTTTCTCTCAGCACTGCTTGGGACTTGTTCCATAGGTGTGACCTGATGACCGGATATCCCTCAAGAAGATAAAACAGTTACATAAGAACTTACTGTAAACAGAAGATCTTCGAGAGAATCTCTGTCATCAGGTCATGCTGTCCCTTCCTCCATCCCTTTGCTCTCTCTCTCTCTACAACTGGGCTGTCCTGTTGCTCCCAGTTTCTGCTAGTTGGGCACCTCTCTCTCTCTCCTCAGTTTCCTGGTGGGACTACTGTCTTCTATGGCCTCTGGCTGGGGAAAGAACTGAGGAGAGAGCAAGGCTGCCCACTCTTTTATAGGGCATGTGATGTCGGTGGGTGGCCACTAATAGACTGCTACAGAAAAACTTCCATGTGACCCTGATGCCTGAAGGCTAAGTTCCATAGGTGTGATTGAATGACAGAGATTCCCTCAAATATCTCCTGTTATGGTAAGTTCTTAACTGTTCTTTATGCGAGGCCTCCTCCTCATCCAGCTATAAGCACAGACAGAGCTAAGGACAAGTCTGGTTTGCAGGCAAGGCCCTGTCGCCATTGAGAAAAAGGTATGTCCTTGTCAATTTCTGCTCTGGTTTCATTGACTACAGCCCTCCGTCACTGAGACACCAGGTTTGGAGCTTGGCTTAGGCACTACTGTACCTACTAACACCTACTGTGTTAAAAATTAGGGAACTTCGGGGATTGCTTGAATTCTCTTGGGCTACGGATAAATGTGTTAAAAAGTAGGTGAACTCGGGGATTGCTTGAATTCTTATTAGGACATGAACTTTGCTGTTAACTAATGCTGATTGTGCAAGACAAGGCTTAAACTGCAGCCACATAGAGTTTAAAGCAAGGGAACTGAGTGCAGGTTTGTGTATGGGACTGTGTCAGACCCAGGAATCTGAATTCTGGTGGCCAATTGCTTCTGCTCAGGGATGCTCAGTACACAGAAACCCTGCCTGAACTGCCCCCACCCCTCTCAAGAGGCTGCCAGCACCACTCGCCAAAACACTTTTCTCACCCCATTGTTTCTAGCCTAACTCTCTCCCCGTCCACTGATTTACAACAAATTTAACTCAGGCATTCTCATTCATTCTTTCCCTTAGGCTGCGGGGCACACCCGGCGCACCAGGGCTGAAAGCAAGGGCAAGACTTCCAAGCAGCTGACTTCAGCCATCCCCAGCAGCCAGCCGCTCGATCTCCTACCTCAGGGTACAGCGCCTCGGTCCAAGCGCTGCTGGGTTTTGTGCTTTGGTGCTTCACGCTGGATTGGCTGCTGCAAGCAGCGCTCATTCACCATTGGTGCGGTGCTCAAGCCCAGATAACTTTGGACCTTTCAGGTGCTCCTTGCTCACCTCAGACACTCTGGAAACTGCATTATTTCTCCTGCCACCCACGCGCCCCTGACCCCATCCTCTATTAAATAGTCAGAAGCCACGCCCCTATTGCAAATTCTATCCACTGACAACAAGCTATCATAGCTCCAAATTTAGTAATTTAACCATAAGCTTAACCTAGGCGCAGAGGTCAGGTCTGTCGTCAGTAGTGTGGCCATGTCCCCATCAAAGGGTACTACATATCTCTGCTCCTTGCTACCTGGCTTGGAACAACCGGCACCAGATACCTTGCTGAGCCACAACTACCCCCCCTTGAACCAATACTGGGTAGTTGACCAACAAATGTACCCTTGGAACCTACCTCTGTTGGCTGTGGGCAGGGTTCCACTCAGCCTAATTCCGCAAACTCGATGGCGCATGCACACCCCTAACATAGGGTACTAACGGTCAGCCTACCCTTAAGATCACACCGGTGCCCAATCACCTGAACCACCTGAAGCCTCGGCGGAAGAAGGTTCGCTCTGAGTTCTGCATAAACCTCTCTGCTAGGAAGGTCATCTAAATGTTCCTGCTCCTTTCTGGCAATATCCACTGAACTCAGGCCCACTCACTCCAATGGACCCGGTGTAAGAAGAGCTAAAGGACAAAAATTGCCTCATTAAACATCTGTAGTTTGACAGCAACATTTGTCCAACTGCAGGCATGGATGGCCCTCCATTGCCCCGATGTCCTCTGCATTACAGAAACATGGCTGACTGGTAGAATTAAAGATAGCGAAATTACCCTATCTGGCTTCCAAGCCTACAGGATTGATAGAACAGGCAAGAGAGGTGGGGATGCATCATCTATGTCAGGGACTCCTTGGTGCATTGTCCTCCCCAAAACTAGGGTGGCCGAGGACCATGAGATAATAGTGTTAAAAGCACAGATCGGTCAGAATGGAAAATCTCTAATCCTTGCCACGGTGTACCTACTCCCCAAAAAGCCACAACAGACTTCCCCAAAGTGATGGACGTTATCGCACCTTCCCACAGGGATGGAACTTGTCATTACTGGAGATTTTAATATAAACTGGAATGGAAAAGAGGCTGCTCCTCTCAGGGATTTGATAGCCACCACTAACATGGCACAACTTGTCACTTGCCCTACCAGGCTGAACTATAAGACTGGAAGCAGCACCCTCATTGACTGGGTCCTAGCAAGATCACCATCCAGAATCTCTGAGGTTAAGGTCCTACCAGACACGCTAAGTGACCATTCCCAATCACACTCCTGTGGTCAAATAAACTCACCAAAAACTCACCCACTCATAGAAAGTAGGGTCCTGAGAAAGGGTAAGCTTGGAGCCCTCAAGCGGCACTCACCCTGCATGACTGGTCTCCAATTGGTCTGGCATCTACCCTTAATCAGGCCCTCGACCACTACATTAAGGGCCTTAACACCACCTGTGATGTCTATGCCCCTATCATGAAAAGAAAAATTAGAGGGCAGACAAATGGCTGGATAAATGGGAGCTCCTCTTCCACCTAAGAGAAAGGGACATACTATGGGAGAAGGCCAGAAACACAGGTAACAAGCCCGATTACCAGTGCTAGAGAGCAGCCAGAAATCATTGCACAAAACTAATCCGGCTCACCAAAGCTAAATACCATAAAGCACAGCTTGCCAATTCCTGGGGTGATGGGAAAAGATTCTGGGCAACATCAATGGAATCCTTGGTAAGGAGGACAAGATGCACCTCCAGCTGCTCAATATCAGCAACACCCAACTACAGACCCCCAAACTATTGTGGAGGCCTTCAACACGGCCTTCACAGATTGTCATCTCACCTCAGTGCTACCACCAGCCTACTCCCATCCTGAGCAGAACCACTCTAACAGCGGACCCACTGAACATTCCGCTGACTTTTACTTTTAAAGGGTGACTGTGAAGGAGGCCCTAGCTATGGTCAAGAAAGTACTAGGTAAGACCAGGTAGGGCAGTGACAGGATCGACATGAAATGGCTTTCCTCACTCTGGATGTACTTATAGTGCCCATTACTATGCTGTTCAACAAGTTCCTGGCTCTTGCTCCATCCCAGAGGTTTGGAAGCAGGCCCAGGTCACACCTGTACGACAAATCTTGGTTGCCAATTATAGACCCATCTCAATACTCTCTCCTCTGACCAAAGCACTGAAAAGATTGTGGCAGGTCAAGTTATCGACTACCTCAACAAATATAACCTCGATTCCCCAACCAGCATGGTTTCAAACAAAGTCACAGCACCACCACTGCCTGTTGGACTTCACAAACTACGCATATAAGGCCCTGGATGAAGGCAGACTGGTGGGGTCTGTATTCATTGACCTTACCAAAGCCTTCGACACAGTCAATTATACCCTGTTACTGACCCAACAGCAAAACATGAGGTGTGTGTCTAATGCCCTCTGCTGGTTCAAAGACTACCTGACAAGGAGGAATCAATGTATCAAAGTTGGGCAAACAGTTTCCAGTGCAAGAGAGGTATCATTAGGGGTACCCCAGGGATCAGTACTGGGGCCTCTACTTTTCAGCCTCTTCCTAAATGACCTTCACACTGCCTGTGACACCAAACTCATTCTTTATGCAGGCGATGCGGTGCACCTGAGCAGCAGCATGTCCCTTGCTGACCTGCAAAAGAGATGCAGGTCTCCTTCTCCTCAATCAAGAAATGGTTCTGTACTCATAAATTGCTACTTAACTACAAGAAGACCAAGGCCATGCTTATATACAGCCCACACAGCAAAATAAGCATCTCCCCTTCATCATCACCAACTCCCACAGTGAGCTGCTCGAACAAGTCCACATGTTCAAGTATCTGGGGTTCATGCTGGATGAAACCCTCACATTTGCTCACCACATTGACTCTGTGGTCAGACAGTCAATACTAAGATTGGTTCTTATGCAGGCATAGACAATACCTCTTCCGAGGCTCTCCGCCTGCATGATCCACAACTCCATTTATCTCATATCGATTATGGACTAGTGGTGTACAGTAAGCGAACGGATACTGCACTAAAGAGGATCCTGTGGCACTAAACAAAACCTGCAGGCTTGCCATTAATACGAGCGTGACATGCATACCTGTATACTGTATGAACGTACAAATTGGTTATCCTTAAGAGACAGGGTCAGATACCAAACTTGCATCCTAGGGAAGAAAGCGCTCCTGGGCAAAACACCACCTTGTGTTGGCAACCTTTTGTGGCTGCTAACATGCCACAGGCTACCAGGGGAGGACCAGAGGACCTGGCCATCCCTTCCGTCGCACATCACTTGGGCAACGTGCATTTGCTTACCGGGCCCCACTGTGGATGAATGAACTCCCCAGGCACCTCCTGGCCACCAGTTGTCTGGTCATATTCAAAACTGACCTTAAACAGCACCTTACAACGCCTCTAAGTGCACTTGCGTCTTGGAGATTGACCTCTGATATCACACCTCTCAGCCCATTCCTAAGACTGACAGAGCATTTGGCACGACATGCCCCATGGCACCCTCCACCACAACCCCACTGTTGGCTAACGAACTCCCTTCTCCAATCCTCTGACAAGGCCCTCTGTGGCTGCACTAGTTTTGCCAGTACCTGTACATTTATGTTAATGCACTAGCGGCGTTAGTCTTTACATCCTGGATATTTGTAACTTTGTTTAATTGTGTTGTAACTCTGCTTTCTCATATGTAACTTGCCTGTAATCTGTGACATGGAACCTTTGTAAAAGAGCTTGCACTCAAAGGTGTTTTCTGAATCAATAATAAATAAATACTATTAATAATAGGGTGCCATTGTCATTGAGCCCAAGGCTATTGGCGCAGGTAGTCTGGCCCATCACAAAGCGCCGTCGACTCTCAGGTTGTGCTGATGTCATTTTCAGAAATGATGCAATGCATTCTGCCAGGGTAACCAATGAAGGCATTTATTCTGCAGACGGGACCTACAGGTATCCGCCTCATCAACAGGTTCAACTAGCATGCTGTAGATTCCTCCCTTTGAACTGTCACCAGTTCATTCTAGCTCCATTGTCAATCATGCTGATGACGATGGAGTAGAATATAATCCTGGCCTAATGGATTTAGAGGAGGAATATCAGGGAGAGCAAGTTTTTGGAGGGCTGCCTCTCTCTAGTTCTACCCTCTCATCCTTTAGTGAGGACTTGGTGGTTTATACCTTGAGATTTCCTCCTGAGGATCCATCTTTCCAAATCATGATGCAGCAAATACAGTCTGCCATTGGCTTTAATGTGGAAGAGGAAGATTCCACAAAAGGAATCATATTGAGTTTTGGAGTGCTGCTCCTCCTGTTATAATTCCACCTATATGTCCTGCATTACAAGATGCTACCTTGCTGAATGGTACAGACCAAACTCACTGCCTGCAGTTCCTTGAAAGGCTGGTAAGCAGTATCCTGCACCATCTGCTAAGAAGCCTTACTCGTTAACCAGCCAGAAACTGACTCTGTGGTCACCATCGCTGCTCATGCTAGGTCTAGGGCCCTAGGCTCATGAGTACTTTGCCTCCTGATGAAGAATCTAGCTGGCTAAATGTGATGGGCAAAGCGTACTTACACTTCTGCTCATTGGGTCTTAGGATTGCAATCTACCAGGTCCACATGATAAAATGAGAGAACAGCCTGTGGAAAGCTGCTCGTGCTGCTGCTCAGGCTTTGCCTGATCGGCTCTGCCACTGATGATGATCTTAAAACATTGTCTACTGGTGCGGAGGCTGGCAAACATTTGTTACGCTCCACCTATGATGTCTCTGACGTTTCTGCCATGGCTACTGCTTATGGCACTTGCATGAGAAGATATTCTTGCTTTGAGTTGCTGGCTTTGCCAATGATGTGCAACAGGCAGTTTTGAATGTCCTTTTAAAGGGACAGAACTATTTGCCATGATATTGAAAAGCCCTTCATGGCCTTCTGAGTTCAAAAATAACTAATGTCTGTAAAACCTATGTATCCCTCTTGCTAGAGGTGGTGGTCAGAGCTCCTTTTGTCCACCTGCTGTCTGAGGTAGCCATGCCTACTATCAGTAAGGCCGTGGTAGAAGAGGTGGTCTCCTTCTGGGTCCCCCCTCCCCCTGGTGCCCATACAAAAGTATCCAAAGGACTCAGTTCTGGTGACACTACTACCACTGGTTCTGTTCACTTTCTTCCATCTCCTCCCACCTCCACTTTTACCTTCAGAGGCAGGATCTCTGCATCTGTTACAGTGGTGACAAATCACTATGGATGAGTGTGTTCTGGAGACAGTTGCAAAGGGCATGCTGTGGGCTGTTACAAATCCCTCAGATCACCCTTTGCTCCCTTCCTTTTATCCTAAGGACTATTTGTCCCTTCTGAAGGAAGAAGTTCAATCTGTATTCCAAAAAGTGCCATAGAACAGCGCCTCCTCAGGAGAGAAACAAAAGCTTCTATTCCATATACTTCCTAGTCCAAAAATGGACGGAGGATCTGCAGCCTGTGTTGGATCTCAGGGACCTCAACCTGTACATCGAATACAAAAGTTTTGAATTGTATTCTTGCAAGCTCTGATTCCCCTCTACAATTGGGGGACTGGCTCTGTTCTCTGGATATGAAGGACGCATACCTTCATGTAAAAGATCAGAAATCTCAGACAATAGCTCCACTTTATGCTGGAGGGAGAGCACTATCAGTTCAGAGTATTGCCCTTTAGCTTACCTTCTGCACATGGGTCTTTACCAAATGATTGGCAGTAGTTGCAGTAGCCCTTTGCAGGAAAACCTGTATGCATTCCCCTATCTGGACAACTGGCTCCTGAAGGCCAGCTCCAGGAAACTCTGCTACATGCTCTGTCTAGGACATGTCAATTGTTTGTCTTTGGAGTCACAGTGAATATGCCAAAGTCTATTGACTCCCTGCCAAAACTGCAATACATAGGGCAGTCTTGGACACAGAGAAGAGTTGTGCTCGCCAGCCACAGGACAGGTGATCTGATTAACCAGGTGCAATTGGTATACATCATATGAGGATCCCTCAGTGGACACTCAGGGTCCAGTTGGATCAGCTGACGGATGAGCTGGATCAAAGGAATTTTGCCCTCTCCTCTTCACAGAGCATTGTTAGGGTGGGTCGATCACAAAACCTATTGAAGGGCATTTCATCCTTGTACAAGCTCCTGTACAAATCCTCACCATGGATGTCTTGCTCTGGTTGGGTGCTCATCCCAGGCCTTACCAGACAACAGGGGTCGTGGACCAAGGTGGAGCCAAGCGGCATATATATGGCCTGGGAAATGAGGGCTGTCTTGTACATCCTCCACACATTTCAGAATCATCTCTGCCCTGGTCCTCTGCTAATTCAGATGGACAATATCAGTGTAATGCATTACATCAACAAACAAGGAGCATTCACTCCTATCCCTCATGCAGGAAACAGTGAAAGAATGTTACTGGGCTCTGTCTCACTGCTTTCAGCTATCAGCCGTGTATCTTCCAGGTCTCCAAAACATCTTCGCAGAAGGCTAAGCAGGTCCAGTCGATGGTTCACAAATGGAAACTGTAGATCTCTGTGGTAAACAACCTCTTCACAAAATATGGTCATCCAGAGTTGGACCTTTTGCATCCTCACACAACGCAGAACTGCTGCCATTCTGCTCACTCATGCCGGGCATGGAGTTTTTGATGAGACACATTGTCCCTCTCTTAGAAAGGAAATTCCTATCTGCATGTCCCCATTCCTCTAATACAGAAGGGGTTCTGCTCAAGCTGGGAGTAGAGAGTGGCATTCTTATCCTCATTGTTCCATTATGGCCTGCCAGATATGGTTTCCACTCCAACATCTGGCAGTGGAGGCTCCTGTCCCTCTACCTCTGTGTCAGGGTCTGTTGCAACAGAACATGGTATCCCTGGTCCATTCAGACATGAAGTCCGACATCTGCATGCATGGCTCCTAAAGACATAGCATGTTTTGGGGTATCCCTAAGGTTGCAGATGTCCTGATTGTGGCTAGAAGGCTTAATACCGGACATAATTATTCCCTGAAATGGAAGAATTTCACTTTGTTGGCTGCTTCCCAGAATTTGGACCCTGGTACATGTCCTTTGAATGCTGTGTTGGGGTTACACTGACTGAGGAGCATGCTTCAGGGCAGTGAGGAACTCCTGATTTCAACAAATGGACCCTCCCTTTGCACCTACAAGCACAGAACAGCACAGAAAAGAGTTGAGCTTGCCAACTTTCCAGGACTCAAGGGGGAGCCAGTCAAGGAGTAAGCCGTGTTCCCTGCTCTCAAGGAGCCAATCCAGGCATCGGCCCATAGAAACAAAAGAAGGAAGGCTATTTAAAACCCTTAATTGTGTAAGATCCCTGTGTAACCCTTCTACAATTGGGGTTCCGAAAGTCTTCCTTGGGTGTGCCTAAATGCCCACTGCCAGGCTGGTATCCTGTGTCTTAGTGCTTTAAAAGTGTTTGTGTGGAGTGCCTTAATGCCTCTGTGCTCTGTTTCTTTAAGAGCTGCCAATAATGTGGTGTTTATTTAATCTGGAAGGGTGCTGAATATTTCTATCCTCGAGTCCGCCGGACTGCCAGATAATCGCTCAGTTCTGCCATCGCTATTTGCGCAGAGGGAGCTCTGTTAGAAGCTGTACTTATTTGCGATTATCTATTAGCATAGTAATGATATTGTAGTTTGTCTAACCTGCCTTCTTTGCTGCATGGACAGTTCTGTTTATCACCACCATTTTGGTTTTGGACTGCCAGTCAGCACCAATCTGTACCTTTGGGGACTCTAAAATGGAACCTGTCCCAGGGTCTTGTGGGAGCAAATTTCTGTAGGAATTGTAGTTTTGCATTTGGTGCCAAAACAGACCTGGAGGAGTCCTTGCTTTGAAAGACTGATGGATCAACCAACCAGAACCTTTTGGACGAAGAGAATTCCCAAGCTGCCTGCTGTAGTCAGTCAGTCTGGAGTTACAGTTTGAAGAGTAAACAGCTTGAGTGATTCAAGCAGCTGCTTTTGGCCTGTCTGCCTGCAGTCCTCGAGAAGGAATCCTTTGAAAGGCTTAGCAATCGGACTGTATCTGAATTGGAGTGTGACAAAGCCACTGAAGAGTAACCAGATTTGAATCTGAAGAAGACGAAGACTTGCTGTATGCGATCAGCCTGTCAGGACATCCATTTACCACAGAATTTCTGGTTTGCTAAGAGACACTGATATTGCGGCGGACTGCCTTCCCATTGTGGTATGGAGATTGCTTTACTATAAATGTGCTGTGTGCTGTTAGTGGGTCGCGATTTGGTTCCTCACTGTGTAAATGTGCCACACTTGCTGGAAGCTGCATCCAGCACTGCCGGACTCAAAATCCGAAATGCTCCACCGGCCTGGGCCTTGCCACCTGGCCCAGCCAGCTAGTTCAGGCACATAAACCATCATCAACGAAATACTCACCAGGGATCAGCCCCTGCTCAACCATCTCGAACAGGAGCGACACCTGGGTGATTCGTGTGGGCCCTGCTTCTCTGGCAAACCAGTCATCAACCTGCAGTCTCAATTTCATCTAGCCTGTGTCTTGTATTGGGTAGTGTGAGTAACAATCAGGTAGCTCCTCAACAGCTAAATCTCAAGTGCTGACATCTGATTGCATTGTTGTTTTCCTTTCATGAACTGAGCCTTCAGGCTCTGGATTACAAATTGTGTGTGGTTGTGCATGCCTTTTCTTTTCATCACAGGGCCCCAACCAGCTGTGACGCTGACCTACCCCGGCTACGCTCCAGGTTAGCCCACCTTACTGACTGTGTAGGACCAAAATGCATGGATAATTGCCCAACTAGATCAGTTTTCTAATCAATCAACCCTAATTACGCCCCTCCTTGTTCAATTCCCTGAATAAATCAGATCTAACTCTTTTGCATTTAATCTGACTGTGGTTCCAGTTTGTACCAAAAGCACTGTACTGTTGCTATTTGCTGTACCTAACCTTGTTTTACAGAGGGTCTTCAGGAGTCGAACTGGTGGAAACAACCCTGGTGATAAGTGCAAACAGTGTGGGAATGTATGCTGAATAGGGGCTACTGAGAAAGTGTTTGTTGCATATTGTCTTGGCCACTAGAGGAAGGGGTTACAGTGTCCCAGAGGGCTATACCCAGGTCAGCCTTGTTACTAACAACCCTGTCCTCTAGGTGAAGGCACCTGTTTCAGTACCTAGACCCTTAACCTGTAATCAGCCACGCAGGCAGGGTAGTAGCCCTTGGGATAGTGCCACCTATGGGTTACATCTTGGAGGCACCAATGCTGGGATTTGTGCCTTCTAGTGGTCAGAAGTGGGTACTACAGCTGCACACTCAAAATTGTGGTAAAATGGAGGCACTACTACGCCCAAGTTTAAACTTGCTCCCCACAAGCTGCTAGTGCACTGTATGATGGGGTGGAGGAGGCAGAGGGTGGACCCTGCAAGCTCTGCTATTAATGGACATCCCTTGGGGACCGATAATGCCACTATTGTGGAAGTGGTTGAACGAATTAAGTGTTTGGGGAAGGTTGAAGTAAGGGGACGGGATTCTGACCTGTTTGATCAAACTATGGTTGCTCTAGTCTCCTGCAGCCTGCCCATTTTTTTTAAACTTTCAATCTTTATTTGTCACGACAGTATACAGGCGTAATATTTACCGTGAACAAAATTATTTAGTGTTAACAATAAAGAAGAAAAAAAATAATTAAATAGCTTAAAAACAGAAGAGTGCACATACACTCTGTACTCTATCTTGTTTCATTGGTTGCCTAAAACAATGCTAAAATACATATTAAACATATCAGTGAGTTCCTTTCTCTGTGTAGAAAAAACAAAGACCTAACTCATGGTACAAAATCTGCTTGTAGAGGTACAATATATATTACCCATCTTCTCCAGACATTCTCAAAGCCAGTTTGGGATTTATTTAATATGGTTGTAATTCTCTCCATCTTGTAAAATCTATCATTATTTGATGCCATTGGTCCAGTGTGGGAGGCAAAGGGACATCCATTTTTAGTGATAGTTTTTTCGCTGCAAGGGTAGCCAAATTAATAAATTTCTTTGTCGGAGCATCTATGAACTCCTCCGGGTACTCACCAAAGAGAAAGAAATGAGGGTCAATATTTACGTTAAGGTAAATTATTTGTTGAAGGGCTTCATGAAAGCGGAAAGAAAAGGTTGAAGTACCTTGCAGGACCAGAATATATGACTCAATGTAGCTGGTGTATATCCGCATTGCCTCCAACACTTACTCCGCTCCTTTAGAAGGGCTATATTCTGAACCACTGCGGGAGCCTTGAAATACCTTACTGAAAATTTCCAGGCGAACTCCTTCCAATGTCCAGAGCTAACGCCTTCTGCATTGTCTTTAAATGTCTTTCCCATTGTGGTGAAGACACTTCCACCTCCAAATCCTTTGCCATGCTAGCCTGATTTTATTTAATGAGTTTTCTTTCAGGGATTGCAGACCCTTGTAGAGAACTGAAATTATGTGAGGGGGACTGGCCTATTATCTATTGCCCTATGAAAATCTCCAGGAGTCTGGGGAGAGAAAAGTCTTCCATTTCACCACCCCAAGGGTGCTGAGATAATCTCTAGTCTGGAAATATCTGAACCTGTCCGTATGGGATGCCATATTTTGGGACTAATCCATTAATGAAAGAATTGTACCCTGAGTCATAAAATAGTATACTAAATGCAGACCTCATCTTTGCCATTTAAGAAATCCCTTATCTATCTTAGCCAGAACAAAAGCGCCATCTACTGTAAGGCAAGGAGAACATGGCGGGTCTCCAGCCTATAAGTTCCTGAGATGTTAGTACTTTTGCCAGCACTTCAATGTGGAGTGAGTATATGGTTATCTACTCTCTCCATTTTTATTTCTGAGGGAAAGACAGTAAAGTGTGGCTGACATCCCCAGTTCCTTCTCCGTCCTCTATCGACTTCCATCTAGCTGTGTAGTTCATATCAAACCAATATAGAGGTATTCTGATCTGGGAAGCTAGATTATATAACTTAAGGTTAGGTACAGACATCCCCCTTGCTGTTTAGAAAGCTGTAATATTGAGAGGCTAATCCTTGGCCTTTGGTTTGCCCAAATATAGGCTGATATTTTTCTTTGTAGTGTCCTATAAAATGCTTCTGGTATCTGTATCGAAAGGTCTGAGCCAGGTAAAGGAAACGGAAGAACCACCATCCTAATAGATTCTATTCTCTGATGTAGGGACAAGAGGAGAGCTCTCCATTTTTCTAATTCGCACATGTTTTAGTCATAAAGGGGTGTAATTTAGAGAAAAGGTCAGTATGTGATAGCCCAATCTGTACTCCCAGATATTTAATACTTTTCAGGTCCCATCGAAAACTGAAATTACTTCTCATTTTACTGATGGGTTAAATTTGAGGCCAGGACTTCTGTCTTAAGAGATTGATTTTATATCCTGATACTTCTCAAATCTTTTAATATATCCCAAAGGTGGGAAGGAAGCCTCAGGGTCAGTCAAGTATATTAAGAGGTCGTCCATGATAAGGCCAGTTTATGAGTTTCTGATTCAACCTTCACCCCTTTAGTCTTACTTCTTGTCTTAAGGCCTGGGCCAGGGTTCTAAATATATTGCAAATAATAAGGGGACAGAGGACATCCCTGTCTAGTGCCACAGGATAATGAGCTAGGGCTGGAAAATGAACCGTTTATCCTAATGTAAGCTTTGGGATCTGAATACATTAATTTTATCATTTTGTAACCGATTGTGGTATTCCAATTCTCCCATCACTGCCCACAGAAAAGGCCATTTGACTCGTCGAATGCCTTCTCTGCATCCAGAGAAAGCAGAAGAAACTGGAGACCCCATGTTCTCACCCGCTGCAACAAGTGCAGTGTTCTTTCATATTATCCTGTATTTGCAGCCTGGGACAAAGCCAGTTTGGTCCAAATCTATTATCTGAGGTAAAAAGGTTTCAAACCTTTTCAAAAGTATGGAGGTGAATAGTTTATAATCTATACTGAGGACAGAGATAGGTCTGCATGAAGAACAAGATGTGATATCCTTATCTGGTTTTGGTATGTTGGTTATGTAGGCATACTCCAGGAATCCAGGGTTGATCCGTTTGTTTGGGCACTTCGAAGGCGCTAATAGAGTGGGGGACAGATCTTTTCTGAATATCTTGTAAAAAATCACCTGTATATCCGTCAGGACCAGGGCTTTATATGATTTTAATGCCGAAACAGCTTGGCCCAACTCCTCAGCTGAAATTGGCTTTTCCAGTAACTGTTTCTGGTCTTCTGATATCACTGGGAGATCAAGACCTTCCAGGAAAGCCTCAATTCCTGAGTGTCCTCCTTTCTCTGTTCTGTATAGGGCACTAAAAAGTCTGAAAGGCTTGTTCTATCTCTTTGGGAGAGTACTAACTTCTCTGAGTTCGGGTCTCTAACTTGGGTTATATTAGATTGGGTCTTGTGTTGTCTAAGTCTGTGAGCTAATAGACTAGTAGCCTAGGGCCACCCTCATAATATTTTTGTCTAATATATTGTAGGGCTTGTTCTGTACGTATATCTAAAATCCCTGGATTTGTTCTTTGGTAGCTTGCAGGAGGGCAAGACCCCTTCATCTCCTGCGGCATGCTGGGCCTACAAGTCTTGGAATTGTTGCTGAAGCTTGCTTATCTAGGCGCAGCTGTTGCTGCTTTTTGTAGTAAGCTGCGTATTTTATTATATCGCCCCTCAGGACAACTTTAAGGGTATCCCATAATGTCCCTCCTTTGTCCCTTGTACCTTATTATCGGAGATAATCTGTTTGATTTCTCTGTTCATTTCTCTAAAGTCTTTTATGTTTAAAAGAAATCATTAAATTTCCACAGGGTATTGATTTTTTCCCTTTCCCAGGTCATATTAAGGGTTAGGATTAAGTGGTCAGACAGTAGGTGGGTGTCTGTGTACAACTTTGTATTTTATATAAATGTTCCTTAGACATGTGCATGTAGTCTATGCGGGTATACACTTTATGGGGAGCCGAAATGATATTCTCTCTTACTAGGATGAAGGTATCTCCAGCATCCACCCACTGTGCTCCTGAAAGATAGGCCTGCACTGCCCTCTGTGCTGGATATTTTTTAGGGTTTAATATTAGATGTATACAATTGTGAGGTAGTCAAATTATGGTCCCTCCTATTATCAACACCCTTTACTCCTCTCCATGATCTTCTGAAACAACATTTTTTCTTACTTCAGGCCCCATCCCGGGGAACATATAAGGAGGCAAGGGTAATATCCTGTCCCTCCAGCTGTCCCACTGCAATCGAGCCTTCCTCAGAATCCACGTATGAGTTCATCAGATGGAAAGGATTATTTTTAGGAACCATAACCACCGTTCCTCTTCTTTTCCCTTCCCAAATACCGAGGCTACTATTGTGGGAAACCCAAATTTGGAAAGTTTAATGCTCTTTGTTTAAATGCATATCCTGCAATAACAGGAATGAGGGTTTCAGCTTCTTAAGGAACTAATAACTCTATACCTTTTATTGGGTTATTTAACCCATTAACATTATGTGAGCATACCCAGATTGTGGAGACTTTAGCCATCGAGCGGGGCTTGTTATATAAGACTGACCTGATCGGAGTTAATTGAAATTCTGTAATAGGGATCCACACTTGTACTATTGCTACCAGGACAGGGAGTATCTTCTACATTCAAACATACTATGTCTCTTTACTCATTGTACCATATCTCATGTTGTGTATCTATATTCCCTAGGCAACCAGTTAAGAGAATGAAAATCAGTGTGTGCACATTTCCAAAATTAACATAGTAGATAACTATAACAAATTTTAACTCCTCGAACCTATTTACATTGGCACTTCCAAAAGTGAGGGTGTGATAACTATCCTCTAGGAGAAGGGACCACAGTCCCACATTCGGGCTGGGTCCCTGAGGGACGAATTGTGACCCAGAAATTGGTCAGGCCTCCCGACCCCTCCAAACAATGGGGTCGAGCAAAGGAACGTCACCCATTGTGGGACAACAATCAGGCAAAGTAGTAAGATCGTTCTCCTAAAGGCTGCCCCATAAGGGCAGCAACTGAAAAAGCTGCACAGGAGTTCAGTTATTAAACAAGAAACATTTTCCCAGCACAACCCATTCTTGCAAATCAACTTAAATGCGCTATGGGGCTCTAAGTAACTTAAAATATCTGCACACAATTGGGCTAAATGCACTATAATAAATTGCAGACACTAACATAGTTGAGGGCAGGGTAACGCCTGCAAGTGAACAAAGGCTGCTTTTATTTTCTCTTCTTAACTAAAATTATATAGTTGCAGTGAAGAAATCTATGTCTCAGCGTTTTCTGCACCTCCATCACCCCATTAACACGGGGTAAAAATATTCAGTCACTTGCATTTAAGCAGATCGCTGGTCCAGCTCAGGTGTTCGGTCGTTGACCCTCCAGATCTGCTTCGGGAGTTGTATACTTTCCTGATGGATTCCCTGATTTCCTGCAGTGATCGGTAACCTCTCATTTGTTTGCACCTCCTCGTCTGTTTGTGTAACTCTGCCATTGCGAGCGGGGATGCTTTTCCTGTGGCGCGACCAGTTGCCTGGAAACTCCATCCTCTCTTCTTTAGTTCCGCAGGATCTCCTCGGGTTTGCAAATATTTTATTGCCATTGTCCCTGAACATGCGTAACTTTTGCAGGATAAGGCATCTGAAAGCGGATCCCATGTTCTTTCAGGGTCTTCAGGATCGGTGTGTATGCTACCCTTTTTTCATGATTTCTGTAGGGTAATCATTATCGAACAGCAGCCTGGATGAGTTGTAAGAGACATTTTCTTAGACCAAGCTGTTCTAAGGATCATTTTTTGTCTCTGTAGCTGGAAAATTTTAAAACGATTGAATGTGGCCTGGTTGTTTGGTCTGTGGGTTTTCGTATCAAGGCTCTGTGTGCTCTCTCAATTCTAAATTGAAATGTTAGGGGAGATCCAAGACGTCCCAGTAAATCTGTCAAAAATCCTCCATCTTGCCCATTTCAGAATCCTCTTGGAGACCATATATGGAGGTTATCCCTTCTGGACCGAGCCTCCAAATCTAGAATTTTTCATGGAAAGCCTCGTGTTGATCGACCAGAAAGTCGACAGCTTGAGTGAAGCGTTGGTCTCCTCTGCCATATCTCCTCTACCTCTTCCGAGCCCAATCTCCTCTACCTCCGTGA
Organism: Neoceratodus forsteri; assembly: GCA_016271365.2. NCBI lineage: Eukaryota > Metazoa > Chordata > Ceratodontiformes > Ceratodontidae > Neoceratodus > Neoceratodus forsteri. The sequence goes on along the minus strand of CM057456.1, from coordinate 558,330,454 downwards.
GCCTAGTCTGTAAAGCAGAACATTATTTTTTGTTTTCTGCCCGAATGTCCTTATTTCCACCAAAGCATCTCAAGCAAGATCGAGAGAGCCTTTCACCTTGTCTATCTGTGTCTTGGTCTCCGCCATGCTGCTTGCTGGGATACACTGCGGCTAGGATAGGCCATCTTTGAGATCCGATTGCATCTGCTCTCTCCCTATGCCTCCCCAAGCATGACTTTGCTACATCTTTACCCCAGACATTATTTCAGGATTCTCCTTGTATCCTTCAAGTCTCTTCACTAAGTTAGGGAGTTTTATCAAGTGGGTTATGCTGGAGCTCCTCTCCTATGCAGCCATTCAGGATGGTGACGCCACTGGAAGTCCGTAGCCTGCCCATTGAACCAGGGAAGATACCCCTGTCATTTTGCCTGAATGGTCCCAAAAGGGGAGGAGGGTGATTCACTTACATAATGACCTAGCTGCTCCTGGAGGTCCCCTATGTAGAGGGGTTTAAAGATAAGCTGTCTAAACTGTTAGCCTCTGAGGGGTGCTCTACTACAGAACTAGTGCAAATGTTAAAGCTTTCTGAGGAGATCACTCCCATGCATTCCCTCATAGCCTCTCCTGCCACCCCTACAGTTGCTTCCCCATAGTGATACCTACTGCACATTTGGACTCATACCACAGACTTAGGCTCTTTTGGGCACGGTCCCGGTGCCGCTGGGGAGGACGATCTGGAAACGTGGATAAGCTATGCTACCACATTGGTCCAGGAGTGGCAGTGTACTGAGGGGGAAAAGAGGAAGAGACTCATGGAAAGCTTGAGGGGCTCTGCACTGGAGGCCATTTGTTTCTGTAATCCACCAGCCCAGAAGCCACAGCTGCCGAGCACCTCTGTGCCCTGGAGGGGTATTTGGTAGCACTGAGTTGGGAGAGGACCTGATGTGGAAGTTTAAATCTGCAAAACAGTGGAAGAATGAAAAATTGTCAGTGTTTATTACTCGAATTGAATGAGCTGTGCAGCGGGCCCACTGAAAAGGAGGGGTGCCGCCAGTGAATTGAACAGAGGTCAGGTTAGATCACATCTTAAAGTCAACAAGGTACTCTAGCGTGATGTTGTTGAAGTTTTAAACTGCAAGACAGAAGGGCAATCCCAATATTGTGACCTAATGAAAGAGATCTGTGAGATTGAGAATGACGAAGAGGATGGGAGCCTTATGGTGGGCTCCCACACCTGCCAGGCTCCTAAGAGAGGTGAGGAGGCCAAACTGCAATAGATGAAAGAACTGATCAAGGACTTAACTGAGTTGAGAGTCAGCAGCAAGCTGCTGGAGGCAGCCAAAGATGCTAATTCCTGAGACAAAGAGGAAGTCCTGCCGAGAGGGAGGGGTACACGTGGTTTCTTCTGAAACCCAGCCTGAAGACAGCCTGCAAGAAAAGGTACAGAACTGAGAGCTGTGGTGGAAGATCTCATCTGACTCTGAGCTACCCGAGACACTGACCCTTGGGGAACTCAGAAAGTCAAGATAGCAAACCCCCACCAGAGAGAGACCCGAGACTCCCCACTGTGTTCAAGCAGGGAACAGCCTCTTCCCTAGAGACTCTAAAGAACCTGTTTTGTTACCACTGCGGGAGGATGGCACACCTGGTTCACCTGCCGCTCACCTGAGAATTTGAGAAAAGTTACTACTAGGCTGCTGGCATTAAGTTGACGGAGCAACATACGCCGCAAGTAGGGTGTGCTCGAAAAGCCATTCATCCAAGGCAGCTGTAAAGCCGACGTCCAAGTCTAAGTCACCTGAGTGGTCCAAGGTGGTGGGCCCTTCAGTGGAAATTACAGTGATGAATGGTGTGTCTGCCCAGGCTGTGCTACACAGTGGATCTCAAGTAACCATATTATTTCAAGATTGGTACCAGAAGCATCTGCCTGATATGCCCCTACAACCCTTGGAAGGTTTGCATGTGGAGGTTGAGTGAGAAGTCCTATTCATACCGGGTATATCCGATCTGGCTGTCATTCCTCACCGCTGTGGCTGGGTAGATGAACAAGTTGAGACATTTGCCCTAGTGTGTCCCCCACTGGACTGTATGATGGAGTTCCCTGTTAATTGGAACAAACGACCACATGTTTGGGAGATTAGCACAACTCTGCCATGAGAAACAAGGGCAACAGACTGGACGGGCTCAAGAATTCCAGCATTAATCAAAAGGGCTTATGACTTGCAAGAAACCCGACGAAGTGCACCAAGATGAGCCAGTGGGGATAGTGTGGAAAAAGATCCTGACTCTTTGGTATTGGCCCCAATGCCCAGTGTGTGATCCTTGGAGAAGTCTGCCTAAGGAGAGATGAAAGAACAAAATATTGATGATAGATGCCCCTGGTGAAGGGAAGCTGCCAGAGGGTTGATGGTTAAGCCCAGCTGAATGGAAGGCTAGAATTAGCAAGAAACTCACCCAGAGAGACCAAGTGTTTTGTTAAAAGAATGGGACATGGGTGTGTCCATGGTGCCGAGCATAACATATGCCTGAATGATGACCAACTGTTTCAAGAGAGGACCCGACGCCTTGCCCCAGCAGACATGATGATGTTAGGAGGCACCTACAAGAAATGCTCGCTGCTAGCATTATTCAAGAATCAAAAGCCCATATGCATCCCCCATCGTAGTGGTGCATAAAAAGAACGGATCTGTGAGGATGTGTGGAATACCAGACCCTCAACCGATGGACTATCTCAGATCAATGTGCTGTGCCATGCCACGATACAGGATACCCTGGATTGCCTGAATGGGGGTCAGTGGTTCTCCATACTGGATTTCTGCAGCGGATATTATCAGATTCTGATGGCCCTGGAGGACCATAAGAAAACAGCCTTCATCTGTCCTTTGGGGTTCTCGATTCCTTAGGATGCCACAGGGATTTTGGGTGCCCCTGCCACCTTCCAGGGATTGATGGAATGTGTGGGAGACATGAACTTGCTGGAATGTTTAGTGTACTTGGATGATGTCATTGTTTTTGACATACACTGGAGGAACATGAGACCAGACTGTTCAAAGTCCTCGATCGTTTGGAAGAATTCAGCCTCAAGTTATCCATAGACAAGTGGCAGTTTTTTCAAACATCTGTGAAATATGTGGAACACATAGTGTCTGTGGAAGGATACAGACAGATCCCAGTAAAGTTGAAGCTTTGACCACTTGGCCCCAGCCCAAAACCTGAAAGAGCTACAGGGTTTCCTGGGTTCTGCAGCTACTACCATAGGTTCATCAAAGACTATTCAAAGGTGATTCGACTGCTCCTTAACCTTACTCCAGGCTACCCTCCCACCAACCGCAAAATACAAAAGGGCTATCAAAACCAAGAGAAAGTGTATTTTCAAACAGGTGAGCCTTTTGCAACTCGGTGGACACCAATGTGAAGCAGCGTCTTTGAAGTCATATACCAGCTCACTCATGCCCCAGTCCTTGCCTATGCTGATCCTACCAAGCCCTATGTTCTGCATACTGATGCTAGTTTGCAGGGCCTTGGGCTGTGCTATATCAAGACTATGAAGATGGCTTGAGACCTGTAGCTTTCGCCAGTAGGAGCTTGACCCCATCAGAACATAACTATCCAGTCCACAAGTTGGAATTCCTCGCCTTAAATGGGCCATAGTTGACCTGTTTCATGAGTACCTCTATGGGGCAAAGATATTAGTGAAGACTGACAATAACCCACTAACCTATGTGCAGACTTCAGCTAAATTGGATGCCACTGGGCACAATTGACTTTCTGCCTTATTGGCTTATCATTATGCTGTTGAATACAGACTGGGACTAAACCACATCGATGCTGACACCTGTCACGAAGGCCAGCTTCTAAGAACAATTGAGTCAGATTGTCTGAACCTGACATCAAAGCATTATGCCAAAAGTTTGATAAAGATGAACAGATGTATGCAGACACAGTGGACTGCCTAATAGATTGCCTGGCCTCCTGATACCTGCATACCGCTGCCTATTGCCATTTCTCTGCTCTAGATATTAGTGCACTACCTCAGTTCGATGATGACAGTATTCAGTGGGCTCAATCCCAAGATCTCATGATTCAACCAGCACTTGACACCCCGTGCAGGAAAGGTGTCAAGTTGCATTCTCCTGACTTGCAAACTGCTCTGTTGTTCAAGGAAGACCCCAGGTTAAAGTTGCATGATCAGTTGTTATACAGAGAGACAGTGGATCGTCATGGTCAAATAGACAAGCAACAGTTGGTTCTACCCATGGCCTTTAAACAGCTGGTACAGGTCCTCCACAATCACGTGGGGCACCTCAGTATGCAGAACTCTTGACTTTATGCGATCCCGATTCTACTCGCCAAAGATGGGGACAGATGTCGAGCACTATGTAAAGACCTGCAGTCATTACCTCCAGAGAAAAGCCCTGCCTCAGAAGGCTACCCCTCTTGTCAATATAACTACCAGCCCTCTAGAATTGGTCTGCATAGACTTCTTGTGCTTAGAACCTGACCAAAAGAACATTGGCAATGTGTTGGTAGTTACTGATCATTTTACACAGTACGCACAAGCCTTCTGTACTAAAGATCAAAAGGCCTCTACCGTGGCCATGGTGCTGGTGGAAAATTCTTTGTCCACTATGGTGCCCCCAGTGGATCCATTCTGACCAAGGCAGAGACTTTGAAAGTAGGTTAATCAAAGAAATGCTCTCTCTGTGAGGGGTGCGGAAGTCAAGAACCACCCCTATCACCTGCAGGGGACCCTTAACCAGAACGCTTTAACCACATCTTTCTAGACATGCTGGGTACCCTCCATCCAAAAGACAAGCATAAGTGGAGCCAGCAGATTAGCACCTTGGTACACACGCATAATTGCACCAAAAGTAACGCTACTGGGTTCTCCCCTCACCATCTCATGTTCGGGAGGGAGGCCCGATTGCCAGTCGATATCTGCTTTGGGGTCTCTCAGATTGGGGTCCGAGTCAAAAACTACTTGCAGTACATACAGAAATTGAAAGATCAGTTGAATCATGCCTATCAATTAGCTCAAACTATGGCTGCTAAGTGGAATCTCACCAACAAAGAAAGACATGATTGACGAGTAAAAGCCCAGTTGTTGCCTGGAGAGGTGCTACTACACAATTTGGGACTGCATGGAAAACAAAATTGCTGATAGATGGCACCATCTTCCCCACATAGTAGTTGGCAAATTGGATGATCTGCCAGTGTACAAGGTCCACCAGAAAATAATTCCAAAGCTGTTAAGACCACGCATCGTAATCACTTACTGCCCATTGGCCAAGTTATTATTGATGCTGAACCAACACATGACACTTCTCCTGGGCCAGTGACTCGTGCTGCTGCAAAGAGGAAACAGAGCCAACCTGTCCGTGTTGTTCCAGAACTAAGGCCTTCCCTCAGCCGCCCAGAGTGATAGTGATGCCTGTTCATCTGTTTCTGATGAAAGTAACTGTGATAATGCCTATT